>CM073521.1:6007500-7207500 GCA_037074615.1 Leucaena leucocephala | reverse complement strand
TGACTCCGCCATAAGAACTATATCGTCCGCAAAAAGCATGCACTTAGGGATTTTATCTTGAATAGGTTTAGTTAGAACATCCACTACCAGATTAAATAAATAAGGACTCAATGATGATCCCTGATGTAGGCCAATCTTTATGGGAAAATCTTTTGTTTCGCCCCCAGACGTTCTTACAGTAGTAGTTACCCCTTCATACATATCTTTTATTGCTTTGATATATGCCATGCGCACACCTTTCTTTTCTAAAGCTTTCCAAAGCACCTCCCTTGGCACTCGATCATACGCTTTTTCTAAGTCAATGAAGACCAAATGCAAATCTCTTCTTTTGGTCCGGTACCTTTCCATTAACCCCCTTAATAAATAAATCTCCTCCATTGTAGACCTACCTGGCATGAAACCACACTGATTCTCCGTAATATCAGTCTCTAATCTCAACCTGTGTTCAATTACCTTTTCCCATAACTTCATAGTGTGACTCATAAGCTTTATCCCTATATAATTTGTACAATTTTGAATATCTCCTTTATTTTTATAAATAGGAACTAAAGTACTTTTCCTCCAATTATTGGGCATTTTCTTATAACTTAAGATCACATTAAATAGTTTAGCAAGCCACACCACCCCCGTTTCGCCTAAACACTTCCAAACTTCAATAGAAATACCGTCAGGTCCAACCGCTTTACTATTTTCCATTTTCTTAAGCGCCTCTTTAACCTCGCCAACACGGATCCTACGGTAAAATGCCAAATTTGGTTCAACTTCTCGTGATAAATCTCATATCTCATAACTCGATCCTCCTCCCTCATCATTAAACAATTTGTAAAAATAGGTCTCCCACCGTTCTTTAATATCACCATCTGCAACCAAGACCTTGCCTTCTTCATCCTTAATACATCGTACTTGATCCAAATCCCTCGATTTCCTTTCCCTGTCTCTTGCAATCTTATAAATCTTTCGTTCTCCCGACTTTGTCCCTAACTCCTTATAAAATTCCTCAAAAGCTTTAGAACGAGCTGCACTCACCGCCTTCTTCGTTTCCTTCTTAGTTAAACGATATTTTCCCCAATTTTCAGTATTATCACATAAGTGTATAGCCTTGAAACAGTCTCTCTTGTTCTTAACTTTCTCTTGCACGTCCTCGTTCCACCACCAAGTCTCCTTATCTCGTCGACCAAAACCTTTAGATTCTCCCAAAATTACTTTAGCAACTGTTTGGACTTTTTCAGCCATTTCCTTCCACATGATATTAGCATTTTCCTGCACCTCCCAAACCCCTTCATTTAACATAATTCTTTTAAAAGTTTCCCTCTTCTCTCCCTTTAACTGCCACCACTTGACTCTTGTGTTTAAAACATGTTGGCGCTTTTCCTTACTGCACTTAATACGCACGTCAAAGGCCATTAACCTGTGCTGGGTTGTCACTCCGTCCCCTGGAATCACTTTACAATTTGTACAAAGTCTTCTGTCATGACTCCTTACCAAAAAGAAATCAATCTGTGACCTGTGAACCCCACTCTTGTAAGTGATCAAGTGCTCCTCCCGCTTTTTAAAGCATGTGTTGACAATCTTAAAATTGTAGGCTAAGGAAAACTCTAGGATAGATCGTCCTTCATTATTAATCTCTCCAAAACCAAAACCACCATGAGCCCCCGCATATTCCCCTGTCTCCTTACCAACATGACCATTAAGGTCCCCACCAATAAAAATCTTCTCAGTATGTGGTATACTTTGAATCAACCCCTCCAAATCTTCCCAAAACTTTTCCTTAAGATGTGCTTCTGTTCCCACTTGAGGTGCATAGGCACTAATAACGTTGATTGTATCCCTTCCAACAATTATTCTCAAAGATATAATTCTGTCATCAATCCTTCTAACATCCACCACATTCTTCTTCCACTCTTTATCCACAATGATACCAACCCCATTCCTCGTACCTGTTTTACCTGTGTACCAAAATTTGAACTCATTGATTTCCCGAGATTTTTCTCCGACCCATTTAGTTTCCTGAAGGCACAAGATATTAATCTTTCGCTTTACCATTACTCCCACCACCTCCCACGCTTTTCCGTTCATAGTTCCAACATTCCAAGTGCCAAAGCTGATCTTTCTCTCCTGATCTTTCTCTCCTTGCTCATTTAACACTACATCCGGGCGACGATGCAGCGGCCCTTGCTCACTTCTCACTGTACTCGAGCCATACAGCGCGTTACTTACGGGCAACGACCTAGTAATAGCGCAATTTCTTCGTATGTCCATGTTCATAAGATTCGACAAGTTTTACGTTGGTTGTCGGGGCCTAACACAACCCTCCTCCTTTACCCGGGCTTGGGACCGGCTACATGCGTAGGCGGAGTTTCTATCAACAACCAAATATTTGGATAAAATCACGTAGCAATTAGTATAAAAAATTTCACTCAATGAAACTCAACCAGGAAAAAGGCTATTGGCCAGCACAGATTTGTATAACATATACAGATATACAAACCAACCTTGTTCTTTTCTTCCAATGTCTGCTAATTTGTGATGAGTTGCACAGCTCAGAATCACTTAACGGTTGGGAGGCTGGAACCAATCTGGGAGACCTGAAACATTATGATAAAATGATGAAAGAAATAAGAGCTCTGACGATCAAATTACTCGATATCTGAATGCTGCTCAGTTGAAAGCAAATGACCTAATTAACCCAAAAGAAAGAAGAAATTAGTACCGGACTCTTTTGCCAACCGCGTCAATTAAACTGGCTTCAGATTCCTTTGATTCCACACAAGTTTTACATATAGGCCCTACTTTGTCCACTTGTGAAGAAGGAAAACATCCTGTGGAAAATAATTATAATAAAAATAACAGCAAGATATAAAAATGATATGCCTTTAAAAAGGCAAATCAAGACTATATACTGTTTTTATTTAATTTCAGCTTCTGACGACTTTGGCGCACATAACAACCACAACAACCATAATTAATGACACCAAATAACAAAAGTGAAGCTCACCTTTGCACCTTTTACATGTAAAATATTTCTCTTGAGGTGGAGAACACACAAAATTTTGAATTGTCGTCTCCAATGTAAGCAGCGGAGTTCCCCTGCATGCTCTCAATAATTCAAGCAGGCTCTTTCCGTTTTCAAAGCAAATATACTGTGCTGCTCGCCTATATGATTTGCAAGCATGAATTTCGAATTGGGAAGGTGGAATAACCTTCATAAGCAAAAGAAACGAGGGAAAAATAAATGAATGGACTGTATCAATTAATGAGTATACAAGACGATACCATGAGTTCATAACTCACCTTGCGCCCATTGCACAGACAACAAGAGCACAAGATCCCTCCATCTGTAATAACACCCCGCAGGCCAGAAGCCTACACGATAACGTGCCAAATTGCCAAAATTAAACCCGACGGAACTGAAAGCTACATTTCAAAGAGACTATTATACTTTTAAGAGAACGCCCAAGCCTTTTTATAGAAGGCTATTGACTCGGAAGTCGTTATGCTTCTCCTTGAAAGCCAGTCAATTACTCTATTATTAAGTATTATATTTGTCAATTACTATAATCGATATATTATAATATATATATATATATAATACAAAATAAAATCTGTAACAACCCAGAATTAACCGTGCTTCATTTTCAGGGCACGGCCGTGTGTAGCCAGAATTCAGCTTGGGCATGCAACACAATCCATCGTATAAAAATGTAATGAGCTAAGGTAAAAACTAACCTTGCCGCCCATATAAACTACTGAAACCCCATCTAGTAAACCAGTATCGAAGAGTTCCTTGACAGTCATAGGCTTCTTGCTGAGCACGATCTTCTTGGACATTTTTCGTTCCACCTTATTTCGCGGAGTTGTTGATGCACTTAGAGTGGCAGTCGCTTTCTCATCTGGTCTATTATTTTCCGTCTGAGCAGCTTCTCGAGCAGTCCCCTTCTTATCACTGCATTCAACCTTTGGTTTCAATGCAGATCGCGTAAACCGCTTCACTGTTTTATCTACATTTTTCTGTACCTCACTGTTGTTAAAATGCTCAGCAGGAACCTTATTGTAGCCACCTTCCCCAGCAAGAAACTGCGGGGGCCCGTTCTTCAATTCAGTATCGAAATGGTAAACGACTTCAGAATCGAAATTTTTTTCTGCATTGTTTACCTTTACATCGTCTCCGCCACCAACATCAGGAAGGTCTGCATTTGCCCGATCTTCAAAGGTCTTGAGTCTCTTAAGTGACCCATTATCAGAAGATCCATTGCACAAATGCCGAGATTTCTTTGTTCGAGTATAAACAACATAACCATTTGCAACAGAACTTTTTAATATACCGCCGGGATTCTCAGAAGCGTGCACAGAAAACATCAACTGAGACTCTGAACTAGCGTCAATTTCAGAAGTTGGAGTAGGAACGACTTCATCACATTGATTCAGAGACTGAATCTCCAGAGCAAGCTCTGATTCCAATTCTTGCTCCATGCCCTCTTTGAACTCAATCAGGGATCAGAAACTATATCTACAAAACGACAAGAAAATAGAGAGATACCCTGAATGATTGAAATGAGAGAATCAAGCAACAAAGAAACGCACATACTAGGAGGCCATTGAAGCTGAAAATTGGTGAGGATCACTATCAGAGGAGTAAGAGAGTTCCTAATAGTTAGTGTAGGGTTTGGGAAAGAGCTCGCTATGCTTTTAAAAAGCTTTGCCTTGGAAATTAATTTGATTCGAAGAGAAAGGGAGTAAGGAAGGCGACGAGTCTGGTCCGCGAGTTTCACTCACTGGTATTGAAGGCGGAACAGAAAGAGAGAGAACCATATTGGATGGGGTGGCAATTTAGGAATTGGGAAAGGTACTAGTGGCAGATCTGTAAATTAATTTAAGAAATCAAAACACATAATAATTTACAGAATGGCAGATCTGTAAATTAATTTATGAAATCAAAACACATAATAATTTACAGAATTTGTGTTTGTTACAAAATTTTTTAAAAAAATTAGCAGGTAAAATTTCTCTTTTTTTAAACTATATTAATATTAGATAGGGCGAGTCGTTTATTATTTTTAGGCATAAATCTAGACACTTAAAAGTTAGAATATCTTTCTAAGTATCGCGATTAAAACTATAGTAAAGTAGTACTCCCTAATGATCAAATACACTCTAAATAATTGTATGTCTCACCCATTTATCAGTTGAATATACAGATGATGGATGTAATTTACAGAATTGCCCCGACACTTGGTCTCAATTCGTTTTGGATCGGCATTGATAATCTCCGTGTTTCGCTAGGCCCATCTTGTTGTACGCGTTACTTTTGTTTTTACTCGATGTTGGGCTTGCTTCTTAAACATCTTTTCAGGTCCACTCGTTTATAAATTTTGCATAGAAGGATTTTACAAGGAGATATATTAAAACGTAAATAAATTATGATACTTTTTTAAATATTATAATTAAAATTATAATAAAGTAGTATTAGATAGCTCGTTCTACCTGATATTAGTTAGCCTAGGAAGAAGGGAGATTTTACCCTACTTTTAGATCGTAGGTGAGCCCAACCTTTTTTTAAAAAAAGTTATATAAAAAAATATTATAATATTATATAACAACAAAATATTAAAATATTATATATATTAAAATCCATGAAAATGAAATAACTAATGGAGAACGAGCATGGGCTTAAGAAAAAACTATAACGAAAGGTTTTTTTTTTTGGTTGCATGATTCAATTCACGAAAGGTTAAAATATATAATTATTTAGAATATATTTAATAATAAAAATATTATTTTGTTATAATTTTAATCACTGTATTTGAAAAGATATCCTGACTTCTGGTGTTTAGATTTGTGTCTAAGAATAATTGACGGATCATTCTATCTAATATTGATATTGACTATGAGGAAGAGAAATTTCTTCTTACCTTTAGATCGTGGATGAATTCAGCCATTTTCTAAAAATTTTTATAAAAAAAAAGGAAAGAAATGCTTTTTATTTTATAAATGAATATCCAATCGTCTAATGGAATATGTCACTAGTTATTTGGTTTTTTACAGCCACCACTAGAGCAATAGTAACACTTTGAAACCCAAGGATGAAAGTTATAGAAACAATTTCATTTTAGTGTAACAATTTATAAGTGTCATATACATAACACCAATTAATCAGGCAAAGATGATGTGAAATAATTGGTTGACAAGCTAGTGATACGTATCGATCTAGCTATATATTTGCGTGATTTTAGCCCCGAATCATGAGAATGCAAATTGAAGCCAGCATAAAATGGACATGTATTTGACTTATGTCGCATTTAAAAAAATGCAATGCCTTATATGCAACTATCTTTAATGCTAATCTGACGAAGCACAAACATGTCTGGGAAAATTAAAAACAAATTCTCAGTACGAGGCACCAGCTGGCTACTTAATTGAATCCCAAAACGCTCAGCTTAAGCGATCAAATTCAAATAATCATAGCAAATACAAGTACAGTTTAATTCTTGTTTTAAGCGATCCCTGAACAGCAGTAACTCATTTGGAAAAACACAACATACTTAATTCACTAGCTGGCAAAAAAAACTAGAAATCTTCTTGAGTTTGGCAAACAGATTAACTACCAAGATATATAGCACATGTAACATTAATCTATATTTTATTCAAATTAATGATGGGGATGGACGTGAAAACTCAGATTATGTTTAATTAATGTATACTAGGGGAATTAATTGACTGCGAAGACGTGGAACTGAAACACCTGGACCCGCTTTGACTTGTGATTGACCAATCACTGGTGTAGGATCGATCAGCCAACGGCAAGCTAAGAATTTTGTAATTACTATGAAAACCTAGCCAATCATTCCACGTCAATGATATCACTCCAACGTATGAATTCTGAATCAGCTAGCATGTCACCTACTAGCAAACAGATTGCAAGATCCTACATATTCATTATTTGAGGAGAGAAAAGTTCATGGAAAACCTGCAAAATGAGAAGAATATATAGATTTGAGGGAGGATATAAGGTTAATACTGGAGCACATAATAATAATCACTCCAAGAAGAAGGGATAATAAGATTGAAACTTGTCTTCTTTATAAAAACTTGTTTATTCAGAAGTTGCAGAACACATCACCATACGAGATAGTGGAGAATATAAAGCAAAAGCACTAGCGAGCAAATCAAACAAAGTCTGAGATTTGCCCATATATCAATTACAGAAACGAAATACTCCGGCCAGAGGCCTAAACACGAGTAACAAAATAAGCAGTGGGATTACAGTTACAGTACAAACAAAACCAGAAAAATACAAATATAAAGTAGAGGAGATAATCGTCTTTCTGGAAACTCCCTGGAGAGGTAAATCACAGTGAGTTCAAGATGCCAAAGGATCGAAGTTGCCCTTCTAAAGAGAAATCGCCTTCATGAAGGAGGTTCATTTCCCAGCAATCTTTATTCTAGTCTCTCTGCTCCACACCTTACAAGCAAAAGAGCATGGAAAGTATAGAGAAGCAGTGAGATATTATGGTGTGTGTGGACATTTATATATATATATATATATATATATATATATATATATATATATATCCACCATCTTCTTCTTCACCAGCCCCTCAGAGTCGAAATGCATAATTAATGGAGGGAGGTGGCTGAGAAGCTTAAGGATTCACATGGTGTTGTTGCAGAGGGGAGAGGGTTTGAGAAAGAGGGGTAAGATTGGTTGTTATAGGATTTGCTTGTTTATTTGATTGCGACGGCAATTGAAGGCTGAGATGACTTCACTTAAGTAATTGGTGTAGAAGGTGACTGTTTGCTAAAGCAACATTTAAAAATTAGGGTATAAAGAAAACTGGGATCTTCCAAAGCATATGCCTTTCCCTGTTTCCCACCTTCTGTCCACCGCGTATATCTCATATATATGACTATTCCTTTTCCCTCTTAATGATTACTATACTTTCTTTTTCTGAGCTATGACTCTTCACCTCCTGGGTTTCATAGTTTTGAATTTAGTTACCATGCAAAAATTGCGAACATTTCTACTTACCCTTGTCATAGATCGGTTCATTTTTGGCTAAATGGAGGGGGGTTTGTTCACTGAAATGAAGAGAGACTCCGCGGTAAAAGATTAAAAAGTCCAGCTTCCTTACTTACTTACATTACCGTTTTCTCCGTTTGGCTTCCATTTTTACTACAGAGGTCATAACATGGGTGTTAGTTAAACGATGATTACCTTACAAAGTGATCAAGGTAACTAACAAAAAGGGATTAGAAAGCATTGGTAGGCCAACTAAACCAAGTGTCGCTCAATAATTTGTCATAGACTGGGACGTGTCTCCTTTAGAAGGATACATCTTTATCATATATAATATATATAATTAGTAAATGCTTCTCCACACCAGTATCTTAGGACCTTGATCTCATCTGAGTAAGATTTCATCTTCTTAGTCACAACAGCAAACGGCATTATTCCTTGATTCCTTTTAAGTTCGAGTTTGATCCTCTGTTTTTCCCTCTTTTTTAATTTGCATAATGTGTGCCTTTGAAGAGAGGTTATTCTACTCTTTCAAGACTGTTTTGAGACAAGTTCTAAATAATTAATCAGAGGGTTCAATAATAAATCAACAGCTGATATCCAATACTGAATTTTCTAGACTTCCCTAATTAGTCCCTTGCATTCGTCAGAATGACAGCAGGAGAGTGAAAGAGCAGGAGTGACAAATTGAAGAGCAGGTGAGATAAGAGAAGCCAATTACGTAGAGACGTTATTCGAAAGTAGAGAAAACAAATAAAAGAATTGGGTGAGGGCACGCGCCAGTTAGTGACGTGCATTATAAGTGGTAAACAAAGAAGCTCCACAAGAATATTATTTGATGCCAAAATAAACACTACAATACTTCCACCTCGTTTGCTCTTAATTTGACTTTCTTTTTGTTTTTTCTCCTTTTTTTTTATTTCAAAAAAGGGCAGTTAGTAAGCAGGCACGGGCTCATATTCGAAAAGTTAAAGTAGGAATGTCATTGCCACTAATCTATTCAGGTTCATAATATTTTAACTATAAGGTTCCTGCTCTCTAGTTGTTTATTTTTTCTGGCTGATATGTATGTTGACGACAGCTGATATTCTTGACATGAAAATCATTTTAAAACTAGTGTTATGTGGATTATTACTTCATTGACCCAATATAATATCTAGTATTCAATATTGATCTACATATTTAGTATCAAGAAGCATAAAAATTAGATTTTGGACATCTTTGTTGGGTTTAACCTTTCAAATTTTCGCTGCCTTGCCTTATGTTAGAAATTCAGAATACCAAATATCTTCCTTCTTTTTTTATTTTTTTCTCTTCACCCCCTTCAAATTAATTAAAACTTGCCACCATTAAGGTATTATTAACACATTAAGTGAGAAGACAAAAAGAAGACAGAACTATACTATAAATAAAATCTTATATTTATGACTGAAGCAAGTATTAGTTATGCAAATTGTTTAAAAGTGGTTCAGGACAGCCGACCTATGCAAGCACGTTGTGACGACTCAAAAAAATCCCACATCGGATAGGTGCGGGGTGGGTCCTGGCTATATAAGTGTGGCGCTGCACACCCTGTACAACCGGTTTTATGGGGAGAGGGTAATGGCCACGTGACAAGTGGTATCAGAGCCGACCCGGACTCCGACTCCGATGTCTCGCCAAGCGCCCTCGGGGTGCGGGGTAGGCAGGGGGCCCCACTGTGACGAGGGCGCCACAGGATTGGGTGGGGGAGAGTGTGACGACTCAAAAAAGTCCCACATCGGATAGGTGCGGGGTGGGTCCTGGCTATATAAGTGTGGCGCTGCACACCCTGTACAACCGGTTTTATGGGGAGAGGGTAATGGCCACGTGACAACGTGCTCTCCTTGTTAGTGGGATCATCGTTAGGCACTATAATAAAAAGAACTATTGATGCTCCCTTATTTTGGTATTAAATAATAGCGGCAATTTGAAACCAATATATGACAGTAACATCCATGAAATGACAGTCAAACTAAATATTAACAGTCACTTGTTTCTAGTGTTATTCATCTTCGAGTAACTGGTATATGCTACGTACGACCTTTATTGTTTTATAACTATCCCAATCAATGATTCATTCCCAAAAAGACACGTTATTCTTTTGCAGATAGGGAACTCAAACATTTGAATCAAGAAAGCTGACAACGAAAGTTAATTAAAGGGTCACATCCTTTTGGTTCTTAGCCACCTTCAATTTCATTACAAGTTCCTCACGTTGAGCTTCTACCTCAGCAAATTTTAGGCTCATCTGGAAGTAACGCTCCTGAATGTCTCTCAACTCAGTCTCTAGCATTAATTTTGTTCGTTCAAGCCTTTCTTTTGTCACTGTTTCAGCTTCTGCAATTGATTTTACAGGGGCTTCTTTGTTATTCTGGCCTTGGGGTTGAAACCTGTGGAATAATAGCACATATATGTTAATCAGCAAGTGTCGCAAGATATTGGCTGATGTTGAGAAAAATCATAAGGTTGTCATAATCTTCACACAGATATAACCAAAGATACGAGATATGCGTATCCTTTTAGGACATCAGCATATCCTTTCTAAAACAGTTCTTTTTTAAAAATAATGGAAACCCTTTAAAACTAAACAGAAATAGTGTAATGGGCTATGCACACACATAAAAAGTTGTATTAGTTCGTTTTTAAGGGACAACATGTTCTTCTAACCAGTTTGATTGATCTTCAATCATGTTATTCACTCCTTTAGCTTTTATTAGTTCACTCTCAAGTAACTCGATCTTTGATGATGAATCAGCTTCAACAGCATGAACACCCCCATCAAGAAGTTCAAATACATGTTCCGCCTGTCGAAAGAAAAAGGAGTCCAAGAACATAAGCATTAAGAAATATTACGTTCAGGATAACTGCAGTTATGAGAGATTACCATATAAGGCCACATGTAAGAAATTAGAGATATACATCATAATATTCAATGAGGTAGAACGTTAGAGTTGTATAAAAGTCTGAAGCCCAGTAAGTAAGATCCAGTTACTACAATGAATCTTTTATGTAGTCTGGGAGATTGTAAATAAACTCTTGAGAAGGAATTTACACAGGTCTTCTTCATTTTATGTTCCTTTCTCTCTAATTTCTAGTATAAAATACAATGAAGTAATATTCTAATTAAATGAATCACCTCACTCTGATGCTTGTCAGTGGAAATGTCTTGTTGATCATGCAGAATTTCTCTATCATTTCTGAAGAATGGCTTGGTCCTATTCCCACGATGTTGGCTAGTATTCTTCACAATAGAATTTTTTGAAATTAAAAAACAAAAGAAACCAAACGTAACATGCAAAGATGAGAAAAGGAATACTGAGTTGTTATACCTTCAGAGCCTCATGGGTAGGTAATGCGTTCCCATTAATCTTAGACATTAGATTTTGCTTTTGTTCCCTAATTAGTTTCAATTCTTCTTCAAGGGCTTGGGCTTTTGTCTTGAACTCATCTTTTTCCTTATCTAGTAATCGTATTGTTTGTTGATAATGACTGTTTATGCTTTTGATGCGACTGAGCTCATTTTTCTTCTCAGCTTCCTGGGCAGATACTGTTTCCTTTTCTTTCAAGTCACTCTCCATCTGCATAAGCTTTTCTTCTAGGCATACTCTACTTCTTCTGCAGTCTTCCAATTCAGATACAGCATTCTCCAAGGTTAAAATCTTTGCCGCAAGTGAATTTTTCTCCGCCTTCAGATTCTCACATGATTCAGAAGTCAAGCTTAAAGATGCTTCCAGTCTTTCTTTCTCAGAATTGGTCGAGTTGAGCTCATTTCTAAGAGCCATAATTTCATTCTCAAATCTTTCTATCTGTTGCTCAGAATCCTCCATAAATCGTTGTTTTTCATATTCAGTGACTTTAAGCTTTGATTCAAGGGTTTTCAGAGTGCTGTTGACTTTTAGTTCTCTAGATTTGTAATCCTCCACCTGCTTCAACAAATTTTCATGGTCAGCCATCAAAATTTCCTGGTCACTTTTGAAAGCAGAAAACTGAGTTGTGAGGTCCAGCAACTTTCGTTCATAATCTGTCTGCATATTGTCCATCTCATTCTTAGTTGAAATTACATCAGATTGAACTTCTTCAAAGGCAGATTCCAGTTTGGCTTTATCAGAAGTTAATGCAGAAATTTCAAGGGTTGCATTGGAAGCTATCCTTTCATTTTCATTATGAGTTGCTGAAAGTTCCATACTGAGGTGCTCAATTTTTTGTTGAAGGTTCTGAATTTCTGCTGTCTTCTCCATGAGAATCCGATTCGTCAAGCTTTGACCATGCTCGTTGTGTCTGATATTTTCATCAACAAGAACATCTAATTCTGAAATTAGACTCTTCTCCTTTGATGCATTCTCTTCCAGCATCAAGGCAATTTTATTTTCCAAGAGCTCTACTCTTTCGGAGCAAACTGTAAATTTTCGGTCTGATTCACCCAACCTATTTCCAAGGATTGAGCAATGCTCTTGTAAATCATGCTTTTGCTTTCTTAAATCTTCATTTAATTTTTGAAGAGAATTGCATTCTTTAGCGAGGTTCTCAATAGCAGTTTGTAACTGCAGATTTTCTCCTCTTAGATATTCACATTTTTGTTGAGATTCTGACCACCGATATCGTGTCACCTTTAAGTTTTCTTTCAAATCTTCTATTGAAGAATCCACCTCAGACTTTATCTTCATAATCTCTTCTTGAAGCATTTTGGCGTGAGATCTGGAGTTCTCTAATTCTGATAGACTAGAATCTTTCTCATTGTCAAATACATTAGTTGAGCTTCTAAAACGGACATTTGCATTGCCAATTGTTCTTTTTCCTTTTCTAGGTCTGATATGCGACGCTCCAGTTTATGTTTGCCATTTTCAAGCTCCAGCGATTTTCTTTTGAGAATGTCATTGGCAGAAACATGGGAGTCCATGCTCCTGCTTAGAATTCCCAAATCATTTTGCAAATCATTCAAGCATTTAGTGTTAATATCTCTCTCTTTCAACATGACCTCCATATGCTCCTCTAGTTGAATTTTTTCATTCCGAAACTGGCATACCTTCGCTTCGAACTCACTCTGTCGCTTCTGCAGCACCCAAATCTCCTTTTCCTTGGACAACAAATTAGCCTCAAGATCTGCCATCTGAGATGTTTTATCAGCTACTTCATTACTCAGTTCTGCCATTCTGATTTCAAGAGCAGCTTTCGAACTCTGGAGCTCTTGAATTGAAATTTGATCATCATTTTTAACCTTGCTGGTGAATCCTGCTTCAAGCATGTCTTCTAAATGGAGAGCTTGAAATTCATCAGAGATGTTTGGTGGAAAATCCTCACATGCTCCCTGTCTTGAATTGTTCTTCACCTTTTAAGCTTGAATAATAGCTCAAGATTTTCATCGGCCAGTTCGTTGCAATCCATCTCTAGCTCTTGAACATTCTCTCTCAAAACTTCAATTTCTCTCATCAGATCTATATCACCTCCATTTTGGGACACAATCTCTGAGTTACACCTTTCTATCTCAATTTTCTGTTGTTCTATGGTCTCTTCGAGCTCATGGAGAACATAAACAAGCTCAAGATTTTCTTCCTGGTTCCTCTTCAATTCCAAAGACAGGTTGGCATAGGATTCTTTCTGAAACTTCAACTCATCTTTAAGGGCCTTCTCAACTTCTGGAGTAAATTCAACTTGTGATGATGAATCCTCCAATGACTGCTGCAAATGTTCAACTTCTCTTCTCAAATTATCACGTTCCATACAGGAATCTGAAAGCTCCATTCTTAAATCTTCTAGATTTTTAGACTGTTCTGAGAATTCTGTCCTCAACATGTCCAAATCAACCATCAGTTTCAGAGCATTCATCTCCCGCATCTTAGCTTCTGCCCGAAGTTCCTCAGCTATGTCCTCTGAAGCATCAAGACGGATCTTAGAAGAACTGGTTACACCAGAAGATGAAGTGCCAAACTCTTGCAAACAATACAAATTCCCTGAGCCCGTAGTCTGGGAATTGAATGACGAAGAATTCGATTGAGAAGAATCATTA
Source organism: Leucaena leucocephala (assembly GCA_037074615.1). Lineage (NCBI taxonomy): Eukaryota > Viridiplantae > Streptophyta > Magnoliopsida > Fabales > Fabaceae > Leucaena > Leucaena leucocephala. Next base: position 7,193,461 of record CM073521.1, on the reverse strand, counting down.
AAAGGAACATAGCAGAGAGATGACTTTTTCTGGGAATTGACTGAATCAGGTTTTCCAGTTAGGCTGGGTCCATCATCTCTTAAAGAGTTATTCTGAGAGATGCCTCCCCTTCCTATGAACCCCTCAGCAGAGTTATAACTGCCATGTGAACCAGGTCCAGAATAAGTTATTGCCTACATTCAGGGGAAAACACGTCACAAGCATATTGATTGAGAATAAACAACAACCAATTGTGCCATAACTCATGCAAGATAGATATATAGGAACCCTTGCTGAATTAGACTCTAAAAAATAAATTGCCTACTTAGTAGTATGTGATACTAAATCCCACATTGAGTAGTATGGGATGCTTAATGGGATATTTAAGTGGGTTGGTTCTCCCTTAGGGTAGGGTTCTCCATTTCACTTAGGTACCCATCACACTCTATGCCAGATAACAAATATTCTCAAAGGGGAAATTTATGATTTTACCCTAGTCTCAACTTCTGGAGCAGAAGCGGTAGAGTCACTAGAGGGAGATTCAACATTCTGTACATAGAAATGATTAGATCCATTAGACTCAACAACTACATCATAATTGTCTGCTTTCAGAGCCTTTGTTTGGTATCTCTCTCTTGATTCTTGAACCCTGAAAATGTACAAGAGATCAATACTCTCAAGAACGATGGTCTAAGATGACAGGAAAATCTACCCTTAAATTGGTACCTCAATTGTTCTTTTGGTGTGAGACACTGCACAGTTACCTGTAAAATGTAGAACCATTTAGTTACCAACTCGAATCATCCAAAAAAAAAATTACCCAACCCAAGTTCAGTGATATCAATGTGTGGTAGTAACTTTAGTAAAAAGGACCTAAGTTTTGACTTCATATACTCTTCTAAGCATGTATGATTATTGATAGTAACTAGAATATGGGTCCCGTGCATTGCACAGAATCTAAATGAGCCATAAGGTTTATAACTTATTCTAATCTTACCCTGACATGGTCTCATTTTAAATACAGAGGTTTTACTTTATCTTCTCCTCATTTATTCATTTGTGTGCTAGAACAAAAGTTACTGAGCACTTGCAGTTCTTCTCAATTTGTGTGCCCCGTTTTTTTTAACTTTTATATACTCATGTAGTATTCAGCATGGGTTGAGCCTAGTTTGATACAATTTCATGAAAATATGTTCAAGGACTGCTCCCTATTATACACCACTAAGAAGCAACACTATAAGGCAATTACAACATGATATATTTCAGATATCAGTCCCAAGAGAAAGAGACAAACAGATGGTCCTTATATACATAAGTCCAAAGTGAAAAATTCTTCACCCTACTATACACCACAAAGAAGCAACGCTATAAGTACAACACAGCATATTCTACATATCAAGTCCTGAGAGAAAGAGACAAATAGATGGGCCTTATATTATTCACAAGTCAAAAGAATCTTTAGTTGTTCATAAAAAGATGGCGTGAAAACTCCTACACTATGTGGGTTAGTCAAATTTCCAAGGGGACCTCCATTGATAAGATTTTAGTCAGGTCTTACCCAACTTTTATGAAAGGCTGGATGAATATAAGTTGAAAGAGGAATAATCAATCACAAGTTACAGCCAAAATAATCGGTGGTCATTCCATCATCACATTGGCAACATGTTCACAGATCACATATTGGTCAAACAAGAATACTGCGTCTGCAAGAAGGAAAGAAACTGATTCCCTCTAACATGAATCTGGAGTAACATCATATATAATTTACTACTTTATAGATGTCTCATTGCTTTACCAAGTGTGCTTATTTGTGATATAATAAGGACTCAGGAGAATGAGCAAACTGTGAGTATGACCATTTTCTTTTGTTTATTTTTTAGTGAAAACTGAAAACTATCATCAAAATACAGTAAAAAAACACAAACTGAAACCTTTCATCATTCCCCACCTTCAACAAGGAAAGGTGGGGGACCATTTCCTATTTTTACAAACATCAATTGCTTCATATGATAGTCTCATATCCCATCATCCTTTTCAATTCGAGGAACTGAACTTCCCATTCATCCAATTTGACACATAATTGACCAGAAAAATCAAGAAAGGGATGCTTTTTCTTTTTCTGCAATCAATAATATGTAAAATAAAAAATAAATTCCAGAGGCCTAAGCTATCTGACTCACATGCAAAACTGTCCCGTGGTTGCACTTATTCAGTGGGATTGAAAGCGGAACCGCAGCACTTGACCTCATGTAATTGGTCACGCTTACTGTAGCTTCTCCAAGGATGCCAGATCTTGGTGATCCCTGTTGAAAAGTTATGAATCACATGTTCCTCTTTTAGAGAATCAAGGAAATTCTTACCATGATAGAGAAATCACCTAAAAAGTCCAAAATCCCATGCACAGTATGGGTTCTGAGTAGGTTTGAAGTACATAACGAAGAGTACATAACAAAACAATGGCAGCAATAATGGCAGTACCGTAGCAACGACAAGCTTGAGGACACAATCTTGTATCTACTTGGAAGAACTATTTTTTGAAACCCATATGGATTCTGAAATAGAATCCGCCCATTGGCAGCCTCCATTGCGCACTTGTACTCTCCTTGATTTTGCAATTGTTTTACCATTTTCAGCAGAGATGACAGAAATGAACAGCTTGTCCCACCCTTTGGGTACCTATTATATAAGAATCAGCATTAATTAATGACTGAAGCAGCCTTATTTTTTTTTCCAACCCCAGGGTTGAAATACTCTTTGAAAGGATTTCCACGTGCAACTGTTAATATCTTTCAAGACCTTGTGAGTATCAGCATAGTTTTTCAATGAAGAAGTCATCATGCTATAGCAGCTGGTTTAATATTTAATAATCCATGACTATTTTAGCCTACTAAATAGGAACGCAGCAAGTAATAAATTTGAGATGCACTTAAAGTCATATTTTACCAGCTCATTATCAATACCAAAATATTGTGGTCAGAATCCTCCCCTGTAACCCAGATTTGATGAAGTTTGTACCAAGTTCTTGATTTTAAATAATGCCACATTCCTAATCATCTCCAGTTTCTGTCAAAATTATATTATTTCAAATACACAAGAAATGTTACTCTATTGTGCGTTTAATTTAATCACTCCACCTCGATTGCTTTTATATCTTCCCTAATCACAAAACAACATTTAGTTTCCACTTATCACAACTACATCATATTAGGTGCATCATCATTATGATCATCAATTTCCCAGAGAAAATATACAAGGCACAAGTTTAATTCACTGCAGAAGATCATTCTATATAAGACACAGACAATGCAATGAACAGTTGATTCCTTCCCATTACGTCCTAAAGTTAAACAATCAAGCAAAACGATTAAAGAGAAAAAAACTAAAAGGATATTATGGAAATAGGTAACAGAATAAAAGGAAACTGGAGGGCCTTTAAATGGGAGAATTTGAAGACAATTCTCTTAACTGATTTAGATGATCTATTTTGGTGCAGCCTAGACATTTTGGACCCTCCAACTCTCTGTGTTAATGTGGTATGGGTCATATTCGGTTCTTCCCCAGTCACTCCCACTAATTCAAAATAAGCATGACTACATTCACCATCACCACCACCTTCCACACTACTTTTCATGTCCTCAACCACCATTACCAACAAGAGGGAGAAGGGGGGAGGGAGGGGAGGGGATAACTTCAATTAGCGAGAGAAACAAAGTGAAGCGTAAGCTAGCAGCTATCTGTTATTTCATTGTTGCTTCAACCATTGGCGTTACGTTGTAGGGGACATATATATATTGATAGGAATGAAATAGAAGTGAAGTATTAAGAGGAAGCAAAACCGAAGGAAACAGCACAGTACCTGCAAGCTGACGCGTCGCGCGGTGGTTGGTCAGGAATTTATAGGTCTCAACGCTCTGATATTCCTTCAGTTGCATCGAGACAGGAGAGGATAACAAGATGGTGCGACTGCAAACTACGAAGCCGATTAAGGCACACGACAGAGTGAAGAGCTCTATCATTTTGCCAAACAACAGAATTACCAGCTTGTTCACAAATGGGCAATGGCTTAGTTTTGGGGTTTAAAAGAGGAAAGAAAAAGAAGAATTGACGATTTGCAGTAAAATAATGAACCTCGTCATGATACTGTGGCTCGAACAAAACAAAAGTTGTCCAGGGAAGAAAGAAGATCGAACTTTTATAAAGTTATATAACGGAAAGAAGACGGGTTGGAAAAAGGGGCGAATAGATCTATTTTCATCCAAAACATGGACAACTTTTATGAAAATAGTAATCTCGTACCAACGACTAAGATTAAATCTTCAACGCCGCCCAATGGCAGATAATATTTTTATGAAAATCGACTACAGAATTTTAAATATGCAAATAATTTAGGCAAGCAAATCCGGAGATCTTTTTACCTTTTTTTAATAACAATATTTTTCAATTTTTATATGTAATAATATATTTCATACCTAATTTACTGTATAAACGTTTTATCAATATAATTTTTAAATTTATAAACATAGCACTTATGCATGAAAGTAGTCAACAGATGTGTGTATTTGGATATTAATTTTAAGAATTAATTTTAGTTAAAATCGTGGTTTAAAAATTTTTTACACAAACAGTCATTTTTATTGAGAATTGATTTTGGACAAAACATCAGTTTGAAACTTAGGTTTTGAATAAGCCACTGAAAATAACTTTTGGTTTGAAATATAGGTTATGGATCATCCAATTACTATTCTACCCCTACTTTTTCTTACACCCTCTCTCTCCTCTCTCCTCTCTTATCTCTTTTTTTCTCTCCCATCTCTCTTTTTCTCTCTCATCTCTCCTCTCTACACTCTCTTCTCTCTCCTCTTTCTTCTCTATCATCTTTTCTGTCTCCTACTTTTAATCAAATCATACCCTTTTTTGTAATTTACCAATATAAAAAGTGATTATACTACTAATCATCTAAACATCTCTATTCTCAAAATATATTCTTACCAAAATCTATTATTCTCAAAATCTAATCTCTAAAATCTATTTTTTCTATAATCTATTCTCCAAAAGCTAATCCAAATATACCCTAAATTGATATGCTTGTAAGGGGCATATAAACTTACTGTCTAAATAATTCAGGTCAAAGGGCATTCCTAAACAATGTTTCAAATATAGTATTTGATATGAGTACCACACCCACTTCCACCTCACATTTCCAACCAGCGTGAAAACCTTTTTTAGGTGTATTTGGTATTAGGAATTTATTTGAAAGGAGAAGAAGGGAAGGGAGGAATTTTTGTTTTAAGATTTTCCCTCCCCCTCCTAACCCTTTTATCTAAAATTGAGAGGATATGATGAAAAAATTAAATTTTTAACTTATTTTAATTATTATATTTATAATATTATTTTTAATATCTCAAAAATACATCTTACGTATTTGACAATTATCTATATAAAAATATTTTCCTCCTTCCCCCTCCCCTTTTCATCAAGTGAGATAACATTATAATCTTTTTTTATTTTTTCTCTCTTCATTTTCATTAAAATCCCTAGTCTCTTCTCAGTTAAGCTAAACATATTTTTATTTGATGAGTGGTATATAAATTGAACATATTACTGGTTAGTAGTATCAGGTTGTTTGTGTGTTCGTTTCAAAGAAAGTGGGAAAATTATGAATTTAAATAAAAAAATTTAAATTAGATTTAGAATAGCTGGAAATTATTTATTTGTAGATAATTAATAACATATGAGTAGCCCATGTTTGACAAGCCAAGCACGGACCTGCATTTTTTTATCCCCACGTTTTTATTTGTAGAAGTATTTATTATTTATGATTATGATTAAATTAATAAAAAGTAATGTTGATAAATAAAAAATGTTAATTAATAAAAATCACTTTCCATACGTAAATTGCTAAAAAAAACGATATAAACACTCAACTTTTATCCTCAAGTTTCATGAAATGCTAGAGGACATTGGTACAAAAATACAAATGATATATTTGACAAGTTTAAGTAGGAAACTTATAATGCTTTGTATATAATTTGTCGTAGTTAAAATTCTATAACTTTAGTTGTTGTAGTTTTTGACCTAACAAAATATGCTTTTTAACTCTATTAATAAATTTGTTTAATATCTATAAATTAATTTATTTAACTCTTATATTTAAAATAGAAAAAAGTATATATAATATAATATTTTAGCATGCCACTATATATAAAAGATGTTCAAATGGCCTCTAAGTTTCTGACCAGTTTCTTAATGATATAAATTGTCCATAATTATATAACGTGGCAACCATTTTTTTGTCACAATTTAATTTGAAGTCATTGGCAATTTTTTTTTTTTAAATCTTGTTCATTTCTCCGTGAGTGATCCATGATACGGTATTTAACTGCGTGCCTGTTTGGGATAAACAAAAATCTTAATTTAAAAAAAAAACTTATAACCTAAACCTCAATTTAAATAAATTTTAAAATAAACAACAATATTTATTTAAAAAAGTTTTGGATCAAATTAGGGGTGTGTATGGGCAGGGCAGCTCCTACCCGGTGCCCTGCCCAAAAAAAATATGGGCTACTTTTTACAGCCCGATATCCTGCCATATCCGGTAAAAACCCTAACTATTTTGGGCAGGGCGTGGGTGGGCTGGGCAGGGCGTGGGTGGACTAGGCATGGGCGGGTTGGGTATGCCCAAATCATGATACCCTGCTTAAATTGTGGGCAAAAATCTATAATTATGAACTTATAAAATAATACCATATTCATATGTCTGCAATAGTTAAATAATATCTATAATCTACTAAGAATAAGGCAACAAAAAGATAGTAGTTAAAGTTTTAAAATCCATTTTATATAAAAAAAAAGCTTTGAAGTCTAAATAGTTTGCAATTACAACTTTACATCAATTTCCCAAAAATTGACAAAGATGAAGCATCTAGAAAAAAAATATGATGGTTACCAAAATTAAAAAAAAATAAAGGAAGAAATTAATTTAGTTATAAATTTTAAATGATGCAATTACTTACTTGACTACTCATATTTGTAAAATTACCATTTAGTCACCAATATCCATCATATTCGTTCTATGTGAAATAATGTAATTTATAAATTTTAATATGTAAAAAATTAACTAACTGGGCAGGGCCAAATGGGTAGGGCAGCAACCCTTGCCCGAAGCCCGGCCCTGCCCGAATATTAGCCTTGCTCGAAATTGCCCATTTTACATTGGGTCATTTTTTATTGGGCTGGGCAGGGCATTTTTTGTGCGGGCTCGGGCGGGCTCACCGGGCCATGGACATCTTGCACACCCTAGATCAAATCATGGTTTAAAACTATAATTTTAGATAAGCTACTGGGAGTAGCTTCTGAAACAGTAAAAAAAATTATTGACTACCCAATTACTATTTTACCCTTTTTTTCCCCTATTCTTTCTCATCTCTCTCCTCTCTCCCTCTTCTCTCTTCTAGCTCGCCTACTCTTTGCTGTCACCAGAGCTTATGCCTTCACTATTGTTGCTGAAACTTACCGTCGTCATCTCTGTGCCTTCGTTGTTGGAGCTCGCCGTTGTCGTTAGAGCTAGCCGTCATAGTGGCTTGATGGGTCGTCGATCTCCTCCGTTGTCTAGCTCCGTCGACGTTTGGGTGGCTATACTAGGTCGTCAATCTCCTCCATCGTGCAGCTCCTCCGTTGTTCAACTCATCCGCGTAAGGCCGTCACCGTCTCTGTGCCTTCGCCGTCTCTATGAGCTCGCCGTTGTCATCGTCGTTGATGGAGAAGATCAGATGAGAGATGTGAACAGTATATTTTTTTTTTATCTCATACATTTTCTAGTAATTTACCAATTACAAAAGTCATTCTGATATTAATTATATAAACACTCATTTATTCAGAATTACTTTTTTCTGTAAACTTTTCTCAAAAAACTATCTAAAAATTCTTTTTTTTTCATAAGCTCATTTTTTAAAATCTATCTAAACGGCCTAATATACAAATCTAGAAGGCTTGAATCATTCAGAATGGAGACGTGCATGGAATGAGCTAGAGCTACCAATAATCCAATATTATGCGCATAACTTGGTCTGGAAATGAAAGCAAGGCTAAAACGGTAAATAAAGTGGCCGGAAATAACAAGCAATTGTGGGAAGCAGTGGGTACATCACATATATATATGTCACTTCTGGAATTCAAGGAGGGCATAGAAATAGTCAAAATGGAGGTCACGGAAACCAGAGAAACCAGCAGAAAGGCCAAGTTGCCTGAACTGCTCTTGGGTCCGATGCTTGCCTTTGGCTCTGTAGATTGTCATCACAAAAATGTCTCCCTCAAGCAATGCTCGAGTTCTGTGGCTGTCGTCTGATTCCTCCGGCAGCACTGGTTCGCAAGCTATCACTTTTCCTCCCTCCGGCAGTGCCTTGTAACAGTTCTCCAGTATCTTCTTGCACTCCTCGTCCGTCCATGTTGTCAGTATCCACTGTCCATTAAATAACACATAAGTTTAAATATCTTGACATTCTAATCAACACTGAAGCTTTCTGAAAGAGATAATATAAATAAATACTGAACCAATATCCATAAATTCTCAAGCGTGGTCTCGTCTTCTCCAAAACAGATTCTCTCCTGGTAGAAGATCCGTACAAAGTATAAATAAAATCTGTAACAGGCAATACGTGGCGAGATGTAATAGGGTGTAATCTCGAATCAGCAGGCCCCTCAGCTCTACAAAATGAGCCCATGTCCCCCTGATAATATCTCTCGACAATATCTTGAATAATGTTCAGCTTCCCCTTGTCAGCTCACGTCACGGGAGCTTGTCCGGAATTCGGTTCACGGAAAAGCTAGGCGTCAAGGGCCTACAATAAATTGTTATACAAAAGGACAGTTTTTTGACATAATTGTTGATGAGAACACGGTAGAAAATATCTTCTTGACGTTATCCCGGACTTCCTAGTTGCGCCATCAAAGTCTGAAGAAATAAATTTGTGGGACGAATATAAACTAATACCTAGTATTAAAATGTATCGTAACGGAGTGTTGGGACGATGGGATTGGGGATGAGTGCCAATTTTTGTTATAGTTCTATATATTCTTAAAATCATCTCATCTTGTAAACATTACTATTAATTAATTAACTATAATAAATTCAAACTCAATCTTACCCATTTCTTTTAATCTCTCCACCATAAATATGCTTATTAATATTAACAATAACATTAAAAAATATTAATTATTTAATAAATTTTATAAAATGACGTAGAAATGTATGAATTGATTTATGATTTTTTTTAAAAAAATTAATCTAAAATGAAAAGAAGTACGTTGATTTTACTGTTTATAAATTTATAAATAACCAAACTCAATTCACGTGCTTTGTTATACCTACCCCTTCAGCCCTTCTCGCAATATTAAGCCATTTTTGCTTCGTTTTTTTTTTAAAAAAAAAAAATCCTTCGTCATAACACGTAAATATAATAAAGCTTAACTATACAAGTAAAAATCAATAGTAAATGCACGAAGTCTAGAATAGTTTAGGGGATTAGGCGATTAGGCCATAGTAGCATTAAAACGCTATCCAACCAGAGTTACCGAACACGCACCTTCATGAAGATGGCGTCCCCTTGGGGAATAGACTTGAACATGTCACCTCCCACGTGGGTGACCCCTGCAATGAAATTAGCACCACATCACTGCCAATAGCAACAGACAACCACGCACTCAGTGACTCACTGAATCACTGATTCTCGTATCTGTATCTTCAATACTACAGTGGCCCAATGACTCCGTGAAAACATAAAGCTCTAATTTAAAATTGAGACAAAACGAATTAATTTTCCCCTATTCAATAACACGGCTTACCTGGAATGACGGGTGCTTTCGCCACCACTTCAGGCAGATCGAAGTTAATCCCTTCTCGCACGCTCGGATGTTTCTGTAGGATCATCTTCAGGCAATCCCCTCCACTGCCGCCCACGTCTACCAATCTCTCCGCCCCTTGGAACCCATCGTAACCCTCCAGCACCGACTTCACGAACGGCACCGATACCCCCGACATCGCCTTCAACATCAATTCGTTCATCTCCGGCTTTTTCACATAGTAATCGTACGCCGGCTCTCCGTTCGCCTTCACGAACGGCTCCTCCCTCGAGTCCTTCACTGCCTCGTGTACCAACGGCCACGCTCGAACCAGCGCGTCCTGTTTATCGATTCGATATCCATTTATGGGGAAAAAATGAGGTACAGAACAAATTCAATATAGCGATTATTGTACCGGATTTCAAAATTACTAGCCTGGTGGTGCTGGAGTACGTAGGCCGCGTAGGATAGGCCTTCATCATCGGTGACGAGGGTTTTGCCGACGTCGGTTAGGGAGTATTTTCTCTCATCGCTGGAGCCGATGTGCTCGGCGAAGACGCCATAACTGGTGAGCATGCGAAGGATGCGTTGGAGGTTTTCGGCGTCGCCGCCGGTTGGTAGGACGCGCGAGAGGATCTCAGATGCGGACAGGGGAGTGTTGGAGCCGGACTGCCAGATGGCGTCGGGAACGTTGAGGCGGACGATGGCATTGAGGGACATGGGCACGCTGATCATGTTGGCCAGTTCCAGGATGGCCAGCCTCGCTTGCTTCCGGGACTCCGATGCTTCTTTCGTCGCCATATCTGCCTCGTCCCTTCACAGTTCCTCCAACTTCCAGGTTCCACCTAGAGATGCAGATATACTCGTACTAAAAAAAATGTTGAATTATTCATATTAAGGAGGACGGTGCGAGTGCTTTCTTTTATTTATTTATTTTTTTTTACCAAAAGCTCTCTTTTATATTTCAAGTTCTCCTTTATAATATTGCAATGGTAACAACAATTTAACCGGATGGTCACTCAAATTATATTAATTATTAATGACATAAAAATTATATTAAATATTAATGACATAAAAAAGAATGTTAATTGTTATCTGTTTATATTTATTGATATTGATGTTAATTTATTATTAAAATATGAAAATGTTTCAGATTAATTAATTTCTTATATTAACCGCAATTCAATAAAAATTTAAAAAAATAAAGTAAAAAAATAAAAAGAGTCAGAGCATTCGGCCGTTAGCCGAAAAGGCCCAAAATTCACGTGGATCTCGAAATCCGCTATCAATATTTCCAGAATTGAACTAAACAGCAAAACATTTGTTGGGGGCTTATTAGTGGCCCAAGTGTACAATCGTTATTTGTTTTGAAAGATTTATGTTTTTTTTAATTCTGTATCAGTGTTCTTAGATAAAAATAAGGATGTTGTAAACACTCTCTGAGTCATGAGACTATGCCCTGACCTTAGTGGGAGAGTGATGCCAAATTCACATAAATTTGTCTGTATTAAAAAAAAATATTTTGTACAGTTGACCTTTAATTAATGATATCATACCTTCCACTCAGAGAAAAGTCTGAATTTGTTTCAAAGAAGAACATATATTGCATCAGAAAACCTAAGCAACCGCCTTCCGCTTGTGCAAGTAGTGGGAAGTTGAGTTGAAGCTTCTGGGAAAATGGCTCTCTTGGGCGCTCTTTTTTTGTGCTTAAAAATTAGATGTTTTTGCTAAGACTTATTGCTCATTTGTTTTAAGCTAAATCACACACCTCCTTAATTTCATTTAGGTCCTCATAGAGCTTGCAGTGTATTTTCATAAATTTGTCGAGCTTAATTGATAAATAAGTTGCTATTAACGTGGTGTTTATGGAAATCCCCCTTTTTGTTAAAGAAATTGAAAAAGGAGAGGGGGTAAGTGGTAACATCACAAACAAAATATTATATTTGATTAATTATTTACGATTATTATAAATTATTATCATGATTAAAAATTTAAAATATTATAAAATTAATGCTCGTTTAGTTTAGCGGTGAAAGCTCAAATATGCCCCTTTGAGCATAAAAAGTGATTATAAAACCCATTTAGTATGTTTGGGTAATTTTTCTAAAATCTCGAATAATCGTGATTTTAGCTCTCTCCACACTTTTAGCATAAGTGACAGGGGCTTGTTTATGCGTTTGGAGTAATTATGATAGATTTCAGCAACAAAATTTTTTCTCCTTACCCTCATACTCCTTTCTTATGACGATAATAATGAATATTATTAAAAGAAAAATATATTTAAATATTCATGTAATCTATTTAATAATAATAATTATTAATTATAATTTTGAAAATGTTAAAAAACTTTATAAAATTTATACTTTTTAGTAATTATATATTCCTAAGTTATTTTAATAAGAAATATCCAAACAAAATCAAAATTCACAAAATCACTTAATAAAAAAATTATCCAAACAGAAATCATAATTAACTAATATCACTTATTACTAGTGTCACTTATAAAAATCACGATCGCATTTCTTTGCCACTAATCCAAATGGGACTAATGATTAATTATGAATTATCATTATAGTTAAAAATTTAAATATTGTGATAAAATTAATTAATAAAATTACTATCTAATTATCATCATTGAGTTCAAAATATTTCAAAGTTCAAAATGGAGATTATTGATTGCGGTTGTAGATAAAGAAATTAAAAATATTGAGTTAGATCATCCTAAATATATTTTTAACTAAATTAAATGTTATAATATTTTAAGAATATAATTGATAATTGATTCTCCAAATTTTAATATATATTGAAAATATGATGATCATAAATTCTTGAACGGAGACGCCATGAACAAAAATTTCGAACTAAAATATTACAAGTTGAAAGTTTTTTATTTATTAAAGAGAAGAAAAAATAGTGCTTTAAGATGTTATATTTTTCCTGAATTTTGAACATTTAATAACTATATCATGAACTTTTAAAAAAATAATTAAAGGATCCTTTTTACTTTTGTTTTATAATTTTTAATAACACGGGAAGCGAGCACATTTTGTAAATCATAATTCAGCATTTTTAGTTATTGACCACTTAAAATATACGTTTCAGATATTGAATTTCTCAGATTTTCAGATCCATAATTTCAAAAACTCAACGAATTTCACGTTGCATTAATTGACGTTTGACGGTTATTTGTTTATATATTAGTTATCTGCATTCATACGTTTTCTTTAATTTTCTCACTGCCCCCATTTGTCTGGTCTTCTTTCCTCATTCTTTGTATAATATTTCTTTCTTTCAAAGTCCAAAATGCACCAATATGATCGCCTTTTTATTTTATTCATGCTGACTCAGCGAGAAATTTGAAGTCGCCGCACTTGATTTCTGGGTACTTTCTTTGTGTTTTCAGGATAAATAATTAGTTGCCAGTTTTCTGGCCAAGGGAAAAAAATTACCAAAATTTGATTTTCACGCACATGCAGTCAAGCAGAGCATAGTTTTCTTCTTCTCCTAGAAGGAGGTATCAATTCTTCGTAAAAAGCATCGGTCCAAAGAGACAACTCAACAATATATTGCGGTTTTGTATGTAACTACATGTACTGCTGGCTTATAAACAATATAGTTTCTTAAAATAAACTGTACTATTATCTCCGGTCTTAATTATAAAAATTAGTTGATTTTTTTAAATAGATATAAGAAGCAATATAAATCAGTTAGTTATACTAATATAAGAGCTAATTGACTAATTTAAGTAGATTGAAATATATAATATGAGTTCATCTTGAGATGTTGCATTTGATTATAATTAACTAATTTATTTAATTTTTTAATCTCTTAAAAAAATTAACTAACTCATACAATTAGAATCGAAGGGAGTATTATTATTTACTGATAATGATATTAGACATGATGAGCAACCATGCGAGCGGTTTTATCTCAAGAGTGTTATGGTGATGACTGATGAGATGCAAATAGGCTACAAGATAAGGTGTTCAAATGAAAAGGGCCTATCTCAACAATACTCAGTTCTTAATATTTCTCTTAGTTGGAACAAGCATTAATCAGGAAGGTTGGTGGAAATACATTTCATCGTGAAAGGAGGGTTCTTTCTTAGAGTTAAATCGGCGAGAAAACATGAATCTTAAGCGTACCAAGGCTTTGGGGGACTATATATATATATATATATATATCGATGAAGTCTCATTTGCTCAATTTTGCTTTCATATCGATCGTAATATTTTGGACGCTTATGTTTGCATGATATTGTGTGTGTTTGGATAAGATTTTAAAATAGGGCTTATGAAAAAAATAGGTTTTTGGACTGCTTATAAAAAATGACTTTTAGAGAAGAGCTTATGAAAAAAAAATGGTTATGGATAAATGAATATTTGGATAGTTATTACCAAAAGAAATTTTGTAATTGAAAAATTACTAAAAAAATGTATGTATGAGAGATGAGAGAGGAGAGAGAGTGAAGAAGATATAAGATATAGTAGAATGGAGGAGAGAGGGTGGAAAAAATAGAGGAGAGGGGGGGAAGAAGATAGATGAGAGATAGTGAATAAGATATAGCAGAGAGGAGAGAGGAGAGATAGTGAAAAAGATAGAAGAGAGAGGAAAGAGAAGAGATAGTGGAAAAGATAGAGGAGAGAGAGTGTAAGAAAAAATAAGGGTAAAATAGTAATTGAGTAGTTCATAAGCTCTTTTACTGTTCCAAAAGCTACTCTGACCAGTTTATCTGAAACCATGGTTTTGTCCATTGACTCATAGGTTTTGATCTCGCAAAAGTGATTGAGTTTACTGCGACACTTGTATCTCTCGTAGGTATACAACGAAATGTTGTTTTTCATTGACTCATAGGTTGCAGGGTTCGTTGATTTGGATAAAACTCCTTGTTTTTAGCTTTTCTGGCAATGTGCGCTCTTACGCATAGTGCTGGGAAGTTCGTTCGTTTGGACAAAAAAGGCCTCAAGTAATGGAAAGCAGCTTACGTTGATAATGAACCATTATCTTGAAGATTTGGCTTTTAATTTGAGAGAAATACTGAAGGAATTCAATATCCATGCTCTCAACTCTGCACCTATGGATTTCTCTTACGTACCCTTAATTACCTCCGAAAGCTCTCACTAAATCATGGTCTTGGACCTGTACGTACCTACATATCACGCAAAAGATAGCTCCTCGTCGCTATATATGCTTTGTAGAGATTTACTAAATATTAGATCCATCGTATGGCCTAAGGGAGACATAAACTTTAATTTATGTGAAATATTCCACACATCTTTTCATCATAATAACAACAATAATGTCAAAAATATTGCCAAAGTTTTCTATTACAGATGAGGTGCAGGGATTTAAAGTTGCTCCTAAGCAAAACCCCAGAATAATGAAGAACAAATGAGAGGAAAAAAACACAACGACGTTACATCTATATCAGAGTGGTTCCAACTAAAACATGATCGGCCGGCATAGGCGCGCGCGCGCGCGCACCCATAGGGATTACATTTATATTTGACATTACAAAGTCAAACCACCCCTGGGACCCATTTTCATCATATTTCTACATTATCTTCACTAATTTTCTCCAAAATTAATTGGTCAATTTCCTCGACTCCAGGAAATCCTTTCTCTTGAGCTCTTTCGTGGAAATATACTCAAGAAAACTCCCAAAATCTGTGTCTTTATAACGCTTCGGATTCATTTCGTCAATGACTTTTGGCGAAGGCCGCACCACATAGTTGAACGGAAGGCTATGCAACGACGCCACCGATCTCCTACTCTTCACACTGTTCACCAAGACCCTATGTAGCACACTCTTGTACTTCCCATTACTGTATATCTGTTCCATTAACAAAACCCAACAAAAAAATTAAAACCTCTAAAGAAAACATACTACCATTACATGTAAATTAACTTGAAAACAAATTAAAGCAAAACAAAAATAACCTCTAAGTGATCTCCGACGTTGACAACGAAGGCGTTAGGCATTGGGTCAACGGTGAGCCATTGTTGTTGATGGTGGATCTGCAAGCCTTCGACTTCATCTTGAAGTAGAAGTGTGAGGAAGCCATAATCAGAGTGAGGAGGCATTCCAAGAGTTAGGTCTGGTTCGGGGCATGATGGGTAGTAATTGGCCACCATTATCTGGCTCCCATCTTCGAAGTCTTCAAGAATTTGCTTCTTTTCTGTCTCCTCTAATTGGCTGGCTTCCACAATTCCTAAACTCTCTAGGATGGCTTCCATTAGTGCCAGAAACAAGCGTTTGGTTTCTTGTGCGTAGGTAGACGCCACTTCCCTTTATAAAATATTAAAACAGCGCGCATAAGGGTAAATAATCACACATATGAAGCAATAAAGTGATACACTAAACAATTAAACAAGATTGGGCCTTGTGCCATATTGTCCGCTCGTGCTGGTGCTGGATATTTAATTCAATCAATAAGAATTCAGCATTCAGCAATATTTAATTCTAGTATAAATGAACTAATAGGGTTTGAGAAATGTGCGGCTTCAGGAGAGAGAGAGAGAGAGAGAGAGACCTCAAGTTGACGGGGGAAGAAGGCCAGTGAGGGAGGGAATCAGGTAAGGGATGGCACTGAAGTTTCAAGAAGTCCCTCCAACAGAAGACAGTGTCTCTGGTTTGGGTGAAGCTAGTCCCATATCGAACAGGAGCCGTCATATCAGGGGTCATGTACTTGGCTCTTTCCTCAAAGCCAAGATTGAAGAACCTCCCACTCACTTCTATCATCTTCCTTGTAACATCTTCAGGGATCCCATGATTCACCACCTGCATCAAACTTGAATATAATCATCAGTTTCTAATATATATATATTCTCTCAATCCAGCAGACATTGATGCCAATTATAATTTACACACCTGGAAGAATCCGTACTGTTGGCAGGCATCAGCTAGGGAATGAAGCACTTGGGGCCTCTTGGGACCAAGCAAATCAGCAAAATTGATGATGGGTAACTCAAGATTTTGTTTGGTGGCAACATTTGGATCTTGTTTATTGGTACAACTGGCTCGTTCAGAAGCAGGCAATATGTACTTCTTGGGAACCCTTTGAAGCCCTTTTTCACACAGCAGCTTCACACCTTTCTGATATTGGCTTTCTGGAGTTTCGTCGTCGCACCTCTCATCAGCTACTAGCATTGCAGGAGACATATAAAATCACCTGTTGTAAGTAAAAGCACATACATGTAAAATATTCTTGGAAATCCAAGTCTCGAGATGCCTTAGCTTACATAAATATAATCGAACATGCAAGTTGCCCCTAATATATGCATATGTACTTGAATTCAAGAGAGAGTGTGCTCATGCATATGGAGGGATATATATATATATATATATAGAGAGAGAGAGAGAGAGAGATCAAAATGTTGTATATGATTGGTGAAGAAGGCCATACGAACCTAGATAAAGAGCAATAATAAAAGACAGAAAGAGGGCTTTGGGAATTGGTATGCATGTGTGGGGGAAGGAGGATAGAGATGAGCATGTATATATAGGGAAAGAGGGAGAGGAAAACAGTAGCAAGTTTTGAAGAAACCGGGATGAGGTTTCTGAATTCCGTTCCATATGTTAGAATACCGTTGACAAAGAGTTGAGTCAGACCACGGGGAGGCAATTGTAGGGACACTCCCACTATCTTCTAACATCATACATATTAATCCATTTTCCATTCAATTTTGACGCTTTTGTCTCTTTCCCACGACCTACCCAC
The DNA here is from genome assembly GCA_037074615.1 of Leucaena leucocephala. Taxonomy (NCBI): domain Eukaryota; kingdom Viridiplantae; phylum Streptophyta; class Magnoliopsida; order Fabales; family Fabaceae; genus Leucaena; species Leucaena leucocephala. The sequence goes on along the minus strand of CM073521.1, from coordinate 7,175,924 downwards.
CTCTCTATTTCCAAGTCATTATTATTATTCAGCTTACGTCATTATTATTTGTATTCCTGTATATACATGTAAATGAATGATGGTGCACTCACATACATACATATGCATACATAAAATCAAACCCAAGCACAGATCTAAATGGGACGTAGAATTTTTTTGTCTAGTAACCCTTCAACACCTTAGAATCAAGATTTTTTTTTAGAGTATTTTTTAATAAGATGAGATTTCAACGCAATTCATCTATTTTATAATATAATTAATCTATTATTAGATCAAATACCTATAGTTAATGACTTAATGGGTCCTAACGTACTTTTGAACAAATGGATCGACCCCTATTCTTGCTAAAAAACAAAAATCGACTCCTCTTTTCCTGGGCCAACTCTCTTTAGCAGCTAGCAGCCTTCATTAATTGCCACGTCATTATTAATATCAAATTCAAACTTTTACTATAAAATATTATATATAACAACCAGCAATATTGATGGGTAAGTAAATACTATTTATGTATAATAAGTCATGACTACATCTGGCTATCATTAACTAATTACGTATAATTTCATCATAGAAATATAATAATCAGATTAAGTTAGTATATTATGTGCACAAGATTTAAATTCCAATGTATTGTAGTAAAAGACTTATAGGCTGCTCTCAATTGCTTTGTCTTGTTCGCAGCTCAGCAGCTGCGTCTGTTATTAATGGGTAAGTAAATGTAATAAGTAAGTTTATTTTATTTATATTATCTTTTTACATGATTGCTATATATAATTCCCCATTAGTGTATCTCCTTACTAGTGAAAGCAAAATTTGCGCTTAATAATAACTTCACTCTTTTTCAAATAACTTAGTATGATCTACTAATTAACTGGTTGATTTGACAGAACAAATGTGTAATTTGTTTATTAAAAAGGACCGAGTCACTTGCGATAAATGAATCACGAACTTCTTGAATCCGATTCATTAAATCACTCTCACCAATTCATTCCGTGTTCGATTGATGAAAACGTTGTCAATTACCAATTTTCAAGGTAACATTGATATATGGATAAGTCAAATGATGTATGTAAACGTACAAGATTGACAACGAGAACTTCTTACTTAGCAATCTTATCTCTAAACAGTTGGTTCGGTTGTCCAATGAATCTCCTTAATTTTTTCCTTGACGTTAAACCTGTCGGGTGGAGTTTTTCAAATTGAGTTCTATATTATAACTAGATTAGGGTTAGGGTTTAATTTGGATCCAAAGCTATAGGCACTGCCTAGCTATTATCTGCAGTGGGATCCAAGTATATTAGCGCTTGTTCTTTCTGCAAATTAATGTCATTTCTTTTATTTTGCGTGTGCTTAATTGGACTGTATTTATATTTTATAACACTATATATGCCTTGTTTTGAGACAGTAAATAAGCCTTTGTTTGCGCGTATTAAGATTTTCAATATTAAGGAAAATGCATGTGTTCTCAACTTCCAATTATTCGGAGTATTCAATAGTGAGAATATAAAGTTCTTGAAATTGATGAATCTACTTTAGTTTCTTAAATTAATATTAGTGTTATAGAATCTTAATTTTTTTTTGGTTGAGTTTGACGACATCTCTAATTGATAGCTAGAGAATAATCTTCTTAAAACGTAAAAATCGTTAAAATAAATTTAAAGCAGTGATAGCTGACCTAGATTAGATGTGTGGGTATGCATAATTAATGTCTAGATTGAGTTCATTATGCAGGGCCCGAGATTAGATGACAAACCAGTCTCTTGTTTTTGGAGATACTCAAAATTATATATACACACATATATATATATATATATAGTGTGTGTGTGTGTGTATTAATGAGAGATCAATGGATAATCTATGTCTATCTCAACTTGAACCCTGGGCTAAATATAAAGCCTATTATATGTAAGAATTTATGAAAGTCAAACATGCTGAAATGATATACCCCTAGCTAGTTACGTCCTTAAATAAATCACAGAATATACATAAAAAAAGACATATGATTAAAACAAAGATAATAATAAAATTCTTCCATTTTTTTTATCAAAAGCATTTAGATATTATTAAAAAGTAGTATCGCTCGGGCATGTACACATAATCTCTTCTCTTAACCAAGCCCTATTTGGGATGCAATTGAAATGAAAACTAGAGCTGGTAAAACGGGCCCAACCCGCGGGCTGAGCCCGTTTTACTTTAAGGGGGGCGGGTTTGGGCTGGCAAAATGCCAACCCGCCCCCCTCAGCCCGCCAGCCCGCCACTTTTTTTTTTTAAATTTTAATATTATTATTTATTTTATTTAAATGTTATTTTGAATACTCCTATTATCGAATACTAGTAAAGATAATTATTTATTTGTTAATATATGTTTACATATTATAATTGATTAATATTATGTTAATATTTATTTAGATTTATAATTATAAAATTTGAGATTTTTTATAAAAAATATAAATTTTTAAGAGTATAACATGAGTAATTTTTTGATTATGCTAATATAACATTAGAAATTTTTTATTAGTATTTTAAAAATATTAAAAATATTTTTTTAAAAATAAAAAAAAAAAGTGACGGGCTGGCGGGCTGCACAGCCCGCCCTGTCTTCTAGCGGGCTGACCCGTTTTTGGCAGGCCAGCCCGCATTCCTAACTCTCTATAAGCTTATGATGATCATATGCCTTGCAAATTAAATTATTATAACAACAATATATTAGTATAATTAACTAGTAACATAATTTGACATGTGGGGCTCTGTCCAGAGATTGAAAATAGAAAAGAAAAGCTTATCCACTACCACGACCACGCATTACAGCTGTATGTTTGTGTTGAGCTTGAAGCTCTTGAGCTTTGCAATTGTCGTTTAATTTGCCTACTAATAAAATAACCAAAAAAATATAATCTATATTATATATGTGTGTGTGTGTGTGTGTGTGCATGGCTGGAGTCTCATACAAAAGAATCCACCAATAATCAAGCCACTTATATATTCTAAACCAGAAGGTGACAAATTAACTAGTAAACGACCCTGTAGCAAATTAAAGGCATTCAAGCGCATTAGCCAAAATCCCATTTTGTAACTGAATCGTCAGCCACAAGTTGCACGTCCCTACCTAGCTATACTCTTCATTATACAATATAATATAGAATTAATGTTCAATTATACTTCAAAAGTTTTCGTGTATGAATCATAGGTATTCATAAGTTTAACATTTACTATTAAAAATAACTAATATTAACAGTTAATATGTTTAACAGTCAGGAGTGACATTACTTATATTTTAATACTTTTAAAGTGATATTGATAAAAAGAAATCAAATACCTAAAACTCTTGCACGAAAATTTGTAAAGCAAAATTGTACCTTAACCCCATCCCTATTATATATATATTTGATGCGTATGTGTGTAGCTACCGAGTGATGTGTGGTGGATAGAAAAAATATTCATGGACTTGGGACTTTGGGGGATTCAAATCAAGGGTTTGCAAATTGCTAGATGGCTGACACTGTAGTGTCATGAGTTTATCTACGTGCCTCACACTAGCGGCCACCGCCACCAACTAATAATAAGAGACCCTACAGCTTCCAACTTAGTTAATATGTCCGTGTTTCCAAGCTAGCTACCTAGCTACACACTGATTCTTGGTGTAATTTTGTTCTCAATTCGTTGCATGCTCTACTTAATATGCTACACATTTCACTGCTGTGTGTATATATATAGTTAATATTAGTTGAATCAATGACTAAAACCAGGGCTTTAGATTCTATGTCCTGTCTGTCACACCGATACTTCTTCGCTGGTTTTCTGTTAGCCAGTTCATTAGTTCTAAGTACTCTGCAGGTTTCCATTTTTTAAACGCCTTCGACTTGAAGGCCCTCTAAAAAAGTTGCAAAATATTTTAAATGTCCAAAGTCTCTGGTTTTTTTTAATTTATAAAGAGGCAAAATCCTAATAACTCGAGATTAATTATAAGTGGGATTTAACCTGTGATATTCTATTTATATGAGAGCTTAATTTCATACTACTAGTTCACAGAGTAAATGAAAAAATGACTAAAGTCTTTAAGTACTGCAGTGCTCTTATACCAGCCTGAAGGGAATTGGAAGACACGCAGCGAAAATTAACTTTAAAATTTTTCCATTCCCTGCCAGGATCTACTGAATGTGTTTAAGTCAAGGAGAAATAAGTGTTACCTTCGGTATTCGAGCTTTAGTCGCGACCTCGTATCCACTAGTCGCGACTCTTCGTCTCTGGAGTTTTCAGTCGCAACCTTCTCAGCTTCTAGTCTCGACCTGTCGCCTCTGGAGTTTTCTGTCGCGACCTACTCAGCTTATAGTCGCGACCTGTCATCTCTGGAGTTTTCTGTCGCTACCTCCTCAGCTTTTAGTCGCAACCGGTCGTCTCTTTTCAGATTTCTGAAGTTCAGAACCCCTATATGGTCGCGACCTAAGTGTCTGTGAGTCACGACTTGTCGTCGTACCTGGTGCTCTCTTCTCAATCGCAAGAAGTCGATAACTCAGATCGACTTCCTCTATCGATATCCACACGAATAGCGTTCCAACCACGAACGACGTGCTAGCGCCTCTTTTCCATCTAGGGCTTTCTCAAGAATCCGTCATTACCGTCTCTATTTCGGCAGTTTCTTATCTGCAAACCTTTTGCACTCTCCTTGCCCCTTTTTGTCTCTCGTCTAGAACCCTAACCCCTAATGTCAAATATATAGGATGCTATCGGTGTTCTAATTGGGTTGGGCTTCAGAATTAATCTTATATTAATTCTGAAATTAATACAATATCATATATTACATAACTTGATAAGAAACTAATTAAATAAATATGGTTTATATTAAAATCGTCCCACAAATTTAATCCACCTATTTATTTAATTTAAAATAAAGATAAGACAAAATTATATTTGATTTATTCTCATAAATCAAATTTGAGATATCTTATCAATTTATATTTTAAATTCAAATATATCATATCAATTTAAATTCAAATTTAAAAGTGATAGAGATTTAATTTATCCTCATAAATTAAATTTTACAAATATCTCTTATATTATATATAATACATATACAAATTTATATATATATATAAAATATATAAATCTATAAATCCACCCTAGATTATTAATTGAATAAAGACATGTCTTAGATTCAATGAACCTGGACATCACAGCTCGAGTTAGGCTATTTTATGTGCGACCTTGTAAGCCCATATGAAGTTGGCAGTGGGCCAGTTACTATACTGACCCACAATAGAGCCGGTAATGCGGGCTGGCCCGCCAAAAACGGGCCAACCCGCCATCAGCCCGCGGGCTGGCGGGGCGGGCTATGCAGCTCGCCCCAAAACGGGCTGGCATTTTGCCAGCCCGAGCCTAGCCCGCGGCTCGCCTCTTTTTTATTTTTTTTAATTTTTTTAAAAAATTATTTTTATACTTTTAAAATACTAATAAAAAAATTCTAATGTCATATTAGCATAATAAAAAATTTATTAATATTATACTCTTAAAAATTCATACTTTTTATAAAAAATCTTAAATTTTATAACTATAAATCTAAATAAATATTAACAAAATATTAATCAATTATTATATATGTCAACACATATCAATAAATAAGTAATCATCTTTACTAGTATTTGATAATGAAAATATTCAAAGTAATATTTGAGTAAAATAAATAACAATATTAATAATTAAAAAAAAGGGCTGGCGGGCTGGCCCGCCTAAAAACGAGCCAGCCCGCCAGCACTGGCGGGCCAGCAAGGGGAGGGCTGTGCAACCCACCCTAAAACGGGCTGGCAAACTGCCAGCCCGTTTCGGGCCCGCTTTAAGGTAAAACGGGCTGAGCCCGCGGGTTGAGCCCGTTTTACCGGCTCCAACCCACAAGTCGTAAGCGGTCTCTAGCAAGACATTACGACTACCCAAATTATATGAGAATCGATGAATGATGTTACCTTTTATACAACCACATCACGTCCCTTTTGTCACACGATATTTTAGTCATGGATGAGGCATGGAGAACGTCATCCTCCTGTTTCTGACCGTTACTTTCTCAATCCCTGAGTAGTTTGACTATAGAAATGGAACTACCTTTCTATTATAATATGGCCATATATTTCTCAGACTCACTTATCGAGGAGCCCAGTAATATCTCTCTACTAATGTGAGGGACAAATTTCATCTTAACCATTCGCATTCCTCCGCATGAAAAACCACCAAACCCGAACATAGCCTTTATGATCACTTGGTAAAAGTGACTTTTGACTAGGTCAAAGCTGAGCGTTTGTCATGTAGGAATCCATGATGATCTCAGGTCAAAGGGTATAGTGACATGGTTTGTATGAGAGAAGCTTATGACTTAACCCATGCAGCTCTCTCATAGCGGGTCGGTCCAACACCCTGTACTCTTATATGTGCCTATGACTTTGATTTATATCTCTATATATCTTCAAAGTCATACTGGTCTTATTTCATCTCTGCTCCCGCATAGATGACCGACCAGGGACATTTAGGATAAGATCATGAGCTATCCAAGAATGGTCATCACAGTAAACATGTAAATAATGTGATAACATAATTAAGAAATTTATAAATCAACAATATTTATAGTGCAATTATTGGCCCCTATGGCACAATTTCCAACACATCCATCATATATTTTGTAAAAATTGGGCATCAGAACCAAAGGATGGAATATCTGGCAGGAAAGAAACAACTATCTAAAACTGCAATGAAGATTCCAACATCTATAATCAGGCTTCAGGAATCTTCAATGTAAATTCATAAAGTTCTCTTAATGATTGATTGCAGATCTTGGAATCTACAGCTTTAAGGGTTAATCTTTCCTATCAAATATTCCAATATCTTTCGATGCTTATATCCAGTTTTCCCTTTATCATTTCACGTGCGAAACTTTGGTATCATTTTCTGTACTCTTTTCATTTTAATGAAATGGTCTGACCGAAAATAAACCCGCTAAATAAGAATAGATGGATTTAAACTAACTAGGTGAGGGGCATGTTCATGTCCGTCCAACGTCACATGATGACATATATATATATATATGCTTATTTTTTAGAGAAATATTTTAGTATCCATCATTTTTTTTAATAAATTAAACTTAGGGTATGCACGGCTGAAAATAGTAATTAATTTTCTCTTATTATAGACTTCATGAAATAATTTTAATATCAGTTATAAGACCATCTTTATATATTGTCAAGAATCAAACTGTTTAAATACCTCAGCTACTTTGGGACTGGTGATTATGAGAGTTGAATTTATGTCTCTTATAGTATATCCCTATCTTTGCCTTGTTAATTGTTTACCATCAGGGTTCATATAGACATATAGTTTCAGTAGTTGAAAATGTGCCTGTTTTCATGCGATATTTAAAAAAAAAGTAGATATATTCATTGTAAAAAAATACATTACAGTATAATACACATTTCGCACTTGCACACATATATATATATTCGTATTATTTTATAACAGACATTATAAATTCAAATGTTAACAGTAAAATAGAACATTTTGAGGGTTTAAAGGTAAAATAGGGGGATCTTAGGCTTATAGCTGTTGGCAGTAATGATATAATACTTTCACATTAGTTTTTTCCCAATAATATTTGTGTTCAGAAGAAAGGAAGAATTTTGATTTGTAAGTCATTATAATAATTTTATTCATATCTATGTCTTGTTTCAGCCTTTATACTATATTTTTTTAATATTTAATACTCTTATATTTTGTAATGAATTAATTTGTTGGTTATATATGTAAATAACTATACGCAGATGAGCATATATATATTTACTAATTTATTTATTTTGCGTGCCTGCATCTTAAAAGTTAAAAAATCGTTTACTTTATATCTCACAGTACACCCTACAACCTACATTCTAAAATATGAGCTCTAAATTGACTTGTCCTAAAATATAATATTTTTTAAGTTTGTCTCAATAATAAATAACTTTATACCCATTTTATATTTATTTAACTCTATTATTTTTCAATAATAAATTATCTCTTATCATTGTACTCACTCTTAATTTATTATTTCTCAACAATAAATTATCTCTTATTAACAATAGTATATTTAGAAAGTAAAATATATTTTTTATATATTTATTATTTTTAATTAATTTTAACTGTTTTCTTAAAATACATAATTTGGTTGAAAGGTTTGAGATAGAGGGGGTATATTATATCTAAGACTATATGTCTATGAATAAAATATAAGAGTATCACTGGCATGTGCAGTGAGTAGGCCTGCGGGTGCGGGTGCGGGTGCGGGTGCGGGTGTGGGTGCGCTTGAAGGCGTGTGGGCAATGTGTCTAGATCTTGAGAGATAGTTAAATAGTTAATCCGCTAGAGTTTAAATATTTTTTTGCCAGGAAAAGGAGTTCAAATATATATATATATATATCGGTTGAGTTTAATAAAATTTCAGCGTGTTAGATTTTATTGATTTATTGGGATTAAAGAATAATCGATCTCACAGCTGAATTATTCCTTTTTTTTATAAATATAAATATTCTCTTATTAAAAATAATTATATTTAAATAGCATTAAATATAAATATATTTTTTAATATAAATTTGACTTTGGTTATTTTTTTTACAAGACGAGGGCTAAGAAGCCCTAAATTAAAAGAACTTAATCTATGAAATGATCAAATCTCAAACACTTTGATCACAATAGCCCTTAAATGAGCAGGGTATGAATATAATATTTATGTAACTGTTAAACCCTCTTTTACTAAAGCATCTGCCAAATGATTTTGATTCCTCAGGATATGTTGTATTTTTAGCTCCCAAGGTAAACTCATCATCTTCTGTATCTGTATAACTAAAAGGATGCATCTGTGGATTGTCAAATTCATTAACATATCAACAACATTATTAGCATCCGATTCAAGTATGATCTTCTTGAATCCTAACTCCCGAGCAAGTTGCAGACCCTTAATGATCGCCTATTGTTCAGTTTCAATCACGCTACATGAATCGAGAACAGACGTAAATCCCGCAACTCAACTTCTAGAATAATTTATAATAACTCCACCACAACCCGCCCTCTTGCAGGCTGTCGTAAGTGCTTCATCAACATTTAATTTCACCCAATCTAATGGTGGAGGTTGCCAAATAGATGAAATTGATGAGCCCAAGTTAATAGGCACATATTTATCATGAACATACACAAAACTTTTTCATGTTTGCATAATGACCGAGTAGATATCCAGTGGTTTCAAAAAATTATCCTCAAATATAGCTTTATTCCTCAACTTCCATAAACTCCAAATTGACACCCCCCAAATTAGACTCCAATTATGTCCACCATGAGCTCCCAATTGCCTTTTAAGATTCATAACAAACCAATCCTTTAAAGGTGCTCTAAAGAAGGAAGAGCAATTCCTAGGATGAATTAATTTAGACCAAAAGTCTTTGGCGTAACAGCAATCACAAAGTATATGCAAGACATCTTCCATACCCTCATTACAGTGTTAGCATGTTGCATCAGTTGTGGACTATCTACATCTACAAACATTGGTTGCTAAATGATTATTAAAAGCTATCCACATGAAAACACGAATACGTTCAGCACCTCTCCACTTCCATATGTCTTTGTAGACCGGGCTATAGTCCTGTGCAGAATATTTCTCAATTAAAAAGTAAGCACTTTTAATAGTAAAAGTACCTTCATTCGTAGCATTTCAAACCATTATATCATTACCCGCCTCCGACATTGGTGGAATCATGCTAATTAACCTCTAAAATACATTACTTGGGATAATAAGAGCTAGTTTTTGGAAATCCCATGTGTTACCCAAACTCCAATCCTCCACTTTACTTCTTTCTTCCTCTATAGTAAGTGGTCGAAGACATCAATCTTTTAAATTTTTATCTGGAAACAACCACTTATCCATGAAGAAATTTAATAGTTGACCATTTATGATATACCAACTTGTGCCAAGATCAACTATATCTTGCTGTTGTGAGATGAATTTTTATAGTGTAGAATCTCTCTTTCTTGCATCAAGTAGATTATCTTAATTCCTTAGCATATATTTATGTAGAAGTACATCCACCCAGAAACCTTTCTCTCCATTAACTAATTTTCATACTAATTTTGATCCACAAGCACGATTTAATGATGATAGCTTCTTGAATGCAAGTCCCCCATACAATTTAGGCTTAATAATATGATCCTATCTAATATGGTGAAATTCATAAGAGCTTTGACTATGTCCCCATACAAAATTTTGTTGCAATCTCTCCACTTCCTGACACATTGATACAAGAATTTTAGCCACTTACATAGAATACATAAGTATAGAGTTTAATACAAATTTTGTTAGACTAATTCTCTCAACAACTGAAAGAGTACTCTATTTCCACGCATTAAGTTTAGTTTTGTTTTGACACTGAAAGAGTACTTTGGTCATTTGAAGCAGTATAGCCTGGCTTGGTCTCAACCTGTAATTATTAGTTTGGGCAGGGAACCTCGTGGACTTATATGATTGACCCATGTCCTTTTTCTTTTGTGAGACTCACCCGTTTCTTTTACTTTCTTGTTTTTGGTACAACCCGTTTCTTTTACTTCTTTCAATGGACATCCTTCTTATTTTTGGGCTTATTCACTAAATGGGCCGAAAAGCCCATAAAACCCAAAGGGTTCTCTATCTTCTCCAGTAGTTGTAGACCACTGCTTTTAGTGAATTAACTAAGTATAGGCCATCTTTTAAAATTAAATCGATTAAATAGAGCATCTTATTCAAGGTATAAAAAATATCAACCTACAATAAAATAACCCTCTCATATTAAATATAAGAGTTAAATAAAAATTTATTTTAATTTTAATTATAAGACTCTAATTTATTTTATTTTTTAATATTATAATTTTTCTTCTAAAATATTCTTATATTATATATCAAAGGTGATTCAAATGAGTATAATTAAATGAAATATTTTAAAAAAATTAATATATAATTATTATAAATAACTAATTTTATTAATTTATCTAAATTAATTAAATAAATTTTATATTAAAAATTAGACGTAGTATTTCGTAATAAAAATCTATGGAATTCAACTTAAATTTGGACTATAAAACCTATTTCTCCTTGAAGCAGCACCTACTATTGCTTCAAGAAAATGGACAGGAAAATCCTCGTGTAGGCTTCAGGACAATGAGAGAAAAGAAGATTCCTTGCATGTCTTCCATCACTACCTATTGTAGTAAAAAGAAACAAACAAGAAGGCTGTAATAAGCCCGTCTTTCTGTTCAATAATTGCTAGCTCGTTGAATCTGCTCTTATTCATCTGCAAGTATGGAACCTTCACTTTGTGTCACATTAACAAATTTTGGAATACAAGAAAGTTTTGCTTTCTTCAACCCTATCTCTCTCTCTCTCTGAGTATAACTCTCTTTCGAATGATATCTATGATATATCTTTCATACAAGTTGGAAACAGGAACGAGGAATTAATTCTATTTATTCTGCTTTCTTGTGAAACGAGATAGAACCCAATACACGAATCCAGCGGAGAAGAAGCTGATAAACCAAGCATTGCTGTATATTACCGCAAAAGCTTCAGGAATATTTGAAGTCAAAACTCCAACTTTCTGCAAGAAACCAGGGATCACAGGCAAAATCCCAACAATCAGAGCCAGAATGGCCACCAAATTAAAGCCCCTTGTGTAATAGTAAGCTCCATCAGGACTACGAGAGTACAAATCTCTGACGCTCAAATTGGTCGATCGTAAAAGATAGTAATCGGCCAAAATAATCCCCCCTATAGGACCCACGAACGCAGAATACCCAACCAGCCATGTATACACAAAGCTCTCACTAGACTCTAGAAGCCTCCAAGGCTGAAAAGCAATCCCAAGCAAAGCAGTGAGCAGAGCTCCTCTTCTGAAAGTGAACCACGAGGGACTCAGATTCACAAGCGCATTTGCAGGCGCTACAACATTAGCAGCAATGTTGGTAGTGATAGTTGCAAGGCTTATCCCAAGAATGGCTAGAATAGTCGTTGTGAAGCCACCAATTTGACCAAGTAGTTGAATTGGGTTAGAAATAACTTGTCCAAATATTACTTTCGTCGATGAGGTAACTGCAAGGCCAACGAATGTAAATAGCCCCATGAAGATGGGAAGCCCAATTTGACCAATGACTTGATCGGTTTGGCTCTTAGAGTAGCGAGTAAAATCAGGGATGTTCAGAGCCACCGTAGCCCAGAAGCTTATGTTCGCAGTTATAGAAGGGAAAAATAATGACCAGAACTCTGATTTGGAAAGCCTAGAGGATAATGAAAGCATGTGACCAAACCCACCTGCTTTAATGTAAGACCAAATTAGAAGCCAGGAAGTGAGAAAAATGAGAATTGGAGCAGAGTACTTCTCCAGCTCTCGAATCCCATCTATTCCTCTCCACACAATGGCCAATTGAGCCACCCAGAAGGTCAAAAAACAAGCAAATTCAAGGGGGGAAGTGCCGAGCCAAGGAAGAGTCTGAGAGAATTGAGTTTGTTTAATTGAATTTGGTAAGAGAAGGAAGATGGCTTCTCCACCGATCCAAGACTCAATCCCGTACCAACCACACCCAACGAGGGCCCGCATAAGAGTGGGAACATGAGCACCGTGGATGCCAAAACAGGATCTTGCAAGAACCGGGAACGATATGCCGTAGCGAGCGCCGGGATGACCGGTGAGCACCAGAGGAACCAAAAGGATGGCGTTGGCCGCGACCACCGTGGCTATGCCCTGCCACCATGACATGCCGAGGTCGACGAGGCTTCCGGCGAGGTAGTAAGAAGGGACACCTACCACCAGACCCACCCATAGGGAGGCCAATTCGAAGCCAGAGAATGTGCGTTGAGAGAGAGTGGTGGGCTTGAGGTCGTCATTGGTGAGGGAAGGATCGGGTTCGAACTGGAGGGAGTTACCGGAATCGGAGCATCTCATGTTGCGTAAAGGGGAGGAATAACGGTGGAGGGTGTGACGGAGGTTGGTGGGGATCGGAGCTGAGAAGAGTGAGACAAGAGGGAGAGAGTGAGAAGATGGCTTCTGGACGATGGAGATTGCAGGGGTGGTCTGAGGACGGAGGGAGATACATTTGGAGAGCATTCTTTGGAAGGGACGGCTCGTAACAGTGGAGGTTTGCGTGGAATCTGAAGGAGTTTATTTCAGATAGAGACTGGGTGGTGGCTGTTGTGCAACGTCGATCTCACTTGTTCATGGGAATAGGAATAAAAGAGATTCTCCTTCCTTATTATTATAATTATAATATTAATAATATATTTTATTTTCCACGAGCTTCTATTGAAATCGAGTCGAATTATTAAATTTACTTAATGAAAACGTAGGATTTAAAGTTAGCACCTATTTAATTTATTATCAATCAATCTAATTTTATAAATCATTAGTAATATTTTTCTTTTGGCCTTTAAATATTTATCAAAAGCCAGATCATTAAAGAAATGAACCGCGATAATCAAGGCAGGTTTTTAAGAATAAAGGTTTGTTCGTTAAAACCGTAATTTTAAAAAAGTTTCTGGCTCTAACTTTAATTTAAATAAATTTTAAAATAGATATTTATATTTATTTAAACAGGCTTCTAGACTAAATCATGGTTTAAAATTATAGTTTCAGATAAGCTGGTCAGAGTAACTTTTAAAAAAGTAAAACTCATTTCCACTAATCAATTACTATTTTTTTTTATTTTTTCTTACACCCTCTCTCTTCTCTCCTCTATCTTTTCCATCTTCTCTCCTCTCTAATCTATATTTTTCACTATCTCTTATATCTCCTCTCTTCTCTATCTTTTTTAACATATCTCATCTCTTATCTCTCATACATACAATTTTTAGTAATTTTTCAATTACAAAACTCATTTTTATAATAACTATCCAAACATTCATTTATCCAAAATCATTTTTTTTTCATAAACTTTTCTCTAAAAGCACTTTTCTATAAGTTGTTTAAAAGCTCATTTTTTTATAAGTATTTTTTTAAAATCTTATCCAAACACACGCTAAGACTTCTGATGTTTGAATCCCGCAAATAATTTGATCACTGATAAAAAAAAGTCAATAGTCGAAATAAAAAATCTAAAGGGAAAATTTGAGCAGGCAATTATAAGCTTAATCAAAATATTTAACCGGATTGAATTTTAAATAGTATTATTTTATTATAATTTTAGTCACTATCTTTAAGGAGATATCATAACTTTTAAGTAGTTAAATTTATGCATAAAAGTAATAGAAGGCTTATCTTATCTGACATTAATATCGTTTAAGAGAAATAGAGATTTCACTTTACCTTTAAATCATGGTTGAATCTAATCTCTTTATAAAAAATTTTATAACAAAAAAATTGAAGAAATATTCTTACCCTAGTTACCACAATGACAGTATATTTTTATTAAATTAAATATAATATATCATTAAAATAACTATTAATTATATTATTAAAATTTTATAATCTAAATTTAGTTAAAAATAAATTTAGGTTTATCTGACTTAATATTTTTTTTGTCACAATCAATAATCCGATATATAACCTCACTATAATCTTAAAAGGATTTTGAGTCTTATCATAATAATTAATCAATAATTATATTAACTAGTTTCACGATATTTTAAATTTATAACTATAATTAAAATTTATAATAATCATAAAATAATTTAATATTTAAAAGATTTTAAACCCTGTAATAGTGATTAATTAATAATATCATAAATTAATTTTATTATATTTCAAAATTCTAATCAATATGATAATTTATAATAATTATAAATAAATAAATAATTATAATCTATTTTTTTTACTATATGTGCAACGCGGAGAAATCTCCTTATGACTGAGTCACAGGAAAAAAAACGGATGTTTTTAAGTATGAATACGATAAATCAAAATAAACTAAAATTAACTTAACTAATTATAGCATTTTAATTTAATATAAATTTTAAATTTTAATATATGCGTATATATTAATGTGTGTATTATAATTACTCTCTTTATTTTTGTTATAAGTAACAAATACTTAAATGATGTGGATTAAGATATTAGTTAAAATTAGTTAAAAAACTAATTGTTTTTCAAACATACCCTTAGTAAGAAAATATATGAGAGATAATTAGTGAGAAAAAGATATGAGAGAGACTTATGATTAATTATGGATAAAAATAAAAATAATATATTAAATTTGTAAATAAATAGAATTTATTATTTATACACATTACTATCTCTAAAAAAAATGTTGTTTATAAAAGGAACAGTGAGTATATAAGTTGCGTCTTCTTTATACAGATGATCCAAGACAGGCTTGCAAGAACGTGACCTTTGGTGTTACCAACACGAAAATGAATTGATAAATGGTTAAAAAAGTCAATGGTCGAAATTGAGAAATGGAGACGAATAGACCAAGAGGACATCCGTATATTAATTAATTGGATAAGTCAACGATGCGAGGAGTAATTTTAATTATAAGAATTAGTTATTTGTTTAAGTATATTTTAAAAAAATAAATAAATTAATTAATTAATTATGATAATATCTAATTACTTAAAATAAATTTATATTATATATTTATTAATATATTTAAATTAGTCATATAATTTTTATATTATTTATAATTAAATAATTTATTTAATTTCTTTAATTTATCTAAAAAATTAATTAATTTTATAATTAAGATCGGAAGGTCTTGATGGGCTGAATTTAATTATAATTAACTTATTTATTTAATTTTATTAATTTATAAATAAATTAACTAAAATAGAGTTGAAAGTAATATAATTTTTTATTCTCCTCTTATTATTACTATCACTCTAGATAAAATCACATTACAAATCATACAAACGTTCATATTTCATAATCAAAACATACAAAAATAGTATTAAAATAAAATTAAATTCATCCTCATTTAATTTAACAATAACAATATATTTATAGTATAAATATTTATTATTTTTTTAAGCATATATATCTTTCTATTATTAATAATTATATTTAAATTATGATGGAGCACTAAATATAACTATATTTTTTAATAAAAATTTAAATATTAATTATTTATATTATAAAAAATTAGCCTTTCTGATCAACCTAACATTTGATATAAAACGTTTATTAGAAGGCATGCATGTTCCTACTAAAAAACAGGGAGAAAGAAAGAAAATATATATGTTTGGACCCTTGTCTATCCTGGACATCTGCCGTGTAATTTGGTCCAAAAGAAACAGTTTTTTTTTTGGATAAAAAAAGCGAAAGTATGTACGACTAGTCCCTTTACTGTAATCTATTGGGCTTCTAGGTTTTGACTTCGGGGAAACACAAGGTCCATGCTATGGCATGTTTTTTCCCAACAAATATGACAATGAAATTAAAAAAAAAAAATGTCGTGGACATTATTCTTCGAGGACCATCATATGAACTGGTATCCAAGAGTGAGACAGAAATAGAAAGGTTGAACTGTTGAATAAAAATTCTATTGTGTTCAAAAATTTACCTTCATCAACCACCACATATTTTGCACTTGAAATTATTTTCAGAATTTTTATTACATTTCGTTCTAAAATTATTCTAGCTAAGTGAGTGAAACAAGAAGGAGCGAAAAGGGACCCGCAATAATAATTTTCTGATGAGGTTATTTAACATAAAAGGGAGAAATCAGTATAAGAAACAAGCGTAGTGACACTTGTCGAATACAGTACCACCGGAATGGAGCTGGGTGATTGGATTGCAGAGTCTAAAGCTGCTACGTGGATGTCATGCCAAGCAAATCTCTGCAGCAGTCGACCCAACGGCTCCCACCTTTATTGGAACTAACTAACATCTGAAAACGAAAAAAACCATAAACTCGGTCTACCATAATTAACCACAAGATGAAGCAAAACTGCCACACCCACACAGAAAACAAGAACAAAAGACATGAACAGCAACAGCAACAACGTTGAAGGCCAAGGCCAAGTAGGCTACTTTGCCAACCCTCTCATCATCTCCGGCGCCGGCATCATCTGCTCCTGCGTCGCCTTAGCCACCTACCACTTCATCCTCTTCAGGCTCTGCCTTCAAGGCCGACGACAATTGCCGCAAATCGCCCAGCCAATAAGTCCCCCCGCCGATGACATTCCCTGCGGCGTCGATCCTGAAATCCTCAAGAAAATCCCAATCCTGCCTTACTTTCACAAGAAAGACGATGCCTTTCGTTTGGATCAAACTGAATGCGCGATTTGCTTGGGCGAATTGCAGGATGGAGAAAAGGTTCGACTATTGCCTTCTTGTAGCCATGCTTTTCACTTACCTTGTATCGATCTCTGGTTCGCTCAGAATTCCAATTGTCCCATTTGTCGAGCGCCGTTAGTTATAGCCCCTGAGCCGTCCCCTCCGGTAGCTTCAGAAAGTGTTGTTGATGCTCAGGAAATAAGGGTGTGTCATCAAAGTGATCATCATAATAATAAGATCGTTGCTTCTGATCTTTTGATGAGTGCTTCTGGTTCGACGTTACGAGGAGGCCATCTTCGCTCGGCCACGTTTCAGCACTCTCTCTCTCTGGCGTATCGTCACGAGCAGGAAAAGCGTCAGGATTTGATAAAGACGGGGATGAAGAGGTCTCTGTCCATGGATCATTCGTCGTATGTTTCTGTCAGCATACAAAGAGACGAGGAAAATAATAAATCTGCTTCTTCTTCTTCGCCCTCTGTTGCTACAGGGATTGGGATTGCGCATGCTAAAGCGCTTGATCAGGTGTCGTCCATGTTGATGATGTCTTTCGCGCAGTTTTGGAACAGTAGAAATGAGAGATCCAAAGGCATTCTACCGAATTGAGATCCGATTTTGTTTGTTTTTTCTCTAAAAATTAGCTAGCTAGATTGCGTTCAATGGGCTTTCTTGTTCTCAACATTTCTTAATTCTTTCCAAGAATTCAACTGTAATAATTTTTTTACACACGTGTACAAAGAAGGTAATTAAACGCACATCGTTTTTATACTGTAACCTTTTGGTTTCATGCATGTAGATTAGCTGAATGTTGCAAAAGAATGGGCCGATCGTCATAAAGTGTCTTGATGTGACACGTTCTATCTTCGTTCTTATCTAATATTTGCTTTATCGCTCTACTTTTGCAGGTTATCTCTGTTTCCCAGAGATTTGTAGATAAGTGAAATGTATGAACTATGTATGCAAGAGACGAGTGTAACCAAAAGAAAAAGCACGAGTATGAATATTTAGTGGGATTTCACGGCCATATACGTCCAAGGAGATACACACACACACACACACACATATATCAACACGCGATACATTTTTATTCCCAATGCATCCTATATGAAGTTAAGTGTAATTTGTGTGAAAATAAACTTCAGGAAGGCTTCAATGGAGCATAATATAGCCGATCGAGAAAGATAAAAGTATGGGCTCCTTTTCAAACAAGTCCTTTTCTTTTCGATTCGTATGATAGTTCATCAGTTTTTTTTTATTGTACGCCTGATTTATCGAAATTTTATCCCGATTACATCTGAATCTGACTTGCGTCGCGCATCTAGATATAGTGGGTGAGTCTCTAAACGGATATTTTTTTGCATACGCTCAGACTCGAACTCGAAACCTCACTTAAACGATACCGAATCGCTTACTACTCGGATCAACCCGTTCGTTAGTTCACCAGTTGTTTTTATTGGAATTCTCGCTCTTTTTTCCCAACACGAGCTACAATACTGTTTTATTGCACCCAACAAAAAAATTGCTACAGCATATTCATGTGCGTTTGTAAATTTTCCTTTCAGTCCGCTGCTTCTAGAAATCGCACCCGCCACAGCAAGATAACGCAGATTGATTAATCACATGGAAGACTCAATTTTCTTTTGTGTGAAACCGTGGATATATATATCCAAATCCAATATCCATTGCAAGGGAGTAGACAGAAAAGGACAGAGCGCATAGGGGTATCTAAACTTTATATCAATGTTGGGTAAATTAATTATTAGGTCCATCGTGCAGGAGAACTCGTCTGGGAACCCTCGAAAGCAAAGCAAAGTCAATTCACTGGTGACAAACAATTTATCATATTTTTATTATAGCTAAATTAGTATTTTAATGTCGCTTCAGGACATCCGATAAATTAGTATTTTAAAATAATAATAATAGTAATTTTCAGAAATTTCTTTTAAAAAATAATTCTAATATTTAATTTCATCATGTGTATATATACATGATGAAGGAAATTAAAGTATGCTTTGCAAGACAAAATATTACACTATATTCTAATATAAAAGTTAGTGATATAATTAATCAAACATTATACGTCGTTAGTATTCTAGAATTGGAAAATTTATATCTAATTGCTTTGGCTCGTTTGTTTGGGAGAGAAAACGACGCTACGTAATAAACACTATCTTTCAAGATCTGCTACCTTCTCTCTCCGCCCCATTTCTCCGAATTCTCTTGACAAAAAGAAATAATAACAACCAAGAACCAAAGAAAAACGGAGAGCGAAAAAGAGAGAAGAAAGGGATATATAATTATATATTAGAAATTTGAAAACAAGGAACATAACAGAAAAGAGGGCACTACAGTGAGGACGCCAAAATTGCTCATTATATATTACGTGCACGTAATAATAATAAAAAAAAAAGCAAGAAAAAGAATGTGGTGTTATCTTTATGTGGACGGCCCATGTGGATGGTGGGCCAATGAAAACTATGAAACTAACGCCACAAAGAATTTGCTTCTTTCGTGAAAAGAATTTCTTAATGACATGTACGCCCGCAACTATCAAATACTATTACACAAATCTGCATTATTGGTTGTTCTTCGCAGAGAGAATTTGTTGTGTTGAGGGACCCAAGTTCCTAAAGCAAGGGAAAGAATTTTCCTGTGTATCCTTTTTCCTCTCTTTTGGGCATCTACACAAACCCCCCCCCCCCCACAATCAAAGGTTCTTTCCCTCACAGTGGGGTTCTTGTTTTATAAAAATGGAAAAGAAAAAAGAAAGAAAGAAAGGAAAGGTGGGGTTGGGTTGGCTGGAATTGAATATGTACCAATTTTTGTGGCTGAAATGAAAGTAATAATAATAATTAGGAGGCAAATGGTGCCCTGTGAGGAATGCCTTTTCTTCTTCTTGCTGTTGAAGCAGGTGGAGGAGGCGTTGCCGGATACATGTCTCGTTGTGAGCCTTCACACGATTCTTCTTCTGATACTGATCTCTCTGATATTCCCCCCATTGCCTCGTTGTTTCCCTCCAAGGCAAAGCTTGCGTCCCCATTTCTCTTCACTCCCACAAGCTATTAAATGATTCCCACCCCCAACACACAGAATCTTGTCATTAATTTAATTAGTACAATATTAATTATAATTAATTACTTGTACTGATTGACGCATAACGCATAACCCTTCCCATGTTCCCCTCCACTGTCAATAATTATCCCCGCTAATTATAAAACCCATGCTGTCTGCCCTGCTCTGATTATCATAATTATATGATTTGTATAAACAATTGGAAAAATGTCAATGCGAGGGCTAGATGATCAAGATAGATTAAGAAAAGCTAGGTAGCGGTGGGATTATAATTATGATGGATGGTGATGTGTTTTCAAATGTAGGTGTGGTGATGACATGTATGGGTGGTGGGTGTTATGGCCATATGATGAAGATGATTGTGAGTTGTGAATGATGTGCGTATTGACAATGAAATGAAGCGAGAACAGAGAGAAATATCTCACCTTACAACCCAGAGAACAGAAGCGGAATGGGTCCACGAGGCTTCTTCCACAAATCTCACAAATGTGAGCTACTCCTTTCCCAGATTTTGGCTGAGGCCTCTCGTTCAAGAACAGGACTCTTGCGCTGTTTATCACATACGTCTGAACCCCACTTATGTCCAACACCTTCTGAATCTCAGACACCCTCACCACATCGTGATACGAAGATCGCCTTATCTAACAACTCAAATTCACAACCAACAACGTACAACGAATCAATTAATTCCAGTCTTGATTATTCACGTTATCGAAATGCCGCATCGAAAGATTAACAAAAAGACGCAGAGGATCGGAGGATATATACCTGAATGACTTGGTGGTCCTTGTGTCTGGAGGAACGGCAATAGAAGCAAAATGCGTCGCGATTGCAGTCAAGACAGAACATGTTACACTCGCTCCTGGCGGCGTCGCCGTGAAAGCGGCAGACGCTGAAGAAGGAAGTGGTTAGTAGGGGCTCAAGCCACGGAGGCACCGACATTGTGTTCTGAATCAATGCAAATCAACATTCGAGATCAATTTCAAGAAGCGGGAGAGAGAGAGAAAGAAGAGAAATGTGAGCGTGGCAATGATACCGTAGCAAGTAAGCGATGAATGCGGGTCCAACGGGAGAGTACCGAGTAGAGAAGAAGAGGGAATGAGAATGAAATTCAGCAGAAGGAGGACAATGGCGGAGACAGAGAGGGAATCGCAGGTGGAAATGCAGAGAAAGAGAGAGGGGAAGAGAGAGAGAGAAAGAGAGAGTAAACGGCCTTCGACTTAGAATTCAACTAGAAAGCAAGAGAGAGAAGGAGATGAAAGAAAAGGAGGGAGGAGGAAGAGGGAGAGCCGTAGGATGAAGGGGAGGGTTGCCGCTTACGGGAGATGGAGTTTTGGGGAGTGTCTGTGCGTGGCGTCGCATCAGCCAAGGAGCTGTATAGTTCCAAAAGAGTCCAAGGCCATCGTCGCCCACGTGTCTGGTTCCCTCCATTTGGCGTCCCCACGTTGGTCCACCCTACATCCCTTGCCCCACCTCTCTTCCTCATCTAACCCCAATCTATATACCCACCGTTATTTCCCCGTGGAGGATCCAAGTAACTAGTATATCCTCAACTTCAACACTTTCCAAGCACTTTTTTTTCCTAAATATTTTCCATCATGTTTAGAGTGCCAGAGCTTGTTATCTACTATGTATTAGTCAATTAAAAAAAAAAGTTAATAGAATCTTTCCCTTTTAAATTTATTTTTATTTTAATTTTAGTCTCTTAAATTTTAAATTATAAATTTTAGTCCTTAGATAAAATATTCTAAATATTTATTAAATTATAGGAATAACATTTTAGATGAAAAAAAAATTGATAGACTAAAATCTATAATTTAAATTTTGAGAGATTAAAATTAAAATAAAAATAAATTTAAATGATTAAAAAATATATAAACCTAACAAAAAATCTTGAAATATGTCTATGTCAGTGTTTCTGCCCAACATTATTAAGCATGTATCTCTTTAAATTATTTATAAGTGTGAGGTTATGAATTTGGCCCTTTCTATAAGGGGGGCATGAATTCCTTTGATTTATTGGATAAAGGAAGGCAAAATAAAACAAAATCATGCTTGTGATCTCATCACGTGACTTGTCCCTAAAATTTAGTAATTTAAACATGGTCGCGCGTTGATTAGTGTTGAAAGGCTTGCCTTATTAGTGTCATGGTTCGTCGAAGCTGGTTCTCTATGTGACACCCTTCTAAGTGTAATAGATAAGCATGCTCTTTAGATTTTATTCTCCAATATCAAAAACAAAATCTATTTGCAGGGGTCCTTAAATCTTAATTACTCATAATCTTTTTGCAAATATGCGTGGATTAAGGAGAGGTAGGAAATTAAGTTCCAAACCCTTGTGATTTTTTGAAATTATAATTAAAGGGTAGCGGCAAAAACTAAAGTAGCGTATCTATTCAATAAACACTTTTGATCACATGGACCTATTCAAAAAATAAATAGGATCATTACTAGATTATCAAATTGGATTTGTTACCATTTGTACATTTATGAAGAAACAGTGAAACACCATTTTCATAATTTCTTCTGATGAATTTCTAGAACAAGAGATGGGAATCCATCAGAATCATTTTCACTTAATGAAGTGACCTAGCTATATCCCCCTATTTGTGCAACACATGCATGCATGTTTTCTTAGTCGTATAAAGAAAAGTTCAGAACCTAATTCTCCCCTTGATTATTTTATATTCGGAGGTTAAAACCTTATTTTCGACTACGTTCAAGGTATATACACAATTATATCATTAACAATCCCAAATGGATATATATATATATATATATATATATATATATATATCTTATGTCGTAGGCAGGATGGATGTCATAGCAGGAAGGAATTAAACTCTCCTATAATCAACATCACGCGAATATGTCATTTAATTCCTACTTATATGTATATTTCTTGTCCCTGCATCGAATAGTAAAATTACATTTCTTGTTATTATTTTTTTTTGGCTAAATGTTGAATTATCGCAGGCTTCCGACGGCAACTCCAAATGCTTGTGGGATCCGCAACAATGACAAGAAAGATCATAATTATAATACTATGATAATTAATTATTACTCACTTAGTGCGTGCTTTTTAAATAGATTCTTGGGGCTGATCAGAAGTTATTCCCATTGATCTGTAATTTGATAAATGACAATATTTTAAATTTAAAGTAAAAGGAAAGAATATTCTCTTTGGAATTGAAGAGACTATACATATGTATTTACGATAACGTGCATAACAAGATAACCTTTCTTGTATCATTACCCTCACGTCGTGACATTCAGCAAGACTAAGATTACCATTTACCATTAATTTGAAATAACCTATGAAATCCTTCATTCTTCCATTAATTTAAATTTCACAGTGCCCACAATACAAGAGAAAAGAAAGAAGATCATACAATCATGCATACAGCCAAATTAATGAGAGTCATCGCCACTGGTTAGATAGTTTTCTTTTTTTTCCTCCTAGTTTCGGTCAAATTGAAAAAAGTTTCATATAAACATATATACACGGCACCCACATTGTTAGAAATTCAAGTTTCTGTTCTGCCTAAAATTGCGCCACTTATTTAATTAATCAAGTCTAATGTTTCCCGAGCCATTGTTTCACAATCGTAGGCTGCTTAGATGAAAGGTAAACAAGAACATTAAAAAGGAACGAAAAGAGAGGGGAAATCAAAGGAGAAGATAACGGCGACTTTTATCAAAATTTGTGAAACAATAAAGCCAAAAGATATGCATGAGGGGAGGTAAAAAAGACTTAAATTGAGGGATTTTGTTTTGTAGGCATAAGACCATAACCAAGAGCGTCCAAACTAAACTAAATCAACAAAATAAAAAGAAAGGAAAGTATATATGGTTGGTTGCGTGACAAGAATGCGAATTATGCGGGGAATTAATAAACTTATCATCCAATTAAATTAAACAAATAAAAAGTGGTTGCATTAGAATGATCTCATTCTCACACTAAAACCGATCAATGACCTCACCGTCGACATGACACGCATGCAAACTTTTACTTAGTGTTTTCTAATCATTTCAGAGTCAGCTTTCAAAAACCCAATCATACCAAAGAGAATATATGAAAGAGAAATTATAGTTGTGATGAGTATAAATTTAAAGGGATAACCTATTTCTAAAATATTAGTTTATTAAGAGGAAGAATACTTTTAAGTTATAACCTATACTCTACTTGTGACTTAGCCTCTTATTGGTCAGCTCCTCTAGTTAAAACTCTTCGCAAGTAGTTTTCTCTGGTTGGACATCAACTTTCAATGAAGCACCAATGTGATGAGTATAAGTTTAAAAGGAGAACTTGTTCCCAAAAGATTAACCTATTAAAAAAAAAATTAACTTATAAATCATACTCCACTTGTGATGCTTCTCAATATAAGACTCATAGTAATATAAATTAAATATATATACACCACATATATTCGCAGATCCAAGTACATATCTTTCTGATGACCATACAAATTTAACCACAAAAAAGTAATAGTTAAATATGGTTTAATATTTTAAACACGATATTTTAGGTTTAAATCAAACCATATGTATAAAAAATATTTAGTTAGTAGAAGCGAAATTCACTTCAGTAGCCTTTACATCTCAAAAAAATTAATTTTTAATTATCAATTAAGAGATACTGTATAAGCATGCAAGCCATATATATATATATATATATCAATGTAGAATTAAGAAAGCAAGAATAATAAGTACAGCATCATTAATTTCGAGGCTTGATCTTGGCATAGGAACAAGGAAAAGTGAAAGCTAAGCGCAGAATTATATATATACTTGCACAAACTATATCCACCTGGCAAATCAGAACGTAATACTAATTAATAAGTGAGTTGCAAACTTTATGTAGAGAGCAAGGCTGGCAACGAGGGAATAGGGAAAAGAAAATCAGCTGCATGAAGTTTCCTTATGATTTAAGGTTGTAATAAACTTATAATCATATACTTCGATCCAGTTCCACGAATCACTTTTTCAAGCGCAAGATAATGTTGAACCTTTCATAATTATCAATATAAAAGCCTAACCTCTTTTAATTTACCGTTTCAAAGGGCATCTCAAATGGCCTTAGCCTCCTCCACTTCACGACAGAAAAATTGAGAACCCATCCATATGGTTTTAAATATATATATATATATATATATATATATATATATATATATATATATATATATATATATATTGAAGACAGCGACATTCTTCTAACTCGATCCCTCTTTTTGTTTCTTTATAAGTTATCCTAATTTTAATTTATTAATTTTTTAAATGGCTATTTTCATAATATTCCGTTTCATATAGCATTGGAGCGATTGTTTTAAATATTGTAGCTTTGTTGACTCCAGCGGCATATATAATATGGTTTATCTTATTATTAATTAGTCAAATTGTCATTATGTTAAACAACCAACATGATTAGGCAACCAACTATCTGTTTTCTAATTGAAATGCTTTGATTAACAGGTCTTTTGTTTACTTCCGCAGCCTCACGATTCTGAATCTCATTCATATAATAACCCCAATTCTTTCTTTTTTTTTATCAAAATTT
Source organism: Leucaena leucocephala (assembly GCA_037074615.1). Taxonomy (NCBI): domain Eukaryota; kingdom Viridiplantae; phylum Streptophyta; class Magnoliopsida; order Fabales; family Fabaceae; genus Leucaena; species Leucaena leucocephala. Next base: position 7,150,076 of record CM073521.1, on the reverse strand, counting down.
TTTAAAAGACTTATTCAAGATCTAAGGGTAGGGTGAAACCTCCATTTCTTCTAGGTAATATTAATATTAGGCAAGACAAATTGTCAATTACCCTCATACGTAAACTTAGACACCTATAAATTAAGATGCCTCTTCAATAACCCCAATTCTTATCAGCTAACACTACAACTCCATGTATGAATTTTACAACTCGGCCAAGAGAAAGCGGGACCTTATAAGATTCACTGCCAAGCAGTTTAAAATACTAATTAAACTGTATATTTTGAGGTGATAATTTCCCTGATTAGCTTTCATAGAGGACTTTCGAAACTTTAAAATGGAACAAATTTCACCTTCAAATGATTTTTTCCAAAATTTAGCTATTTTTTAAAGTCGGCTTAAAAATCTGGAAAAATCATTTCATAACAATACCCCGATATGCTTTTGTTTATTTTAAGTCTTTGCAATAGCAATTTGTCTCTAGGGAAGCTGGGAAAGCTCTTAGAAATGAGTAGTGATCACTTTTTTTTTTGTATTCAATTGAAGTTTTTTTAATATTTCTATGAGAGTTATTTTGTTTGATCATCTTTCTATCATAAACAACTATGTTCTAAGTATTATTCGACACTAACTATAAACACATTTTTTGGTAAGAATTCAAACCTTATAGTTCACTAACATATTGAAAGATCTCTTTCGTTAAATTTGATCTTGTTGGTTATTTCTATTGGAGTTTTATATGAAGTTGTCTATCTTGAAATTACAACAGGTTATATCACATACTTGATATTTCACGCATTCATGAGCGAGCGGCTGATTTGAAGGACAATATTGATAAATTACCATTTAAAGTGAAAAAAGAGGAAATGACGTGAGGTTGCTTATTATCCCAATTTAGATAATCCTTGTTCCGTCCATACGCAAAATGCATGATTGGTTCTCAAGTAAGGTTCAAGGCAAAATTAAAGCACATTTTCAAATTTACACATATATAAGCGAAGCTTGTAGCTAGATACAATTGCGTTGCACGAATCTTGAATTATTTTCATAGTCATTTAAACCAAAAGAATACCCTTGGAGAAAGGCATTGTCCGTTAAATAATACGAAACATTGAGAACTTTCGTAGAAATTTATTTGGTTATTTTGTTTACTCAATGTCTAGTCTATATATATATTTTATATTAATGTTAATACAATTGGTTGAGATTTTGCCTGTGTGTTGTATAACAACATGCTGCATAGTGCAGCGTGGCAAACATCAGGACCAATTAATCGATATTGATTTTGATAGTAATTAATATTAATCTCTCTCTGCATTATCTATAAATTATGAATAAATCATATTATTTTGAACACGAGCCTCACCGTTTAATGATTCACAATAACTAAACTTCTACCTCTTGCAATATACAAAAAAATTTAATACTGTAAAATATTCAAAATAATTATGGAATTGAAATATAAATAAGGTTGTCAAACTCATGAGTTTAAATAAAATTATAACATGAAGGTAAACTCAGATATTGAACTTGAATAGTAAATTTGTAAGAGTTTACTTTTATCAATAAATAATTATTAAAAATATATGATTAAAATATATAAAATGACCAACAATTCAATTTAAATATAAATAATTAAAATTAAATTCATAAACGTTCATAATTCAACATATCCAATAAAAAAAATCTATAAATTTTATATATAAATGTACTAAACATAATTAAATTTTAAAAATAACTACAAATTTAAGAACGAGTTAATATGATTTTATAAATTAAAAAAATAAAAATAATAAATTAAATAAGTGGACTCGTATGTTTAATCAAATTTATTATTAACACAAATTTAAATATAAATTAATACAATTTAGTAAGGTAAAAATATAAAAAAAAAAGATAAAATCGAAGAGTTCACTTAGTGTATGTTTGAATATTAATTTTAAGAATTGACTTTGGCTAAAACCGCGGTTTGAAATTTTTTTACACAAACAGTTATTTTTGTTGAGAATTGATTTTGGACAAAATCTCGGTTTGAAACTTAGGTTTTGAATAAGCCACTGAAAATAGCTTTTGGTTTGAAACCTAGGTTATAGATTATCCAATTACTATTCTACCCCTTTTTTTTCTTACACCCTCTCTCCTTTCTCATCTCTTATCTCTATTTTTCTCTTTCCTCTCTCTTCTCTTATCTCTCTTTTCATCTCTCCTCTCTACACTCTCTTCTCTTTCCCCTTTCTTCTCTATCATCTTTCTTCTCTCTTACTTTTAATCAAATCATACCCTTTTTGGTAATTTACCAATATAAAAAATGATTCTGCTACTAATCATCCAAACATCTCTATTCCCAAAATTTATTATTCTCAAAATTTATTATTCTCAAAATCTATTATTCTCTAAAATCTATTTTTTTCAGAATATATTCTTTTCAGAATCTATTCTTTAAAAGTTAATCCAAACACACCTTTAGTTTGATAACAATGAATATAAGGCTTATGAAATATAAGTGTATTTAATCTCGCTCTCACACATAACATAATAATGCTTTACTTGATATGTGGGCTAGGATTTCATGATGACAACATGGCTTGGTCCATAAGATGTTGGATCTTAAAGTGTATTGCAGCCCAAAATCTATTTCTTCCTAAAAGAAAAAAAAGAGCGCCCAAAGATGACTTTACCTTTCGTGATTCTTTGAGAGGGAAGCGAGAGAAACAATACCAAGTTCTAATACTAACGTGTTTAGTTTGAGTAGTAAGCGGCTCAGTATTATTTAAGTGAGATCTCGAATTTAAATTTTGGCGTACACAGAAAATTCCTGTTGGGAGACTCACCCACCATAGCCAGGTGCGTGACGCGGGTCGGATCCGGATATAGTCGGGGCAAAACTCCGATAAAACGGGTGAGCAACTAAAAAAAATAGCAAGTTCCAATTATATTCGCGTCCTTCTGTCTCAAAATTTTGCAACCCGGACGAGTAGCAATGTTTGAATTCTGGTGAGCACTTAGTATCTCTCAGGATTAGGCTTTTTTTCCGAAACTCTAGCTTAGCTTTAATTCGGTATGTCTTCGATTTCTTTCATCCATCAAATTATGCGGAAACTGTGCGGCGCTATTCCGCCGATCAAATCAGGCTCTTCAATTTCAACAAGCTACCTATCATTAAACATCTACTGCTGGTAACTGGTACGGTTTACTTACAGGAGATCAGAGACTCAGCCATGTCCGAATGAACATGCATCGCAATCCTGGTATTCTTCGGCTGTTGTCAATTCGCCAAATTCTTCTAGACCTTCGACTCCAAGTGACACTTCCTCGAGCAGCTACGCTTTATTGAGCCCTACTTAAAGTTTGCAGTCTCCTTCACATGTTTCACCTGCTGAAGCTGCTGGAGTTATTACTGTTTTGAAGGACATAAGGTTAAGTAATGTCTAGGAAACCTTGCTCTGAACAGTTCAATGTCACTTCTACCCTTCCAACCATCATCACCTTAATAATTAGATTTTAAAAACAGGCCATTCTAATATAACATTGCAATGATCATAAATTACATGACATTGTTGCGCTGACCTCGAAGTTCAGGAGGTAGTTTGCGATCGTGGACAGCGTCAATGACAGCTGAAAGACGATCAACAAGTTTCTTCACCACCTTTGGAGATTTAGCAGACGATGACAACGGGGGAGAAGGCGATGCGGAGGAAGAGGAAAAAGAAGAAGCGTATCGATGACCGGATAGGGAAGGGACCGTCACTACTATTACAGGAGAGGTATCGTCCACCGCCGAACGCTGCAATAGAGAGCGCAATTTCTTTGATCTCCGAAGGCAGGTCCCCATGTCCGGATGGCTTCCAGGGATCTCGGGTCCTCCAATCTATTATTGGGTAATGAAAATAAAACCTTTCCATGAAGAAAGCTTTCGGCACTCCTATCGGTCACAGTTTTGGCGGCCAAATGTGCTTCCACGTGGACAGTTAGAAACGGGTCAATTCTCACCCTCACGACCTCTATTCTTCGTTTTTTACCGAGTAATAATTTCAACAGTTTAAAATTAAAGGAAAAGAAGCATAAAAAATGTGGATGAAAGATGGGAGAATCCTATAATAGGCATTTCTTATATTGGAGGCCCAAGAGGCTTTTGGGCCCAACATCTTTTCTGCCTTCAGATTATTTTGTTTTCTATACAGAGTGAATTAACTGTTTCATGTTAGTCCGAGTAATAAATAATTCGATATCATTTAAATGAGATTTCGAATTTAAGCCTTAACGTATATAGAAAATTTTCGTTAGGAGACTGACTCACCATAGCCAGGTGTGCGATGCGGGTCGAATCCGGATGTAATCGGGGCAAAGCTCTAATAAACGGGTGGGCAACTAAAAAAAATTACTTCTCCACTGCTTTAAAAGTTAATTGATTTTTTAATAAATTAAAAAATTAAATAAATTAATTAATTATAAATAAATATAATCTCTCAAGATAAATATATTTTCTAAAATATCGTAATCATCTTCTTTGATTTCATCAACCACTTTCTTACTTGATAGTTGTTGATAGAGTATCAAAAGAAATTTTGGCAAAAAATTAACATATTTGAGAAATATATATTATTTTTATGACTAATGTTAACTCTCTAATTAAGTCATATATCAAGAATCAAATGAATACTATTTAATCTATCTAAATTAATTAAATAGCTCTTCTATTAGTTATAAGTGACTAATTTATTTGATTTATTTAATCTATAAAAAAAATTAACTAATTTTTATATTAAATAAATAATAAATAATAAACAGATTATATCTAACTAAATGAGCTAATTCTTTATGTGACAAATAAATATTTGAATCTATACTAAAAAGATTACCTTTATTGAATGACAATGCCTTAATGAGGTTGTCTAGAGAGAAAAATAATAATAAATATAATAATTAATATTTTAATATAAAAAAATACTTCCTTACGTACTATGATATGTAAATAAGAGGCTCCTCAATCTTAAATTTTCTCTCCTTCTCCCTCTTTCTTTTCTTTTCCGTATAAGTTATTCTCCATTTTTTTTTAAATCTTAAAAAACAACCGCTTAAATTTTAAAATCTTAAATTAAATTATTTATTATATTTTATAAGCTATTGACTACTATTATAAAATAAATAATAATTTTTTATAGTAAATATTGGTATGGGATTTTCCCTATTTTCTAACAACATGTTTATTCTTAAATAAATCATCGCTCTTTATAATGATCTAACAAGCTGTATTTTTGGTCAAGTAACAAGATGTTTCTTCTTAAATAAAACGGGAAACCGTGAATGCTTTAATTACCTCAGCTTGTAAACAAAGGAATGTGAGGATTCCCTCTCACATTAGGCATATTCCTTTTCTTGCTATTTGTTTTTCAACCCAATTAATTTAAGTATTTAAATCCTAGTTATTCACTTTTGTTCAACTTATATTCTCAACACCACCGTTGAAAAGCAAACTCGCCAATTACCCATATCATCTTTCTCAGCAAAGAACAATGAAGCTTCTAGACCAGAACTTCGCGCCCAACCAACCGGGAACGGTCAAGATCATCCCCGAAGAACCCGACGACCTATGGGTGGTTTACAACCTCATCGCCAACGGAGACGTCGTCACCGCCGATACAACTCGCAAAGTTCACCTGCAGTCCACCAAGAAAACCGCCTCACGTGTAAAACTCACCATCCCCGTCAAAGTCACGTGCCGCGACTTCCACAAAGATTCTGCCACCGTGCGCGTTCAAGGCAGGAACATCGAGGACAACCAGTACGTCGCCGCCGGCTCATTCCACACCTTGACCCTCGAAAAGAACAAAGGCTTCGAACTCTCCAAAAAGACTTGGGATCCGACTGCTGTGGCATCATTATCCGAAATCTCCGAGAAATCATCAGGCGCTGACCTCGCCGTGGTTCTTATACAAGAGGGCCAAGCAGAGGTTTATTTGGTGGGGAACGGGTTAACCACGCTCTGCTCTAAAACCGAAGCTTCACGAAAAAGAAAGAAATCAGCCAGCAGCGTGTTTTTCCAAGACATCTTTAATGCGTTTGTGAAGCACGTGGATTTCAGCAGCGTTAAAAGCGTAATGATAGCTAGTGCTGGATCGACGAAGGACGAGTTTCGGAGGTTTCTGCTATCGGAAGCTAAAAGATTGAAGATGAGAACAATCGAGGACAATAAGTCGAGAATCGCGGTGGCAGACTGTAAGGGCGATCTGAAGGAGGTGCTGAATGACGATGGGGTGATGAATATGATAAAAGATAGCAAGGTCGTGTTGGAGATTAGAGCTATCCAAGAGATGTGGGACTTGGTGGACAAGGGTTCGGGTCGGGCATGTTATGGTTCGAAGAGCGTGGAGGCGGCGCAGGAGATGACGGCGATTGAGACGCTGTTGATAACGGACGATCTGTACAGAAGCTCAGATGTGAAGACGAGGCACAAGTATACGGATTTGGCTAAATCAGTGAGAAAGGGAGGAGGGAAGGTTCTGGTATATTCCTCCATGCATGTCTCAGCACAACAGCTTGCCCAGCTCACGGGAGTCGCAGCGATTCTGAGGTTTCCCCTGCCCGACCTTGATGACGATGACGTGGTTGTTTAAAAGTTCAAACAAGGCTTTCTAAATCAATTTATGGTGGAGCTTGTTATTTATTAATCAGGAGAGGAATCGCTATTAATTCCTTTCGTTTGTGTATATAATGACGATTGCTTGTGTATGCGTTGATTCTTACATGAATTAATGTACTGCTTTACTCTATCTGTTCACCTGATCTAGTCCTTGAGCATTCAGGAGTTCGTTTTTTCCCAAACAAACAGTAAATTAAAAATCATCTTGCTAAGTTTTTTTTTGGTACAAATCTTGCTAAGTTTAACCTTATAGACAAACTGAACTTACCGGGGACCCAAATAAAAGTGCCAATTCTTATACTAGAAGCCCAAGAGGCTTGTGGGCCCAGCATCTTTTCTGTGTTTTAAAATATTTTTGCTTTCTTATATAAAAAAAAATATTTTTGCTTTCCATATAGATTCATGTCTCATATACAAGCAACTACAAAGTATTTTTATAGTTGCTGACTCTTTATGGAGAGCACGATTGATATTATCTCTTGACTTTACTCTTCTTTCTTCGCTCATCCCTCCTGCTAAGCATTTCATATTTCATTAAAAATAAATACATCACGTTTGCTCTATTTAGCATGATACTCAACATTTTGTCTATTCATGTTAAAATTCTACGAAGAGGGACTTCTTTTTATTTTTCAGAAAAAGAGGTTTAACATTCTCCAATGAATATTATCAACTCTTAGCGTTGAACGAAGGATCTGTATTTTCCACTCTGCAAGTTGCATTGGAAACAATGATGCTTGAAATTTGCTTGCAGTCTTCTCCACTAAACAGATCTCGGAAGTGAGTCGTTATCCATTTTTCCTGCTCTGTAGCCTGTAAAATATCTGGGCTTACGGTCGAATACAACATAGTCATGCCAGGAAATGCATATAATATGTTTCCCTTATGTTGGCTTGAGCATAGGAAGTTCGAGCCAGTGCTTTTCGAATTTGTTTCAATGGCTATTGGAGATCACAATTCCACGAACGGAAACACGTCCAACAGAATATCACCCATTAAGAACGGAGAGATTTATAGGCATTCGGAATGAAGGGAACAGAGGTAATAGACGTCTCTGTGAAATGAAACATTCAATGACATATGTGCTACGATGAAAGTTCACCTCATGATCTCATCAAATCATAAGATGACGTTACAATTTCTGGAAAAATAAATGCAAAAAGCAAGGGGAACGGAAACAAATAAAAAGAAAAAGAAAGATGAACTAAGCCTGGAAGAGGAAACATTAGTAATGAGGTTGTTGGGCATCATCAGAATCAGAAGTGTCAGGTTTATCACACATTGGAGTTGTAAAGTAGAAGGGTTGGAGCCCAAATTTGATCACATCGCGATAGATGGAAGTGGGATGAGTGAGCTTGAGCCCAGAGCTTCCACGACCAAGATCAGTGAGAATGTTGCATGCAGAGTCAGGGGACGACACTAATCTCACGGAGCAAAGCTTCGTATCCAACTTTTTGCCGTACAAATACGTGTTCACGGTCAAATCAAATTGCCCTGTTTCATCAGTTGTGTCGCTCGTATAGTATATAGCCCTGTTTCTTTTGTCCAAGCATGTCAGCGACACTTTACTTCCTGCACAAGTATATATAGTGAAAATCAACAAGGGATTGAAAATTTTCATAAACATAAACATTGTTGTGGCAGAAAGTGAGGTACCTTTGATAGGGTCGGATCCATGAATCCATTCGTTCCAGCCCTGGGAGCAGTCCTGGCACAGTACTTTGCCAGCAACGTGGATGATTCCTCTATTTGTTTCATCTGAAGCCAAGACTATGGCAGTGGTGTAACTCGCTACTACTAATTCTGCAATTATCAATGCCGCTGTGAGTCTCATCATCTAATCTCTTTCTCTCCCTCCCTTACCACACGATCGAGGATATCTGAAGCCGTTGAAGCAGCCGGTATATATACAGGGCTCTTGTTTGAGTTAGGAATGGATGAGGGATAGCACTATTGTTTGCCTCTTGACGTGCCCTCCATTACTCAATTCTTTATTGCCTGCCTGGTTGGTGTATCATTTCTATTTTCTACTTATAATACAAGGGACAAAATTCTCTGTTGACTCTTCAAATGATGGGCCACTTCAAATCCCACTTTTTTTTTTTTAATGCAAGAGAGGGCTAAAGGACAAAGGAAGCTTGACATATTTGAGATGGAGGCCCAACTCTAAGAGGCAGAAACAAGCCCAACAACACTTTCCCCGTTGGAGAATCGAGAAGTGCCAAGAGCTTCTGCATAGAGAACTTCAGAGAGGTGCAATTTCCATGCATGAGGCTCAAGATGGTGCAATTTCCATGCAAAATGGACTTAAAATAGTGCCCCATGAAGCTCAATGAATGTTTGAGTTTCCTAGTACAGCAATATCCCTAGCTTAGCTTAAGACTAATTCTCTTAGAGTGTTAAAAGGTTATTGATATTATTTTTTTTAATAAAATTTGTTCGTACACATGATTTAGTTTAAATTTTAAATATTATATTTAAAAAATTTAATTATCAATTGTGTCGGTCTTTACTAGTAGAATATTTGACATTTGAGTTGTTGAATATCTAAGAGTTGTTTAGTTGCGGTATTTTTTGAGTTGGACATATATATATATAAAGAAGTAGGGCTTAAAACTAGATACATAGTGTGCTACGTCAGCATGTGCGTTTGGGAAATTTTCTTGTTTTTTTATTTAATAACTTAAATAATAAAACACGTGATCTCCATATTTTGAGCGGTTACACTCTATATTATATTTAATGTTTAAAATATATTTGATTTCTGAAAATAGCTTGACAGTTACATTCCATGATTATATTTGATTTCTAGAACTATCTTGGCGGTTACTTATCTTGTATATTTTTGTGTTTATTTTAATAGAAAAAATATTACAAAAAACGAAACTTCTACCCCACGATGCATTTAGTTTATTTGAATTACTATAAACACATAAATACTGAAGCCGCACAATTTTTCAAGATGCTAAATTAAATAAAACATTATAATCTACACATAATTTTAAAATAATAGTATATCAAACTCTTAAATGCAACATCAAACTTTGAGATAATCAAATAAATACTGAAATTATTTACAATCCATAACATTCTTGAATTATTATAATCACATAAATACTGAATTTCTAAATAAATATGATTAAGGAACATGAAAAAGGATTCGAGAGGTTACGTGGTGGCATAAAATTACCCAAAATTTATATTACAATTAAATCCTTAATATATAAAAGTATTAAAGTAGCGTAGCTGGTGGCCCTCGTGTCCACGTGTCTGCTGCCATTGGACGGGGAGTTTAAGTTGCTATTATATGTTGTCGGATGTGTTATGTCCACTAACTCGTGTGAGTCATCTTGATATCACTTTGGTTAGTTTTGCGTCCTGCGATTCCGATGATTGTGGTTGCTCAGTAACCCACTAATGTGTTATGGAGATGCAGGCAGATGAACTTGCAGAATTTACCGGCCGTAGCGGAGGTAGACTTCTCCAGAGATCTTGTGTAGAAGTGGGTCCTGTGCATAACTGGCACAAGATGTGCAGAAGCGTGCGCACGGTCACCACGGTTGACCCTGTACTGTATGGACATTTTTTTAGCAATTTTCATGACTGCTATAAATGTGCGTATGTGGTGCTCGACCGCATTTCTCCATTTTGGTATCTTTTTTTCTGTTCGTTCGCATGTCAAACTTCAGTCATCATGCCCATCCCATTGATAAGGCTACGCTTCAGAAGCAGAGAATGATGATAAAAAACAGAGAGTCTGCGGTCGGGTTCCGATAACATAAGCATGTTACTTTATATTGCATTCCTTATAATTTTTTTGCGACTTGAAAATTTCTGTTGAGTTAATGATGATAAAATATAGTTATTCACATGTTTCTCGCTATTCATATGCAGGATTAGTCAGAATAACCTGCGAACAAATTATTTTTTGTAACAGTTCAAGCTTTTCAGTTAATGATTGGTTCTGTATTTTGCTCATTGTATTGATTTTTATTTGTGGATTGTATGTTATTTCTGTTATGAGATATAAACTCTGGATGACTTCGCTGTTGACATGATTCTTGGTTTTATGGTTGTAGATGAACATGAAGGGAGAAAATTCGATGATGCCTTAGAAAACGTTCTGGACAAGGATTTAAAGCAGCTTTTAATGGTTGGAAATCTTAAACATATGCATTGTACGTGCCTTTCATGTCTGCATGTTTAATATGGGCTAATTTAAATACATACGGCGGTTGTATATTTATTTCGGTTAAAGAAATTAAACAAATATAAATTTTTTAATTTTTCTAATAAGTTTTTACTTCCTACTTATTATTCTTATTTTGCCTTGATAATTAAAAATACACACACACACATATATATTCTAAATCTAAAATTCAAAATAAATTTATAAATAATTCAGTCAATAAATTTATTGACGATGGTTTAGGAAGTTATAAACTTTTAAGCTTTTTATATTTTAAATTTAAATTATAATATATAGAAAGTTAAAATAATTGTTAAATATATTTGAATAAAATATGATGATATATAAAAATATAATAAGTCCCCATCCACGCACCTCGTGGGTTCTGGCCTAGTTTTAATAAGTATTTAAGCGCCATTAGAGTTTTTAGGACGTTTTTTATGATATATTTTTAGATTTTAGATTCTATGTTTTAAATAATTATTAGAAATATCCTCCCAAAAAATATTATTTTATGATATTTAACCTCCATATAATCGTATTATCTTCCATAATCTGATTCTGAATTGTCTTTTATGATTTGATTTAATTTATTCTAAATATCTTCTTGAGCTTTATCCATTCATAAATTAAATTATTTTAAAATAATTTAATTTCTTTTCAAATCATTCAACATTTAAAATTATATATCCTATTCCCCAATCTCCATCGTTATTATTTATCTTGATTTTTCTTATCATAATCCTTTCAAACTTTTAAGATTGCATTCAGGTTTTTAGAAGAATCCTAATTCAAGTCAAATCTATTTTTCTATAAGTACCCAGGTCTTACAAAATAAAATTCGCTAATTACCCCTATCATCTTTCAGCAAAGAACAATGAAGCTTTTAAACAGGGACTTCGCACTGAACCAACCGGGAACGGTCAAGATCATGCCCGAAGAACCCGATGACTTATGGGTGGTTTACAACCTCATCGCCAACGGAGACGTCGTCACCGCCAATACGACTCGCAAAGTTGACCGGGAGTTGGCCAAGAACCCTTCCTCACGGGTCAAACTCACCCTCCCCATCAAAGTCACGTTCCTTGACTACGACAAAGATTCTTCCACCCTGCGCGTTAGAGGCAGGAGCATCGTGGACAACAAGTACATCGCCGCCGGCGATTTCCACACCTTGATCATCGAAACGAACGAAGCCTTCGAACTCTCCAAAAAGACTTGGAATTCGACTGCTGTGGCAGCATTATCCGAAACCTCCGAGAAATCACCAGGCGCTGACCTCGCCGTGGTTCTTATACAAGATAGCCAAGCAGAGGTTTATTTCGTTGGGAACGGGTTGACCACGCTTTGCTCTAAAATCGAAGCTTCACCAACCAGAAAGAACAGCGTGTTTTTCCAAGACATCTTTAATGCGTTTGTGAAGCATGTGGATTTCAGCACCATTAAAAGCGTAATGATAGCGAGTGCTGAATCGGCAAAGGACGAGTTTCGGAGTTTTCTGCTGTCCGAAGCGAAAAGATTGAAGATGAGAACAATCGAGAACAATAAGTCGAGAATTGTGGTGGCGGGATGTAAGGGCAATCTGAAGGAGGTGCTGAATAACGAAGGGGTGATGAATATGATAAAAGATAGCAAGGTGGTGTTGGAGATTAGAGCTATCAGAGAGCTGTGGGACATGGTGGACCGCGATTCGGGTCGGGCATGTTATGGTCTAAAGAGTGTGGAAGCGGCGCAGGAGATGTTGGCGATAGAGAAGTTACTGATAACGGACGATCTGTATAGAAGCTCAGATGTGAAGACGAGGCACAAGTATACGGATTTGGCTAAATCAGTGAGAGAGGCAGGAGGGAAGGTTCTGGTATATCCTCCCTTGCATGTCTCAGCACAACAGCTTGCTCATCTCTCTGGTATTGCAGCACTTCTGAGGTTTCCCTTGCCCGACCTTGATGACGAGGATGTTTAAGCTCAAACAAGGCCTTCAATTTATGGTGGAACTTGTTCTTTATTAATCGGGAGAATAGCTATTCCTTTCTTTTGTGCATATAATGATCATTGGTTGTTTATGCGGTTGATTCTTACATAAAGTAATGTACTGCTATACTCAATTTGTTTGCCCGATCTAGTCCTTGAGCTTTCAAGAGTTTTTTTTTTCCTTTCAAAGCAAACAGTAAGTTAAGAGTCATCTTGCTAAGTTTAACCTTATAAACTCACCGAACTTCAGCTCATTTCTTCTTTCCCAAAAATGTTTGTCCCTTCTCCAACAAGGGACGATGAGACATTTCAACCACAGGATAGAAGATCCTTCTCTATAATCAGCTCAGCATCTTCCAGAGATATTACAACTTTTTTTTTGTTACCCACCCGGTTCACCGGAACTTTTGCCCCGACTACATCCGGATCCGACCCGCGTCGCGCACCTGGCTATAGTGGGTGAGTCTCCTAATGGGAATTTTCTGCGTACGCCAAGGTTCGAACTCGAGACCTCGCTTAAACGATACCGAGCCGCTTACCACTCGGACTAACCCCGTTAGTAGAGATATTACAACTACAAGATATATACTTTACTCAAATAATCCCATCACCATCATCACCAGACACAACCCATAAATTACGGGGCAAAATTTCCACCACCATGAGACTTGTTTAAGAGAGTAAAAACGGGGGGAGAAAGAGAATAACGAAACTCGTGCGCTCACATACAACAAATCAAGCCTGCACGCATCGCAAGATCAGTAATTAGTCACATTCCAGTGACAGCCACAGTTATCTATCCATCAGCTACAGCGATCGAAATTATTGCAGTAAACCAGCCTCCTTAAGAGCGCGTTTATAATCATCAACATTTCTTTGTTGGACCTGCACCCACAGTAACATCAAAGGAAGTCGTGCGATATTTAAGGTCCGCATGTAAATCTTTCTAAAAGAAAGAATACCGAATCATAAACAAAATTTTAAGATACATCGTATTGCATCTTGCTGCACGGAGCTACATGATCTAAATAGTACTACATTGTCTGGGAGCATACCTCAGTTACACGGGTGCCAAAATGTTTCTCAATTTTTTCCATCAGTTTTTCATCCCTTTCATCACATATCAAGTTAAATACAGCACCTGCAGGATCATATAAGACAAATCTCAAAACAAAATCAACATTTCACAGAGTCTGAAATCTAATCCATTACTTAATGGACCGTATACTGATTTCAATAAATAATTAATTAATAAAAACTAAAGTGAACCTCTCCATTTGCACCAAAATTCGAACTATACCGCACTAATCCTGGCTCATGAACAGTTTGGTTTTCTATAACTTTGAAGCATGTATTGATTTTTGAAATTATGAGCAATTGAGTAAGCCCTACATACTGCTGTTGAACCAACACGAGCAGGGTGATGCAGTCGGACCGTATTTGCTTTAAACTCTACTAGTTCAATCAGTAAGAAAGAAAGAACCAGTTTACATCAACTTTTGACCCAATAAAAACCATAAATCTCCCATAGAGTAACAGATTATCTCAGTGAGTGTCATAATGATGGGTTTGTTGCCAGCAAAAGATATAGGGTGGATTGGAATATCAACTGGGACTTGGGAGATTATTTTTGCTCTCACTTGCTGAAAACTCTGGGATATCAGAAACAGAAGTATCTTTATGCACGAAAAAATAAGTTATACACCACAACTAAGGCGGCACATGAAACATGTGTTATGACTAACTTAGTGACATCACGTAACGCTTAGGAGACTATACTGTGAGAGTTGAGAAGGAAATCAAATGGAATAAACCTCCTGAAGGTTGGGTGATCCTCAATGCAATGGCTATTTCAAGAAAACTCAAGAAATTGCAGAAGCTAGTGTCTAATAAGGGTTCCATCGGGGAATGATTATGTGGGTTCTGCAGAAATATTGGGCATGCATCTAACTAGATGAAGAGTTGTTGGGTATTTTAGATGGTATGGGGCTTGAATGGGTCAATAGTTATCATGAGGTTCAGGTGGGAGTAGATACTGATAGTTCCCTTGCTGTTCAGTTGTTGAGCAAAGAGAGGATAAACATCGATGTTTATTCACAGATTATTAAAGGAATCAAGAAGAGAGGATTTTGAGGGAGTGGAATGTGCAGAATCCATATATTCCCTGACGACTGTATGTTGTGGCCTTGTATTAAAAAACAATCCATACATTTTTCAGGGAAGGAAACAAAAGTGTGGATTTCTTGGCCACCTATGCATTGAACACTTCACTGAGGTTGCACTACAAGGATCAACCACCAGAAGACTTGGAGGCTATTTTGGGGAATGATAATGTTGGAAGTTCTTGTATATATGCCATTGCCCATTATCAGTTTAGTTTGTTCAGACAAAGTTCTTTAGAATGTCATGAACTAGAAGCTTACCCTTGCGCCCGAAACGTCCAGCCCTACCAACCCTGTGCAAATATACCTCATAATCAGGCTCTGGCTCACGGGTATACTGAGCATTATGTTTCACAGGGAGATCGTAATTGATAACCAAATTCACCTGTATAGAAAATATACAAAGAAAAGTAGCGTGTCAGCACACTGTACAGGCAGATTGCATGCATAGAAAGGGAAGAGAAGTTAACAAATCCACCTGTTTCTGATCAAAACCTCGCGCTAGAACATCAGTAGATATAAGAACTTGAGTCAAACCATCCCTGAACTCCTTAACAATCTTGTCTCTCTCAACATTGTCAAGAGCACCTTGTATGGAAGTAACCTCATAACCCAAATCAGCAAGTGATTTATGCAACATACTTGCACTGTTTCTTGTGCGCACAAATACAATAGTTTGCCCAACATTCTCTCCTATCTCAAATATGTAATCTCTGATCACATTAATCTTAGAGAGCTCATCAGGACAGTTCACCTTGTATTGCTTCACTGCCTGTAAAGACAGTTCTTCTTTCTTCACAAAAAGTTGATTATGATCCTTCTTAACTACCCTTGAAACAAAATTCTTGACAGTGTCATTAAAGGTAGCCGAAAAAAGAAGAACCTGGAGAAATACATACCAATTAAAAAAGGTCAAAGACCTTCATCCCATTTAGCTATTGAAGCATAAGCGACTCTGGGAATACACATTTTCTGATAAATAAAAATAAACAATGAAATAAAAGTAAACACCCTACAAAGCACAGATACTTCTAGAAAGGAGCTGTATCTATGTCTACCACATGCTAGAAAGGAGCTGTATCTATGTTAACACATGCTGACAGATACATAAGGTATAACATAACGTTTCAAATATCACATATTCATAACTAAATTGTCTTAGTGATATCCACGTCCAAATTCCTTAGGCTACATGGCTATATCACAGGCAGACACAAGATGCGGTTCATATTACATAGCAATTACATTAAGTAACACATTTCTTCACAATTACTAATATAGCCATCAATCAATTGTATTTCTGATTCCCTTCCATCAAAATCCACTTTTAATCATGGAAACTTATTACCATAAGCCAGGAGGCATTAAATCTCTTTCCATGGCCATATTATTTGATTTTTTTTGTGGGGTGGGGGTGGGGGATATAGCATTAAAACGTTAAATACTCCTTAGTTTCTTTTTTCCCTCGCATGAGATGAAAACAGTGTAAACTTCGTAGTTTAGAAATCTTCCACTAGTTCTGTAAGGGAAAAAAGAGTGCGCAAGATGCACTTCACCTCAACAGATCTAGGTGCATCTGTGCCTGTAAACTACATGTCTACATATGTTCGTGCATGCAGTGCCTCAGGATAGATGTGTCATGCATATACTACTTATAATTGCCTGAGAGAGAGGGGACTCAACAGACCTGACAATGCAGATTGAATTTTTCTATTTCCTTCATTATCCTCAAGGAATCATCTTTAAAACCATCCTGCAATGTTACAATTTCCAATAATTAACCAAATGAAGGAATAAAATATTTAGGAACCACACCTAGCAACATCTTAAAATATAAGCAAGAATAATTCAGTAAAACATAACCGATGACAATTCAACAAACTTAGTTACGGCTGTACGATCTCTAGCATACATTCTCTGGGGTATTCACAAACTAGAATTAGGCATGTAATTGAGCCAAGTTGTTCACAGATCACCCCTCCATCAACATGCATAGTCAAAGAGCACTTACTGTGCAATTGTTGCTGAACAAGATTGATTAGAGAGGCTAATGACAAATATATCACAACTTTAATTTCATATATTTTAATTGCGATTACTTCAAAGAATATACAACTAGCTCTCCAATAATCCGTAGAACATGGAAGTCAGAAGAGGAAAAGTTTCATAACTTAGCTTAATGAAACTTAAAAATCTAATTAAACCACCAGTAGGCCAAATCAATTTGCAAAAATTACCTCAGCAAGCATTTGATCAGCCTCGTCAAAAACTAAAATTCTTAATCTGCTCACACCCAGCTTCTTATTTGACATCCATTTCTTAATCGTGCCAGGAGTCCCAATCACTACTTGCGCCATTACGGGTGGTCGTTTTGATATTGGAATATAATCTCTGCTGTCCATGGAAATGGCACATTCAGAACTAATCCCAGTGTACCTCCCCATCTTTCGAAGAACTTCCATATTCTGGAATATTTAGTGACCATCATTATGCTCAAACTACATGTCAGGCTGTTAAATGCTTACTTAACAAATGAAAAACACAGAATTTCACCTGAATAGCCAATTCTCTTGTTGGACAAATGCAAAGGGCCTGAGGGGCTTCCACCGTAGGATCAACACGACTCAGCATCCCAAGCACAAAACAAGTTGTCTTGCCAGATCCATTATGTGCCTGAGCGATCAAATCCTTGTGAGGAGGGTTCAAAATCATAGGCAAACTGATAGCTTGAATCTTGCTAGGTTTCTGGAATTTCATCTCAACATACAATCCCTTTAGCAACTCTGGGGTTAGATTTAAATCTTCAAAAGTACTCGCTGAAGTATACGGAGTATCGCCCGATGTAACCTACATCAAATTTCAACTTCAAAGTCATTAATAGAGGAAGTCCAGACACTATCACCCTGGAACGGATTCCATTTACCAATAAAAAATGTGAAACAAAAGGAATCCGGACTTCTTTCCCGAGAAGGTGATTCTATAAGGAGAAATTAGCGACTCGTTGAACACCTCGTTTCATCGCTAAGAAACCATTTTGTCGTAGATAAAACACAATTTTAGTCTAAATTATAGTCAATTGCCCCGTTGGGATTTCTGATGTAAACTAAGCGTCCGGGCCTGATTGAATTTGATAAACCCGCTCAGGATATACAATCTTGGTTCCAATATCAATATTCAAACAGTAAATAATAACACTTATCCTCTTCCTGTTGGTACCCGCCTTTGAACCCAGAAGGCCAGAACACTAAGATTCGAGTATCAAGGGCTCCCACGGAGACCACACTTGCCTATAAAATAATAGCATCTAAGAAAGAAACAGAAACTAACATATTATTAGAGAACGTACCGCTTGGATATTGGAATCATCGGGTTCGTCCAGAACCTTAGGACTCCTCTTTTTCTCGTCGATTGTTAATTCATCAACGTTAAGCAACGAGACTGTCGACGAACTCGCAGTGTCTCCACTAGTTTCTTGTGGAACTTCTTCTTCCGCCTCGTCAGCCCAACTTTTGCGATCAGGCGCTGGTGCCGGAACCGGCGGCGGAGTGTTGTTGGAGGATTCACCAGAAGAAACGGATTCCGCCATAGCACAATATGCGGTTTTAAGCGAAGGGATGGAAGGGGTTTCGGAGGGAACGCGAAGCTACTAGTATTTCCAAATTAGTGATGCTAGAATTTTGGTTGGGGCCACATTTTATATCAGAGTTTCACCGCCATCGCGGGTTACGTAATGCGTACTGTTGACATCGCGTCCGTTTTAAGCTCCTATTTTTTTTAAAAAAAAAATAAAAAAGCGGAGCCGAAATAGCCTGCACGTGTGCTTGATCCATGGGCTTCCGTGACACAGCATATTGGCCCATTTACACGTAATGAGCCCCAAGTTTAACATAAAAGTCTGCGTTTACCTAAAAAAAAAAAAGTCTGCGTTTAGCGGCCCTTTAAATTATTTTGTACAGTATCAAAATATATATATATGTATATTTCGTAAAAAATATATTTTTTTAAAGAGTTTAAATGTATAATGTTTATGATTTAGGATACATTTATTGAATTTCATAATAATATTAATTTTATAAGATAAAAAAAGTATTTCTCATTCAGACGATTATTTTTAAATTTATCTCTCAAATTAAGCATATAAAAAATTATATGTATAACTCTTTTTTTGGGGATTTAAGTTAAATTTATCAATTTCCTAATAACATTATCTTTATAAGATAGAACAACATTTTCTATTCAGAAGATTATTTTTAAATTTAACTATCAAATTAAGCATTCTCAATACATGTGCATATGCATCCATACAAAAATTATACGTTTTCATTTTTTTGAGATTTATAACCGAATTAATGCCTGTCTCGAAAAGACTTCCCCCAATATTTTGTAATTTATCAATTACTACTCAAACCCTTAACCTATAATATAATCAGGGAGTTAATATTTAACATAAATATATATAATATTTTATATATTTATTAATTTTTTATAAATTATTTTTATTAATAATCTATCAACAATAATTTATTAAGAAGAGGAATGAGAGAATTAAAAAAATTGATTAAGGAAATAGATACATGACATGGGCCGATATTAAAAAAAATATTTTTACTGAGTTCGAGAATTTATTTAGGATGAAATGGAATTGAGGGAAATGGTTTAAAGATGTACACCGTTCAGCAGGTTTTTTTTAAAAGAGAGACTTTTTCCCAACAAATTATTATTTTTACCCTTAAAACCATATTTAACTGCATTTTTTATAATGCCCCTGAAAATAAAATCTCAGACCTGTTCTTTTAAAAACCAGGTGTCTCATTCTTTAGAGATTAATTTGAGATCACTAAAACAATTTTTTTTTATTCTCAACGAAGTCTTAAGTATTTTTCCATGTACTTGCGGCATTACTCGGAGACGTGTTTTTATTTCTTCGAAAGTTAGATACGAAACCTCCATCTTCTTTTCGCTGTCATTTCGACCCGTATTCATGCTGATTTTAATGAACGGTTCATTTTCTGTCCTTTTCAATCTTGGTACGCTCGATAGCCACTTAGTTGCAAATTTCAAATCAAAGCGCGTACATGCAAGGGTCCCAATCTGTTCGGATTTGGAAAAGCCAAAAGGAGAGATAATTGGGTGTTATCAGACAAGTGTTCTGTTCTATTCTCCCAGTGATATCACAACAGAGATAAGAAATCAGTAGGCACCCAATGTTTTTTCAATTTAAATTGGATTTATTTTTTCAGTAGATATGAAATAGAGAGAGGGAGTAGCGTTCAATGGTCTCTTTCATGTGTAATTGGAGACATGATGCGATGTCGCACCTGTGAAAAAATATAATAAAGTATTCGACGTAACATGAGTTGCCAGGAACAAAATTGATTATAGAAGCTAGAATAATTGTGTTTCTGGGAAAGGAGGGAAACAAAGAGACGCAACGGGTTCTATACATAGCAGCGCCCATAAGCCAAGGTATTTGCCACTTGCCAATATTGTTACTGAATTAGCTGATGATAAACAGCGTTAAGCAGAGCCATTGTTCCGAAACCCTTTTTCGCTCTTAATGCACGAAAACTAGCATCAACGCAGTATTTTCCTTTAAATTCTGCGAAGGAAACCCTGGAAACATTGATAATGCGGAGTTTTCTTCCTATGTTATTATTGGCTTTCGCCGCCATTTTTGTGCCTGTATCAGTAGTTCACGGTGGGTTGTCTGGGGGTTTCCTCCCTCTGGAACGGGCAATGCCTCTTAGTCGGCGAGTGGAGCTGGAAGCACTCAGAGCTCGCGACCGAGCTCGGCATGCTAGAATATTGCAAGGTGTAGCAGGTGTTGTTGTCGACTTCTCAGTCAAAGGGCTGTCTGATCCTTCTACTATTGGGTACGGTTAGTTCGAGCAACCGGGTTTCATGCATTTCGCATTTAAGAAATTTTAATGCTCTCGCATTTGTTATGCTGCTTCAAGTTGCGTTTCTTGGCTTGCCTGTATCTTACGCTTCTTCGTTCTCTGTTGAGCATTTAGTTTCTAATTTACCTAGATAATCATTGGTTTTTAACTTTATTTTTTTGGATTCCTCAATGAGACGCCGAGAAAGGATGGTGATCGAGTTTCCGAAATTCTGAATTTGCATCATACCTCTAGCTGATGGCATCTGTTTCTTCTCCGGTGCCTAATATCTTCCTCTGGACTCGCTGCAGTGTCCTCTTTTCAGTGCCTAATATTTTTCCTCTAACTCGTCATTATCTTCGAGACACTGTTTAAAAAGTTAACAACTCACTAGCACTACTTTTGAAGCATGAGGTAACCTTGGTTTTCTTGTTTAGGCTGTATTATACAAAAGTGAAGCTGGGCTCTCCTCCAAGAGAATTCAACGTCCAGATTGATACCGGAAGCGACATATTGTGGGTTAATTGCAACACTTGCGGCGATTGCCCTCAATCTAGTGAGTTGGAGGTAAAATTTTGGTCCTTGTTCTGTATTCATACTTGCGGTAACTTAGTAAATAAAGTGACATTTTATAGCATAACTGCCTTGTTCTTTTTGGTTATGTCATGCACTCTACAGATTCAGCTCAACTTCTTTGATACAGCCAGCTCTTCCACATCTGCGCTGATTTCCTGCTCAAATCCAATATGCTTTTCTTCAACTCCAAGTGCCGCAACTGAATGCACCCCTCAGATTAATCAGTGCAGCTACACCTTTCAGTATGGAGATGGAAGTGGGACATCAGGGTATTATGTTTCTGATGCGATGTATTTTGATACGATCCTTGGGCAGTCTATGCTGGCTAATTCTTCAGCTAAAGTTGTTTTTGGGTGAGCTCTTGAGCTTTTATTATTAAAGTTTGCGCTTATATAGGGATCTGAGATATATGAAGGGCCGAGAGTAATGGTAGGTTTGAAGGGGCCCAGGTTTCGAAATAATGGCTTCTTTTACCCGAAAGATTATATTCCGAGCTTTTCAAGTCGCAAATCTTGTAATATTCTGGTTCAAAGTAATAGCAAATCCATAAGTATATTGAGGGGAATTTAGGGGGATGGATGAACATTGGCAGGGTCTAAGTGGTCAATAAGTCAGTTTCTGAATGCATGGAGGAGAGGGAAAACTATGGAACTCGATCTTCAATCTTGTAGTTTATCTACATTTTTTCCCAATGCTTCTTTTATTTTAGTTTTGTCCCCTCTTGTTAATGTGGATAACTGAAATGAACTAATGGTTGTCCCGGGAACAGGTGTAGTACCTATCAGTCTGGAGATTTGACTAAGTCAGATAAAGCAGTGGATGGAATTTTTGGGTTTGGCCCTGGTGCTATATCCGTTATTTCACAATTATCATCACGAGGCATGACCCCCAAAGTATTTTCTCATTGTTTAAAAGGAGATGGTAACGGAGGAGGCATACTAGTTCTTGGTGAGATTTTGGAGCCAAGTCTTGTTTATAGTCCACTTGTCCCGTCAGAGTAAGCCCTCTCTTGTGCTCTTTATCTTTTATTTTCCTTCCCAAGTTGGTGGAGATCTTTTGTTTGACAGATCGGGTCTTATTGATATTGAGGAAATGTCTAAGTTGCGTGCATTGCTCCAAGTAATTCATGAAAATTAGGCATTTTCATTAGTGTCAAACATTTATGGTTGAACACTTGTTTAATAATTATAAAGTAATTAATTAGGAATATACTATCATATTACACTACCTGGATGACAAGAGATGAAGGATTGATGCTGTTTGATCTCATGAGAATTCATTAAACATCACTTGGTGAATTCATTAAACATGGAAAATATTGCGTTCATTTAAGACTTGTAATTTCATATTTAAGATGGGGAATTTCATTTTTAAGACTTGTAATTCTTTAATTGGTTGTAGTTTCTAATAATAATTTTCTTATGTTAAAATTAAGGTGGTATACAGTGTATTGTTTTAATTTTTTGATACAAATTTCTTAAAATGAATATAGAAGATGATGTTGCTGTCAAAAACTTCGAGTTCTTAAAATGCTTGGTGCTGTTTCTGTTGTCTAATAAGATTTGGTTTTATGTAATATATATTGCAGTGCTTTGACTACTTCCTTAACCGAATTTCAGGCCTCATTACAACTTAAATCTTCAGAGTATTGGTGTTAATGGACGAATTCTCCCTATTAATCCAGCAGTTTTTGCAACATCTAACAACCGAGGAACTATAGTTGATACGGGTACAACCTTGTCATACCTTGTTCAAGAAGCATATGATCCATTGGTCAATGCTGTAAGTTATTAGGTTCTTCAGTTATAATTTTGAAGCATTATGCTTTAACTGGTCACATTATTCTATGATGTCATCACCCTTCTCTTAATAAATGTCATTTAACAGATAAATAATTAAATATACACTTATATTCTCGTGAGTTATAATCAGTTAGACTACAGAATGAGTAAAAAGAGAGGGGGGTTTTTGTCTCACCTTCTATGCTCGTGTGTTATGCACTTCTATTTGAGGTGTGCCTTGTTTCAAAATTGATTGCAGTTTCCATAATCCATAATGAGGATTTTGTTTATTGTTAGTGAATAACAATGAGACTGAGAAAGTAGTTCTCAATTTCTCATTGTGGCACACTTGCGTTCTTAGCCTCACATGCCTTTTGTTTTATCTGATATATCCTGAGATCACATATTCATTTTTTTTGTGTCTAGGAACAGGCCTTTTGCCCACAAGTTAGATGCAGATAAATTTCCCAAACCTTCGATATAAATTAAATTAAATTAAATTATTTTTCATTAAAAAAACTATGGTTTAATGTGCCCATACATGGGTTAGATACTTCAAAAATTAAACACCATATCGAAGTCTACTTTCTTTATTATTATTAGTATCTTTCAAATAGAAGCGTGGAAGTGTAGCAAACAAGTCTTTCCCTTTCCCTTTCCCTTTCCCGTTAGCTCTGGTTGAGGTTTAGTCCTTATTCATCGTGTTACAAGCAAATGAATTGATCTTACCTACACAGCCTACTGATGTTGTGGTTCTTGATGAATATGCAGATAACTACCATTGTTTCACAGTCTGCCACTCCCATTATTTCAAAAGGAAGCCAGTGTTATTTGGCCTCAGCCAGGTTATTTTTGAACTGTTTCCCATAAAGATCTAGATGTTCTTTTCTCTCGTAAAAGTAAAGAATACATTTAAAGGATTTTTAAAAATTTCATTGAAATTTTGCTTGTTATTTATTCAGTGTAGGTGATATATTTCCTTCAGTCAGTTTGATCTTTGCTGGTGGAGCATCCATGGTTTTAGAACCAGAACAGTACCTCTTACATTCTGATTTCATTGTAAGTGTCTTGGTTTCTTTGTTTGATCATATCTTGCATCTTTCCTTACTTATGGATAATGCATTCTTCTCAATTGTGGTCCCTTGATTATACCCTGATGTACCATTTGATTTTAACAGGATGGTGTTCCAGAGTGGTGTATTGGTTTCCAGAAAGTGCAGGAGGGAGTTTCAATTTTAGGAGGTTGGAACTTGAACAAGATTGTTTAAACAGAATAAAGTCCTCAAAAGACTGGCAAAAATGAATGCTTTCTCTCAAAAAAACAAACGATTATTGGGAATGCATATGATGATAAAAGTTGCTTTATTTTGTGTTTGAAAAACCACGAATGCTAATCATAAATTGCCTTTCCATGTTCATTTTTCTCAATTATGCATCTATTGTATTGAATCTGCAAGCCACGCTCCATTATTTTGAAGTATCGCGTTTACCAACTTTCTTGTTTTTAAATTTGCAGATCTTGTCCTAAAAGATAAGATATTTGTCTACGACTTAGCTCATCAACGGATTGGATGGGCTAACTATGATTGTAAGTTCACAACAGGACTCTTGCTTGCCTGCGAGGAATATATATGATCCCTTACTAAGTTTTAATTTGAAATTGCTGCTCAGGTTCTCTGTCTGTGAATGTCTCTGTGACCACAACCAAGGATGAGTACGTTAGTGCGGGACAGGTGAGTGTGAGCAGTTCAGAGCCAGACATTCTCGCCAAGTTGCTGCCTTTAAGCATTGCAGCTTTCTTTATGCACATAGCAGTTTTCTGGGGTTCCCAATTTTTGTGATTCTAAATTTCATTCTTACTTGGGTTGCTGATGTTTTTATTTATTATCGGTGATCCCATCCGATGATTTGGTTTGGAAATTAAGCTGTTTTGGTTCTGTATTTATTCTGCAAATGGGTCATCTTGTATCCATCTTACAAAAATTAAGATCTCACTGTAAAGGAACTCTGTTGAGAACTGTCAGAATTGTATATTATCTTCGCGGATGTAGTTGTACAATCATACTAAGCGTATATACAACAGTCTAATTGTAATTTAATTGTGTCATGGATGGTTTTTGAGGTTTGAAATGTGCATCTAATATTTCATTTTTGAAGCTTTCATTGCTGTATCATCTATCTTCCGAGCAATATCGTAATCCAGTGAAATATCAAGAGCTAGTTAGCAATGATGATTACTTTCCTTTTCTTTTTCACTATGTTGGCAATTTATTTATTTGTTGTATTTTGCTTGGGGCAATTTCTTTGATGAATGACAGACCACAAAAGGGGATCAATGAATTTGGCCATGTCAAGATCTATTTTGTATGTTTTTTTTTCAATTATTATTATTAGAAAAATAAGAGTATATTTTGTAAGTTGATGATGCCTTTCTTCTGAGGCGATTCAGGCGACGTGTGGTGACAGGTAGGGGTATTCAGGGCTGGGCAGGGCAATTTTCGTGCCTTGTTTGAAAAAAGTATGGGTTATATTTTATAACCTAATGCTTAGCCCTATCCGATAAAAACTCCAACTATTTTGGGCAGGGCATGGGCGGACTAGGTGTGGGCGGGCTGGACATGCCCAAGTTATGATGTCATGCTCATGTTGTGGAAAAAAAATCTGCAATTATAAACTTTTAAAATAATATCATATTCATATGTCTTCAAGAGTTAAATAATATCTATAATTTACTAAAAATAAGGTAACAAAAAGATAATAATTAAAGTCTTAAAATTCATTGCATATAAAAAAAAGCCTTGAAGTCTAAATAGTTTGTAATTACAACTTTACATCAATTTCCCAAATATTGATAAGGATAAAGTATCTAAAAAAATAAAATAAATAATTATAATTTATAATATAATCATATTATAACTAGTAAAATTAAAAAAAATCAATATAGTTATAAATATTAAAAGACGTAACTTACATACTTAACTACTTATATTTCTAAAATGACCCTTTAGTAACCAGTAACTATCATATTCTCCCTTCCAAGTGTAACATCTAGGGAGAAAAGTAAAAAAATAAAAAACAGGTGCTCATGGGCAGGGCAGGGCAGGGCAACACCCCTATCCAGTGCCCAGCCCGAAAAAAATATGGGCTGTATTTTGCAACCCGATGCCTAACCCTACCCTATATTTATTGGGCTGGGCAGGACATTTTTTTGCGAGCTCGAATAAGCATATCAGGCCGCGGGCTTTATGAACAACCTTAGTAGATACCCTTTTTCACAATAGGCTGTTGCACCATCCGAAAATACTCCATTATTATGGCGTGTTTGATATGAATGAAATTAAAATCTTACCAAACTACAGAGTATAATCTAAGCTTATTTTTTGCTTGAAAAAAATCTAAATTTATTTGATACATGGAAGTAAACAATAATTAATAAAATTTAAACAATATTTTATCATAAAAATAATGCTAACCATAAAGTTTAAATAATTAGTTCAGACCATCAAATTTTTTTTTTTAAAATAAAACAGTTTTATGACATTAGTTTCTTATTTATGAATCATAGAAAGAAAAATATAAGATTTGGTGATGAAAGTTTTTCCTTTTTAAAAAAAAAGTTGGCATGGTCAGGGTATTTAAAGGAGTAATATTAGAAAAGTTTGAACATAATAATTAAATTTTACCTATTTCAATAATTAATGTTATTCTTCCATAAAGCGCACGAAATAATAGAAATAGAATAGAGAAAAACTCAACGCATCTAATTTTAACAGGAATTTTTAATTTGAACGTCTCAATTAGAAAAATAACAAATAAACAACTAATTATATTAAAAAATATAAAGAAAATAAGAAAAAAAGTAGTACTTCATGCAAATCCTACGCAAATCCCTGATATATTGATTACGATTTGTGCACGCATGAATTTATTTGATTTTTTTATATAAAAAAAAATTTAGTTAAGTTTGTCACAGTGCCTTATCAAAACTAAAACATAATCTCAGGATTTAAAAAATATTTACAGAAGACTTATAAAATTACTTATCAAATAAGTACTCATAATAATAGCAGGAATCGAACCCGTATCTTTATAAAATATAAGTCTGTTCTTTATCATCTATATCAACTCTCACTTTTTACTTGACTTATAATAGTATATTTTTGGAATAATTTATTATCACTTTTTTTAAATGATTACCACATTTTCTAGTGTGTTTGAAAAAAATTGCTTTTAAGTTTGGGTCAAAAGCACCCAAATACTAATCTTAATGATAAAATTATTTTTAAAAAAATTATAATTTGAGTTATTATAAACTATAATCTTGTATAAGCAAGATCTACCCATTTTTTAAATAATTTTTTGATATTAAATATAAAAAATAACTATTTTAATCCTTCTAAATTTTTATTATCTTTCTGTCTCTCTTTTGTTATTTATCTCATATTATTTTTAATAAATTATTTATAAAAAAAATATTCTGATAATAATTATTTAAATATTTATTTTTTTAAAATTATTATTCATAAAATATCTATTTTTTAAAATCATTCTAAAATTAATTTTCTCTAAAATTTATTTTTAAAAAATTAAACTAAATACACCCTTCAGATAAAATGGGAAAGCCCATGCTGTTAGGATCGCTGTCATTGACCTGAGTTGGTTTATGTGGCGGGAATTCCCGTAAGGGAGAGCCGAAAAGGTATTCCACTATTCCTAAGCCCGAAACCAATCCGTGCTTGCGACGCTCTTCACGCGCGCGTGGCCAGAAATCTACGCTCGCGCAAGCCCTCATGCTGAACGGCCCAACCTCCTGCGTCCATGCAAAAATCCTTACACCACCTTCTCCCTCTGCATCTTTCTCTTCTCTCTCCCTCTCGCGCTCGCTCAAATCACACTCTCCTACGTTTTCTCTCACTAACCCGATCAAAATTCCCTTTCATTTTTCATTCTTGCTTTCTTTTTTCTCGCTATTGTTCTACTTATTATTCACATTCATTCTCTCTCTGACAAAATTCGTCATTCAAGAATTCCACTCTGCCAAATCTTTTGTTCTTTATCTGCGCATAAATATCGACTGTTATCAAGTTTTGGAAAGAAACGCTGCAGGGTTGATTTGGAAGAAATATTTGCTTTCTTTCTTGTCTCCTTTTTAGCTCCGAGACGAGCGTTAGGCGTTTCAATTGATCAATGGCGAATACTACGTCGGTCGCCTCCACCGCTGCGTCGCTTTACGTCGGCGATCTCCACCCTGACATCACCGATGGTAAGCTGTTTGAAATATTCTCCGAGTTCAAGAGCCTCACTTCTGTTCGGGTCTGTAGGGACTCCTCTACCGGCAGGTCGCTCTGTTACGGCTACGTCAACTTCGTCTCTCCTCAAGATGGTAATGAGTTTTCTTTTGATTTAACGATGCCCGTTCAATGAAGCTACCCGAATGTTTTTGGGTTTTTTAAATCAAGTTACTTGTTTTCTGTGAGGCATTGTTTCTTGCATGGTGCATTTGCTGTCCTCGCAGCTGATAATAATATAATACTAATGTATTATAAAGAAATCAAATCAAAAGATCTGGGGACCACTAGGCTCTCATTTCTTAGTCCCTTAATTTTTATGGAGGTTATAGAGGCTTGGCTTGATTGATATATTAAACCTTTTCCAAGAAACTCCTCTTCATTTCGATTTTTCTTTACTGTACAGTGGTGGACACTGGCCTGCTTCACTGTACAAAAAATGACGAGAAGCTGACATTGTAAATTGCATTTATTTGTCACATTGTCGATCTCAAGTTAATTTGGCTGAAACTCAAAATTTTACAAGACTCTGGTGGTTTTCTTTTCTTTACCATGTTTTGGCTTGTTAGAGAGTTGTCAGCCATGAACATAAGGTCTCAATTATCCTCCGGCACGTGGCTCTGTCTCCACCTCGTCTCTGTGTGTGTGTGTCTAGTATTATCTCTGATTTAGGTAGATGTTAGAAAAGAAATATCATTTTACGATTGTATTGAGCAGGTTTAACTAGAAAGCTTTTGTTGATTATTTTAACTGTTACGCTTAAGAATGCCCGTTTCCCATGCTATGTGCCCAAACTTTTCAGATTAAGTTATATTACATTTCTATATACATTTTGGATTGTGATTTTCTGATAGCTTGCTGAAAGTAAAAATACTGAAGATATGTAACATAATTTGTTCTCTTTGGATTCGAGTAGCAATTCGTGCTATTGAGGTGAAGAATCATTCTATACTGAATGGAAAAGCGATAAGGATCATGTGGTCAAATCGTGATCCTCATGCAACTAAAAGTGTCATAGGGAATGTGTTTGTTAAGGTATGTATTTGCAACTTTTAAATGAGATAATTAAATCGTTGTTTGCTTCCTGTTTTTCTGAAGTGGATTCTTATGAGAAAGTGTTTCTGGTACCATTGCAGAACCTACCTGAAACAATAGATAATGTGGGACTACAAGATTTGTTTCAAAAGTTTGGTATTATTTTGTCCTGCAAAGTTGTCATGTCTGACGATGGAAAAAGCAAAGGATATGGCTATGTTCAATTTCAGTCAGAGGAATCTGCAAATTCTGCCATCGAGAAGCTCAATGGCTCTACTGTTAACGACAAGCAAATGTAAGTGAAAACTCTGCTTTGTTTATTATTTTGCTGAAGCATTTTTTCCATGATTGTGCAATGAAGTGCATTCTTTGTGTTTTCACTTAACTGCTGTATTCAATTTCTGTATAAGATTACTTCCAGAGATTAAGGTCAATGTATTTTCTATTGTCACAGCTATGTTGGAAAGTTTGTCAAAAAAAGTGACCGCATTTTGCCAAATCCTGATGCGAAATATACAAATTTGTATTTCAAGAATTTGGACCCCAAAATTACTGAAGAGCTTCTACAGGAAAAGTTCTCGTCTTTTGGGAAAATTGTTAGCTTAGTTATTGCGAAGGATGACAATGGGATTTCAAAGGGTTTTGGCTTCGTGAACTATGATAAACCAGATGATGCCAGACGGGCAATGGAAGGAATGAATGGATCACAACTTGGTAGTATGTTTATCCCTTCTTCTACCAAGAATTTCTGTTGGCAAAAACTTGCTGTTTGCTCTTAATCTCCTATATCATATGTTTTGGTTTGTAATAAGCAGGTTCAAAGATTCTATACGTAGCCAGAGCACAAAAGAAGGCCGAACGTGAGCTTATTTTGCACCATCAGTTTGAGGAGAAACGCAAGGAACAAATCTTAAAATACAAGGTATACGATGCCCCCTTTTGTAACGATCTATCCTGCCATTTCCTTCTTCTGATTGCCCACTATGTCTTTATTTAACGTCCAGGTATCAAATGTTTATGTGAAGAACATTGATGATGACGTAAGTGATGAAGAACTACGGAATCTTTTTCGTGCATGTGGCTCAATAACATCTGCAGTAGTTATGCGAGATGGCAAAGGTATAAGCAAGGGGTTTGGTTTCGTCTGCTTCTCCAACCCTGAGGAGGCTAATAAAGCTGTGAACACCTTTCATGGTAAGTTGGTTATAAGTGTAGATGAATGCATTTTAACAGGGTGAATTATGCCTTCAGGATAACAATTTCAGAGATCTGCTGTTCATATACTTTACAAGTTATACTCTATGTTCCGCCATTTAACATTATGACATTATATATGAGGTACTCTTTAGTACATGCATATGTACTGGCTATTTGATTATGGTGCCGTATATACAGCTGGGCAATCTCTACAAGAATAAAATTCCTCCTCCTCCTCCTCTTCAAATGCTCATAGGGTGGCTTTTGAAAGTGTTGTGCAAGAAGTCTGGCGCCATGTTATCAAATGACTAGACCGTTAATTAAACTTTCAGTATTAAGTGCATTTTACGAAACAAAAAGTGTTCGGTCATCATGAGCTGGTGAATTTTTATGGTGCGTGGCATAGTCAATCCTTTAACTTATTAAGAGGAACAAAAGTTGTAAATATATTGTATCATATTAATATTGCTTTGGTATGTTGCTGTATAACTAGAAATTCTGATTATGCAAATTTGCATCCCTGCCTTAATGAAACTTGAAATTCTGTTTGTGTTGACAGTGCCTTTAATGCGTTGTTTTAGTTACCTTTAAGTTGATATATGTGTGTGTTTGTGTGGTGTCACAGGATATATGTTTCATCGCAAACCATTACATGTTGCTATTGCTCAAAGGAAGGAGGATAGGCAAGCACAATTGCAGATTCAACATGCACAGCGAATGGCAGGACTATCTGGACCTTCAATAGCTGTTATTCCTGGCGGATATTCTCCTTATTATTATGCAGCTACCGGGGCCGTTTCACAGGTTCCTTCTCGACCTAGCCTAATTTATCAACCTTTGGGGTTGACACAGGGATGGACGGCTAACAGCTTTGCACCTCCTACCAGACCATTTCAACAGCCACTAGTTCCTATGGTGAGAAAATCTTTTCTTACAAGCTCAATATATTACTCACCCAAAAGAAAAAAGAAAAAGCTCCATGTCACGTACATTTGTTTCTACAAGGATGCATTTGTTTTGCATGGATTAAATTATTACAGTTTTTTTAGGTGAAGAAACATCTTTTGGTGGCACTTCTGTTAAGGCATAAACATTTTTTGTTCCTTCTTTCATTCCCAGGTTTCCAATTCTACAAGGCAAAATAGGCAAAACAGGGGCAGGATGAATGGGCAAACAATTTCACAAGGAAATCTTCACTCTGCTCCACATGTGCCCCAATTGCGTCAGCCTTTTCAGCCAGTGAACTCTTCAAAAGAATTAAGTACACAACAGGTTTGGTTTTGTTCGAGTATAAAGTTTTTTACGCATTTCCCAAGATGTCTTATCTCTTCTGGTAGGATTGC
Source organism: Leucaena leucocephala (assembly GCA_037074615.1). NCBI lineage: Eukaryota > Viridiplantae > Streptophyta > Magnoliopsida > Fabales > Fabaceae > Leucaena > Leucaena leucocephala. The sequence continues at coordinate 7,118,036 of CM073521.1, read as the reverse complement.
ATGCACACATACTGCACATTCTCTCCCGAAATATCCTGACTTTCTATTCTGTTAATGTTGATACTTCTAACTGGTATTGTTTAAGGATTTGTTGGATCATTTTGCATTCCTTGTTTTCTAATATGGTCTTGCGGGGGGGGCTCTTATTTATTTATTTATTTATTTATTGGTGAATTGGCGGTGCCTCTTATTTCATTGAGCAGAATGAGCTCCGTTGCTAGTGATGATTAGAATGTTTTCTTCATGGTCTTATATAAACATAAAATCGCTGAGTCGATATTAGTTTGATATCCAACATTTCGTGCTTTGCAGCGAGCTGGGCTAACAAAGTACGTGCCCAGTGGGCGCCAGCCTGAAATGGAGAAAGTATCTGGAGTCTCCTCTGGTGGTAGCTCTTCTGTAGGATCTTCGGGATCAGAAATGCTGCATAGCATGCTTGCCGCTGCTACTCTAGAGCAGCAGAAACAGATCCTCGGCGAGCATCTGTATCCTTTAATCCATAAACTCAAGGTCAAACCGCTGCACTACTATTCTCTTTTGTAGTTTTGATTTTTGGGTAAGGTTGTAATTTAACTACAACGATTTATCTACTTTGCAACTTTGACAGCCTGGCCTAGCAGCGAAGATTACAGGAATGCTTTTGGAGATGGACAATGGAGAATTGTTGCTTCTCCTGGAGTCTCCAGAGTCTCTTACTGCCAAGGTGGAAGAAGCCGTGAAGGTGCTCAAGAACTCTAAGACCCAAGTTTCTGGCCAGGATGTACTTCATCCTAATTTCCTTTCAGCTGAAGTTGCGGTGAACTGAATACTTCATCTAGAAGATAGTTCTTAGTTTGATGAGTGCATGGTGGGACCGATTCTTCTCAAGAGCTGGATATGACATACTTTGATTTTGGACTATGAACCTTGCAGTATCTCATCTGCATTCTATTGCCTTTTTGGACAAGACATTCTTTTTTCAAATCTTGCTTAGGTTGACTCTTATCATTTAGTATTTGTAGTGATGGAATGATTCAGAGTTCTTGGTATTTGATTAGATTTAACTAAAAGGACTACTTTTGGGGAAATCTATTCTGCACATTCAAACGCTGAACAAATACATTTTCAGCGACGAACCAATTCATGCATGGATGCAATTCATTCCCCCAGCTTCAGCGACGTTAATATTTGCATTAATAATACCCGTTGAAGCCTAGGAGAATGAACATTAGACCTTTCAGGTTAAAATAGTAAGAACGTTACACCTTGATTTTCCATCATCAATGCAAGTACCTGGCTAATTATAGATCTACATTCTACAGTTTCATCAGTGAAACCATTCGCAATAGCTACATTCATTTCTTGCGCAATTTCACCCTCAGAATTCAGAAATACTTTGAAACATGAAAAAAAAATTAGAAAATAAAGTAATGACAATCTGTTATAATAACTACACACAATTTTCTGTTATAAGGACACTAGCATATTGATTATTCTTTTGAATTAGAAATTGGAGTCTTTTATGAGGAAATAAAAAGAACCCTCGAATTAGAAGAGTGTTCACCAAGCACAGTATCGCATTTTGATGCTAGTGTCAGAGTTTGTTGGAGGTGGCTTGTTTTGGTCACGCACTAGAGCAAGACCATCTAGCCGGAACCGGAGGTCCCTCTGTTACATGTGAAACAAAAGGCCTACCTTTCTCTTGTGCCTTCAACTCGGCCTTTTCGCTGCCTTCCGCCCACCTCTTAAGCTTCTTAATCAATTTCCTTCTCTTGGAGCAACCACCACCAGCTCCATCGCTATGAGCAGCACCATTGCCATGCACCTCGTGATGCTCCTCCGAATGAGATTCTCTAATTCTTGCTCTGACTCATATTGAATCATCCCACCGCTTCCTTCAAATTCCAGTTCGAAGTGGTCTCCCTCTGGTCTCCGCTCTTGATGCCGTTGCTCATGCACCCTAATCAGCTCGTGCCTCAGGTATGCATTGCTCCACCGCAAGTAAATCAGCTCTTTCTCTTCACCTGCTCTTTCCTTCTTATGCTCCTCCAACTCCTTCAGAAGCTGCTTGTACTCTTCCTCGTTTGGATTTTCTGCTTTAATCTGCCAATGGGAAACGCTTTCAATCACCTGACTACAAGTACTTCATTTTCACAATGCTTTATACTTAGCATTTCTATGTTGATGTTTTTATTTATTCATTAAGCCGGTTGCTTACCTTAGACGCAGATGATTCTTCTGATTTTTCAAGCTTCATTAGAAGTTCATTCTTCTTGTCCTGCAATGCGTACAAAACCCTTTGCATCTCGCCGATTTCATACTCCGATTTATTGATAACGTTTATTTTTGTCCGCAAAGGCATCGCGGGTTCTGTTGTTTTCTGTTTCTTGGGCCTTGATAATCAAAGTTTGCTCCTGAATGAGGCGAGATTGTGCTTCTGATTTTCTTAGTAGCTTCTTAGCCTTCCTCCGAAGCAATCTATTCTCTGATTTCCATTGCTCAAGCTGTTCAATGACGTCCAGATATTGGACAGCGAATGTCTCCAACTTCCTATTCTCTCCCTCCATTGAGGAAATCTCCCTATCATAGAAATCAATGCGAGCACTCTCCAGGGACAGCAAATTTCTGATTTCCATAAGCAGAGCCTCTTGCTCTTTCAAATCACAAAAACGATCAAATTGCAACCGTAACACCAACTCTCTCAATTGCAGATCTTCAACCCGTCTTCGTAGAGGCCATTAATCTCTTGTTCAAAACACGGGTTGTCATGAAGAACCGAGGTTCCTGGAATAACTCTTGCATCTTTAGGTGGAGGCACTTCATCTTCTATAGAAGCAAGGCTATGATAACTTTCTTCACGTGTAATCCCTGGCTGAGAATCAGTTTCTTCACGTGTAATCAGCGAAAGATACAGCCAAAGGAACACCTGCTTTGAGGATCCCTGGCTTTAAAATCTGTGTCTTAGATGATGTGCTTTCCATTAAGACGATTGAGATGTTTCAGTGATTGCTAAATGTGTTTCCTGATGAAAGCAGAACTTAAATGCTCAGAAAATCCTGAATTTGATCCTCGCTATTTTATCAAAAAGGTTTGAATATGTTTTATAATTTGATGCCATGTGTTCTTGCTCGCCCTTTCTTTAGAGGAACAATGATATGTAGCTTTATGACTACTCCACCATCATCTCCTTTTCTTCACGCTCTTTGGAATCTTACTCCTTTCCAGATTACTCAATGCTATTGCCTTTTCCTTTTGCAAATTGATGTATTCCATGTTGGGCTTCTTTTCTTTGACGGAATGTTAATACAATTGTATAAGCGAATTCCCTCTGCATCATAAAGGACATGAGACTCAGATTATTTTGATTGAGGGCATGAATTGCAAATTTCCTCTGATGCCTTCCTAGAACATATTTGCATTATTACAAACATAAAAAATCTTCTAGTTTTTTCAATTTTCATTTACCATGATGCTTGGTGTTTAATAAGACTTGGAATTTTAATTTCAAATCTGAAGTATGAATGCTCATGATGATTAATGTTTTGCAAAAGCATCTTGCACATTTAGTGGTTTCCGATTAGATACACACAAACTGTTTCCTTGTTTCCTTGTTTATCTTGTATTAAATTAAAATATAAATATTGGAGCCTTCTTTTTTGGACCAGTCATCTTTCCGTTTCATGGGCTAAAATATTCTGCACATTGCCCACCAGTTGAAGATCCCCACTTCGGTGCCTTGTACAGAGAACCACTTACAATTAAGCATAGACCTTCCCCTTAAAACTCTAGAGAAAGTGTTTATGCGTGAACTAAATAATTGTCTTCACCCAATCCAATACCGTTATCTAACAAAAGATGATGACAACTTTGACTAGAGAGATTGAACGAGAGGACAAAATCATTAACTCTCAAGGGGTGTTGAGCTTGCTTCTTGACACGTACGTAGGTACCTTTTACAGAATCGTTGCTCTTCCTGATATCTATTATTTCAATTTGACCTTTCTTGGTTTCTTTTAATGCTCTTCCACTACTTGAATTCCCCTATCTTCCATTATCATCTTCATTTAACCCTCAATTGTCTTCCCTCTTAATTAAGTTTCTTATGGGTGTTTCAAGTTCCCTCTGTTTCACTACTTGCTGTTCTGTGTTTCTCACTCGTCCATGGGGATCCTCTGGTTCCTGCGTTAATGATATTCGGAGACTCTGTGGTTGACTTGGGAAATAATAATAACCTCTTTAGGGAAGGCAAATTTTCCTCCTTATGTAAGAGACTTTGTCACTCACAGACCAACCGGAAGGTTCTGCAATAGAAAACTTGCCATAGATTTCACTGGTAAGCATGCGGTAGAATTTATAAACACAGTATCTTTTCTCCTTAACCTTCTCTTTGAAAAACTATGCTTTATTCTTAACCTTCTCTTTGAAAAACTATGCTTTATTCTTACTTCTTACCAACCTGCTTATCTTAGCCAAGAGGCTAGAGGGACGAATATTTTGATAGGAGCCAACTTTGCCTCTGGTGCTTCTGGTTACCACCAAGGGACAGCAGCTTTATATGTAAATAAGATTTCTTAAAAGCATATATTTTCTGTCCAAATAAACATGATCAACTTCCGCTCCTTTTTGTGGTTTTGTAGGGGGCAATCTCGTTGACTCGGCAGTTGAAACACTAAGGAGTATCAGAGCAAAGTTGTGAATATGGTGGGAAATGCTAGGGCCAATGAGATTTTCTCAGGTATGATCCACCTCATTTGTGCTGGAAGCAGTGATTTTATCCAGAACTACTACATTAATCCCCTTCTGAATCTAGTGTATTCGCCTGATCAATTCTCAGACATTCTCATGGCATCCTACACTAGTTTCATTCAGGTTCCCCCCCCCCCCGGCTGCCGGTGGAGTGGGGGTAGGGGGATTAACATCATCATATCGTCATTCTACAATTACATCTCCTTCTAGATTAATGGCGTAATTTGTGGGCGGTTGATTTATCCCTGGATCGTTTTAGTTGACATATAATCATAATTGACTAATTGAGAAGGGTATTTTGGGATGGCTCCTAAATATCAAATGTAATTTTAGTGTATTATATCATATATCATAATCAGTGTGTTCATCTTTAACTTTTTGTTTCTCGAAGTTATTGTGAAGTATTTTTTGTGAATTGTGAGTTAATGTAGAGAGGATGTGTAAAAAGTTACATTAAATTGTTGGCAAAAAAAGAAGAAGGTTACATTAAATATTGAGAATCCGTGTCCAGACCCCTTCCTCAAAAGAGTTAGGAAAAAAGTGAGCATGCATGGGATTAGTTTTGTGATATTTTTACCCATCGTCCGTGGGTTTAACTAACGAAAGGGTGAGACATACGACTATTTAGAGCGTGTTCGATTCTTCTAGAGTATTACTTTGTTGTGGTTCCAGTTGCGGCGCTTGGAGAGGTATCCTAGCTCCTGGGTGCTTAGGTTTACGCCTGAGGGTAATAGACGGCTCGCTCTGCCTGACATTGGTATCGTCTAGGAGGAAGGGAGATTTCGTTCTGCCCTTAGATCGTGGGTGAATCTAACATTTTTTCAAAAATTTTGTAACAAAAAAAAGATGTGACATTTTTTTAAGAAATAATATTTCATGATTCTAAATTAAAATTCTTTATATTTTACTAAAAAAAATTATTTACATAAATATTTTGGATTTTAAAAAATAAAGCTTAATTTATACAATTTTCAAAAAAAAAACTATTTCTTTTGCTAAGCATATGTATCCCTATATTAGAGGTGATTCTATTTAATATACTATCGGATATTAAATATAAATTTTTAATTTTCACAAGATTTAAATGAGGTCTCTTTAGATAGCAACATTTTTTTTGTTACATCTTTCGGTAGCAACATGCCCAAATTTAAAAAAATATCTTTAGGGCAGTTTTATGGACTCAGCCTGACTCTTTTGGGCCTAAGATCCAAGCCTGCTTGAATTGGCCGGATTGATCTGATTTTTGTCGTGTCCACATGTTTATGTTTACCTCATGTTTATTAAAATATCACCATATAAATGTTGGTTAAAATTGTTTTAAATTTTTAAAAGATAAAATTATGTATAGTTCTCACATAAGCACATAACTATTAATAGGTTTTTGAATTTGGCCTTTAAATTACTAATAAATTTTCTAGATAACTTTTGCAAAACCACATTGAATAAGTTGTAAATTTTTAAATTTGACTCGTACACAATTATCAAATTGAATTTAACGGTGTCATACTAACTAACACTTAAACAATTATCAAATTTTGTATATCATGACTGCGCGGTAATGATCAAGATTTTCAATGTTACAACTGCACGGTATAACAGATTTAAGTATGACCAACAGGGGTTGGTCCGAGTGATAAGCGGCTCGGTATTGCTTAAGCGAGGTCTCGAGTTCGAGCCTTGGCGTATGCAGAAAATCCCCGTTGGGAGACTCACCCACCATAGCCAGGTGCGCAACGCGGGTCGGATCCGGATGTAGTCGGGGCAAAGTTCCGATGAACTGGGTGGGCAACCAAAAAAAAAAAAAAAAGTATGGGAAAAGAATAACTGATTCACATGTCCCTCCGTATAACAATGTGTTTAAATATGAACATGCAACATAATCTCTATGGACTGGGAGCAAGGAGGATAGGAGTAGCAACATTGCCATCAATTGGATGTTTGCCTGCAGCCATTACTTTGTTTGGCTCCGGAAGCAACAAGTGTGTTGCCAGACTGAACCGCGATGCAATTTCGTTTAACAATAAACTTAAGAGCACATCTGGGTGTTTGAAGAGCAGACTCCCTCGTCTAAAACTTGTGGTATTTGATATCTACCCGCCTCTGTTGGATTTCATCACCAGCCCCAGTGACAACTGTATGTACCTGAAAACTTATCTAAATACTCATGAACAGGTAGACTATTCTTAAATCCCATAAAAATATAAGCAACATTGCAAAGATAGAATGTTAATCCGTCTAGAGGGATGCATTAACACTCTCAAAATAAAAATTACCAATTTCTAGAGCTCACATCTCACCCAGCAGCACACTAAAGATTTAAGCTTTGCCAACAAGATTATACTACCTCTCTAACCTGTGCTGAGAAAATAAAAGTCACCATTTAGTTATTTACACTTCTGTGGTTAAAGGTTTTTTTTCAAGCAAGAAAGGCCTGCTGTGGTACAGGACTATTAGAAACCTCCTATCTCTGCAATGCCGCGTCCGTGGGAACATGTGCCAATGCTACAGAGTACGTGTTTTGGGATGGATTTCATCTATCTGAAGCAGCAAATAACGCCTTGGCAGATAGTCTATTAGCACAGGGAATATCCCTGATCACTTAGGCATTATTCCGAATACAACTGAAAATATTGCTCTCTAATGTGTTGGAATGCTATGAGAATAAAATAAAGGTCCTATAATTGCACGTATAAACCATAAATTGGGCAGCTGAAAAGCAGTGTAAACACATGCGCTAATTATACTGATGAGCATTATCTATCAAGTAGAAGCAACAGAAATTGGGATGAATCAATTATAAAACAGACATGTTGATTACCTGAAGCAAATTAAGAGAGTTCAAATCCGGCATTTGAACTGATTGCATATAGAAGTTTTGTTCTCAACGAACTTGCACGTTTGTAGGTTGGAAGCTGATTGAAAAAATAAATAAATATTTCAACAATCTGACAACAACGTACAAAAGATACCTTAAATAGTAAATGCCTTTATCTAAGATAAAATGATTCCGACGACCATACACATAGAATTATGGACTCATCTAATAAGTAAGTACCTTGAGGGTATTGTAGCAGGTTGAAGCTGAAGGAAGCCGCTGTACATCTTGTCCTCCAAATGTCGCCCAAAGAGGGGCATCACTAGCAACCTGTGTAAAATAGAGTCAAATTTTTCTTGTTTTAATTTTTCATTAGAAGTTATTTTAACTCCGTTACTGGGTCACAATATCTCAAATCGGAGAACGCAGGGGCAGGAGCAGGGCAGGGGTGAGATAACTTAAATTTGAAGAGGTGCATCCCGTCAGTGTAGGGCAAAAAACCAGCTCAATTTTTAAGTTCTCGTGATTAATACCTTACAAGGTCGTAGAAACAAACCATTAACCAGATCACACAAAAAAGTGTTGCCAAAACATAAATATATAGACTGGTCACCTTAAAATATGATGCAACCATGCCAAATGCAGTGATGATGAATGCATATACCAGAGACTTCTGTTGCCGATAAATGCATGGTGACAAGACAACACTTTCAGCTCATAGTAACTCAAGCACTGATCATCGGATGAAATGCAACTAAGACTCTTAGCAATGTCCTTGAAAATTTTGTGATGGATGCATTAAATTCTATCTAGCTCAACAGAAAATTAACACAGTTTCAGGATGCTGTGTTTGCTACCTTCTTAACTCAGAATTCACCTTCTGTGATAAATAGCAAGAAAACAAAAACCATCTCCCATAACAAAAGAAGCAACAAGAAAATGGGGGATATCAAACATGATAACAAACATACCTTGTGGATAGTAAAAGTTGGCTGCAAATATTTGAACCCAAGTAATGGAGCACGAGAACAACTGGTGACAAATTTAAGAAGCATGCAACGTTCTTGGGGTTCAAAGTCTTTAATCACCTACAGACCATAGGCCAAAAACTGAAAATGATTACTGATGACTTCAAATGGGCATCTACAGAATTAGCTTATGTGAAATCCACGTATGTAATCCTTGAGGTTGAAAATAAAAGTCCAAACACATTGTTCATCAGAAATAAACATGATTCAGAAATTAGCAGTGTTTAGAGAGACGGAGAGAGGAGAGGGATGGAAGGAAATGTCCTGGCATCAACCTCGAGATATGAGAAGAAAGGAATGGTTTCCTGCTACTTTAACTGGAAGACTACAACATTGGTGCTTGTTAACCATCTAGTACGATTTTTAGATAGAAATCCATAAAAACCAAACTAAGTAATATTCTACAGAGAGAAAACCACCATTTGCCTAGCAATGCCAGTATATGATATGACCATCAACCTTGATCCACATTAAAATTCTAAATGAGTTCGATAGAAAATTCTAAAATTCTAAAACCACTATCAACCTTGACCCACATTAAAATTCAAATTCTAAATAAGATCCACATTAAAGTTCTTGCTCATCGATAGAAAATACGAAATTCAATTCTGCCTACTTTCCAAAATAAGATGGTGACATATTTGAGTTGCTTGATAAGAACAATAAAAGGTACATGCAACATGATAGAGATTGAAAAAACTGCTGAAATATCTCTGAAGAATACTTGGTTTATGGATTGAGGGAAACTAAAATAAGGAAACGAATTTACTACGGTTTCAAATTCAATACCTCCCAAAACATCTTGATTGTCCGGCTTCCTTCATTATAACCACCTGTGTATCGAGTGTTATTTTTTAAATCATCAATATCTATATCATACTTTCCACCTGAAAGCAACTGCATCATGGTATATAATTCAGAACCTTCTTGTGAAAAGGAACTTATGAAAGATCTATATTTTAGATGATATCACCCTGCTGATAAGAAACAGAAAATAAATACAAGGACAACAGAAGAAATAAACGAGGAAATCCTTAGGTTTTAATATTCAATGCTGCAAAATACCAAATCACTGTTACAAAGGGACTCCATTAATTCGGGGCAAAGCCCTATTCCACTGTTACGCCCATATGTCTCCAAGAACAGAAACTAGTGCTCAAAACACAGAACAACTCACAAGAACATAACATAAGCCCCTGGCATTCAAGAGGCGATTCTCTCCTCACCACACTCAAAATACAAAATATAACCTGCTTCTGCTAGGAGACTCCAACCATTACTATGGTCAACAACATAAGTCTCAAAATAACAACAAATTGAGGACCTGATAATCTGCACTTGAAAGAACTTGTAATAAAATTTCCAAAAAGATATGGTTTTCTATTTTTTGCAGAATTTCAGTGTAAAATAAAACGGTAGAAAGAAAATATAAATTTATCCAGGGAAATACCTGATTAAATTCATTTGCATTGAATAACTTCAACCAGGATGGAGATATAAGATCAGTCAATCCTCTATAGAATGCATTTGAGAAGGGCAATATCTGCAATTCAACATTACAGGTTCACCAATGATGCAGCAGGGATTTAGTATTAAAGTGAGTGACTTCAATAAGACTGTAACAGTTGATGATAAAACCTGTTGATTGAGTTTGTAGTCTGCCATCGCATGTATGTACTGCATTTTGTTCTCATTCATCACCAAGATATCTTTGCCACCAGATCTTAGCTCAACAACATGCCATTTCCCAAATGATTCTTCAGTAACAGTAAAATCAAGAGAGAGCTCCTCAACATTACCATCATAATGCTGCATGAAAGAATATGTGAAGCTTCCTGTAGACTAGAAAATGCAAGATTATGCATACATGTAACAAGGAATAAAGTGCCTTTAATGGCAACAATTTTCACAATGATGTAAGCAGATAGATCCCATAAAATAAAACCAAAATTAATTACTATCAGCCTGAGAATTTTAAAACTTGTCTTCAAAATTCCTTTCGGTTCTTTTTTTCTTTTCTTTTCTTTTTTCCTTTTTGTAAGTTATAAGGTCCTGCTATTACAACTAACCACCTTACATGAAACTTTGGTAACCACAAAATATTTACAGCTTAAACAATTTGGCATACCTAGTCTGAAGTGTAAATGACCTGGTACGCAATTATATTATTCCACACCTTAGCCACCCACAATCAGCTCTGTGAGTAAACTACATATATGCTATAATTAAACATATTTTAAAAGGACCACAGATGAACCAGATTCATATAGAAGAACAAACATTGTAGGTTGAAAGCCAACATCAAAACAGTGTCAAAACTTAATAAACAAAATCCAGGCAATTAACAGCCAGAGGCACTTTAAGTGCTCATGATTAATTTTTGCTTAGCATTAATGACTAACTAATATGGCCAGGGAGATAGAGGAAACAGCATGGATGTGTCTCTTGAGGTTTACCTTGACATACATAACATTCCTGTATAGCTCTGGATCAAGTGTTGATAACTCATCAAGAAAGCTATATCTCCCCAATAATTTTTGTACAAAAACGTGTGAGAAAGAGTAATCAAGTAATATTCCTTCGTAAAGAGCTTTACCAACGACTCTTCCAAGAAACTCAATCATCTCAAGACCATTATCCATAAATCTTGCAGAAGAATTTGGTATTAGAAGCCTGTCGGAGGTTGAGGTTTGGGAAAATAGCCCATATCTAAAACAAAGGAAAATTGTTAATTCCAAAGATAGCTCAAGAAAGAGAAGATAACCATGTAACGAAAGTAAGAAAGGGCAGTGAAATGAAGAGCTGAACCTCCTGAGAGGTTGAGCTCTCCACTGATGGATTTCCTCAAGCTCTCACGAGGTAGAGCTCTCAATAGCAAAAATTCAATAATAAAATACAAAACAAAGTCTGTAACTTACTCTGGGGCAAAGGCCGCTTTTGATATGTCCGTTAAAAATTCTTTAGATAACCCACCATAATCCAGGCCCGCCTCAGGAAGGCCACATTCACTCACAAAAGAAACATGGATGGATGATTTCAACCTTGTCCCAAGGGAATTTAGTTGCCGAAATCCATCTTCAACAATATGACCCCGACGTACTACTATCTCAATAGCTCGTGAACCAGGTTCAGAAATTTCCCCAGCCATTTTTCGGGAGGCTTTATCCATCTTAATGAACTCTCGAAACATCTCAACTCTATCAAAGTGATAAATCAAATCATTAACCACTATCCATCATAGAATGTGAAGTGTGTAATACAATTTCATTTTTGTTGCCATATCACACACAAAACAAATCACTCAACTCTAAAAAAAATTCAAATTTAATCCCATAGATTGTTACTTTCAAAACAATGTTTCTCCTCATTACATGTTCATCACCAATTTTTATGCTAATTCAAAAGTACCTATAGAATATGACAACGAAAAGGGAAAACATGTTAGACTGACTATCACATAGATACCTCTCTTCAAAAGGGAAAACATGAGGAGTCGTGGTGATAACAGAACCCATAGTCGGGACAGTCAATGAATCATCACATCTTATACTGACTGATGAAATTTCATGAGTTCTGGCAGCCACTGCAATAGGAGGCCGGCTTTTTCTAGCAGGGGAAAGCCACAAATCAGGAGGACAAAATTGATGCCGGCAATTCCTTTCATACATTAAATGTAAGCATCTGATAGCGCAGTCCATGAGGGGTCTATTCTGCTCACTAATACCATAGGACAAGCCATTATACACTAGAGTATTGAGCATTGATGCAATTCTTCGTTGCTTCTCCAATTTAAATGGAACCTAAGGATATTGGGAAAAAGAAAAAAGCAGCTTTACTTTTTGAGGTGTGAATCATAACATTCACATAAAAAAAGGTGGGTGCAGACCAAAAAGAAACCAAGCAGTTTACCTGTTTCTCATAGAACTCTATGTCATCAAGAACTAAAAGTAGGTGAGAATAGGTGGCACAGAATATATGAAGTAGAGCAAATGTATCTTTAGAAATGCCTTGTGGACCACACCTCATAGGCTCTATGTCCCATACATCAGATAAATCCTCATTCGTTTGGCTAGGCTCAGGATGACTGCTGATGGGTTCAGCATTATTCGTTTCAGCTTGGGACTTACCAGTTAATTTATGAAGAACACTGACCCACTTATTAGCCCCGTCCTTACTGACATGTTTTAGCCTCCTCTCAGATGCATTATGTTTGCTTTTTTCACTCATGTGGTTATCAGAAGTGTGCTTGTCTCCATGAAATATGGAATCCTCCAATACGTGCCACACCTTGACAAGAAATCCAGGAGTAAAGGATAGCATGTTGAGAACTGGCAAGGAGCCACGAATTGGATTAAAGACTGAATATATTTTTAGCATGTTCGAATAAAAAAGAGCAACATCACTTAAATCCAGCTTTCTCAAGCATTCCAGACCATTTGGAAGCAGAATCTCAGCCCTGTTAGGGGCATCTTTGTTTGCTGCAGCCAAGAGATTTTGAAGATGCCAATGCTGACAAACAGGCCTAAATTGATCTATGTAGGAAATCAGTAAGGAGTCATATGCCGCTTCATTCTCATCAAGACTTGTATCCATGGGTTCTGCTGAAGCTTCAACATCATTCTGAATAGCTGTCTTCCCCTTTTTAATCCATCCAACATCATAAAGATGAGCCAGTAGGGTTTCCACAAGATAGTTAACAACATGGACATATAATGCATGGTCTAAACCTTGATAGAAGCATTGAGGATCCACAGATTCACTTTCATTCCCCATGGCAAGGCAGATAATGTTAGTGAGAGCCCAACCAACTGCTGGAATTGCTTTGGAAGAGATAAGAGCATCTAAGTGAACCAAATGCGATATCTCCATCGAAATATTCTCTCTCAAAATCTGCCATCACCTGTCACAGTTCGATCAGTTCTGATATGTTTGAATCCGAGAATCATAATTATAATGTTTTCTCACTTTGTTGGCTCAAAGACTAATGGTGAAATTCACCTTTGAATTATTATCCATACTGCTATAGAAAGACAAATCCCTCATCCAGCATCCATCAATTTCCTTTACCCAAAAAAAGTAAAACAATTTGTTGTTTCTGTTGCATGGAAAACAGAAGAAAAATGACATTCCAATCTACATGGGCCCACTATTTCCACCAACTCCTAACGTCTAAGTAACTAGCCTGTTTAGAAAAAGAAAAAGAGAAGACTATATGGATTATAGATTTTTAGTTATATTTCTTTAATATTCAACGTTAAGAATGATTCATCAGGCCCACATATGTTCAGATAATGTTCTTTAATTAACTCTGCGTATGCCTAAGATTATCCAAGACCTATCGCATTCAGTAGAGCAAAGATATTAACATATTCTGTCATGTTTAGAATTCAACTAGCACATGCCTAATTAAATGTGCAAAGAGAAGTCAATTATGAATGCACAGTCATCAATTAAGTAAATCAATGCTTGGCATTACAGCATGATTCATCCACCTCAAAAGAAACAAAGAAACGAAGCAAGATATAAATTAATTAGAGATTTAATATGTAAATAAATACAATTAAGTCTAGCCATTCAATTAAAGAGAAACATTACACAAGAGACAATGTTCTAGATTAATGATGCTTACCAGTATACCAAGAAAGCATGGGAACAAAATAGAGTTGTGCTTTAAAGCAGGTCGAAGAACAGGTGGCAGACGCTTCACAAGCCAAGGAATTGTCAGCATATATATGCAATACTGCCTAGCAGCATGGTTCACATCCAACATAGCAGGGACATTGACATCAGATCTTCTCAAATAGAATGGCCGCAAGGCCAGAGTTATTGTACTGGCAGTAATTAAAAACTTATCATCTGTCTGGTTAGTATTCTTTGTTTGTGAAGAATAGTTATCCAATGAACTAATATATCTACTAATAGACACGTAACTACCACTGGCATTACTCCACATGTACTCAATCAATACTTTCACTGCTATATCAGCATCTTGACGATTGTCATCAGTAATGCCTTTCCACCCTTTCAGATCAGTTAACAGAACAACAACACGCATTGCAAGGGAGGTAACCAAGGTAATATCTTGATTTCTCGAAATGCCTTTACTAAACTCTGAAAGAATGACAAAGCCAACAGAAATCAGCCCTCGAGCTTGGTGACTCCAAATTCTCCTTTCTTCAGGTGTACCAATTACTAGAGAGCAGAAGTTCCTCTTTGAATCTAGACACAGGGAAGATATATCTATCAAAATTCTCATATAGATCGGGGAGGTATTGTGTCTCGTTTGAAAATGTAATTTCTTCATTAGTCCATTACTAAAAAAACACCTGACAGGTAATGGACGGGTAATTAAAGACATAAAACGCTATTACACCATTATTCTTCAAATATTCATTAAAGAAAAATATAAACAACATTGGCAAAGTCATAATGTAAAAACTAGATGGAAGAACTGCAGGCATACAGTGAACTAAGTTACAAGCACAACGGACTTCCAACCAAAGGCTCTGACAAGGATGAAAGGGAAAAAAGAACAGATTCATATCCAAAGTTAATAGCGTTGAATCACATTGAAAGAGGGTGGACAGACTTTCATCTTAACAAAATCTGCATATCCACTGAACTACAAGTGCATTAAAGAGGAACTTGGAAACTAAGAACAGAAAGCACCTTCAAAATAAATGACTTGCATATTCAAATAACACCTTGAAAAATGCAATCACGTTGAAGTGTATGAAATTATTGGAACATGAATCTGAAATCCAACAAAGAACATCAAAATGAGGGACAAACCAGAAGAGTTCAGGCTCTCCAATAGCATTGTAAAGCAAATCCTCATAGAGTCTATTTTCTTGCTGTGAACCTTCTGATTCTCAGATGAGAACCGGCTAATAAAGAAAAGAAATGGTCGCAACAAATTGTTAGCAATCCACAGTGCTGTCGTAAAACCAGTGTAATGATTCACCAATGTCTCCCACTCCTGGTGAAGTTGCTGAGCAACCATTTTTGCAACCTTGTAGCGCCTCCATACTCTCTGATGACATCAAGGAAACAGTATATATCGCAGTTTCAATACATAAATGTACATGAATAGTAAGAAAGCGGGTAACAGACTTTGAAGTTTTGATTTTACGGAGTAGAAATCAAATATACAATTTCTGGATTTCTTATCATTTAAGTAGAGATGTTAGCACATTATATGATTGATAGAGCGCAAACTGCGAACATTGATCTCAATTGCAAAACCCCCTGATAAAATTGTTCAATAGTCTATATTTAACCTGATATCCCTTCTTTTCTCCCAACAACAAATAAAATCAGAAATATGAAAAAAGCTAAGATGCACCCTACCACATGTAAATTTCCAATATATTATTAACTCTATCAAGTTAAAGAATTCCTAATTGCATTTCGCAAACTTGTATGTGTAATGAATACACCTTAAAATAATAATGAATATCTGTAAGAAATTGGATAGTTTAAATTAAAAGAAGAAGAAGAAGACAAAACTAGACAGAACCATTTGTCCAACGAGAACATATCGTCATCTCAAATGTGATAAACAGTAGAGGATTTAAAGAAATAAATAAATGAACTAAACTCAACTAAACTCTGCCCAATGATGCACCTGAATGAATAGAGCAGCAGCAGTAGCCCGTTTTGCATGATTGCGAAGTTCTCTTTCCCGGGAAACCTTCTCGAGAAGGGCATCCCTTGTTATCTCCTTTGCGCTTGCTCCTCTCAAGGATACCTGAACATCCCATCAATACCAAAAAGAGGAGCACGAATCACTATACATAAGTGATGACAGTAATGAATAAGGAGTGAACTCCTATTCATGAGCCACGACAGTAAGAATGATCCACAGGGGAAAACTCTTGAATAATTAAGATTGAAGAGTGAACGAAAAAAACAGCCGCAAATAAGAACAGTGATTCATCTTCAGTAAAACGGTGATTTCTAGGTTAAATCCACTCAGTGACGGAACCACGCCCACGATGAAGTGCTTCTGATGGTAGAATTATGCAGAGAAGAAAAGGTAAGAGGACCAACCTGGTGTTTACGAGATCCATCCATTGGAAATCAAAGGATTAGCTGCGCAGTGGCTAATCTCAATCCTATTTGCTTCTATTCCACGAAATGTCTGCCAACGGGGCGTCAACCCCCACCATTACGATATTTCTTCCCTTTGCCTTTCTCACGCAGGTACTCGTCATGCTGGGACCGTTTGCTAACCAACATCTCAATTTGCTTATGATTTTATCCTTATTTAATATTATTTATTAATTATATAACTTTAATAAAGCATAATATTAGGAAGCAAGCAATTTATGTATTTTTTTGGTAAATTTTTTTTTTAAAAGAGTTTAAATTTACTCACGATCTAAAGGTAGCATAAAGTATCTCTTTTTCTTAAACAATACTAATATTAAATAAAATAAACTATTAATTATTCTTAAATATAAATTTAGGTATTTATAAATTATGATATTTTTTTAGATAAAAATTATGTAAAGAATTTATGTTGTTTTGTGAGCTATAGTCTACAGAGCTTGGATTATGAAGGCCCAGCCCAATCCTAAGCCCCGACGTTACCAAAACTAAAAAACTCTATCATGAACAGTTCGATGCTTTTACAATTTGCACGTATGTACCCAAAAAAATAATGTGGTTTGTTCAAGCTTCATGCATAATTGGGCATGTAAAAAATAGGGGGGGGAAGTCCAATTTATCATCAGCATTAGTGTAAAAAGAAAAGATTCGCATACATCACCAGCAAAGCTAAATCCCAAATCACACTTGTATATCGTAGATAGAATTAAATATTAATTTTTTAGAATATAAAAAATTTATATTTAAATTTCTATTATTATTTACCCACTAAATCTTCAGATCATCACACTTTTGTTTACTGCAAAACAGTACTAGTGGCAAGCCTTTTATTTTCTGGACCCTTTTTAAATTCTTATTGATCGAGATTGTGCACCGGTGCATTAATTAATCACCATGCAAGAAGAAAATGAAATTAAAAATATATATATATTGAAGGATCCAAATAACCATTATCTACCATGAACAGCCTTAGAAACGAACATTGTTTTTATAAAGGAAAAGGATCACCAATTTGAGTTAAGGATAAAACTGCTCCCATTATTTTTCAAGGCACTCCAATTCTTTGCTTTTTTAATTACATTGAAGTCCCGTAAAAACAATTAATTATAAAAAAAATTCTTAAAATCATCAAACAATGGAGTAGTTTTAAGAGATATGAAAGTAATGTTTTTTTAATTACGAAATAATGCAATTACCTTTGCTATAATAAAATATAAACTATATCACTCATATAAAAAATATAACAGAAATAATTATATCATTTCACAGTCTAAAAATATTATCCCGATATTTTTTAAGACTATTTAGGGGTTTAATATTTAAAAAAAAAAATCTGCAATTAATTATACTGGACTTCAGTGAATTTTTCTTTTTTTACTTCTACAACACTAATTTTGAAACAAAATCCTACATAGATCTGATTTGTTTGCAAGATCAGACCAAGATAAATATAAACATAAACAGAACACAGTATATCTTTTTAATGGATCGATTCTCTTCATATCGTTCGCGGATATTCTTCATGAGTCAATGAGTACTGTTCTTCATTATTGGGAACTGGTACTTTTTAAGAATATGCATTTTTTTAAATAAAAAAAGTTCATTTGGAAATAAAACCGATTTTGAATTTTATCATTACAAATATCAATTTTATCTAAGTTAACTTACAAAATTACACTATGCTTAATATAGGACTGAATTATAAGGTTAATTTTAATATTAAATACAATACTTTTTTTATATTTATTTATTTTTTTAAATTATATTTTTAATACTATATCAAAAATAATCAAATAAGAGATGGAGAAAATTAAAAAAACTAATTAAGATATTTAAAAAAAATATGTTATATTAATTTAACTAAATTTTTTAATTTAATTAAATTAAATTAATATAATATATATTAAACATGGAATGAGATTATTTAATATAAATCATACATAATATATTATATAATTAATAGTGATTGACACTGACGTATGGCTTAAGAAGATGAATACAAACCAGGTGGCGTCACCGAGAGGAAATTCAACATGTCTAAAACATCGCACAAAACAAAAAAGGCAAGCTGAGATGGATGGTTACATAAATCCTAAGATTAAAAAACATGTCACGAGAATGGTATAACTGATAAGAGAGACGTGAGATGGATAATGAGCGTGACATGTAGCTAATTGATTATATATGTCCACCCATCACGTACGTCCTGTTTGGTCGCCTCTCACAATCACTCTCTCATACCCAAAAAAACAGATGCACGGGGAATATTATATTTCCGTCAATTTTGCGGTTATAGCATTATTCGGCCACGGCTATCATGATTCACGAGTTATTAGCTTGTTCGCTACACGTAAAGTTGTAGACCATGATTCGTTCTCAGGTGATGCGTTATACTCCCTTCAATATTTAATTTAAGAGTTGGGTGGAGTTAAATTTATAATTTATTTTTAAAAAATTAAATTATATTTATTATAAATAATTAATAAAATTAATTTTTTTAATTTATAAATTAGTTATATGGTTATTATATTAAGTACGGGAGGGAGGTAGTAGTTGCTAGTGTAGTATATCCAAAACCGTTTGCATATAATGGGTCTTTTCGGGTATGGCTTCAACTTAATCAACACAAGCGATAATTAGTGTAAAGTGTGAACAGCTTACTTCTCATATTCATGACAAACGTTGGAGCGTATTTGGGTGTGTGGTTTAAAAAATAATTTTTGACAAAATTTTAGTTTAAATTTTTTTTACATAAATAGCTATTTTTGTTCAAAATCTTGATTTAGGTTAAACCATAGTTTCAGAAAAGTTAGTCAGAATATATTTTGGAACAATAAAATAACTTATGGACTATCCAATTACTATTTTACCCTTACTTTTTCTTACACTATATCTCCTCTCTCTTCTATCTTTTCCACTATTTCTCACTTTCTACTCTACCCTCTCTCCTCTCTTTTTTATACCCTCTCTCATTTCTCTTCTCCATCCACTCTCATCTCTTTTCTATTCCTCATCATCCTCTCTCATCTCTCCTACTTTTAATAAAATCATACCCTTTTTAGTAATTTATCTTCTCAAAAAGTTATTCTAAAAATAACTATTTAAACACTTATTTTTCTAAAATCTATTATCCCTAAAATCTATTATTCCTAAAACCTATTCTTTATAATCTATTCTCGAAAACTAATTGGGTCCTAGATAAGTGAAGTCTTGCCGCAATCATTACACGTATATAAAGCAAACATTTAATACTGAGTTGGGTTTTGGGCGAGAGCATATATTTTAATTTTCGTACACATCCTCGTGGCGGTGTATCACGTTAAATTAAACTAGACTAATGAAGCTGTGATTTTTCCATTAATTTTATGTTGATGTATATATATTGATATTAATGGGAAAGAAATGGACATTGATTTGGGGATGAAGCGGCTAAAATTAAAGGAGAAGGCATTTTCATAAAACGTAGAAATGCCTGGGATTCCTTCTCATGCCGAGGAAGTAAATGGGGGAGGTGGCCTGCATGAGAGACCAAGGCATCAGCTTTTACTCAGACTGCGAAGCCAATATTCCCTCCAATTACCATTCTACCCTTCACTCCTAATGTGGAATTAACCTTACATAACCTTTTCAAAACAAAGAACAATTTCGTCTTATTTAAAGATTTAGCCATTTGAGTATAATCAAGCGCGACACTAAAACGGCAGAGACCCTTAAGGGAAGTGCATACAACGCATTGCGTGATAGTTGTCAGCCTTCAAAACGACACGTTTGAAGCAGAGGAAAAGGATCACAATACACGTGGAAACCAAAGTGGGGCTGCCTTACAAAATTGCGAGAGAGAGAGAGAGAGTCCTTTTCTTTTGGGGCTGATCCAAAAAAGAGAGAGTCGCAGAATAGAGGAGCAGAGCCTTCAGCAGGGAAATCGGTGGGTTATTGGCGGAGAGCAGGAAGTAAGGGTAAAAACGGAAATCCAAAAAGTTGCATGTAAAATCTCGAATATTGACGATGGAACATGAAGACGCCTGGCATGGTCTTTCAACTATTTATTACCAAAACTTCTCCTTCTTCCTCAACCCACCTCTCTGTTTCTCTCTCCCCCTGCTCTTCTCTGTGTGAAAAAACAGAGACATAATACTAAAACAGAAGCATTAATTTCTGCCGCCATGTAACTGAAGACTGAGACTAGCAAGGCTTAGCTGGCTATCTTTTGTTTTTATATATAGAGGTGCTTATAATTCTGAGTCATTGAGCTTCAAGGAAGAAAGAGATGAACATGGGTGGCGGTAGGAGAAATTATGGTGCATGGCTGGGTTCAAAATCATGTTCGTCTGTGAATCTTTTGTTGCTTATGTTACCTCTCATGGCTGTTGCTGGGCTTGTTTCTGTTTGGGGTCCGAACCCTTTCAACTGGAATTTAATTGCTAATACACGCGTTTCATGGAGCTCTCTGCACCCCTCTTCTTCTTCTTCGTCGTCGTTAAACAGTCTTGTGACCACTGTGGAAATTCCTGATTCATCTGGAAAACAGAGAGAAGGGGTTTTGGATTTAAGGTCAAGAGTGGTGGTGGCTGTGGATGATGCTCACAGTAAGGAGGAGAAAGCTATCTCCGATGACACTGCCTTTAATCATTCTTCTACTCCACCGCTTTCCGTTCAGGCTATACAATCCCTCCAATTACCGGTAAGACCTCCTTCCACTTCTATGAATTTTCTCTTCACCTTCATTATGTCATCTTTTTCCACACGAATGTTGGCGTTCAGTAATAGATTATTCTTGCCCTGTTCCATAAAGAATTGACCGAAGCTTTCACTCATGGGAAATCAATAAATACTAGATGATATTATGTAATTAAAGCCATTCATGTTTCATAAATCATATGAGAAGACCGGTGTCTAATCCATTCATATGTAGTTATGTCTAGCCGCAATTCGCATGCAGTTCACATTTTCTCCACGCATAAGAACAAATGTTCGATTATTTTTAATCTTGCAAAAGGATTTCTAGTGGAACTTTGGGATTTTGCT
The DNA here is from genome assembly GCA_037074615.1 of Leucaena leucocephala. Lineage (NCBI taxonomy): Eukaryota > Viridiplantae > Streptophyta > Magnoliopsida > Fabales > Fabaceae > Leucaena > Leucaena leucocephala. The sequence continues at coordinate 7,096,331 of CM073521.1, read as the reverse complement.
GTCAACCGTACTAATTCTGATCATGGGACCTTTTGAACAGAACAAAACAGGAGAAATCCTAAACTTTTCCTGCAGGAATAATACAATGAACGAATCTCATGGTCCTGTGGTGAAACAGAGGAGTGAAAGAAAGATGAGCATCTTAGAAAGAACAGAAGGAAAACTCATACAAGCTCGAGCAGCAATTAGAGAAGCCAGAAACGGAAATCAAACAGAAGATCCAGACTATGTCCCTGTGGGCCCAATGTATTGGAATGCTAAAGCCTTCCACAGGTAACTCGTGCACTCTTTTCCTTTTTCTGTTTCTCCAAAACTGCCGATTCCTTCTGTGTTAATGTTACCAGACTCGCTTTCACGCTGGTAACTCGTTGTTCTTTGCAAACTTGCTTATAACAGAAGCTACATAGAAATGGAGAAACAGTTCAAAGTGTTCGTGTACGAAGAAGGAGAGCCACCGGTATTTCATAACGGACCTTGCAAAAGCATATACGCCATGGAAGGGAACTTCATTCACGCTATTGAGATAAACAAACAGTTCCGAACAAGAGACCCAGAGAAAGCACACGTGTTCTTTCTTCCTTTTAGCGTAGCAATGATGGTTCAATTTGTGTACGAACGCGATTCTCATGATTTTGGTCCCATAAGAAAAACTGTCCGAGACTATGTTCATCTAATTTCTTCAAGATACCCCTTCTGGAACCGAAGCCTCGGAGCCGATCATTTCACGCTCGCTTGCCATGACTGGGTATGTATTGTAACAACTTCACCTAAAAAACACGACACGAACCTAAAAATCTGAGGCTGTCGTAGTAATTATTGAAGCTTGTACTGTTTGTTGTGTTTTCAGGGGCCAGAGACTTCACGTTCGGTTCCTTACATGTACAAAAACTCGATACGTGTTCTGTGCAACGCCAACACCTCGGAGGGATTCAACCCTGCAAAGGATGTATCTTTTCCAGAGATTAATCTGCAAACCGGAACCATAAACGGGTTCGTGGGTGGGCCATCTGCCTCTAAACGTCCGATTCTAGCATTCTTCGCAGGAGGGGTTCATGGGCCGATAAGGCCAATTCTTCTAGAACATTGGGAGGACAAGGACGAAGATATTCAGGTTCACAAGTACCTACCAAAGGGGATGTCGTACTATGAGATGATGAGGAAGAGTAGGTACTGTCTTTGTCCTAGTGGGTACGAGGTAGCGAGTCCGAGAGTGGTGGAAGCAATCTACACGGGTTGTGTGCCGGTGCTGATTTCGGATCATTATGTGCCTCCGTTTAGTGATGTTTTGAATTGGAAATCGTTCTCGGTGGAGGTTTCTGTGAAGGACATACCAAACTTGAAGAACATACTGATGAACATTTCGACGAGGCAGTATATAAGGAAGAAGAGAAGAGTGGCGCAAATCAGGAGACATTTTGAGGTTCATTATCCTCCTAAGAGATTCGATGTGTTCCATATGATCCTTCATTCCGTTTGGCTTCGAAGATTGGATATCAAAGTTCGCGATAATCATTAACTCTCAAGTTTGAACAGTTTCATATTTGGATTTGTCAGTGTCCTGCATAAAATTGGATGGGAAAATTAGCTTTTCCGCTTCTTTATTGGATGCCCGTGCTTGTTAGGCTGAATTATTGTGATTTTTGTAATGGCTCATTAAGAGCCAAGGGTGCGATAGAAGTCAATTTTTTGTCGAATAAAAAATACTCTCGTTTGATTTTATCTATTTATTAAATTTGGGATATTTATTAAAGGGAGCTAAATAAAAAGATATTAAGTTAAATAAAAATTTACTCCCAAATTAGTTGATGATCCATATACCATATACACCGTTCATCCTTCATACATGATTACACCGTTCATCCTTCATACATGATATTACGTGAATGCTCCCCCGAAAAAAATCCAGAATTTCTAATCCAACACACGCATGGACTATGACCTTTAATTAAATTTAAACTAGACGGTCAGATGGATGAGCTTTGAGTTGTGTATTATTTAATCGTCTCTTATTTAGGGGGAAAGCATATAAAAAAAAGAATAATTATGCATATTGTTATCAAACCCATGAGTCTGACTCTTTAAATTCTTCATTTTTAGGTTTCTACTCTCTAAAATCGTATCAAATTTATTTAAACTCGTATTAATAATAAATTTGATCAAATTACCTTGTTTACATTCTAATTTATAAAATCGAATCAACTCGCACTTAAACTCGTATTAATATTCTAAATTTAATTATATTTACTTACTTTATATACAATTTTTTTATAAATTTCTTTGTTGAATATGATAAATTATGAGTGTTGATATATTTAATTTCAATTTTTTAGTTTTGAAATATATTTAAATAAAGTTGTTGCTATTTTTTGTATTTTAATTAGTTAATTAATAATATTTTATTGATAAAAATAAACTCTTACATATTTATTATTTGAGTTTATATTCAGTTTAGTAAATCTGTGAGTTTGGCAACTTTGATTGTGCGTATATCAATATAATAGCTTAATAAATCTCAAGCAGCATATTTGGTATGAAAACCTTTGTCGTGAAAGCAGAAGGAACATGCGGATCTTTTAATTAACATGTTAGCTACGCTGCACTTCTCTCCTTCCCCCGTTCCCCAACGAAAGAAAAAGAAAATGAAATTTATGATAAATTGTTGGAATTGGCGCCCCCAGCTTATCAAACCCTTGCTAATTAATTACGCCATACTCCTTCCTTGTGCATGTCTCTTTTCCTTTTGGGTGCCACCTATTCCTATTAAATAAATTGGACTGCATTTGTTATAAACGCATCATGTTATTCTTAGTTAAAATATTATAAAATTAATTTTTTAAAATATAATATATAATTATATAATTTACTATGCTATCATTAAACACTCATAAAGTTAGTACAAATTTTGATTCTACTATTGATATTTTTTGTTTCTTAATTTTTCCTATAATCCTTAACTTGTGGGTTAATGGTAATCTTTTCGTACCCATTTAAAAATACCCTATATAATCTATACTACAAATTATATATTATATTAATGATAGAAGGTAATATGTAATTTTTTAGCCTAAACATAATTTTTCACATACTCTTCCATTTGGTTTGACTTGTCATTACTGTACAAAATGCTGCGTATATGAAAAGCGCTCTCCATTATATGTGGATTTCCTCCATTACTTCTCCATTTAAATACATCGATATCCTTTTGTTATAAGATAGAATTTCAACTGTTGATTTTAATATCTATAATATTGGTTTTGTTGCTTGAAACAGTTAAAAGAAAAGACAAATATATAAAAAGAAGATTCACCTATTTATGCTTATAATAAAATAACGTTATTTTATTTAAATGGGAGAAACCAGGCTGCATTTCGATATAAGAAGGTAGCAAAATTACTTGGAGGTATAAAAGGCTTCCTGAATTAAATGATCTTTCTTTGGAGTAGCTGGCATTTAAACTTCCGGCAAACTTATAAGCCACAAGAAAAGGAATCCCCTGTGAGGATCCCTCAACCAAAACGATGCAGATGATCCACTCAGCCTCTTTGACTTGTCCCATACCCAAAAGATTCCACTTCACTGCACGCGTAGGCCATATACTTTGCCTTTGTCAGAAGTCCACCGTATTCCCAAATTAGACGATGGGCCTAATTGAATTTCTTTTAAACAGTAATTTTAAAAGTTGTATGACTCAACTTTTAGTTTTAAAAATTGTAAAATAGATAATTATATTTATTTATAAATATTTATGGAATAAATTATAATTTAAAATTATAATTTTAAATAAATTAGTAGGAGTAGCTTTTGAAATATTAAAAAAATTTATGGACTATTTAATTATTATTTTACCCTTACTTTTTCTTACACTATCTCTTATATCTTTTATCTCCTATCTCATATTTTTAATAAAATCATACCCTTTTTAGTAATTTACTAATATAAAAAGTTATTTTAAAAATAACTATCTAAACACTAATTTATTTAGAACCATTTTTTTCTATAAACTTCTCTCTAAAAATTATTTTTTAAAAGCTATCTAAAAATCTTTTTTTTTCTATAACTCTTTTTCTAAAAATCTATCCAAACACACTCAATATATGTGTGTCTTTGGATAGAATTTTAGAAAATGACTTATAAAAAAAAAATCTTTTGGGTAGTTTTTAAAAAAGAGTTTATGAAAAAAAAATAGTTTTGGATAAATGAGTGTTTGGATATTTATTACCAAAAAGACTTTTGTAATTAAAAAATTACTAAAAAATATATAATTTTATTAAAAATATGAGAAAAGAGAGAGAGTAAAAAAGAGAGAGGAGATATGGTAGAGAAAATAAAAGAGAGATGGGAGATAGTGGAAAAGATAAAAAAGAGAGAAGAGAAGATGTAAGAAAATGTAAGGATAAAATAATAGTTCAATAGTTTATAAACTTTTTTACTGTTTTAAAAATTACTCTGATTAATTTATCTAAAATTATAATTTTAAATCATGATTTAGTCCAAAAATTTTTTTAGATAAATATAATTTTTTTTTTAATTAAACTTTTAAAGCTATAGTTTTATAGAAAGGTCCGTATACCTTAACTTAGATCACATGTCCCCACCCAGAAGCATCTCCTAGGACCGTGTCACATCATCGTCGAGCATGACTGCCAAGTGTACCGCCCTACCTTCCAACACGTGGCACTGCTAGTTTCCGCTCATTACGCGTGTCACAACCCTCCCTATCGTTGGCGCACTATATATTACACCTCAAGCTGTTCCCTCTCATATATACCAGTACCATAAGAAACCGACATCTTGAAAGTAACATTTGTGTTTCCTGCTCTGTGTTTATGTAATGGCGTCAAGACAATTCGAGGAAGAACGAGCTGAGGCAGCTGCAAAGCTTGCCGCTAAAGACGTTGGAGGGGTGAACAGAAAAATAGATCGCCAGGAAGGGATTAATGCGAATTCAGAAAGGAGATTCAAGGAGGAACGCGCGGAGGCTGCCTCCAAGTTAGCTGCGAAGGACCTTGAAGATGCCAATAGAGAAAGGCACCAAGAACTAGGTCATCGATACACTGACCAGCAACAGCAGCAGCAGAAGACTGGTGTTATAGGGTCTATGTTAAGAGCAGTGCAGGATACATACGAACACGCAAAGGAAGCTGTTGTCGGAAAGAGCCCTGATGTTGCCGATAAAGGAGGAGAAGTGAGGGACATATCAGCCGACAAGTCTCGTGGGGTTTATGATGCTGCGACAGGGAAGGCTAAGGAGTACAAGGATTACACGGCCGAGAAGGCGAAGGAGACCACCGACTACGCAACTCAGAAGGCCCAAGAAACCAAGGACGCGACCAAGGAAAGAGCAGGGTATGCTGCAGATAAAGCGAAGGAAGCCAAGGACACGACAATGCAGAAAGCTGGAGAGTACACAGACTATGCGACTCAGAAGGCAAAGGAAGCTAAGGACACGACGATGCAAAAGGCAGGGGAGTACAGAGACTACACGGCTGAGAAAGCTAAAGAAGGGAAGGACGCTACCGTGGGGAAGCTTGGGGAGTTGAAGGACTCCGCCGCGGATGCCGCTAGAAGGGCTATGGGTTACTTGACTGGAAAGAAAGATGAAGCTAAGCAGGTAGCTTCGGAGACGGCCGAGTCCGCCAAGAATAAGGCTGCCGAGACGACAGAGGCCACCGAGCAGAAGGCTTCAGAGGCGGCCGAGTCTGCTAAGAATATGGCTAGTGAAACGGCGGAGGCTACCAAGCAGAAGACACAAGCGGCCATGAACAAGGCAGCCGAAACCAAGGAGGCCACCAAGCAAAAGACTGCAGAGGCGACGGAAACGGCTAAGAATATGGCCAGTGAGACGGCGGAGGCTACCAAGAAGAAGACACAAGCAGCCATGAACAAGGCCGCGGAAACCAAGGAGGGCACGAAGCAGAAGACTGCAGAAGCCACTGAAGCAGCCAAACAGAAAGCTGCAGAGACAAAAGACAAGACCAAGGTCTGAATAGTGTTTATGTTAATGCATTCATTTTATATCATTTGAGTCTTGTTGCATGAACTGACGCAAGCGTCGGCATGCAGGAAAAACTGAGTGGAACAGAGGAGGAGGCAAGGCGGAAAATGGAAGAGCTGAAAATGCAAGGAAAAGAGTATAGAGACCTAGCAGGCCGAAGAGCCAATGAATCCAAGCTCGAGGGTGATCGGTAAGAATCATTATGCGTTTGATATGTTGATTCGATGGTAGAATAGATTAATGGTTGGAAATGACAGGGAGAGAGGAGCGAGGGGACAGAAGGTGGTGACAGATGTGAGAGAGAGCCCGGCAGGACAGGTGGCGGCGACGCTGAAAGCATCAGATCAGATGGCGGGTCAAACCTTCAACGATGTGGGGAGCTTTGCTGATGAAGGCGGCATCAGCCGCTCCGACCGCCGCGAGAAAATGTGATCGAGGCTTGCCACTGTTAGCTAGCGGACATACATATAGCAATTAATGTGTCCAAAGGGTTGTTCCCTTTTTTTGGTGGTTATTATGTTCGTTCATGACACATAGAGCTTCTGGCTTTTTGAAATAAAGAAGAAAACAGGTGTTGGGGGTTGTTTGCAATGTACAGTAGAACTGTATTCTAATTAGGCGTCTTAATCTGTAATGGGCCTTCGAGGTTGCTTTTTGAGACTCCTAGCTCAGTTTTCTTAGCCATTGATCATAATTAATTAACAATAAATGACTGATAATGTAGGACAAAGGTAGCACGAGGCCATGATGGGCTTTGCATGGCCCATGTTGAGTCCACAAACAAAATGATGACTAGACCTCTGACAATATTTCCACTTCAAGCTAGTCATTCTCCTCACTGGGCCATGATGGGACAAAGGTAGCACGAGGCCATGATGGGCTTTGCATGGCCCATGTTGAGTCCACAAACAAAATGATTACTGGACCTCTGACAATCTTCCACTTGAAGCTAGTCATTCTCCTCACCGGGCCTTGCTGGATATTTCATATTTGGACTTGGACTCCATATCCATTTCCATGTAATTTTTTGGTATTCGTCATCTAATTTTTATCAAAAAAAGTATAATGAACATATAATTTAGTTACAAATTGTATAAGTAGTCAGTATGGTAATTGTATTACGCAGTTACAAGTGTTTTTTGCTTGGTTTTAATAATTTAAGAAATACTGTTCAAACTGGATCATGTGAAAAAAGGTACCTTAAGATTTTGCTGTAGTAGTATATTTTTTTGTATTCAAAATTACGATCCTAACAAAATTCCCTTTTCGCTTAAAAAATGTGATGAGATCATCGATAGTCCACTCGTATGGAATTTTTTTTTTTTGCCCATCCGATTCATCGGAGTTTTGCCCCGACTACATCCGAATCCGACCAGTGTCGCGCACCTGGCTATGGTGGGTGAGTCTTCCAACAGGAATTTTTGTATTCGTTAAGGTTTGAATTCGAGATTTCGTTTAAATGATACTAAGTTGTTTACTATTTAGACTAATTTTTGTTAGTACTCGTATGGAATTTAGAAGAGAGGGAAGAGGCATTTTTTATTTGAAAATAAAAGGATCCAGAAAGGACCATAGCATGATGATTTGAGGATAACTTTGCAGAGAATTCCAAATAGGAATTGGCATCCTAAAGGGTCAATGGCCCACTTCCACATCGTAGTCCACAGCCACACGTCTCTCTGTTCTAAATATATTGACCCCACAGAAACCAAATATGTCAATTGCCAAATTAATAGGATCACGACCAATAGTTATTCTTTTTAGAGATATTAAAAAATTTAAATAAATTAATTAATTATGATCAAATTTAAATAGTCAAAATAAATTTATATTATATACTCTTTAATATACTAAAATTACTCAACTAACTTTTATATTAATTATAATTAATTAATTTATTTAATAAAATTAACTAATTTTTATATTTATAATTGAATAGTACTTATATTTATAACGAAAGAATATAGGGTAGGGGATTGATTGATGGGCGGAAGTAGGAGTTAGATTTCATTTATTATTTTTTTAGAAAAAATAGTTTTATAGAGCAATTATCAGTATAAACATCTACTGCTAGTTTTATATAAGATGTCAATTCATGAAACTTGTTTATTAGTGTATATATAGTACCACGTGAAACTTGTTCCTTACTCTATCGGCCGGTTCGGTAATATACTGTGCTATCTGGTTGATTGGTCGCTGTCGATGACGGTGTTTTTCGGTGACCTTTGGGGGTTGAGATGGTCCAAGGTCTGTTGCTGGCTCCTGTTCTGATTATTTTTTAAATGTTAGAAGGGCATTCTGGACCTTTCATGTTATACATACAAATATCAAAGTTCCATAACCATACTAAATATATTCTTATGTGTAAATATTAGAGCCACGCAAATAAAAAGAAGCACGTGTGAAAAGGTGATTCCTGGACTAAAATTGTGCTTGGTTTGTGGCCGAAAACAGAATATATATATATATATATATATATATATATATATATATATATATATATATATATATATTCTTTAGTTGAAGATTTGGCACGAAGCAGTAAAAAAAAAGAACATGAGTCAGCGGGGTCAAATAATATAAATATCTCTTGTTAATATATCGAAGTTAAGTTCTCAAGATCATAGGCACCGTTCCAGTATAAAATCAAAGACTAATTTTAGAAGAAACGGCATTTAAATATTTCTATAAAATAATAATTATTTTTATAGATTGAGAAGTTAAAAAGTTTATAGGGAGAAAAGATCAAATAATAAAAACTGTTGTCTTATTTGTTTGGTATGAATTATCATTATCTTCTAACTAGATATTTAAAAAATTCAGCTAAATACTAATTGTGTTAGATTTCATAATTATATAATTGTTATTTTTATACTATCAACTATATTCTTAAAATCTCATAATACATAATTCAGTTAAAAATAGACTTAAATTAATTTAACTTAATATTTTTAATTCATTTATCTATAAGTCAAAACTAATGATTTCAACCAATAATCCTATTTGATCTTAAAAAAATTTTGAGCCACATAGTAACAATTAATTAGTAATTATATTAATTGATTCTATAGTATTTTTAAATTTTTAACGACGATTTATAATAATTATAAATAATTTTTATTTTTAAAAAATTATAAACTTATAATAATAATTAATTAGTAATGACTAATTTTATAATATTTTAAATTTTTAATCGTAATAAAATTTGATAATAATTATAAATAAATAATGAATTATAATTCATTTCTGTCCCCGCTCCGTGTACGATCCAAGTAGAGATGCGAATCCGCCAACTCCCTTTGAATTTTGGAACTTGTAAATTCAGGTCCTAGTGGGGCCTATTCGGAAGATTATCAGCCTACCAAAACACCCAAGATCCAAAGCCTAGATGCGGGATGGGATTTATTTTATACTAATTACCACCATGGCCCAATTTCCTTTTCATTTTTATTATGGCGTCAATTAATTTTTTTCTCGTATAATTTAATCATTGGGGACGAGAAAGATAAGCGAGGAATGCCATCAAATCATCATAGGGATCGATCAAATCATGTTTGATTTTTCGTTTCATTTATCAGTTCATGTATTGACGATGTTTTCATTTTTTTAATTTAACTTGGATGGGGACAGGTAAAAGTCCACTAAATTAATTTTCATTTGTCCAGATCATGTCGCGAATCATTGTTAGCGTTGAGAACGTGGGGTTAGTGTCAAGTGCAATGATTTATGGGGGCAAAGAAAACTCTGGATACAATTGACACAGTAGATGAATGAAAAATCACATGGCAACTAATCGGGGATCCACGCAAGTTGGGGTTGGTTTTTAAAGAGAGCAACCGTTTTTTTTTTCAAAAAAAGAAAAAAAGTGATAAGAATTAAGGACGAAGCTCACATGCCGTCTTGTTGCCTGATTCTTGTACGTAGCAGACTAACATCCCCCAGCTATGTGTTATATTCTTTTAGATCTTTTTAGTATATTAAAAAAATTAAATAAATCAGTTAATTATAATTAAATAAAATTTTTTAAGATAAATTTATATTATATACCTCTCAATCTACCAAAATTAGTTAATTAACTCTTATATTAGTTATGAGTAATTAATTTTTTTAATTTTATTAATCTATCTAAAAAATCAAATATTATATAGCACCAAATATCCTAATATTATTTTCCATATATGTCTAGTATCAGAATCTTATTTGTGGTATAATTTTACCTATAATATTTTTAATTTAGTGTAATTTTACACATAATCTCATTTTTCACTAAGAATTACACCAAATTAAAAAAATTATGAATAAAATTATACTATAAATAAGATTAAAATATTAGACACATATAATAAATAGTATTAAAATATTATATACTATATAACTTAAAAATTAATTAAATCTTATAATTATAATACAAGGTAAAACACTTTTCAATTAACCGGGACTCTAGTTATCGCATGGCCCAGTTGGATATAAAATTCATGGCCACCTTTTTTACCATAAACAGGAAATCCACCAACCAAAACCTTAAAAAGATGTACCATAAAATCATTGACTTTCTCTTAAACTCTATCTCGTTTGAAATAACGAAGTGTCCTTTTTTTGCCCCTGCAATGGATGCATTCGGATAACACTTTGACACGATGAATTATTCTTGAGTATTTAAAGTGAACTGGATATGTTGATATACTAACATTCTTCGATCCATCCAAAGTCGACGCAGGAATGAAGAAGCAGAATAACATAGGAATGGCGAAAAAGATAAAACAACACCGAGGCTTGAATCCACGAAGATGATAAAAGGTAATGGATATTTGGAGGCTGGTCAATACAAGCCAGACCCGCAATAAGCGAATAACTTCCTAAATCATCGACCATATCTGTATTAATTTGTTCCTGGTTCTAAGAATCAAGAGGGAAACGAATTTATAAAGGACTAAGGAGGATATTCCAGGCTCCAAAGCTGACTAAATTAATAATTAATAATCGAAAACAAAACTTGCTGAAAAATAGACAGAGGTAGGTGATGTAAAAGAGCGTCCCTACCAAACCCTTCATAGAATTTTAGGCCCACATTAAAAATATCTATTGCCTTGATCTGTCCAACATCATAACGACACGTTGCGGCCTCTCATTTGATAAAGGCGGGAGAGATATGCACGTGAGGGAAGCGGCTTCTTCGCCGCCGTTAAATATAGCATTTGGGCCGAGTGGATAGCTGCTCCATATCCTCCGTAAATCATTCCTCGCCACATCCCCTGTTCGCCATGCCTATCGCCACAAGAAGATTCGTCTTCTACCTTCTTTCTGCCTTCTCTGCTGCTCTCCTCTCTGCGTTTTTCCTCCTTTATCAACCATATTTCCCTTCTCCCTTCTCTCTTCCCTACTCTAATTCTCTTTCCTTTCAATCCCATGCGCTTTACGGATCCGAAAACGTGCGAGTTTGGCCCGTATGTCCCTCTTTCTCTTCTCGTGGCTAGATGATTATTCTGAGTATATGTAAACTCCAACACTACACACACACGCGATAGCGTTGATTAATTCGTGCCTATGGGTTCAGGAATTGAAGCCGAGTTGGAGGCTTGCGTTGGCGACGTTGATCGGATTCCTAGGGTCGGCATGTGGAACGGTGGGCGGTGTCGGCGGGGGAGGCATTTTCGTTCCCATGCTCACTTTGCTTCTTGGATTCGATACCAAATCGGCGGCTGCTCTCTCCAAATGTAATTTCCGGTTTTCCTTGTGTCTCTGTAACTCTGTTTTATATATTACTCTCTTGCTAATGCTGGAGCAGACATGCTAGTTATTCTACAAACGGCGGACGAACAATTACTCTATTTCTGCTCTCACCATTTTCTTGGAGACGACGTTTCTGTTTCATTCTTTTCTTTGAAAAAAAATCCGGAGTTCGTACTTAGTTTAGCCTGATTTTAACCCTCTCAAGCTAATATTGCCGTTGGTTTGGCTGCAGGTATGATAATGGGGGCATCGACGTCATCAGTTTGGTATAATCTGAGAGTGCCGCATCCGACGAAACAAGTTCCCATATTAGACTATGACCTGGCCGTTCTATTCCAGCCCATGCTTATGCTCGGAATCACTGTAGGCGTCTCCCTCAGCGTTGTCTTCCCCTATTGGCTTATCACCTTTCTCATCATTATCCTCTTCATAGGTCTCTGGCTGATTTTGTTGTTACTTGGACTACTCATATGCTTTGAATTGGAGGGCCTTTTATCCTCAAAATTTCTACCGACCCTTTTTTTTTTTTTTTTGATGTGGCTGCAGGAACTTCATCCAGATCTTTCTTTAAGGGAATCGAGATGTGGAAGGAAGAGACTATTCTGAATGTTAGTTTTTATTTTTTTTATTTTCTATTTTTATTAAAGAAGGCCAGCTCTTTATGATGTCAGCATACATACATATACACACATGCATATATTTACATGTGACAGAAGCTTGTAGCAGTGACAGCAACTCACCCACGTTTCATCTGGCTTTTTTTTTCTTTTGCCCTCACTGCAGAAAGAAATTGCCCAGCAACAAGCGAGTGTGGTGAATTCTCGTGGAGAACGTAAGACAGCCGTATTTCAACTTACAGCTGGACTAGGATTCATTTTCATATTTGCTTAATGTATCTATCCTCTGAAGCCCCCCAAAATAGTGTCTCGCCAAACCAATCATTGAAGTAAAAGTAAAATGAAAAAAGTGCTATAATTATTAGTGCATATAATTAGTGTTTTGCAGTGTCCGGCTCATGTATGCCTGTGGTTTGTCATGTGCGCCAATATTTGTCTGGGTCTTAAAAGTGATAGTGACGGGATCTCTTGAAATACATGCAGTTCTAGTCGACACGGAATATGAACCGTTGATACCTAAAGAAGAGAAATCACCTACGGTATGGAATTGCCCTGTGCACTCTTCTATTTTTTTTTTTTGTTTCTTAATTTATAGGTGGGATAAACTTATCACTAATTTGACTCATTGTTTGCTTATCAGCAAATTCTTTTTTTCAACCTTAGGTGGAAAAGGATTTTGGTGCTAATGATTGTGTGGGTTTCTTTCCTACTACTTCAAGTCATCAAGGCAAGACTCTCTCTCATTTTCACAAACGCTATTCAAGTTCAAGTTTATACATATTCGTGCCATCTTTTAAATATTATTTTTGGTGTGGGTCCGCTATTCAGAATGAAGTGAAGGCGTGCAGTGCATGGTACTGGGTGCTTTTCTGCCTACAGGTTAAATGACAAAACACATTCACAGCGCACACACGAGTTATTTGACTTATTAGGTTGTGGGGTATTGTGGTCAAAATCATGAATAACTTATTCTTCTCTTGATACTTCAGTTTCCCATAGCCCTTATGGTGTTTGGGTATGAGGCAGTGAAGCTGTACAAGGATTGCAAACAGAGGATGACCACGGGCAACCCGGAATCCATGTGCCAGGCTTCAATAGAATGGACTGCACTTCACCTTGCGTTTTGCGCACTGTGTGGAATCTTAGGGGGCACCATTGGAGGCCTTCTTGGTTCTGGAGGTGGCTTCATTTTGGGCCCTCTTCTTCTCGAGATTGGCGTCATCCCCCAGGTACGGAGACTAGAGGGAGGTCACATGTCCGTCAGCCTGTTCTCAAGCTAATAAATGATCAACTGAGGGTTATACTTGTATTTATATTGCAGGTTGCCAGTGCAACAGCAACATTTGTCATGATGTTTTCTTCATCTTTGTCGGTGGTGGAATTTTACCTTCTCAAGAGGTTCCCCATTCCCTACGGTAATTTACATTTCATTCTCAACTTTGCTTGACATTGGATTTAAGTTTGATGCCTAACCTCACAGCTATTACTAATTGCAAGTTAGAATTATACCGCGGAGAGTTTAGCTCTCAGAGATCAGATTAATTTTTGAGATAGATATCTATCTTCTCTAGCCTTATATATTGCCTGTCTACATGTTTGGCAGCGTTATACCTGACATCGGTGTCTATTTTGGCTGGCTTCTGGGGACAATTCGTAGTGAGAAAATTAATAGCAATTCTTAGGAGGGCATCCATTATTATATTCATTCTCTCAGGCGTCATTTTTGCCAGCGCTGTCACCATGGGTACTGCAAACCAACCAACCAACCTCTCTTGTTTGTTATATATTTCTGAAATGCATATCTGAATAACGTATACTGAATTGGAGGCTGTGTTTATTTCAGGCGTGGTTGGCACTGAGAAGAGCATCCGGATGATACGGAACCATGAATTTATGGGATTTTTAGGGTTCTGTAGCAGTCAATGAAGAGGCGTATAGTGAAGACTAGCTTGCAAATTGATGAAAGGATAAGGGCACTGGGGAATGTTGGTCAACATCTAGCTGACCATCATGGAAGTAGATAGGGGCCACATTGGCTCTTGTCTTGTGTGAAAATCAGTGTTAGCTTAGGAAGGATTGTTGGTCAATTCCTAATTGACCATGATTGTCTCTAAGCAATAAGCCTTCCCTTGTGTGAAAATTGTAGTTTGTAGAGTGAGCGTCAGGTAAGATTGATGTTGGTCCGGGCCAAAAAAAAAAACAAAGAAACAAAAAGATTGATGTTGGTCACTGCCTAATTGACCAGCTTGATCGTAGTATCCAAGTAATAAAGGCTATAGATGGCCCCTTGCCAGTGCAGTTTAGATTGGTGGTTGACTGTGTTAGCTACTCGCTAACACCTTCCCACTTTAATTAACGAATTCTCTTTTCAGCAAAAGAATTTTTTAGTCCTTGTGCAGCTACATTATGAAAAGGCGTTTCTTATTTAAAGTCACTTTAATTTCTTTATTTACCTCGTTCATTTTTTTTGTCCCATTCCATTGTACAAAATCAAACACCAACAACAGATATCGCAAAATATGGGTAAAGCAGTTGTGGGATAGATAACTTATAGAGTAGCATCCAACTCATAATTAGTGTTATTTTTCTTGCATTTTTTACCTTAATCTTATCTATAATACATATAGTACTCTAAGCTATAAATAAAACTAAAATGTTAGATATAGCTAGAAAATAATATCATATTGTATTAGATATATTTAAAAAATAATATTAAATTACTAAATGTATCATAAATAAAATTAAAATATCAACTTATTATTTTAGCCAAATGGTTATTTTGTTGACCTTACATTGGGATTGATAAAGGAAATGAGGAAGGAAGATTAAACAAATGTTAATCTGATCAAGTGTATCTTAAACTAAATTAATCTAGACAAGTTAAATTCTTTTGATTCTAAAAAAAAGCACTCAAGTTAAATCAGAACCGTTTTAGTGCTCATCATATTTAAACTGTCTATATTTAATCTAGACAATCTATATTTGGTTATTTTATTATAATTTTTAAATAAAAAAATATTTTTTGAAACAAATAATAATTAAGATATTATATTTATTTTAGATTTTATACTAATTAAAATAATTTTATAAAAAAAATAAATTTAGACCATAGATATGAACGATCTGGACCGATTTATTGATGACATTATTTGATGAAATGAAATTCGTAGGGGTAGTGGAAGGCTTACAAGATATTTGTGGTTGAATTCGGCATCACGCATCCACGTGGGGTTCTCCTTTTCTTTGTCGGCTATCCCCTTTCCTGATCACATTCACACCCTCCTCCTAATAAATTAGGCATAATTTAACATTTATCTTCAATTTTAATATTTTTTTATCAACAAATTATTAATTAAAATAATAATTAATCTCATCTTATTAAAAAGATAACAAAAATTTAAATCTTATAAAATATACATATTAAGAGATATAAAAATATTTTACACTTTAAATTTAAATATTTTTCACTCGATAAAAATAATAATTTTTTATTTCACCCCTAGCTAAGTGTAGCACTCTCAATTTAAAAATCATAGACTATTTTTCCCCCTATCATCTTCTATGAAGGGCATTTTCTGTAAATACTTCAAACCTTTATGCCATTTGTATTTAGAACCACGAATTATTTAGAAGAAGTAATATATATTTAAAATAGAAAGGATGAGATATATAATCATCATGACAAATTATTCAAGCCGCAAAAAAATTAAAAATAAAAACTTGATTTCGACCTTCAACCGCTAATTTACATCCGAAATACGTTACTGATTACTATCATGGTTGGAGCATGGAATCCAGAACAAATAAAATCTTAATATTGCAACAAAAGTCTTATCTAAATCTCTCTGCTCTGTTAAGATTTTATTTATTATTTTTTTAAAATTAAACGCGATTATTCAGATAAGTCCCACGCAGTTACGTACCCATCATGCAAGTCCAAGTGAGACGAATAGCCTCGTAATTAATAAATATTAGTTTTCATGCTGTGGAAAACATTTTGGATGAATCAAGGAGTAATTGGTAAATAGATTGATTGAAAATAATACATATATCTGGTAATCGATGTTTTTCCTTAGTAGACGACGACTATAACTCAATAACATAGGATTTTTACAATGAAGGAGCTAGGTAGGTAGATTTGGCATGTTCAACTCCTAATAATGGATAATTAATAATGCCTAATAACACGATTAGAAACAACAAAACTCAGATGAGGACCTTAATTAAACAACCCTCAATGATGGGTGCTTGGTGGAATACTTTGATGTTGAGGGTCGGTCGGCAGCGAATAACTTAATTGAGGTTTTTAATTTACACACGACACGTAACGGATTACTCGTGTTTTATAACTCAAACCGTACTTGTCAATAATTAACATCATATTCGATGCAGGTGTGTGTGCAGTTGGAAGGACTCCTTAGGATCGGGAGATTACTTCTCATGGATTACAACTACTGACATTTAATTGTCTCTTAATATTAATTAATTAATTGATTAATTTCTGGCTCCTTGGTGGGCTGGGAATAGATATTTGAGGAATAGAGGTGTGGCCCCACCACGTGCTTATTTGTCCTGTTTCTATTGGTCAGAAATGGCTTCATCCAGAATTTCACATCTGGAATGTGGTTTTATCAGAACGCGGGCAAGGCTCCAAAACGTGTGGGCCTGCATATAATAAATAAATTATCAATCTCAAATTTAAGACCTACCCATTATTTATAAATTCAACTAATAAAAAAAAATGAGACATACAATTATTTATAGTATATTTATTTTTAAAGAATATTATTTTATTATGGTTATAATTATAATATTTAGAGAGATATCATAACTCATAGGTCTCTAATTTTAAGCATACAGATAATAGACGTCACGTCCTATTTGATATTAGTATCGTTTAGGAAAAATAGAAACTTCGAATTACCCTTGGATTCTAGGTGAGCCTAACCCTTTTTTAAAAATTTCTGCAAAAAAAAAAAAAATTAAAACCTAATATTAATATTTACCAGTAAAATATGTAATTTATATATTTGGAAGAATATGCATTCCTACGTGGTTTCTTTAGCATCAGAGAATTAGAGAGGACGGGGACGAGTTTCTCAGATAAATCTTAAACCGTCCCATGATTTTTTTTAGTAATTTTCTGGTAACTTACGAATTACCCCCATGTGGTCGTATATATATACATCAGCAAGAAACTATCTATTAAACAAACAAATTAGTATTGATCTATTAACTGTTTATCTATTTGGCCGATCATCAATATATTCTATATATTAAAATGGTTGATGAATGAAATGTATGACATTAAAATAGAAACGAAGGGGCATAGGGCACTATAATTACTTTATTTTATTGACTAATTATTGATATGACTATTAGTTTAAAACAATTGAATCGCTGGCCGAGTGCATGAGATTGCAGAATCTTTCTTTTTAAGTATTATTTTGTGCGTGTTGGGTCTAGAGTTGATAAAATGTTGGTTGAGCCTATTTTATTAAAATAAAGGCTAGTTTGGACGGGTAAAATATTAGTATATTTTGTGACAAGTTATTTTTTTAATTATTAATATTATTTAAATATTATTTTGAATATTTAAATTATCAAATATTAATAAATATAATTATTTATTTGTTGATGTGTATTAATATATTATAATTAATTGATATTACGTTAATATTTATTTATATTTATAGTTATAAAATTGGAGATTTTTTATAAAAAAGTAATTTTTAAGAGTATAATATTAATAAATTTTTTATTATACTAATATGACATTAGAAATTTTTTATTAATATTTTAAAAATTTAAAAATAATTTTTTAAAAATATAAAAAAAATAGTAGACAGAACGGACTCGGGTTGATATTTTGTTACGGGCTGCATAGTCCGAATTTGTAAGTTATAACGGGTTGGCTCACAACTCGCAACATGTGGATTGGCTATTTTCCTAGGTCTAGTTGGGTCCGAACCGATGAGATATAGTTTGTAACATACAAACAGTACATGATCCAAATACTGAAACAGAGCCTCATATCTGCAGGAGACAACCCCATAAGGCCAGAAGAGGCATTAGTTCGGCCACGTCATCGGTGTTTGTTAGGTCGAAAGATTCAAATATCCGGGACTGATGTTAATGAATTGCTACCAAACAACATAGGACACAACTCATTTATACCAATTTCAACAGTTTTTTTTTTCTAGACACATATATCATTTTATTAAAAATAATTATATTTGAGATACTATTAGATATTAAATATGATAATCTCTCCCAACATTCAAATATTTATTTGTTCTATTGTGAAAGTCTAGCCCCTTTAACTACAATCAAGCTTCATTGGTAATTTCATCATTATTTGTACGTAGAAAGTGGTATGTTGAGAGATTTTTTTTTTAAGTATAAAAAAATTGAAGAGAGTTCGACACTTGAAGATAAAAAATGGACTCAAATGATTGACGTAGACTGTGGATTTAAGCCCATAAAGCCCAATTCTTCCCGTTAAGATGACCCACAAGCCCAATCCCGCTATCAATCGACCAGACCCACTACCCCAAAGAAGGAAAAGGGCAAAAGTACTTTGTATTGTAGGTCCTTGTAATCTTATAAAATTTTTAAATTAGATATCCCTGAACTTCTTTTTTTAAATAGGTCCTTATTGTTTTAACGTTTTGTGACATTAATCCTTCAAGATTGATCCCATTAATTAAAAACTCTAACACAGCTGTAACATCATTTATTTTTAGAGAGGTGGTTGATGACTCTATATAGGGCACTATATTAAAGAAGAGATGAGTGAGTGTTCTGTTCAACACAACGACATCTTACTATAATTGTAAATCTAAAAAGTTAATTTGTAAGTTTTTAAACCCTTCATGATTAAATATTCGAGCAACTAATTAGTCCGAATCGAGATTTTATGACTTGCAAGATACTTCTTTTTAAGATATTTTTAAATAAGGAAGAATTTGAACATCAATTTTTTTAATTTAATTGAAGTATAGCTAGTTCATTGCTAGACTAAATATCTCTAGATACTTAATTTATAAAATTTAAATAACGAGCAATTTAATTTTTTTATTGTAAAAAAAAGGACGCTAAAAAACTCTTGGAACTATGATATATTTTAACAATTTTACGAGACTTATCTATGAATTATAAATTAGCTTCTTATTTGAGACATATTCATTTATCGCCACATAGAACTTGTGTTGTGACTCGTGACTCCTCTTCATTTATCAAAGTCCATATCAGACTCCCGTGCATTCTAATCCATCCATCCTCCAAATCATTCGTTAGACAAAATCAGAAAAATATAGAAGATGAACTCATGCAAATCATAAATCATCCAAATCATTTATCAATAGTAGTTAAGTAGAAGGGATTTCATACCCCTTGAATTTCGAGGTGGAAATAGTTGGGTCAAATAATAGTGCTAAAAAAAAATCCACATTTTTTAATAGCAGAAGGAATTAAGAGTTAAGACCACTTAAAATACTGTGATATAATCCTGAAGTATATATATTTTATTCATAGAAGAAAACGAGGGAAAAACCCTAGGGTTTTTTATAAGTGGAAGTAACCTGTTTTTCTCGACACTTATGTTGAGATATATATTAGAGAAATCCACTGTTAAAGTGATCTTAACCAGTTGCCGAAATATATAATCTTTTAAGCATCCCTTGTAAGTTAGGTCTTCATTTATAAGAAAGAAAAACAAGAACAATATATTTCACTCAGAAATACTTCTGCATAATATGCTAAGAAACTTAACGTACCATAACCCACTTAAGATCTTAATAAGAAACTTAATCCTATGCTAAAACTAATAGCTAAGACAGGTTAGTCCTCTCTCACAGATTTGGAATAATAAAACGTGAAATAACTCTACTTTCATCCCCAGAGTTGCAGATAATCTGCAGATGATGCCTGCGTACTAGATTCTTGCTTTCTCAACATGGCTTTTAATATCATAACCTGCACAGAAAACCCACGAGATTAAAAATAAACAAGTTGTTTTGTAGACAAGAAAAGTAATGTAGTAGATGAAAGTCATTCGTGCCTCTTCTTGAAGCTTCTGTTTTTCCTTGTAGATGGCATGAAACTCCTGCTTGAGAGCATCATACAAGTTCTCAAGCTGCTTTGCCTTCCACCTAGCTCTCCTATTTTGGAACCAAACCGCAACTTGGCGAGGCTGCAACCCTACCTCCTTCGAAAGCTTCATCTTCCTCTCTGAGTCCAATTTTTTCTCCTTCTCGAAACTCTTCTCCAGTAACTCAACCTGCTTGCTTGTTAATCTCTTCTTCTTCTTCGTCGTCTTCTGTTCTCTGTCCATTCCCGGAGCCAACCCTTGTCTCTCACTCTCCGTCATCGCTGTATGTTTCACTTCCATTCCTGAACAAGCAAGAGAGGTATTAAACTAATCGCTCAGTGAAGAAAGAATGCTTCTTAATTATTCAAACGTACATAAGAAGAATTTATATTTCGTGACATGTAGAAAAGAAGCAGGACTAGTAGTGAACATAAAGGTGAATAATGTTTTAGAAGGAAGAGACTAGTGTTTTACCTGGATATGAACTGCAGTTAAAGTTATAGAGGAAGCCAAAGGAAGACTCGGCTTGAGGAACAGAAGGTTTTATATTCCAATCCCAATCCATATTTGGCTTCACTTCCCTATCTCTTGCTTCTGTTCCAACCCCAAAATTTATAGGGGGCCATTTGGACTTGGTTGAAATGGACCACTAGCTAAGAGTGTAATGTGAGATATTTGAGAGTCTTCTTCTCTCTAATTCAAATTTCAGTGCAGAGACCGTATGAGGGGAAAACAGTGAAGTCATGGGCATGAGAAGGAAGGAAAAAGGTGAACAGAAGTTACAGGTAATGTCTGTTATTTCACCTTAGTTAATTACAAAGAGGTGTCAGTGTAGCAGACATGAAAGCCGATATGCTCTCACTTTCACCTCTGCTTCTGTCTCCTTTATCAGTGCATGAAATTGGGATCTGGCTTTGCTTTTTGAACGAAATGAAAATGAATTAGTGTGGTTGAAAGTTTGTCTCCTGTTTGGAGAATCTCAATTACTACATACAAGATATTAACTTTGTGGGCTGTGAAATCGTAAGGGAAGGCTTTAAAGTTATGAAGGAAATCAACCAAGGGTGTTACAGACGAGTACAGAAATAGTCATGGTGTTCCACAATTTGAGAGTGTCTGACATTTCAATAAATGAGCTGAGAGAATACGAGAATAGGAGAGTATAGATTCCAAATCCTATAATACAGGAATATGTCAGACGCACAGTGCAAGTGCATGTAGGGTAAATGGTATCATTAATCTATTAATATATATATAAGATGTATAGAAGTAAATGTTTATAAATTACGAATAATAAAATTAGAAGGCAAGTGTTAGAAAGAGTAAAGACTGGAACAACTGGAAAGCGAAAATGGTAGCTGTGAGTCATAAATCTAAAGCAAGGAAGTGAGATATATTTACGTCACTGACATCAGGATGGTCCTGAAAATTGAAATGATTATTAGTAAATATGAAAGGTTGAAATCGAGAAATCGTACAATGTTTTTAACTTGAGGGTGGAATTTGTGAGAAATCAAATAACTACAACATACTATGAACGGAGCAAGTCTGCTGAGCAAACATGCGACTATAAGCAAACGCCCCATAGGACTGCTACATCCTATTCCTATTTATTAACCACTTGGCTTTGGTTTCATCATGCTGACACGATTTCTTCGGCAAAACCGTTAAATACATTTATAGCATACACTGAGAATTCACAGAGGAGCAGAACACGAGCGAAGCGAATTCACCCTTGAAAGCACCTTCTTTTTTTGGGCCATAAAACGTGAAGGCTTGAAAATCTTGCTAAGCCAAGAAAACATTACAACGGACTTTATAATACGACAAGGGCACATAAAATTGCCATATCATAATCATGTTTCCAAAATTGAGTGTAAATGAATTATAAGAGGCAGAAAAATGTCTGACTAAAATTCTATTTTTGTATCACAACCAAGTTACAAAAGGAATTACATAGAGGGCAACTGGAGCAAGCAAGATAATGACAGCAATTCCAGCCCCTCCTATCTGTTCTTTCTCTCTCTTTTTTTTATCTGACACATATGTATAGACCATAGAAACTAGCAAAAAAAAACAGAAACATTTGTTACATGAAGAAAGAGGAGATATACCAACTGCCAGAAAAAACCCGCAAAAGATGACATCCTCATTCTTAACTAATTTTCCTCAGAAGTATATACTGTATGGTGGATTCAAAGTGAGTATTCTGAGACGCCTGACCACACTAAAAAACAAAAACTCCCTACTCTGCTTGTGGCTACTTCAAATCCGCCCTTTCAAATCGCTAGGTATAATGAATACAGAATCTACACAAAGCCCACCTTTGGTATGGGTGCAATCAATCTGTTTCATAGAGAATCTAACTTCTGTTATCCGTTCTGATCTGCTGACAATAAATTCGCCTACCTTGTAATCAACCCAGTTTCCACGCTTATGGTTACTATATGCATCATCACGATCAGTTTCATCCAAACAGCACTCAAATGATGCTTGCTGATCATCTGAGGTTGAAAACTCAAATCTTACTGGTTTTACATCCCAGCCATGCGTGTGTTCATAATTGCACACGCGCCGCCCAAGCCTTTTGTAAAATCGTCCCAGGTGGACCCTAAAGAAGAGAGCGTAAGTATCAGCAGCAAAAGGAAATTTCACCTCTCCATCAACTTCAAACCACCAAATTTGTTGCAAATAAGCCACAGTATGGAACCTGAAGATAATGAGTACCAGCATGTAAAACAATATCTCTAAGAAAGTAGTAACAATAGGCAGTATAAAGGATACAAATAGGGAAGTAACGTAACGAAGACATAATACAACAGGGGGAAATTAAATAAAGTGCCTCAACACCTAGATCTGTTAGGAATCCTACAGTGTGAAAAAAGCAGCACAAATATCATATAAGCAGAAAGTTCAATGATTGATGGAAGCATATTGCGTGAAGTGGAACTCATAGGGGTGCATAAACTAATCTGGCTTTGATTCATAAAGTAGATGGTTTTGTTTAACTTGATTGAGAATTTCATGAATCAGTTTAATTTATGGTCACAAAATCAGGTCAACCTATTAAAACTAGATCAAACTGAATATACCTTTAAAAAAATATCATTTTAAGTTATGAAAAACTGAAATAGAATTAGCAAAAATAAAAAGGAAAATAGTTGACAATCATCCACATCAAGATATGCAAGGTTAAGCAGAGAAGTATGATTGTGAGCGTTGGATCATGACAATGACATGGGTATCTTCTCTTTTGATTTTGAGCAATCAAGTAGCTTTACTATTTCCAAGAATAGAGTAGGCCC
Source organism: Leucaena leucocephala (assembly GCA_037074615.1). Lineage (NCBI taxonomy): Eukaryota > Viridiplantae > Streptophyta > Magnoliopsida > Fabales > Fabaceae > Leucaena > Leucaena leucocephala. Next base: position 7,072,592 of record CM073521.1, on the reverse strand, counting down.
AAAAAACATAGATTGAAGCAAGAATAGTTTTGATGAAAATAGATATATGTTCACATAAGACAGAATTACGATTGCCACATAGATAAGCCACATTAACCTTGGGCCAAACTAAAGAGCACAAACCAATAAAAAAGGGGAGAACAGTGCAAACTTCTCCAAGAAGATGGCAAGCCTAATTCAATTGATTAGTTCTATGAATTGCTCAAGGTCATTTTTGATACATTCGATTTCAAATTTGAGCCAAGGCGTGTTGCCTTGACCCTCCCATAGTTAAGAACCTAAAACTATTTCAGTATTTTGCATTTACTGAAAGGGGTTTTGAACTTGCTATAGGCCGTTAAACATCAGAAATTTTAGTGTAAACAAACGGTAACAAACAAAAATAATCAGACGTTGGAACCTAATTAATTTGAAACCACGGACTTGGTCATATGGCAATTAAAAGGCATTACTTTTTACGGTCCCAGTTTCCCAAAAAGACAAGTATAAAGCAAATAAAGCATACAAGGAAAACCAATCAAACCACAGCAAAACAGTCACAAGCAAATAAAAGCAATTTCCAATGACTCAACCCAAGAGTACTTGCACTGAATCTTGAGTGGCGCTAAACCAAATATATAGAATCAACTTTTACAGAGTGAGCTGCAAGTCTGGTTATATCTAGATCCAACTATTAGATTAGACAACCTCTTCCATTCAATTCAACTAATCCTTTGTTGTCATACAGCCCTACTAATCGAGGAGTATGTTGGAAAGCAAAAATAATAATTTTAAGCCTGCACTTTTGTATAAGAACGAGACCCATACATTTCCATGCACCTTCACCGGTCACCTGTAGTGAACCTACATATCCACCATATTCTAACCTCAAAATCCGGATTTCTAACCTACAATTCAAGTTCAGCACTACAAAATTCCACCCAGGTCACCCGCAGTCCTGCACCACATATTTGATGAAGAGGCGTGCAAAAATATCAACCAACAAAAGAAGCACGCCATGTGCTATTGAAGCAAATCACTTTTAGAATCAAAGGCAAAATGTAGATTTAAAGAATCAAAGATAGAGACGAAAAAACTATCTGTGTTCATGGTTGGACATTATATCATATCCTTCTGAAGCATATCATCAAGCAAGCACCAAGACTGAGAGATTTCTCAAGTCTAACCTGGATTCATTGGTAGAAATCCATTTCCAGTATCTCCTGTCATCAATTCCAGTAATCCCCATGGCTTTTGCCGATATGGACATACAAACCCTTCCCGTTACCCTGTCCAGCCATGCTTCCTGTAAAACCCTCTAGCATTATTTTAACAGAATATACAGTACAAAGATTGAATGTTTCAAATTTAGACTCCTAATCTATCCAAACTCAGTAGAAAACTACCCCAAATTCCCAAACAAATGCATTCCGAGAACCGCACAAAGCCGCCATACCCTTTCAAGAAACAGAATTCCGGGATAACCCAAACCCAAGTCATACGAAAGAAAGTGCTCAACTATAATCAATAGAAACTAACCTGAAGAACACTCACCTTATTGCCATCATCAAATGGTATTGGCCGAGATAGCAGCGCAAATATACCCTTCTTGGACAAATTCTGGTACCTTTGCGGAGGCATTAAATGGAGCAGATCTTGGTAATTGTGGGGCAACTTTGCTTGCCACACTGAATCAGAGGACGCCGCGCCACGGAAAGCTCGATTGAGCCTCGCTAAATTGCATATTTCCGGCGGAGTCAAATACAAGAAAACGCAAGCAACGCAGCTCTCCGGGATGTCCCCGAGGCCCGGACCAATGGTCAAGTCGTTCGTTCCCAGGCTGGATAGCGAGGCCCCCATGCTCTTGAAGGTCCTCAAAATTACAGAGACTCGATCTATTCTTCAGGGCATGATGCAGCAACAGAGCCCGAGCGAGGTTAACCGACAAGAAGAATGAGAAATAAGAACAGAAGTACGGAAAAGGAATTAAGAATTATTCGAACAGGGAGTGTAAATGATTCCGAGCAATTGGTGAGTTCAAGTTCAAGAAATATAAAATCAAGTCACAGTTTCCTTGCATGAGTCTGGGCGATTTCTTGAAAAGATTTTCCGGCAAGGGATTTTGCAAGCTGAGGCGGAAACAGAGTCGGGGTTGGGTGGGGCCCAGCTTTTCCGAACAGTAATCTAGTGCTAACGCACAAGCTTTACTTGACAAGTAATCATAGCCGTTCATTTCGTTCATTACTTGTTATAACACGTGACTCAAATTGTTTTTGGGTACCAATTTCTAATATTTATTAATTATTTTTTTAAAATTAAATTAAATAAAACAGAGTGGATAAATTAAGAAAAATAAATATAATATTTTAGAAAAAATATATTACTACTAGGCCCTTGAATCAATTGGGTCATTTTAACTTAATCATACTAGTAAATAAATATAAAAAATATATTATATTAACTTATTTTTTAATTTATTAATATAATTAAATTAGTTAAATATATCATATATTAAAAAATTTTAATTTAGTCTAGCACACTTTGAGGAAATAGTTTTTTTTACTAAACTCAACTATATTGATATATTTAAGGCATGTTTAGTATAAGGGAAGGAGAAGTAAAATATTATACTTTCTTTTTTTGATACTCGATTCTATTTCTAATATTTTTATTATTTTAATTTTATCAAAAAATTAAAAAATAAAATGAGAGGAGTAGAAATAGAATATTTTAAATTATTTTATGTCAAGTTATAAATTTTTTAAATAACTTTAATTATTATCAAATTATAAAAAAATATTTTAAATTATTTTATTTTAAGTTATAAAAAATATATATATTAATTATATACTTATTTTTATCGTACTAAATAAATTTTTAAAATTTATTTTTATTTTTATCATTATTCTTACTTCTATGTATAAAAAAATATCTTACCAAATGTACGGTGGATTTTTTTTTTTTTTGCCACATAATCTAACTAGAATAATTTTTTCTGCTGCGTCATCTCTAACCCAATACTTAAGCACACATACATACAGTACGTACATGTAAGACATCACAAAAACACATAAATATGCGATATTATCAACGTACATATGAATTCCAAGGGTCATAGATCCCTTGATATAACCCTACCTTCAAAGTAAAAGTGAGAAAAGCATTCAAAATTGCACTCTCAATACTTTTGACTCGTGAGTCGCGAAATTTCAAATTGCCATAAATCTTCTAGAACTACGCATTGGGACCTCACGCCATATTTAAATAAATTTAAAAAATTAAATAAATAAATAAATTATAATAAATTTAATATTTTAAAATAAAATTATATTATATATTCTTTAGTCTATTTAAATTAATCAATTAATTTTTATTTAATTATAATTAATTAAATTATTTTATTTTATATATTTATTCTAAAAAAATTATCAAAATTCTATGATTAAGATATAAGGTAATATTAATTTATAGTTACTGTTTAAATGCAGGAAGAGCAATAAACCACATCATTATGTAATACTCCCTCTATTTCGCATAATTAGTATAAAAATATTTTTACATTTAATAATATATTAGGAAGAACATCAATAAAAGCTGTATTGAGCTTTTAAAAGGATAAATATAATGAAACAGATGAAGCATAAGTTACTCCATCCCTCTAAAATAACTGCCTCTTTAAATGTTTATTTTTATTTTAAAACAGTCATCGCTAAGAAAATATTGACTATTTTTTAACAATTTTACCATTAAAAAAAAGGTAAAATACCATTACTTTTTGTTAAAATTTATACTATTTGTTAAATTCTTTAACTGGAGTAAATAATTTCCACGTGACAAATATTTTAATACAATCATTACATTATATTTTAGCATTATTGGGTTATATAATTTTTCTAAATATATTTTTTTTAAAATTCACATTATCTTAAACATGAAAGTAGTGTTTAAATGGTTGTTATAAATTATAACCATCAATAATTATTAGTCCCTCCTCACACTTTTCTTTTTACACAAATTACGTTCCTTTTTACCTTTTAAATATTAGCCTGTTTTATCTTTTCACTAACTAAACTTAATGACTAGAAGGGCTATGTTAATGTATATTTTTTTTTAGTTGCTCACATAATTTATTAGAATTTTATCTTTATTATATTCTGATATAACCCGCGTCGTGTACTTGATTATAGTGAGTGAGTCTCGTAATAAAAAATTTTTATATACGCTAAAATTTAAATTTAAAATTTTATTTAAACGATATCGAGTTGTTTATCACTCAAATTCACTTGTGAGTGTTACGCTAATGCGTTGAGTCAAAAGGATTGCTTTATTTTGACTTCGCGGATGTCCCATATAAATTGTGGGTCGTCGATGCTGTATGATTTTGTCTTGGACAATTAGATTTTTTGGCCACCTCGTTTTTTAGGAGTATAATTATTTTACAATATTTAATTTATACTCTAAAATTCTTTTAGCTCGGCGCATTAGGATTCAAAGGGGGGGAAAAGTTACTGTGCATAGCTTTGTTGATTAATAAAACCTAAAAAAAATATCACATGGACCTTAATTAATCTCGTATATCGGTCCTGAGAGCAGCCTTTTTGTTCTAAACCGGGAATTAAAAAAAAAAAAGTTTTTGTTAGTCTTGAAAACGTATATCATCCACGTGAATTATGTTTAAATTGTCTAGAAGAAAATTTTATTAATAAATCAGCATAATATAGTATATTTATTTGTTGGTAACATGTGTAGAATAATAAAATTACTATAACATTTAATCATTATAATTATTGTCATTTTAATTTTAGATCATAAATTTTGATCATTTAAATTTATTTTTGTTTGAATTATTATTCTATATATTTTAATAAATTTTTTAATAATTTTATCCCTAGAAAGATTACAACTTATAATTTAAAATTAAGATAAATTATAATAACTAAACTTTATAGTAACCTAATATAATTTGAGGAATAAAGAAGAATTGATTGCAAAACCCACCACGTTGGGTTTGAGCACTTCAATCTCATTCCCCACACGAAAGTGAGGTTGCAATTGTAGAACAATACCCTCCTCTTCTCTGTGCTGTATCCCTCGGTATTTTCCCCCACCACTTCTCAAAATGACCAAATATCTCATTCAACCATGACAATGAAAATAATATCATTATAAACTTTAAATATAAACAAGCCTAGGAAGCCATACCTTTCATAGACCTCATTTTGAGCTTGGCATAAATTCACGAGGCCACTTTAACAAAATATAATTGGAAAATATACCCCACGTTTTCCCTTGTTATAAGGACTTTTCCCATGGTTCTTATTATAAGATTATTTCTGTTTAAATATTTTTTCCCCTTTAAACGTATCATGCTTTAACATTTTTTTTAACTAACTTTTTTCTATGATGATTTTGAACTAACTAAATAACCTCAACTAAATTAATAATTAGTGAACTTAATCGAGGGTTCTTTTGAAATTATAAAAGCTAAACTATTTTATCGGAATTATTTAATATACCCATATTGTTAGTAAGCATTTATAATAAGGATTGGATTAAATGTTATTAAGTACTCAATTTTAATTATATGAGAAATAAAAAAATTAATTTAGTAATAACTATAAGACTGTAGCACACTCTATTTCTAAAATTATAATTTTTATTTAAAATAATCTTATATGATTACACATATTAAGAGAATATTTTTATTAAGAATATTTTAAAATACCCATAATTCAATGGAGTATTTTTAAAAAATTAATATATAATTATTATAATTAATTAACTCAAGTAATACATTCAAATTAATTAAATATATATTATTTTAAAGTTTGAAGGTGGTAAAATATCATCGATATCGTTTCTCATCTTCTTCATCCTCTTTTACTTTTTTTTTATACAACTTTTTTACTTTTTATTTTTATTTATTTATTTATTTATTTATTGATAAATAATTTTTTAGAAAGGGGTTAGGTTCACCCATGATCTAAGATCAGGGCAAAATCTCTTTTCCTCTTAAGCGATACTAATGTCGGGTAGGGTGAGCAGTCTACTATCCTCAGTCGTAAACCTAGGCATCCAAGAATTAGGATGCATCCCCAAGCTTCTCGAATGAAATCATAACAAAGTAGTATTCTCCAAGGATTGAACACCCTTCAAATGGTCGTATGTTTCACCCCTTCGCCAGTTGAACCCATGGACAATGGGTTTTTATTTATTTATTTTTTTAGTTGCCTACCCGGTTCATCGGAGCTTTGCCCTGACTACATCCGGATTCGATATGCGTCACGCACCTGGCTATGGTGGGTGAGTCTCCCAACGGGGATTTTCTGCATAGCCAAGGCTCGAACTCGAGACCTCATTTAAGCGATACTGAATCGCTTATCACTCGGAGCAACCACCGTTGGTGGGTTTTTACTTTTTTTTTGGTTACCTGGGTTTTTACTTCTTAAATAACAAGAAAGGTAGAGCCACCCAAATCCTTGCATGGTTGTGGACCTGACTCAGTCCAGCCCAAATAATTATACTGGATCAAAATCGTCGGGCCAATCGGACTTCTCAAATACTCATAACAATACTAATATTAAAAAAAAAAGAAAAAGAAAAAATAGGGGTTGGATTCAAATGAATCTCTCACGGCGAACCATTGAATTTTCATTGAAAAAGATATCCACACTCGGGGTCTGTCTCAAATATGAGGATAATTATACTTACATAAAAAATATATGCTTCACTTTGGTTTGGATACAGCCTTATCACAAGAGCATGCACTTGCCCCTTACCTGAATCATATATTGTTGATCGAGGTCAAAAAGAAAAAAAATATAGGAAAAAAATAAAAGAATATTTTCCGGTGTATAAAAAGGAAAAGAATCATATCTCATTAATTAATAGAATCTCTATATTTAAAAGACTTGTAGCATAAATCCCAAAATATGATTTTAGTACACTTGACCAGAATCCAGATTAATTCGACTGTCCACCGAGCTCATCAGCCATTGAAATCCAGGCAGCTCAATCAGGTCTAATCATCATCATCATCCCTATTTGGATTTTCATCACCCTATTTGGTTTTATACTCAATCCTTTTTTAATTTTCTGGGCCAGCTGTAGTTTTATACGCCATTCATTCCCATGCAAACTCATGTTTTCCCTTTCAATCTTTAATTATGCTTTAAATTGGGCAAGAAGAAAAATTAGACGCTTTGATAATGACACGGTCAACTAACTTTTCCGGAGAAAGGATGTAAAAAAAGAAAATTTTAAATTATACATTACTTTCTACGTAATTAAAAACATATAATAATGATCATAAATTTATTAAAATAAATATATCTTATATTTAGCAATGAGGGATAATCATGATTAAAGAATATATTATTTTTTCTAACAGATGGCAAGGGAAAAGACCATTCCTTGACAAAAAAAAAAAAACAGAAAAAAGAAAGAAAGTGAAAGTTAGCACTTAGCACACAGGAATTAAGAAGCATTTGGTTTGGGCTTGGGTTGGTTGTATTGACCAGAAATAACCACGTAGAAGAAAAGAAAGTAAACAAAAACAAAAACTGTGGGTCGATCTTCCAATGCCGTAAGAAACCAACCAAAACCATGGGCAGTTTTTCTGTGTCACCCCCACCACCTTCGCCACACAAAACCGCTTGTTTCTCTCTTTCTACAATACTATGTACTTCCCGTCCCCTTCCTCGGAGTTACATCGTTCTTCTCAAATCCTTCAAGAATCCCAAGTAGTAAAAGCAGCAATCTTTCTGGCCTCGGTTCGTATATCATTCATGCCTTGCAAACTGGTGATGCCAATGTTTCATTGCTCACTATTTTAGTCTTCCACATACTGTTCAGTAATTCAATTAACGGGTACGTTCTCGTTGAATGCTTGTCAGATTTGGTTAGTTAGGCGATTCTGAAGTGTTGTTGGGTATTTGTAAATTAGCTGTCTTAGGTGTTGATGGAACCCAATGGACTTGGTGGTGGAATGTTTTCTAGCGTCAGTTCTGGTTTGCTTGGAGTAGAAAATCCGTTACAACAGCAGCAGCAGCAACAAAACCTGTCGAATCCTCAAAATCCTCATCCTATGCATCATTCTCAAATGGTTTCTTACGCTTCTTCGCACCATGAAACTGATATTCCTCAAGCACCGACCCAACAATCGATCAAGCATGGGTACCCTTATTCGGCAAAGATCAATCAACAAATGGCTCTCAGTGACGATGATGAAGGCGGTTTTGGAGCAGAGGACAACGTTAGCTCTGGAGAAAAGAGGAAAGTGTCGCAGTGGCACAGAATGAAGTGGACGGATACTATGGTTAGGCTCTTGATAATGGCGGTTTATTACATTGGCGATAATGAAGGGGGTTCAGAAGGGGCTGATAAGAAGAAACCTGCGGGTCTGCTGCAGAAGAAAGGCAAGTGGAAATCGGTGTCAAGGGCTATGATGGAGAAGGGTTTTTTCGTGTCTCCTCAGCAATGTGAAGACAAGTTTAATGATTTGAATAAGAGGTACAAGAGAGTGAACGATATTCTGGGTAAAGGAACAGCTTGTCTGGTGGTGGAAAATCACAGCTTGTTGGAGACGATGGACTTGTCACCAAAAAGGAAAGAGGAAGTTCGGAAATTGCTGAATTCTAAGCACCTTTTCTTCAGGGAAATGTGTGCTTACCACAATAGTTGTGGCCATGGCGGCGCCACCTGTGGGCCGCCGCAACAACAACAATCTCCGGAGGGGGGAACAGAGCCATCTCAAGCGCCTCCTCAACCACAACAACAGCACCAACGGTGTTCGCACTCGTCGGAAGTTGGGATGGCGAATTTGGGAAAGCCAGAATCAGAAGGACTCAAGATTTCTAAAGAGGTAAGCAGGGAAGAGGACGAAGAAGACGACGAAGATGATGTGTCAGAGGATTCTTCTGATGAGGACGAAGAAGAGTCAGGAGAAGGCGTTTCAAGGGGTCATAAAACTGGGAACGCACTTGAGTTAGACGACGTTGAGAATTATGAAGGAAGGCCGTCGACGAAGAGATCAAGAAAAGAAGAAATCTGTTCGTCGTCGTCAAAGCTAATGCAGGAAACGAGCAATGAAGTGATGGGTGTGTTACAAGACGGAGGAAGAAGTGCGTGGGAGAAAAGGCAATGGATGAAGAGGAAGGTAGTGCAGTTGGAGGAACAACAACTGAGGTACGAGGTAGAAGCGTTCGAGCTGGAGAAGCAGAGACTGAAATGGGCGAGATTTAGCAGCAAGAAAGAGAGGGACATGGAAAGAGCCAAGATTGAGAATCAAAGGAGGCAGCTGGAGAATGAGAGGATGGTTTTGCTGTTACGCCGGAAGGATCTTGAGCTGATGAGTCAATCTTCACCATCACCAGCGACGACAGCAGCGGCAGCCGCGGCGGCAACATTCTTCTAACTGCAAGGGGTAGATACGTACCTGAGGATTACAGACAGAATATAAATATATAATGTATCGTGGTTCTATGTACTGGATCACGGTTTCTCCAACTTCGTTTTTTACCAGATTAGTGAAATGGCAATGTGTTCGAAACTTGGAATACATGTATATTGTAAGAATAGCGTTGTCATCTTCAGGTTATTTGTGGATTGATGATCTGCAGTGTTATTTTTCCAAAGATAAAGTGAAAGCAACATCTTCAATGAATATAGTAAAGCAAAGGAAAAAGAGGGTTAATCATCCATAGAAGCCATGAATTAGGTCACTAGAAGTATGTGCAGTAATTGGCCTTGTGCAGAGAATGGAGGGAGGCACTTTGAGAGGGCGCGGGAAGGAACAATTGCTTGTTGCCGTTTGAGCATTATCTTGTCAATATGTATTCAAATTGTGGGACATTGGCATACGTCAGTAATCGTCATTATTTTCATCACATTTCTCCCTAAACACATACTCCTATGTTATTGTAGAGATCATGATCCAGAAAAAAAATTGATGTGATTACGATGAATTAATTAAATTAAATATAAAAAGAATGTTGACGCCGTACTGACTGAGCAAGGTGGAGTCAGAATGAATTGATGACCGCCTGTTTCTGAACAGCTTTTTAACTTTAAATGAAAAAACTCTAATGTCTCCGATAGTTTGGAAACATTACATGACATAGTCTTGTTCTCGAATTGACAGAGCAATTGAACAAGGGTTGACTTTGAGAAGGCCAACTAATAATAGCATTATCCAAATTCAATATAAAAAACTAATAGTAGCAAAGTCTGCTTTCTTGTCGCCCCTCCAATAACATTCCGCGCACGACACAACTCACTAAATCAAATCACGACCTCGTCAAGACATCAAGGTTTACTTTAACCAGCTACAGTTTTCCTAAAATTCAGCCCTTCACTATGCATGCAGTGATAGCTTTCGACGTAACCAACAATTAAATTAACTAAACATCATCAACCACTTCTCTATGCGGCTTAAGAACAGGACTCACCTCTATAATATTACATTATAGCTCTGCATATTCCTAAAACAAGCAACATTATTTACAAATTATAAACACATTTTTATATAATAAAAAAACTCTAACAAGTCGTGCCATTTATAAGTTATACAAAACTTAATTCTTCAGATTCCATACAACCCATGATATCACATCTAGTTGCAATTTAGAACTCAACACTGCCAGACTTGGATCAACAAAGCAAGTCTCAGAACTTCCAATGTCAAACATGAATGGGACGTACAGGAGCAGTGAATAATATTGCATCTTATTTTGACAATGCCGCCAGATATACTATTCGTTAAATGAGTCATTATACTATAATTTAATGGAAAAAAATTGGCAAACATGTTCCTCTGATAATTTAAGTTTGACAGCCAGTAATAATTGCATTCACATTCCTTTCCCAGGCACAAAATGTATATCTAGCCACCAAACCCCGAGGAAAATAACCTCTAGTGGGAGCAGAATGATCTGCCTGCTTTCAAAATTATCGGAATGCATCAATAAAGGAAAACCCGAAAACTGTTCTGGAAAAATGCAATTTTAATCTTCAAGCTCGATAATCTTCACCACGGATGCATCACCAACTTTTTGGCAAACAACCACGCGATCATGTGACTTGATAACTCCTGCTGCTTTTCCATAATCAAGAGCAATCTTAAGAATAGATTCATTTGTTGCACTTGTAGACTCCGCCTGCAGGCATAGAGTATTAAGATCAAGTTCTGGGATCAATATGATTAATGGCATGCTGCTCAAAAAACAGCATGCAGTCACCGATTTGGTGATTTATGCTGATAACTACAGAACAAAGCATTAATAATACTAAAAACCATGAGTCATGTAGGAGGAAGGTAATGTTCCAGCAACATGGCCATAAATTACAGTATAAGATTTGACCGTGAAAGTGACCACAAGTAAAATAGTTTATCCAAACTTATCCTGACTCTCTCTTATTAATTTATACTTCTTCAAATAACAATTAATACACAGTCCTTAGTCCAGCTCTTCTTCACCTTGACCTAAATTCAATAACTAATTCCTTCTCAAATAAAAATACCAAACAGGGTTTTCACCAAAAATATATCAGCCAGGGGTAATCTCATGAAACAAGTACTGAAAATAGCAATGCCATGAAAACAGTGTCTTACAGGATGTCGAGGATCAGCAAGCATCGGAAAGAGACCTCTTACTATAAGGGACTGCCTTGCCTGTGTCACACATGTAATTCTTTAAGTTTGGATAAATGGATGACCCAAAACACATAAACAAAAATGAATGAATAATATGATAGTTCAATGGAATAAGGAAGTGTTGAAAACCATGCCAATAAATGTACAGAGCATGACGAGAGTTCAGTTAGGGGGAAAAAACCTTAGTTCCTAGCTCCTACTTAAGTAAGGGTATATTGATATCCTTATTAACATCATATGTTCATGGTAATCCTTTTATGGAAAGCTTATTAGCTACTGTTATAAAAACTAGTCTGTCAAAAGGAGGGAGGAGTGTCAGTCACACCTATTGACAGCTAGAAGAAAATTAGTTACAGTACATTCATTCAAAAGTCAGGAACTAACCTCAAAAGCTCCACTAAAGCTCCACTTAAGCTGATTGGTCTTAAGTCGTGGGATCACAACAGAGAGTACCGGCATTGTTGGCCTATACTTTGCAATCAATCTGAGAAGTACATGCCATGTGTTTAGAAGTCACAAAATGTTCAGAAATAAGTGGAGATTTCAAAAAGGGAAAAAATATGTTATATTAGTATAACACATTGTAAGCAACTAGCCAATTTCAACTCCAATATGAACACAGTCTAATCTAATAATTCACTGTAAAAGTACCTAGCAGCCCTTCCTGATGAAGTGAAGCAAATGATGACAGAGGCTTTCACCTTAATAGCAGCTCGTACCTACGTACATAAATAGTTGTATATAAGAAGCCTCCTTTCAATAATGCAAGAATATCAACTACCATGATAGCCAAGCAAAACCAACATAGAATTAACCTACGTTCTTGAGAAATAATAAAGTATGCACTAAAACTTACTATTATTAATAATGAAATAAAGAGCAGTAAGAAAATGTATATACCGCGGAGGATGCAATAGATTCCAAGTGGGTCATCGGTTCTCCAACAAATTTGACAGTCTTCTTAAAATAAAGATCTTGATTGAAAACTTTCTCAGCCTAAATCATGCAGACAGCAACAGGAAAATGAAAAGACAGAGAGAATATCAGTTAACAAATAACAAGATAGATGACAGTTCAAATAACATTTGATATGATTCGAAGAAATTCCCAGCTGATGATTGCGATTTTACAGGGACAATCCCATACCCACAATGAGACTAAGGCAATCCCTCAAACACGATGCTAAAATATCCCTCCCCTAATTATTATTATTATTATTAATATTAATATACCCATAATTTTTTTAATATCCCAATATTACCCCTATATTATATTTTATTAAAATATTATATAAAATAATTTCCCTCCCCTCCCTTCTTGAACCAAACAAGGTAATATGAAAATCCCTCCCCTCCTCTCCCTTAATATTAATTCAAACAAGATAATAATAAAATCCCTCTTTTTCCCTCGCCTTCCTTTCCCTCTATTAAAATCCCTCCCTTCTGTTGAGCCTGTTTGCCTCAACTAAGGGGAGGGGAGAGAAAGGAAAGGAAGTGATTTTAATATTACTTCGTTTGGATTGATAGAAAAGGAAGGGATTTTAATGTTACATTGTTTAATTCAGGAGGGAAGAAGAGAGAAAATATTTTTATATAGATAACTGTAAGATGCGGAAAATATATTTTACGGATATTAAAAAAATTATTATATATATAATGGTCAAAATAAGGCAAAAATTTAATTTTTACCCCAAATCCGCCCAATTTTGGAGGGGAAGGTTTAAGATTTTCCCTCCCCTCCTAAAAGTTGTGGTGCCAAACAAGGGAAAAGGGGCAAAATCCCTCCCTTTCCCTCCTCTCCCTTCCAAATCCCTCATAACAAACACACCCTAAAGGAGCTACCGTCCAATGATACCAATTTTAAGCCCCCACCGGCGTATTTTACCTATATGTGGTCATTATCTGAAATTTGTCCATTCACCACTAAGCTTAGTTTGCACCCTTTACTAATTATATCCCGCCAAGGGAGAAGCAACATTATATCAGAACATGATTAACTTCAGTAACAAAACTGAAAAATTCTAGTATTCTACATTATATCAGAAACAATGGGCATAACAGCAAACTTGCAATAATTCTTCAGAAGTTGTAGCAGTAGAATCAGTTCATATTATTTTCAATACATAATATTCCAAATGTATGGTTTGATCTGGTCCATTTATGTATTCATTTCCCAGAACAATAAAAGAAGGGGCTCCTGACCATCAAAACAAAAGAATGTATGTATCAAAATGGAGGACCGTCAAGCACAAGCGCATAATCCAACATGAAAATAACTGATGTTTGATCAGAATAATCAAGCTTAAACTACCATAACGACTGAACCAACTCGTAGATCAAAATCCAAAGCAACAAACATGATAACATAACAAGTGAACTATAAAAAGAACACACCTCAGCACAAATTTTTCCAACAGTAGAAATAGTCTCTACAGGGTATAAACCACGCAAAGTCTCAGCACCCAGAAGTATTGCATCACTTCCTGCATTTATTAAAAAATTAAGCAAAAATATCCATTTTGAGATTGTTCTAAATAAATAACAAAGTATATGCACTGATGCAAAGACTAGATCACTAAAAAGGGAATGAAATCTGAAAAATAGAATACCAATGTTTCCTAATGTCACAACAATCAACTATAGTAGGTTATTGGACAACATGCAAAACAAATATGCAGAACACTGATACAAAGATGGGAAGAGTGAATGAGCCCAAGAAAAAAAATCATTGAAGAGGAATTCAACAAAAAAGAGACAATAAATTTTTCCTGTCTGATTATCACCCACAAGGTTACTGGGCAACACAAAAAGTAGTGTCAAGTAACAGAACAGCATGGTAACATCACCTTAACAAAGTATGCCATAATAAGAGGCTTACCATCTAAAACAGCATTGGCAACGTCAGTGGCTTCTGCTCGAGTTGGTCTTAAGTTGCCAGTCATGCTATCCACAACACGTGTAAGAACAGCGGGTTTACCAGCCATATTACACTTGTAAAGGGCAGACTTTTGAAATAGAAATACCTACAAAAGTGGAGGCAGTTGATTAAAATCTATATATTCTCCAAAGCAACCAGTCTTAGCTCTATCAGGATCAGTATTAACTGAATGAAGACAACTGAAACATGCAAGAGTCACAAGGGGCAACATAACCAAGTAACAGTTACTCAGCTTTATTTAGTTCAAGGAAAATGTTGTAACTCAAAAACAGATTAGAAATAAAATATGAGTTAAAATTAAGAGCATTTTTTCAAACATTTGATCCTTGTGGGAACATAATGAACCATCAATTCAATTTAATATTTAAAATTGTTCAATGAAAACTAGTTTTCATCGTTTCTCATATCAAAGAACCAAAAGCATTAAGTTCATACTGTTAAAATGAAATTTATAAAATCAATACTTTAATCCTAAAGACACTCCGCAACATATAACAACATGTACAAAAGAACTTCAAAGCTAAAAAAAATCAGTCAAAATGAATAAAAACTAGGGAAGCAACCTTCTCAGGAGGAAGATCAATGCCCAAATTTCCACGGGAAAGAATAATACCATCAGCCTCTTTAAGGATTTCATCAAAATGGGTCAATCCCTAGAAAATACAGATGAGGAGACAATATCTGAGTCAACATTGCTTGTAAGAATCACAGAGAAATAACAGTCTATCTAATACATTATTAAGGTAAGAAACTCACCTCGACGTTTTCAATCTTAGCAAAAATTTGGGTCTGACTGAGATCACCTAGCTTAGAAAGCAATTCACGGGCCTGCATTACACACATAAAATTCTGCAAGTTAGAAATGCAAGTTTGAATTCGACATCAGTATTGGATGTGGAATGCACATTACCTCACGAACATCTTCTGCATGCCGAGTGTATGATAATGATAGAAAATCAATTTTGTTCTTAACTCCCCATGTGCTTATAACCTTAAAAAATAAAATATCCCACGAAAAGTTAAGGAAGCTGCGGCAAAGATAAATGCTCCATGTGGAATTATGGGTGATTAATTACAAACGCAAGATAACAGCATAAATTTACCTCCTTGTCTTTCTCAGATAGAGTAGGCAAATCGATATGAACTTGAGAGACATGCAGAGTAAACAATGCCCCAGCCAATGTTGCTGAGTTCTTTATCACACAAACAACATCTTCACCCTTGACTTCAGCTACCTGCAAAAATTTCAGTCAAAATTGATCATGCATGCATGATCTCAAGAGTTACTGATTTTGTCTAGGGCCTTTGGTTGCAACTGTTTTGTACATAAAGTCATGCTTACTGAAGCAAAATAAATTAATACTTCCATATCACAAAATCACTGTGTACAGAAGTTAGAACCAATATTGATGCAGTTAACGAAATAACCAATTCATGAAATGAACCAGATAATTTAAGGAAAGACAAAGAGGAAAACTAGAATTTACAAAATTAAAAAGATGTATGGAATAAATTTTGCCTTCTGTTCTGAATTTTTGTTACCACCTACCTCTAGCCATGCAGAAGTTGTTTCACTTCCAGTGAACAAGTATTGACCAACAAATAAGGTGTCTCCCTTCTTTACAGCCTGTAAATAACAAAAGTGAACATAAAACATTAATGTTCAAATTAATGGACACATTGCATAGAAAAGAAAATAAATGACTGATTATCACATGAATTAGAATTAGGAAGAACCAGCATAATTGTGCGCAAAAAGTGACATTTAGAATAATAAACCGAACTAAAATTTTTTTGGCCAATACAGATATTTGGACTTGTTTCGGAATCAACTAAATATTAGATTTACTACTTCTAACACCAAAAGCAAAATTAAAATTGAAAGATGGCTAAAATATCTTTGGGAGATGGGATTTTGATTGGATATTATCAGACATTATATAACTTTCCAGCCACACAACCCAGGGCATTACTATGGCGAGCAACTATTGACTTAAAGCATGCACTCCAGGGGCGACGGGGGTGCAAATAGATAAAAATTAAATCATTTTAAGTAAACATCCTCTCTGACAATAGAAGACACAGAGTATGTCATGTCATATCACGACAAAAACACAGAAGATGAGAATATCAATGAACCTTTGCTAGTCCATCAAAATTAATGGGCAAAATCTGTGAAGTGGCTTCTTGTCCCTGGTCTGGAGTTAGAACCACCAGGCCATCTGCCTGAAGCGAAATAGCTTTCTCGGCCTTGTTAACAACCTGCATCTCTGCACCCACTGTGTCCAGCATAACCTGATAAGGCAAAAGAGTAGCAACAGTCAACATTTTTTCCATTATATTTATTTTAATAAGACGACACCAAAAGGGAAAAAAGATTCTATATGTTTCATGCAGTCAGAATATGCATATTCTTGCTATCGAACAGTAAAAAGCTAAAGACAATGGTTTCTTCTCTTCCTGTTCAATAGAACAAACAAGCCAAAGAATGATTGGTTGACCAGCTTCCAGTCGCCTTTACCTCATCTACCAAGCCCAGTTGTAAGAGCGAAAGATAGGATATTATCTATCTAAAACATCTCAAAAAAGGTCGAAGACAACTTACAGCACAAAGCTTCTTAGTACTCTTGATGGCAGCCTTCAAATTCTCCAGGGTTTCCTGGTGATATTCTGCGTCACCCCAAGAAAAGTCGAAACGAGCCACTACAAGAAGCAATCGACAAGGCGTATAAAATTTCACTCCATGTTTGAAAGGAGAGGAAAAAAATGTTGGTCGCGTACAAATTGAGAGCCAGACAGCTTTATGAGAACTGGCTCTCATGCGCATGAGTAGAACCAAACGAGAACTTTGAATGACAATAAAGCAACAAAAATTTGTCTTACCAGACATTCCAGCTTTGAGACAGCCAGAGATAGCATCCACTGATCTAGATTTAGGACCCAGTGTGCCGACAATTTTTGTCATGGCAGGAAAGAAACTCTGTAGAATTGAAGAAAGGAATGAAAATACGGAAAGAATACATACAAAAAATGAAAGCCAATGAGAAAATCGGCTCCAGAAAAGGCCGCCATGGATCCATCTTAGGTGAGATTGGACAAACATTTTTCAAGTAGAAAAGCGGCAAACAGAGACAAGAAAGAGATGGTATAACTTACAGCTTTGGATGGCTCCAGAATGGAGGCCATCCTAATGGGTTCCTCGAGAAGCAGGTGAGTGGAATGCATATTTGGTAGCGAAGCAAAGTACTGGAGACAGCGAAGATGTGTGTAGAGGGGAAGAGGTTCGATGAGAAGAGGGGTGCGTAAAGAGTCCGAACACTGGTCGAACTGGGGACAAAGGTTTGAGGTCTGCGGAATATGCCGAGGTGTGCGCCTTTTACTAGCTTCAATAACAGCCTCCTATCTCGGTTTTCTTTTCAATTAGCGCCGAAACAAGTCTTTTGTTGCGTCATATGTGGCTTTGGGTTTGACATGGATGTAAATTTGGTCTCTCTCCTTGTTTGATATTTATTACTATTTTCATTTTTCATTTATATATTAAAATGAATGATTTAAAAAAAAGAGATAGAAAAGAATGAAAAGGAAAGATGCTCAATTAATATCCATATGGGAAGACAATATGAGATGTAGATATCATAAAAATTGTACCGGAAAATATATATTTTCGGATGGAATTGTTTTTATTGTTTAATTGTTAAATAGGTAAGATTATATTAGATTGTATCATATGTTAATTAAGGTAATAAAAAATAATGACAAAAATTAGAACGAAAAGAAAATGAGAGTGGTTTTGGGGTAGCGAAGCATAACAAAAGAAGGGATGAGAAATGGCGCGTGGAGGGAGGGAGGGTGGATGGAGGAGGATTAGAGGGTGGGTGGGCACGTGACAGGGGGAGTGGGGAGGCATGGTTTTGGCTGAAGAAACCGTGAGCTCGGCCTACCCCATGTATTTTTGCACTTGCATTTGCCTGCCCCATCACGTGCTGCTCCCTCCTCCTTCTTTCCCTCTTTTCATTTTTTATATTTTTAACCTTTCCTCAAACCAAGTACATTCTTCAACGTCTTCTCTGTGGGCGGTCAATTTAGGAAAATTACGTGCTTACCTGTCTTTCACCACTTTCGATGATTCTAGAACTCTATGACTAGTTTCCCTTCTCACTCTCTTCTTTTTCTTTCCCTATGATCGGCCCCTTTTTTTTATATAATTTTTTTTTAAAAATTAAGCTCACAATTCTAAGATTAGATAAAATTTCTTTTCTTTTACTAATACCAAGTAGGACGGATCGGCTATTACCCTCAAATATAAATCTAAACCTTCAAGAGTAAAGATGCATCTTCAAATATTGCGACTAAAACCACACTAAAGTAATACTCTCTAAAAATTAAATACTCTCTAAATAATCGTAGGTTGTATATTTTCACTAGTTAAACTAGTTAAATCTATAAACAGTAGGTCCGCTCATCGGCTTTCATTTGCTTACACAAGCCATTATTGGAATCCCTTCCACTGCTGGCCTAAATTAGTTATAAGCCCACCTAATCTACTGGGCTTCCACTTCCATTTTCCAGTCCTAAATGATATTCTCCTTGCCTTTTACAGCTCATGAATGTTCATTGGGGCCTCATCCTACACTAACCAAACCCATGACATTTACATTTACTGTGACATAGTGCCTGCATATTCTTTTTTTATAACTAGAAAAAGTCCTCACATTAATTAAGATAAAATTTGGAATGAGTCATAAACAAACAGGGCAATTTTTTGTAATTTTGTACTTATAGTATTGCTGTTGACATCTATGACATTTTCTAAATTAATTTCAACAAACGAATTGATCAAAATTTGTTAAGAGATACATTGTCAAATAAAATTTATTTTATTTTAAAGTTAATAAGTTATTGAGTTTAGGATTTATCTTAAATTTTCGCACATTACGCACGTGAAAATTTTATATGGTTTATGGAACACAGTAATAATTCCATCTTCTATGTTACGCGCCTGCGCGTGTCTACTGGTAGGCAAATGCGAGATCTGAGCTTCCAGTCACTTAACGGGACCGTCAGGGGCAAATTGCAGATCCACTCACGGAACGAGCCTCCGTGAATGCCTCCCCACTGTGTCCCTGAATTATCGATTCTCTCTCCCTAACGTCTCATTCACGGTCCTTGACCTTAACCGTAACGTCCTCGCTTATGGCCTCTTGCGACGACGACTTCTCCCTCCTCAGTGACGATCATCACCAATCAAGCGCTGGCCCCCACCACCACCTTCACCAAACCTACGCACCGCATTCCTTCTCATCAGCCGTCACGCCTGTGCCCTCGGAACCGGTGGGCGACAACAGCGAAGTTTATGGATTTGATAACGAAGCTGACGAGAGCGAAAAGCGAAACGATCGGGAGGAGGCCGGCGACGGGACGACGGCGTACGGGTACAAAAGGCCCAAGCTTTCAAACGGCGGGGATTATAGGAAGGATAGGGAGGAGTGGAGCGACGCGGCGATTGTTTCCCTTCTTGAGGCTTATACAGAGAAGTTCACCCAGCTGAATCGAGGAAATCTTAGAGGCAGGGATTGGGAGGAAGTGGCGGCAATAGTTAGTGAGCGATGCGAAGATCAAACCAAGAGTGTGGAGCAATGCAAGAATAAAGTTGATAATTTGAAGAAGAGGTATAAGTTGGAAAGGCACAGGATGAGCAATGGCGGCATTTCAGCCAGTCATTGGCCTTGGTTCAAGCAGATGGAACAGATCATCGGCAATTCGCTTTCTACAAAGTACGTGCAGGATGAAGACAAGGGGATCGGTTCTGGGGGGAATTCGCCCAGACAACCAAAGAGGTGCGATAAACTCGTTTCTTACTTGTTAGTGCCAAGCTGCTTATGTATTTTTTATGCCTTGCCGTTGGGATTTATTTCATGCTGACATTTTCCCTGCGATGAGCCTTCTGTCCCAATGTCATCATAAGTATACCAATGGACTTTTAGATGCCAGCATGAAGAAGCTTATGTAGATATAGCAACGCTGGGATAATGTGAAGTGGCAATTTGTTTCTTTCCTCTTGTCTAGAAACCAGGCCACATGAAGGGTTCTTCATGGAGCGTCAAGCAGAACCAGCTGAAAAGTTCTGTTGCTATTATTTAGTCGGGATACACTAGCAGAGTTGCCGTCTTTCCTGCTTTTACTGAATCCCATTTTTCAGAACTGTGTAAGCCATATGATTAGGAACCATAAATCTTTTGCCTTACCAAATCCCGGGCAGAACTTCTCGTCTGTATTACACATTTTCCATGCAGTCTAGTATTTTACTATAAGTGTGTTAGCGGTTGCCTCCCACCGTCTAGGAGTTGATTCAGCAAAAAGCGAAGATTTTAGACTTGGCAATTAAAAGCATCCTCCTATTTAACTTACTTCTTCAGCTTCCATTTATTTATATACTCACAAACGTTTGGTAATGTAACACTTTTTGGGGGTTCAAGCAGAGCAACTTATGAAAGGCTTGACATATCCATTGTAGTATTTATTGTCCGATTTGAGGACATAAGTTATCTTTGTTGTGCCTGAATCTGCTAATCTGCATGGTCATAATTTAATTTGATGCCTTTGAACTGGAAAGTTGAGAATCTTTCATGCTAAATTGATAATTTGCTGTGCAGCATGTCAAGTTGGGAGAATCTTAGTCAATGACTTACTCAAATTTTTTTGTTACACGTGTTTTTTTAATCTCTTGTTGATTGTGAATTTATAATATTGCTGATGCCCCTCTTAATTTTTAGATCTGGAGTCACAGTGCCCACCAGTGGAAGTCAACTGAATAGCTTGAAGTCAAAACCAATGTCAAATGTTAGATGGCGAAGGGTGGTCTTCAAAATTAGTGGAGCAGCTCTTACTGGATCTGCTACCTTCAATATTGACCTAAAGGTTTGTGTCTTTTCTAATTATATGTCCTCTAAAAATGAAAATAGTAATTCTAATTGGCTATTCATTTATGGAAATTGCCAAGCTTGACATTGTTAATTGACTCATAACCTCTTAGCAAGTAATGATAGTGTCTAAACATTCTATTTGGACGGTGCGACAAAACTAATTTTGTTTGTTTTTATGTATTAATTTTAATTGCTAGGTGGCCATGTTAATTTCAAAAGAAGTTGCCATAGCCTCTCGCAATGGTGTGGAGGTACTATATTCTCGTGATTGGCTTTTGAATTCTGGGATATTTGCTGTCCCTTTTCATTTAGCTGACAATCGCCTGTTTATCTGATATCTCAGGTGGCAATTGTTGTTGGAGGTCGTAACTTTTTCTGTGGAGATGCATGGGTAACTGCAACTGGTTTAGAAAGATGTACTGCATACCAAGTTGGGTATGTTCTTTTCAAATTTACTCGGTAATATATCGTTTATTCCATATTGTTGGCATCTATCAAGAAGTCAATGACAAAAAGCACGTTGATATTTAGATCTAGGCTTCAGTATACTGGTCTATGCCGATTACTTGTTGTAATGACAAAGGAAACAAATAAGAAATCTTGGCTGCTGAGGGCCAGGTTAGCAGCAGTTCAAGAGAACCTAACTTAGTGCGTTTCATTGGAATGCTAAGAACAAGGATTTAATGTGGGAAACATGCCCACTGACAAGGAAACAAGGCATCAATAAGGACACTGCATTATGACAAAATATAAAGTATATATGTGCATATTAATCATTGTGTCGTGTAAAGACATGTACCTTTTAGAAGTGTTTGTGCTTCATTTTCGCCTTTGTTCTTGAAAGACAAATTAGTTCGCTGAGTTGGTAGAGCTCTGGCAGAATCACCGGGAGGATAATTTGCCCTATTTGGTGCATGCACCATACATAGCATGATATCACATAAGAACGTATTGTTAAATTCAATCCTCATTTATCTCATCAGTCATCAACTGGATGTGTCCTTGGGGATGATTAGCATAACTCCACTCTTTCCCTTCCATGCGGGTGAAATTCTTACCTGGGAATCTAGCCAATACCATAACAGCTTCTATGATGCTTATTTTCATTTATGATTCTTCACACATGATTTTTTACTATAACTTTAAGGGTACCTCCTGGTTTTGTGCTAGTATATTCTTTCTGCCTTGCAAATAGGGCAATGTACAGACCGGTGCCTTCTTGGCCTTGAGTCCATTGGTTATATTGCCATGAAAAGACCTTTTATATATATGATTCTGATATTGTCTGATAATTCACTCTTAATTGTTCTTTATCATAATATCAACTTGTGGGTTCTTGAACTTTCCAGCATGATGGCTACTGTGATGAATTCTATATTGCTCCAATCAACTCTAGAGAAGATGGGTGTTCAAACTCGTGTACAAACTACCATTGCCATGCATGAATTTGCTGAACCATACAATAGGCAGCGGGCCATTAGACATCTTGAGAAAGGCAGAGTTGTTATATTCGGTGGCATTGGTTTTGGCGCTGGAAATCCACACTTTTCAACTGATATAGCTGCCGCTCTTCGAGCTTCTGAGAGTATGCCATATTAGATTTTGTACATCTTTATTTTTCTACATCATCTCTCCCTCACTCTCCTTTACAAAGAAAGACAACACATGCATCTCTGTAATTTTTGTTGGCTTTAGCATAATTTCCTTTTAATTCGCAGTTAATGCTGAGGCTGTTCTCAAGGGTACTAATGTAGATGGTGTATATGACTGCAACTCCCGGGATGGCAATTTCACTTATGAGCACATATCCTTCAGGGAGCTGGTTTCAAGAGGTGCCACCTCTATGGATATGACGGCGCTGACATTCTGTGAGGAAAATGCTATTCCTGGTTAGTATGTTGCACTTGATATTTTAGGGTTAACATTTTTTAGCAACTAAATAGAACTTTTCCAGCACCCAAACCTCATTTTCATTAAGAATATGGCCTTTTCTTTACCTACTGGGTTTCTTTTACAGTTGTGGTTTTCAATCTCCTGGAGCCTGGGAACATTTCAAAAGCTTTGTGTGGAGAACAAGTGGGTACTCTAATTGACCAAAACGGACCCATAAGCTGATAATTTAACATATATTACTAGGCGAATTGGAGCAAATAATGTTGACTCTAGAGGGTGAAGCATTTATGGCCAGTGAGGAGCCTATTAAAGAAATGTATCACAATTGGACAGGTTCTGTGTGGTGAAGCTGATGCTGAGTGGGTTGGAGGCAGCTGAAACATTGGCGATTCCTATTTATAGGTAGCATATGCTTCTGTATAATATTAATACTTGTGTATCTTTATGTTGATCCTAGATGTTCGTGGTATGGTAAGATAGTAGTAATTACTGTTAGAATATGCAAACATGAATTTGACTCAAAATTTGACCTACAAGTGAGTTTATTATACTTCATTTTAGCCCATTTTTCCTTGGATTTTAGTAGAAGATAAAGCACATTGTAATATACCGATGGATTCATAAGAATGAAGGGTCAAGTCCTCGAGAGACGTATAGGCAAAAATAGCTATATATAAAAAGAAACGTGCACCATTGTGGTTTGAGCCATAGAATCAAGGAAATTCATCTAGACCCGATCAATGGTGCAAACCTCAAATATAGATCATACAATTGAAGTAAATAATGCTTGTTCTAACCTGAAACACAGGATTATCAGATCCTTCCTACACGCAACGCTTCAATTACAGAGTTGGGCGAATTTTAGTAAAAGAACACATATATTATCCCAATTCGAAGAGCTAGCGAAGTTCATGGTTGATGTGCAGCGAGATTATGCAACGGCTAACCAGTGAGGAACATATACAAACCAAAGCAAAATAGCGTCAAGGAAGGCCATCTTCAGTGGTGGCAATGGATGGTGAAAGTGAATTACGCGATTCATCACAGTCCTCTGCTAAAGGAGATTGTTCCACCCTTATCTCCTCAATCATCTTAGCCACTTCCGCCATTGTTGGCCTATTCTCTGGCTGTGAAGCCACACAAGCCAACCCCACATGAAGCATTGAAACCAGTTCTTCCTCTATGTTCTTGTAACGCAACAGTTCTTGATCAAACACTTCTGCTGTCCACTCTTCCTTCACAACGGATCGAACCCATTTGGGAAGATCCACGTCTTGTTCCTCTTCGTCGGCGGTAGGACGAGCCGGTGAAGGGTACTGCGAAGGAGCTCTCCCGGTGAGAACTTCCAATAGTAAGACTCCAAAACTGTATATGTCTGCATGCTGAGACAGCCTCTTTACTTCTGCTTGTTCTGGAGCTCTGTATCCACCCAATCTGGCAATGGCGTGAGCAGGGTTCAGTAACAGGGCCAAGCCGAAGTCGGAGATGCAAGCGACGCCGTTCTTGTCAAGAAGCACGTTCGAAGATTTGACGTTTCCGTGAGGTATTTTGGCTGCATTGTATTCTGCATGAATACGAGCCAGCCCTCTTGCTGCACCTAACACCAAGCTTACTCTTGTGGTCCAATCTAGTGGAATTCTTCCTGGACCACGATTTCCTGCCATTGACCAAGAAACAGTGGAAATTAAGGATTCGAATGTAATTTGAATAATCATCTTTCTTAATCAAATAGTGAAAACAAATCAAGGAGTGAAACCAAAATATATGAATTGAAAACGAAGACTTACCATGAAGAAGAGAATGCAAGCTTCCGTTGGGTAGATAATCATGGACAAGAAGTTTTTCTTCTTTTGCGTAGTAATATGCTCTGAATCTGACAATGTTGGGGTGCTTGACCTTTGCGATGATCTCCATGTACTGCTCGAACTCATTCCTGGCGCATGGGTTTGCGTCCTTAAGTCTCTTCACCGCCACGGTAGAACTGTCATCAAGCACCGCCTTATAAACCGTCCCCAAGCTGCCTTTTCCCAGCATCTCCGCCGATGCTCGGAGCAATTCCTCCAGCTCGAATTTATTCCGACGGTCGAAGAAAACAAGCCTGCTTCGGTCTGTGCCGCTAGTGCCATCGCTGTCTGCTCCCCCATTATTGGCGTACCCCTTCTTCTCACTTCCGGAGCCACTACTGCCACTTTTTCTCTTCCCATTTTCACTACCCACCATCGAGTTTGAGCTTCGTCCTCTTGCGCAACATTGAGCCACGATGAAAGAGGTTATCACCAACAATGCCACGCAATTCGCCACCACTATCGCTACTATAGCTCCGGGGCTTAACCCCTTTCGCCGTTGCGTTTTGGGTGTGACAATTACGCTTGTTTGAGATTCAGGCAAAGAACTTGGGTTCGAAGGAACTATCTGCTGCGGTGATGCGGAAGAAGGAGAGCTATCTGTGAAAGAACAAATCGGGAATGGGGTGGAGCCACATAGACCTTCATTCCCAGAGAAGGTTTTGTCGCCGAATTTCTTCATCATTCCATCGGGTAAGCGTCCGTAGAGCTCGTTGTTGGTGAAATTGAGCTCTGTGAGATTAACAAGCGAAACAGAGAGATCCGGAACTTGCCCAGAGAGAACATTGTTCTGTAGGCGAAGCGTGAGAAGGTGAGTTAACGAAGAGAGTTCGTTGGGAATTGGACCGTGGATGTTGTTGTCAGAAAGGTCAAGTCTTACTAAATGCTTAAGAGAAGCTATTCCCGGGGGAATCTCGCCGGAGAAGTCGTTGTGGGAGAGGTAAAGCAGCCTGAAGCGGGTGCAGTTGGAGAGAGCCGCAATGCTGCCGTTTAAACGATTGTCATGAAGGTCAAGTAGGCGAAGGTGCACAAGCGACGAGAGTGAGTCAATAGGTCCTCGGAGATTGAGGGAAGGTAGAGAAAGGGAGACGACTCGGCCGTTGGAGGAGCAGTAGACGCCGCGCCACGTGGCGGAGCAAGCGTCGCCTGCGGTCCAATTAGAGAGGAGATAGCCATGAGCGTCGGTCTGGAGGCGGAACAGAGTGAGCACTTGGGTGTCATTCTGAGCTAAACACAGAGATGCCGTAAAGCAGAGGAAAGCCAAAGTGAATGCGAAGGCGAAAGCCAGGTTTAATGCATAAGGCTTGTTCATGTCTCTGGAAAGAATCAGGAGTCAGGCAGGAAGGAGAAATGACGCCATTGTTGTTTCAAAATCAAAAGAAAGAACAGAGCGGAGCAGAGATATTCAATTCAAGTGTTGTTCATGAGCTCAAGACAAAAATTGAAGAATCTTCAATTTTCAAAGGGGATAGAGGGAGGAGGAGGTGACGTGATTAAAGGGTATGTGTGAGTGAGGATTGGTTCTTATGATTCAAAGGAGTGGTAATTAATGACAGAACGAATGTGATGATTAAAGGTGGCAGCTGGTATGGGATTTGTTAAAAGGGATGTTTGTGCTCATGGTTACCGTTATTCATCCATGAAAAAGAAAACAGAAAAGAAAGTCAAGTCAGTATCAAGATCTGGCTTTTTCTTTTGCCCTTCTCTGGGAAAAGCAAAAAACAAAGAAAAAGAGTTTTGTTACGTTGCTTGATCCTCCTTCTCTTTACTCTTTATAGTACCATGTAGAGTTCCATTGCTATAGCATTACTCACTCCTATGCTCCTTAATTAGTGAACTACGTATGATCCAAGATTACTATTTAATGTCTCTCATTTGCCCCGTTCTCGTTTGGTTGGTGTTATACCATGCTCTTAAGGATCTTCCCTATCAGAACCAAAGCAAAGTCGTCTTTGACTTTGGCGCCAAATTAATCAATTGGACCACAGCATGCGCAAGATTAAACCTTAATAATTATGAAACTTTCGGGGAAGCTAATGGACATCCGTTTACGGCAACGCCATTCTTGCATCTTACTCAGACTTGTAAAGCGGCGTTATGAAGCTAAAAAGTCGCTCTGCAAATCGTAATGATGAGACGACGATGACTTTAAAGGAAAAAATAGCATGCGTTAGCTATTAATAATATCATTAAGTGGGTATGCAGATATGTGCCAGCAATGGCGGATTTAACGAGATTTAACGACGAAGAGCATATCCCTCCAGATTAAACGATAAAGATGATAAAGAAGGGAACGAGAATGATCTAGAACAATTCATGGTGACCAACTTTAGGTTGCTTTGGGCTTTTCTTTCATCACTAAGTTCATGTGTGAGTGAATCTTTCACTGTGGGGAATGAACATTCATTATGTTGTTGTCGACAAATCCTTGAGGATCTCACCAATAAAGAGCAAGTCATTATTTGATTTGCCTCATCCCTCTTTTCTTTTTTCCTGTTGTGCAGGTGAAAAAAAAAAGAAAGAAAGAAAGAGAAGATTCTCCTTTGAGTAATGAGGAAGCAAAGCTTTTTTGACACCAGCCCCTAGAGTGATCCAATTTATTAATTAATAAGCATGCAAATAACACAAGGGACATGGCTCATTCGTTCCTGCCCACAAAATCAGTAAATAATATATTTATTACGACTTGACCTGTTAGCGGCTGTAGTAATACTCTTTAGCGTATCTGTTTTCTGGTAGGGGGTTACGAATTTACAAGCTATTTATAGGAACGATGGGTGGGGCACAATTAAAGCTCGGCATTTTGTGTGTAGGTTATTCATCAGTATGGTTATGATGTGGCAAAAAGCGAGGGAAATGTTTCAGCTTTTTCTTTTTCCTATTTCACTTGCTTTGTCGATGATTTGGAAAAGGCAGAATAAAGAAGCGCCGAGATTGGCGTCCCAAATTTGTAGCTTTTATTTTGCTCCTAAAAGATTTTCCTCTATCATCGGAAAATGGAGCAGATAAGAGAAAAGAAGAGAAGAGAAAGGTTTTGGCAAGCCAAAGCCACCGTTTTTAGTTTCCAAGATCCAAATCGTGTATTTGGATAACGCATTTAGCGTATCAAGCATGAGAACGTGTGTGACAAAACCACATGTCAGAGTTACCAGTCACCACTGAGTTGGTCCAATACCAGAGAGCCTCAGGTCTCTGGAAAAAGAAACAGAAGCTCATCAACCCAAGACAGTAGTAAAAAGCAAGTGTGAAATTGAGAATAGTGTTCATTTTACCAATGTTTTGGATCACGTATTAATCTGGACCAAATTGGATCGGAACTTGTAGGCATAAAGCTTGAATACATTGATTCTAGTTTTCTAGATCAACCACTTTGGTATGCTAATCTTTTAAAATCCATTCATTGGAGAGTTTTAAAATACTTCAATCTCAACTTCTTTCTCTACTACTCACATGTGACTAACTTTTTCCATAGAGACATATAAGATTTGTTTTGTTCTATTTAATTTTATCTTTTATTTATTATTTTAATTTTATATTAGAGATAAAAATTTATACTAAATAGAGGTAAAATTAAAAAATTATTAAATGTTAAAGTATAATTTATGAGTTTAAAGTTTTTCTTGACTTAATAAAAAATACTGAAAGTGACTTGACAATACTACAAAAATATGAATTATTCCCTCCTGTCTTTAATATTAGTAACTCATTAATTTTTGTATGGAGATTAAAAAAATTAAATAAATTACTTAATTATAGTATATGCTACGTAATCTCTTTAAAATAAGTAGATTATAAGTCAAATAATTTAATTTAATTAAAAATATAAATATTTTAAAATAATTTATTTAATTTTTTTAATCTCTAAAAAAATTAATTGAATCTTATATTAAGAATAAAAAAAGGAACACTAGTTGATGAGATGCTTATGGGGATCCTATCAAAATTACATCTCTAGTACCTCTCATAAATAATCAGACATACTCCAAGTAGAGCACGAATTGATGAGTGGGAGTCTAGCGATGCAAAGTAATAGAAGTATATCTTTTTTAAAAAAAAAAAATTGCAACAAGTGATGGGGATGAGAGCCATTGTGCCTGCACCTTTTGTAAAGACCTCACAGTGCTTTCCTTTCATTTTCTAAAGTGGTCCTCAAGGAATCGTACTTTAAAACTCTCTTCCATTTTATTTGTATTCGTACATGAGACAATGGATTTTGCATTTTAGATTATTCACATCATCAGGATAATAATAATCCACGCCATTACTCCAGAGAGTCCAGATAGCCCCAGGCTTGGTAGCTTAAGCAAAATAGAGTACAACTTTTAATAATTAAATTTGTAAATTTCTGGGAAGGACAGGGTTGGGCTTCTTATAATCTCCTTCAACTGTTAAATATGGGCTGCTTATGTTCACAAGCGACCAAATTTTTTTTATACACCGGAAACAAAAACTGCAAATGAAAAAGAAAACTACGAATTTATAGCCGAATTCAAATACCCACATGGGGTGAGGACTGGGGCTGAACTCTTGTCTTACTGATTTCAAACTCATATAAAGTTTTTTATATAAAAAAAAAAATAGACAAGGTATCTAGCCCAGTAACTGCAACTCATTAGCTCCATCAAGAGCTCTATTCCTAGAATTTCTTTACTAAATGATCTAATAAATCTTTTATTAGTATTATCTTAATCTTGGGGTGCCGAAAATACTAAAAAAAAGTTGTATAAAAAAAATAATACTATTATGATATCGATCAATAATTTGAATTTCAACGTACCAGTGCCAGTAAAGCATTGGCTTAATCTCTATAAGCAAGTCCCAATCTTCATACATGTCTGGAACATGAAATTTAATAAGGTGGATTGCCTCCGTAGAATCGCTACGAACAATTATATCTCTAATTCCTCCATCTAGCGATCGAATTTAACTCTCCGATTATTCTCAACTTATAAATATTATTTAGAAAATATTGATTAAAATTAAAAAAAAAAGTTCTGCAATAAGTATTTTATTTGAATAATTTTTATTGAAATTTAAGTCCTTTTGTAGATAGCCAGGTCGGGTAGCACCGAACCCAATGGCACATGAGCACTACAACCAGTCCATATTTTATTTAAAATCAGGGCAAGGTAAGGAGGGAGGAAGTATTAAAAATCATTAACCCCATTTGAAAAACTTAATAGAGGTTTAATATGATATATAATATATATATATATATAATTAGTAATTAGAGAAAATTCTAGAAGACAGAATCGAAACAGACAAAAACCATATCAGAGCTAAAATCTAAATAATTCGAGAGAAGGGCCGAAACTCAATAATGCAGGATTTTAAAACGTTATCATTGAATTATAATTGCAATTGAGTATTATGGATGGCTAATTTTGTCTTGGACAAATCCCCAACAGTTTGTGATGTCCTTCTGGGCGGCGGAGATATGAGGACGATACGATTTAATTGTGATAATTTTATGATTTCATGATTTGTGGGGAATGTTTAACATTAAAAAATGGTCCCCTGTAAGTAATCCTGAAGTACATGGTCCACTATAAAACTAGGCCATGGTCCCCTGTAACATAGTACTATGCCCTTTATAAAATGTTTTCAATTTGCATTACTAATCCCTAATAAGTAGTGTATCCTCACAAGAAAATCATATATAGAACAGGCAAAATATTACTTTAATAATAAATGAAATTATAAAGCCATGAAAAGTACGAGTGTCTCCTATATATGTCCCCCTCGAATATTTAGGTGACGTTTGTGTTGCTTTAATAAATCCCTTTTGCCTTCATCAAAAGATAGATTGAGGGAGGAAATATTCGTCTGATTGTGAAAGTCATTCAAGAAATGGTCCTGAATGGCAGTGGCGTGTGATCATTTCTTGAACAAGGCATGCCATTAATTAATTCTAGTAATTTGTCTTGCCTCCACATCGTGACACCTCATCACTATTCTTTAGCATCTGCACAAAAAGTTGACGGATGTTGGATTTTCACCGTAGATTTTTTTTTTTTTTTTGAAAAAAGAAAAGCTAGAAATGTTTTCAAACCGCAGTATTATGATGAGATTTCCAACCCCTGCTTTACTTATCTCGATCTAATGAAACGACGAGCAAGTTTTATGGATAATCAAGACCTTTTTTCTTTTTGAAGAAGCAAATCGCATAAAGACAGAAAATAAGTCAATTGAACAAGTTTAGAAATTTGGCTCGCACTGAAAATGGCATCACACTAATCTAAAGAGAAGAGATCCTCAACAAACAAAATGACAATATAGAACTGGAACAAAGCATACATCATTTTGTACGCAAGAATCAACTCGTACGTTAGCATCAGAGCACGCACCAGTTCGTACGTTTTAGCAGGCCAAAGCAGCTATATAAGAAGCACCTGACTGAACAAACTCAGTTGACTAAAACAATTTACTGCTGAATTCTATAGTATCGTCATGGAGTACGTGATTGTGGGTTTGATCCTAGCTATGCTGGTTTGGGTTTTGGGACGAAAGCAATCTGGTGTGGCGTTTCAGCTTGAGCTTCCCCCTGGACCGGCGTGTTGGCCTGTGGTTGGCAACATTTTCCAACTGGGTTGGTCACCACACGAGTCATTTGCCCAACTGGCTCGTAAACATGGTCCAATCATGACCCTTTGGTTAGGGTCCATGTGCACCGTGGTCATATCCTCTAGCGAAGTGGCTCGGGACATGTTCAAGAACCACGACGTGGTTCTGGCTGGCAGGAAGATATACGAGGCTATGAGAGATGATTATGGCCACGAGGGTTCTCTCATAACGTCTCAATATGGCCCGCACTGGAAGATGCTGAGGCGCCTGAGCACCACCGAGTTCTTCGTCACTAGCCGGTTAGACGAAATGCAAGGGGTTCGCCGGAAGTGCATAGACCGTATGGTTGACTTCATTGAAGAAGAAGCTGGTGGCGGTGGTGCCTCCATTGATATTGGGAGGTATTTCTTCTTAATGGCGTTTAATCTCATTGGGAACCTTATATTCTCAAAGGACTTGCTGGACCCACATTCAGAGAGAGGGCAAAAATTCTTTTATCATGCGGGGAAGGTGATGGAGTTGGCTGGGAAGCCAAATGCTGCAGATTTCTTGCCATTCTTGAGGTGGCTTGATCCTCAGGGCATAAAGAGGAAGTCTCAATCTCACATAAAGCGAGCCTTCGAGATCGCAGGCTGCTTCATCAAAGAAAGAATGGAGAGTTGCGTAGGTAGTTGCCAATCTACAGATCATGACAAGAGAAAAGACTTCTTAGATGTGTTGCTGGAGTTTCGTGAAGGAGTCAGAGGCACCTATAGATTTTCTCCGAGGACTATTAATGTGATTGTCTTCGTAAGTTCCTCGCTATCTTCCTTCCTCGCGGATTATTATCAATTCATCATGATACTGTATAACAAAATTTGGATGTATATATAGGAAATGTTTACTGCAGGAACAGACACGACAACAAGCACGCTAGAGTGGGCGATGGCAGAGCTGTTACACAATCCAAGAACGCTTCAGAAAGTGCAGGCAGAGCTGAGAAGCAAAATAGAACCAAAAAAGCTGGAAGAGAAGGACATAGAGGAGCTTCCTTATCTAAGAGCAGTGATCAAGGAGACGCTGAGACTTCACCCACCTCTTCCCTTCTTGGTGCCTCACATGGCCATGGACTCTTGCAAGATGCAAGGTTATTGCATCCCGAAAGAGACCCAAGTTCTTGTAAACGTTTGGGCAATCGGGCGGGACCCGATTTCTTGGGAAGACCCGTTGACGTTCAGGCCAGAGAGGTTCATGGAGGGAAACAAGATGGATTATAGGGGGCACCAATTCGAGTTCATACCATTTGGCTCAGGAAGAAGAATGTGCCCGGCGGTACCGCTTGTGTCTCGGTTGCTTCCCCTGGCTCTGGGCTCACTCTTGCATGCTTTTGATTGGGTCCTAGCAGATGGGGTTAAGGGTGAAGATATGGACATGACTGAGAAAATGGGAATCACGCTAAGGAAGGCTCTTCCCCTCCGAGTCATCCCACTTCCTTACAAAAGACTATAAAACAAAACCCACCGGCTGTTCCTGTCCCTAGTTGTGTACCTACTATAGCGTTTGCCTCAAATTCTACAAAACCTCCAAATACCTCGTTGCGTCTTAATCTGAACCGTCAAGTGCATTGTTTTAATTTCTAACCTGCATTTAGAAGTTTGTCAGTATTTGTATATATTAGTTCTTAAGCCTGCTTTGAACTTCGGTGAAATGTGGTCTAAATCTGCAGCATGTAATCGTTGAACAACTTTCACAAGGCTTGTTGTTGTTGTTATTTGCACGGATCGTAATATAAACAAAGAGGGAAAAACACTTCATCTGATAAAAAAGAGAGGTTGGGGGAGTGAAGGGGAAAAGACAATGTTAAAGGATGAGATGGATAGAATATAGGTTGTGTCTAATGGTTTGATTTACAGTTGGCAGAACTAAAGAACAAAGAAGGGGATCAAATGCTTTAGAATGCTATGAAAGATGCTCTCTTTCGTTCGGAATCATGTATGATTGTATCAGAGTGCATGTACATAACCTGTTTTAAATGATACAACGAAACCTAACCTGAGCTTCAACACTTCGGAACCCTGAAAGCGCTAAACGGTAAACCCTTTACCCTCTCCCATTTGCAATCAAATGAGAGCTATACAATGAGGACTACACTGTCACTATCATTGTCCAACTCTAAGCATATTCATTGTAGATATCATTCTTTTCCAAACAAACACCATTACAAGATCTAGCACCACCAAGCTCAGCCGTATCTCTTCTGCCAATTTCTCTATCAATCCTGCATACGTAATTCAGGCCGACAAGAAGCTCTATCATTGCAGATTCAGTTTCTGGTTGGTTTGCAAAGTAAAGAGTTTGGACAAGTAAAACATTTGCTTTTGAAGTGGTGTACTCCTTCTCAAAATTCCTCTCAGAATGCCATTTTATCATGTTATGAGCGAGTGGGGCCAACCATTCTAGTATTTGTGCTAGTGCCTGAATCCATCCTTCTGCAAGATTAGCATCATAGAAAGAAGAATCCTTACTTTTGGTGCACCACTTAAGCTTAGCTCTCAGAGCACTTCTCATGGCTGCTGGTAACATATTATACAGATCATCTCTAGTTTCAAGGTCAACCAAGTGAGGCGATGATACCATTCTCTCTATTAATATAATAACATTTGCATAATGAAGAGCCAAAGCAGAATCGCCGAGGGTAATTGGAGGTGGCTTTAATCGACCTTTGATGGATAATTTAGAAAATATTCTATTCCTACAAGAGAGAGAGAATTTATCCACAATGTTCATTTTATCAACACTTTTCATATGGCAGTCATTCAACCTCATAGAACCTCCAGTTGTTGGCATGCAGCTCTGTACAACAGGAGACTCATTTCCTACCCACATGCATCCTTTGAAGGGACCAATATGAACTAACTGTTTGCTCGCCGAACGAAGATGCTTTCCACGTAAAGTGGGCGCATTAAGAGCTTGTTGAAGCATGGTTGCTCTTTTGCTCTTTTCAGTTACAGAGTCTGAGTTTGACACTGGCCTGCTCCCAAGTGGTTCTGAATGAAATCCATAAAACTGATTATATGATGGGTGAAAAGAAGAATGCATTGGAACAGAAAAGGAATGGCTGCGTGGAAGACGGCTAGCATCCATATCCGGACAATCATTCTGTTGCTGAGTTGACAGATGACTATTTCCGTAAACATGTATAATCCTCTCAAGTATTGTTAAGAGTGATTTCGCCAGCAACCGGACAATATAATCATAACTTCTATTCCAAGGGGACATGTGTCTAATATTTTTCACTTCTTGGCGCTGCCAACTGACCTTTTTCTGGAACTCAAGCAATTTCACTCGGCTCGGCTCAGGATTTGCCTGCATTCTCCTGAATGTTTGTTCAAGCTCAGCAAGTACCTCGAGCTCTTGGGACAATTGTGTCATAGCAGTAGCAAATCTTTCCATTTTTTTCACCTTCTTTTCCATCTTTTTAGATTTATATTCCCATCCAGACCACTGAAAACTATACTGGGCCGGGTTATCAACAAAAAGTTCAAAACGATGGTATACCGGATCAGTGCACCTCTTACCCAACCTAGCCACAGACCTTGCGAGATATTCAAAATTATCAAGTATCTCATTCAATGCAAGTTCCATTAAGAAATCATCATTATCAGACACCAGAATCTTAAGCCCAACTGAATTTATAATCTCTTCTTTCAGACCCATTACCTCCATATCACTCAGTGAACGCCATAAATTGACCACTTTTTGCATCAAGCTGGCAACTTCTGATGCCAAAATTCCAATTGACGCCTTGTTGTCAAGTGCAGTTTTGCGAGAGACAGGCCAAAATACACTGAACCAGGACCCGTTCGCCGTTTCACCCCCCATTGAAAATGCCCAATCCAATGCAACTAATAGGATAAACTCAGTAACCTGAATGTAATTCAACACGTGCCCACAAATTAGACGGTGAAAACACATCCATTACGCAATTACACAGAAAGGTATATGCATCACTATTATTCGGTAGATATGGACTATGATTGTCAAATATAAAAGACAAGAAGAAAATCATAGACAGCATAGACGACAGGTTATTGCAATTTCGAACGGCCAAAGATAATCCTAGTCCCAAATGTTTTGGCAGCAAAGCAACGGAGAAAAACAGAAGATGAGTTCACAAATCATTGATCTACACTCAGTAACGTTAAGAGACTTCATGGGCCCCAGACCCATTTTCGAAATTCCAATTTTTTCACTCCTATTAGAGTCACTGAGGCCAATAAAGCAGGGCAGCTCCTAAAATTAAAGGAAAACCCCAAAGATTCAAAACCATCAGAACGAGAGAGTTGTGGGGAGAGCATAAACCTACCCTTCACATGGAGAAAATCAATGGGCGACAGCATCTGAAGTGACAATGAGCTAAAGAAGAAGAAATTGAATTCCAGCAGAAAAAAGAAGAGCGCAGCATCTTCAACAGACGACCAAAAACGGACAGATTAGTGTAAGGGAAAGAGGATAAGGAAGGAGGAACGAGGACGAACTGGGGAAGAACAGAGCAAGAAAAGGGAGAGTTAAAAAATGAGTCAACCAAAGCGAGAAGGTAAAAATATCGAAGTTTGGAATGGGTTTTGCGCTTTATGGGAATGTGGATATCACGGGAACAGTTAGTGCTGTATGATAATAATTGCAACAACTTCAAAGGAAGATATCGCTTTGGTGGTGGCCCTTCATTCGCACCTCTCACTGAAATTGGCTCTGGATTTGAGCCTTAACAAGCGGATTTTAGTGCGTTTTGTTGGCTTTTTATGTCGTTTTATGATTTGCCTTAGGGCAGCGAAGGGATTTTGAGGAGCATATCTATGGCCGTGGAGCACGATTATTCGCTGTCTGTTTGATTGCGGCCAAAATGTTCAATGAATCGATGGTTTCTAATTCTAAATACCAGAAATTAGATTCGACTCAAATTCTCGTTTTACTCTTTTTATTTTATTTTTCTTTAACAACTTGCAAGTCACGTGACGTAAATCATCGTCACTTAGTCAAACTTGCAACCTGTACGGTGTCCCGTCGTCCCAGAAAAATAGAACGCTCAAAATAATTAAATGGATCTGGAATGTTTTGTAATAAGGCTATAGAATAAATAAATAAAAAGTGATATGATAACTGAAATATATATATTCTTAATTATAAATATTAATTAATTTATATATATATTAAGAAAGTCAGATAAATAGGTTAATTATGATTAAATCTAATTTTTTTAAATAAATTAATATTATATAATTTTTAATCTATCTAAATTAATTAACTAACTCTCATATTAATTATAATTTACAGATTTATTAAGATTCTTTAACTTATCTAAAAAAATTAACTAACTTTTATAATTATGACCAGAAGTAGTGATTAGAGGGTCCGAATTACATGTTCAACAGGAGGCTTGGGATTCTTTTTCATCCTTTTTTTTCTATTTAAAAAAGATTTTATTCATTTATATCAGAGAATATAGAGAAGCAAGCAATCAATTCTCAGAGTTTCTCGCGGGCTTGGGCTGGTGGCTTCTTTTTTATTGTCAATCTAGTTCATCAGAGTTTTACCCTGACTACATCCTGATCCGATCCGCGTCGCGCACCTGACTATGGTGGGTGAGTCTCCCAACGAGGATTTTCAGCATACACTAAGGCTCAAACTCGAGACTTCACTTAAACGATACCGAACTACTTACTACTCAGATCAACCTCCGTTGACTTTGGCTGGGGGCTTTGGTGCAGGACAACTAGCCCAATGCTATTTTGTGCCAGGCCCATTTTCTAAGTATGAACTAAATTGGGCCTACGTATTGAGGCCTTAAAAGTTACGCACCCGTTTGAAAGTAGACGCCTATTACAAATTTACAATACACACCAGCTCCATGAATGGAAAAGAATTTATTATTTTTTCCCATTCTACCTTTGTTATCGCACAACTTTTATGGACTGAATTAAATTGATTTATGTGAATTAGTTAATTAGCTACTAAATTTGGAATTAGAATTAGTAAATTAGGATCCTTCAAGACCTATTTATAAGAAACAAATAATTGGTTCACATAGATCAGATAATACGTTTAAAACTGATAAGTATATTTGAGATTTAATTTTTTTTAATAAAATTGCAACGTTCATAAGCTATTAAGAATATAATCCATGCTACATTCAAAATGATGCAAGGGCTAGGACTAGTTAGCCATGGATGCATCCAAAATACTAAGTGGAAACTCCCTCGTTGAATGGTTACAGATAAGTTGGTAATGGGAAAAGCTGCAAGGCTTTTTATGAAGGCGGATTGTTGAATTAAGAGCCATGGTTGGATGGGAGCAATTCCAAAGATATTTATTGAGGTGTTAGGTTAGGCCATGGAGATGAAGGCACATGGAGTTACAACTTTTGAACCATTTTTTATCTCTTGATTACAATCCAAGTTACGATTTTCTCTCTCTATCTCCTCAGACTTTGTGGTCCCCATATATTCCCACACACATCCCCATATTGGGTCACGACAAGGTTGGAATTTCTTTCCCATTCTTTGCATAAGATGGGCATTTTGAAACTTGAAACTTTAAAAGAATAATGACCAATGCCAAATAAAAGTTTAGTATTTAATTAAGATTTTAACGGAGGGAGAAAAATGGAATATCACTTTCACACTTTGAAATGTTTATACGGAAAGTGAGGATTTATTTGAATATTAGTGCAATGATAAAATATTTGAAAGTTTGAGACTTCAAATTAGGGAGAGAGAGAAATAGATGGGTAGGCCCACATGATGGGGGCTTGAGAATCTCTCTCTTTGGTAGAATGTTTTCTGGGAAATTTTCATCTAAGGACCGTGTAGAAAATTAATATCATATTCCCTAAATAATTCTAAAATTTCACTACACCTCTCCAAGGACCAGAATTAAATTAAATTTTATAGGTGAAAATACATTTATGCCATTAGCTCTATGCAATTGTACATGTTTGACAAGTAAAATAAGGATATTTATAATAAAAATTAAGCGATTAATAATAAATAAAAATAAATTAACAACTCTAAAAAATAAAAGTGTTTAAGTCTACATTAACAAATGGAATAAGAGGATTTATAATAAAAATTATGTAATTAATCACAAACATAAGAAAATTAACAACTTTCATAAATATAATTATCCAATTTTATATTAATAAGTAAAATAAGGAGATTTACAATAAAAGTTAAGAGATTAAAAATAAATATAAGAGAATTAATAACTTTCATAAATATAAGTGTTCATGTCTAAATTAACAAGTAGAATAAAGTGATTTATAGTAAAAATATAAGAAAATTAACAACTTAATAAATACAAATATATAGTTTTAAATTAACAAGTGAAATAAATAGATTTATAATAAAAAATAAGTGATTAATAATAAATATAATAGGATTGACAACTCTCATATTTATTAAATTGAACCATGGGGATGAAAGTCTTTTTATCTATAAAATTTAATTTCATTTTAATCGTTGGGTGCAATGAAATTTTAGAATTATTTGGGGAATTTGAAATTAATTTTCTATAGGGGTCCTTAGATGAAAATTTCCCATACTTTTTTGGGGTTTTCCGGATTTAAAGAAATGGTAATAAAATAAATTAATGGGTAAACCAAATCCAAAAAGATTATGATTTTCCAGACGCGTGCTTGGTAAAGCAAAAGAGATCTATGTTGGCAAAGGAAAGGAACCTATTTTTACAACAGTACTTGATTGCGGAATTCAACTTCGGCTCTCGTTGTTTTATTTATTTATTAATACTTTGAGTAATTAGTCATTCAAAATAGAATCGCGTCCTTGTTTATTTGTTGTCACTGTCATCTGTTACTATTTGTGTGCGTCACTTATGGACAATTAAAATGACTAAACTATGTTGTCTTTTTAAAAGCTTAATCTGAACGCGCCCAACCTCCCTCGTTTTGTGTAATCTGATCACCAACAGCAATTTCTAAAATTGATCACAGTCTAATTCAGAATATTTAAAAAAGAAATAGTCTTAACGACATATTAAATAGAGTAACTTTATTTATTTATTTTCAAATTCAGATATTCAAATTCTGATATATTTATTTTCAATATGATAAATTCTAAACTTTATTTTTAATAATTTGTAGATTAAAAATTTGAGCTAGAATTATAATTTAGTATTTTACAGTGTTGAGTTAGAAATCAACTTTGACGAAGTGGTTTATTCTCATTCTTCCTGACTTTTTTACTAAATGACTGATTACATGGCTACAAATTATTATTTGTTTTTTTAATAATATTTTTTAAAAAGGGTGACTCACTTACGAAAATAAAATTTATATTTTTTAGATAATAATATTAATATCGGATATAACAAACTGTTAATTATTTTAAAACGTAAATTTAGATATATAAAAATTAAAATATTTTTTAAATGTTATTATTATAGTTATAATAATTTTATATAAAAATAGAGAGTTTGGTAAAGAGTGAATGAAGCTGTGGACGCTTGGGTGTGCAGACTGCAGCCTACCCTCCTGAAGCCCAGGAGCACGATGAAACCTTGCTATATGAGGGCCTTCCTTTTATAAATGGAGGAAAATAATTAAAATTATTTTGATCTTAATTATAAAAAATAAATATTTTTAAAATAGATTTATAAAATTAAATATTTTTTAAAAAAAATTATAAAATTAAATGCATTATTTAATTATAAATAATATAATAGGTAATTAATTAATTTAAATAAATTAAATAGTATATAATATTAATTTAATTCAAAAGGTTAAATTTAATTATAATTAATTAATTAATTTAATTTTTTAAATAGTTAAATCTATTTAAAAAAATTAACTAACTTTTATAATTAATATAAATCCTATATATTTTCTAATAAGTTAAACACAAATATGGGGTTAGCGTTGATTATAATTATTTTGAATATAATTCTTTTTTTTTTCTTTTGTTATAAATCTTCTTTTGTAGACAGCAAGAAAAAAAAAAGAAATATCATCGTCAATATAATGTAAAATATATAAGAAGAGAATTTAAACTAAGTTCTTTACATCTATTTTATCAAAGTTATATAATCTCACTTTGCCGTATGTTCTATTTTTTTAACATATTCATTTAATTTAAATACAAGTAAAAAAATAAAGAACATCAACCAAATGTGATTAAAGAATTTTGACAAAATAAATATAAAAACTTTAATATAAATATGGGTTAATATATAATTTACTGTAAGATTATATTGTAAATACTTATCCGTTCATTAATATTTTATCTAATTGAGAATTTAATTTTAGTTTTAAATTTAAGGTATATTTTTAATATTTATAAAAAAATATATTTCTATTAATACTCTCTTGACAGTAATAAAGAGAAGAAAAATAAATTAAGAATAATTATTAAAGTGTTTAAAAAAATTAATTAAATAACTTATATATTAAATAGTATATGAGTATTTTTTTACGATGCTTTCGTTGAGAAAAACATATATATATTTACAAATCTGACGTAACTTATTACATAACACTCCATGGTCCATATGCATGGCATGGCATGGCATGTACCTGCATACATATGTGTTGATGTCTTTCTATATATACACATTACCAATGACTACGGAGGGAGAATATCTCTTTTATCCTATTTATAATTCATAATATTATTTTTATATATATATAATTTTATTTGATCGTGTATTAGAGCATTATGTAAAATTTATTTTTATAAGATATAGTATATATTAAATAAGAGTTTAGATTTTATTTTAAATCTCCTAATAAAATATATTAAAAATAATTTATAAATATAATTAAAATAGTATATATAGGGAGAGAGAAATTGAAAAAAAAATTATCATCGAAGTACCCATGATTGCGATTGGACAAAAATACTTGTGGTTGGAAGAATAAATGAAAATTTAAAAAGTCGTAAGTTCCTGATGAGCGCAAGAACCAGTAAATAAATATTTTATGTTTTGGCCAGAGTAATTTATTAATTATTGGATAATTATAATAATAATAATAGGTAGCGTGATTTTGTCAGGGCGGTCAACAGTCTTACCGACAGCTTTTATTTTAATGTCCCTTTTTCAGAGCCAAATATATGTAGAAAAGAATTATAATTAATATATAAAATAACGATCTGAGTGGTAAATTTTGAGATTTTAACGGTAAATTTGTTCTTATCTTATATTAATTCCATTGTAAGGTCCTTAATCGACCTTAAATAGCATTAATTTTATTTTTTTATACCGCCCTCTTGTTAGGACTGGGAACTCCAGAATCGATCGAGGCGCCACGGTCTCACACACATATCTCCACGGAATCAATGGCAATTTTTTATATTCGAAAAAGTAATTTTATAAATTATTATAATCTATGTACGAATATATATTATTAAAATTTTGCCAAATGTTATTATTGATGGGTTAAGAAAGTTATTAAAATTAACAACATTATCAAAAAAGATTATATTTATAATAATTTATCTTTGTGATGAAAAGGTTTTATAATACAAGATTATTACTATAAATTCTAGACCACAAATAAATGCTTCCCTGCTTTATAAATTTAGCACAACAATACTTAATTTTTTTTTTCGAGGAGCTAATTATTAATAGATGTATTGTCGCATTTGATTTATATAGAAATGTAGTTTTTAATATTAAAAATATAGTCAACTTAGGTTAAAATTTGTATAATTTTATTATAAAAGAATAATTAGATTTATTATAAATTTTGTTCAAGGTTCTTGTTTTTTTTATGTAAATTTTTATAAAGGGGTTAGGCTCACCCATGATCTAAGGGTAAAGCAAAATCCTTTTTTCTTATATACGATACTAATGTCGGGCAATACGAGCTGTCTATTATCATCAGACGTAAACCTAAATACCTAGAATCTAGAATGTCTCTCCAAACGCTACGACTAAAATTATACTTTTTAAGGATCAAACACACTCTAAATAGTATAATATCTTATCTCTTTATCACTTAAATTTACAGGGGACTAGGGTATTCAAAGTTATAGCTATTATCAAACACGGATGTTATTTGCTAGACATGGGCCAGTGTTAATTAAAATTCTAACTATTGGCCCCTTAATAAAAAAATAGCAAAGGTCTTAAAACTCAAGAGGGTTGCGATTCTAAAGAATAAGAAGATATGATATTTTCATTTATTTTATTCCCTGCGGAAATTGATTTTCTCAAGTCCTGAGAGTTTCAAGAATTGACTGTTAATTTGTTTGATATTAATATAGTCAAAGAGCATATTTAAGTCTAAAGGGGTGGGGAGTGCTCCAATAGCTAATCTTTTGGAATTAGAGTTCGGTGTTATCAAAAAGAAAAATATTACAAATTGCGTTCAAGTTCGGAAGCGTGGGAAAGGGACTTTAAACCTTTCTTAATTGTTTGCTCTTATATTTTATAACTGCAATTTTTATTTTTTGTGTTTAAAAAACACGGCTGGTTTTGTTTTCAAGTCAAGAATTCCCCAAACTCTAATAATTATTGAGTACATTTTTTGGGCAAAAAATTGCTTTTGTTTATTTCAGTTAAAAGCGGTAGCATCAAATTCACATTACTAAAATGATTTTCCTGTGACTCGCTTTTGTTTAACTCGATTTTTTCTCCTTTTGATGTTGAAAAAGTAACCTTATTCCAATAACAAGATTATTCAGTAAGAAAAGAATATTCCTAACCGAGAGCAAGCCTTCAACTCCTTTTACC
Source organism: Leucaena leucocephala (assembly GCA_037074615.1). NCBI lineage: Eukaryota > Viridiplantae > Streptophyta > Magnoliopsida > Fabales > Fabaceae > Leucaena > Leucaena leucocephala. Next base: position 7,029,072 of record CM073521.1, on the reverse strand, counting down.
GTCCCTAAAAGCACTATATCCCTATATAATAATCCAGCAATAAATTTACTCTATTTTATCCGCTCAAAACTATACTAAGTAAGTTATTCGCACCTCATTCTTATATATTAAAAAATATATTAAATTAATAAAAAAATTATATTTACCTTACGAGGAAGAGGGTATTAAAAAAAATAGTCATTAATTATCTTATAATTTTTTTATAATCAATAGGAGTAAAAATTAAAAAAAAAATATATTACAAATGATTTATATTTACGATCATTTTTCTTTTTTACAATTGATTTACATATAAGACTATAATAGTACTTATATGTTTAGGAAAGTAGTTATTGAAAGAAAAAAGAAAAACCCAATGTTGTTTTCAAAATTTCTCTTTATTTTTTTTTAACGTTTACTGTTGTCAACCTCATGGAGTCATGGCATACGTCAGTTTAACTAATATAATACTACTGGAAAAATACTTCAATAATCAATAACATGTTCATCAAAATTGCACAAGTCCTACTGATTTGATTATCTTCTTACCATTTGGAGCCATCTAGTAGTGGAGGCATATTAACGAGACAGGAGCATATTTTTTCCCGCGGTTTCTAAAATATATTTTGACTAAATTAAGGCTGGTCAATTTGGATTTCCATAAATACCACAACAGTCCCTAAGAATTTGTTCGCCCAGGTGGAAAAGTAAATGTCCTACGACAAAAAGTAGTTTAGGTGCAGATTTAAGTCCCAATTTAAAAACGACAATTACTGGTATCGCGGTAATTGACATTAGACCCCGAGTGGTTTGTTTGGTTGTTTTTTTAAATTGCATGCGTGACTTATTATTTGAATAACATCTGGGCATTTAATTAGATTATTTTAATTTAAAGGTGATTTCCGTATTTATGGAGGGCACCGGTGCAGCGGGGAAAGAAAATATCAGTAAGAGTGTGGTTTTGTTTCATGAAGAAAGCAAGCCTATGAGCTACTCCCCCTACTAATTGTGGCGCCATTTCAGGGACACCATTGTTCAAACCTCAAACTCAAAGCATTTTCTCGGACCTTGTCGCTTCCCATACTGCGAAAAACACAGACAACCTCTGTAGATTGCTCTAATGGAAGAAAGTGTGTCGGCTTCAACCCCACAACCTCTCACAACATCTCTGCCTCAGGTAACAAACAACAGTGCAGGGGCAATAGTTGTTGCAGAACCGGTGACAACGCCGGCAAGTGGCGGCGGCCAAGGCAGCTTTGATTTGTTGGGGAAGAAAAAGAGAGGAAGGCCCAGAAAATATGACTCTGAAGGCAATTTAACGACGTCGTACCAGAAGCACCAGGCTGCCTCCGCCTTCTCTTTCTCCTCCAAAAAGGCTCGACCCAAGCCTCTTCCCCACATTTTTGCATCCTTTGGTGAGTTTCGCTTCAACCTGCTTTTCCTCTGGGGTTTGTTGTTGGATGAGAAAGAAATTACCTTGAATTAATCTCTTTCGTTGCACAAACGATGACTTAGGGCTCATAATCGCTGAAAAATGCATGAAATTATTCTCTGAGAAACAGATCTTCTAACATCTGCTTTACCATCTTTGAAGGTGGGTTTTTTGCAAACACAGCTGGTGGGGATTTTACCCCTCATGTTTTTACTGTTCATACCGGAGAGGTAATGCAAAAATCTGAGTGAATGAATACTTAGCCTAGATTCACATAATATATAGTATGTTTGACATTATTACCTTGCAGGATGTTTCAGGAAAAATTCTTTCATTTGCCCAGAACGGTCCCAGAGGAATATGCATTCTTTCTGCCAATGGGGCTATCTCTAATGTGACAATGCGCCAACCTGGTTCTTCCGGTGGCCTGTTGACTTATGAGGCATGATCTCTCTCCTCCCCCAATTCTGCTGCAGTTCTGCAATCTCACAAATAAGAATTTCAAAGCTCATTCTTTCCGGTTTCACAGTCAAAGAACGAACTTGAGAAATAATGACTTAGTGCATTGTTTTGTTTCAGGGTCGATTTGAGATTTTATCTCTGTCTGGGTCATTCACAATGAACGATAACGGTAGTGGCATGGCAAGTCGGACCGGTGGGTTGAGCGTCTCACTGGCTGGACCGGACGGACGGGTCATAGGAGGTGGTGTTGCCGGTTTATTGACAGCTGCTAGCCCAATCCAGGTATTATATTCATGATCTCTTCAACTTCTGACTCATGAATCCAATTATCAGCTCTCTATATATTTCTTTTATTGCATTTCAGATTGTGATGGGAAGCTTCATGTCAAATGGTTATTTCCATAAGAAACATAAAAAGAAGCAGAACCGAGAACATACAGTTGCTTCTCCTCCTGATTCAGGGATGGCAGCTAGGGCTGTGCCACAAGAAAATCCCAACGGTGAAGCCTGTTTGAAACCAACGTCCCAGATACCAGAAGAACAGGGCCTGATAGAATCTGAGGATGTCACTAACGGTAAACAGAACTTAGATGTGCATTTGAACGGTTCTCAACATTTGTCGGATCAAAGGCCATACCCGGACATCAACATATCTCTGCCTGCCCAATAGAGCTTTTAGGTACAGTTCTTATAAATCAACTCAGCATTGTGTCATTGAGGTATCTTCTGACATGAGTATCATTAGTACCATGCTATTTTTTCTTACAGGTGATTTGGAGGCTGACATGATAACAGAATGAAACTAACTGGTACCTGGTACCTTTTGGCTTTGACAACCAGATTAGTTTGTTGTAGTGTGATTTTATTATTAGTACTAGGATATTTGTCAGGAATTAGAAAGGAACGAGGACGCATCTTTTTGTTTGATATCTAATTCTTTACTGTATCAAAGAGATTGTCGGCTATTACTCGGAGAAGTTTGTTAATTAAGGTTTGTTTCAGCTAGAGATTATTTGTATGGTTCACTTTAGAAGCATGAATGACACCTGTTTCTAGATCCAAGAAGAAATTCTTGTAAAAGTTGAAGTCGTGAATTAATTAGGAATCACAACAGTAGTTTGTTAGAACCTTCTAAGTCATCGATCGTGTTCATCCACTGCGTTTTGTGAATACAGCAAAATTGAAGGATTATGGGGAGGGTTTTGTGAGGTTAGTATTTGAATAGTGTTCGCTACAGAATCTGGGCCTTGTTTCTTGGTTTAAATTTAAAAATTCAAATTTGTGAACTGAGTTTGGGACTGTGTCAGAGTGAAACCACTCCTCACAGCACTTGAACCGAACGACACAAGAAATATTTTAATGAAAAAAACATAGTACAATAAAATATGAACCCGGTTATTTATCAAAAAAAAAAATATGAACCCGGTTTTCAGCCAACAAACGTTAACCTCGCAGTTCAAAATCTACGACTTCTTAAGCGTGCAGGATAGGTAAATGAACGAATAAGTAGAAATGCAATTAAAGAAAATTTATTGAAGGAGGTAAAATTTTGTCATGACTCATAAATTGGGATGCAGATTCACTCAACCACTTCTCTTTCCTCATCTCTTATAATCACGTCTTTCTTCACATTTACTTTGTCGTCTTCTCTCTTATCTTAGTTGCCCAAACTTAAAAGAAATAAAAAAAAATAGAAAAAAAAAGTTTTCTTAAAAAAAACACTTTTTTTTTAAAAAAAGTGTTTTTAAGAAAAATTTAAAAAAAATAAAAACACTTTTTTTTAAAAAAGTATTTATTTATTTTAAAAAAAGTTTATTTTTTCTTTTAAGTTTAGGCAGTGGAGAAGAGAGAAGGAAACAAGGTAAAGGTGAAGAAATGTGTCATTATGAGGGATGAGGAGGGAGAACCCGTTGAGAGGGTCTGTTTCGATAAATTGTTATCTCATGTTTTGCACACTATATTACCAATTACTCCTCATATTCTTAATATAGGATATGATTAGGGAGTTAATATTAGTTCAAAATATAAAACTTATTTTTTATATTTATTAAATTTTTTCTTAAATTATCCATATTCGTACTCTTTCAAACATAATCAAGTAAAAAAGAGAGGAAGTAAATTAAAGAAGATGATTAGAGTATTATAAAAAAATTATCATATTAATTATTTTTTTAATTTAATTAAATTAATCAAATAAATTTTATATTAAGAATACGAACAGTATTTAAAAACGCAGAATTATCATTGCAGGGATTTACAAAACGATAGCAAAGATGTGAGGATGCTGTTGGGTCTTTCTAATTACCACTTAGGAATCTCTGGCCCAACATATAGTTTATAAATTATGGGCCTAGAAGGAAACGGGTTGAACGGTGGGCTAATATGATTCTATCAATCTGTTAGTGGGCTAGTAATGACGGGCTTTGCTTATGTATTGCAGAAGCCCACTATAGGTGTGGAAGTGGGATCTTGGAATGTCAACTTCAAATTGGTTTATACCAAAAAAAAAAAACTTCAAATTGGCTCACGCACTACCATCACTGTATTCAACATTCACCTAAACAACCAACGGGGGTTGGTCCGAGTGGTAAGCGGCTCGGTATCGCTTAAGCGAGGTCTCGAGTTCGAGCCTTAGCGAATGCAGAAAATCCCCGTTGGGAGACTCACCCACCATAGCCAGGTGCGCGACGCGGGTCAGATCCGGATGTAGTCAGGGCAAAGCTCCGGTGAACCGGGTGGGCAACAAAAAAAAAACATTCACCTAAAGAGTTTGAGCTTTAACATATGTACAAAATTTTCATTGGGAGACTCACCCACTATAGCCAAGTGTGCGACGCGGGTCGGATCCGGATGTAGTCGAGGCAAAGTTTCGATGAACCGGGGGAACAACAAAAAAAAAACATTCGCCTAGCTGCCTCTTCAATCATACTTTTATTATACAAATGAGAGTTGACACAGATAATAAGGAATATGCTGATATTTCATAAAAATACGAGTTCGATTCTCACTACCGTCGTGAGGGCTCCTTTAGTAGGTGATATTATAAATCTCCTGTAAATACTCTCTGAGCCCTGTGACTTTACCCTGACTTTAGTAGAGTTAATACTGAACTCATCTAAATTTTTTTTTATAAAAAAAAATATACTCCTATTATATATCGTCATATTATGCGTGTCTCTAATCTAAAAGTCAACTTTTCCTGGTAATTTCAATTTATATTTGACATAATTATAAAATGTTTTATTTTATTTTTTGAAAAAAGCTCTGCTCCTACACCATAACACAAGGCGCTGCCTGATTCGTGCGTGTGTATTAAAATAAGCATATATATATATATTCAGGTCAAAAAAATAAAGAATAGTCATATATATATTTTTATATTCTTAAGTAGGTGGATGAACGCCTCCACACCGACAATAGTGGACAAATGGCCAAGTGAATTGGGTGGATATTAGTCAACGTCATTGGCCACGTTTCATATTTATTTATTTATTTATTTAAGATCATCTCACTTTTCGCGCTATAAATTGTTTTTTTAATGAAGGTACTGTTGTTGAAATCTCAGAGAGCAGTGTGCAACATATATGGTTGTTATGTCTTTGCTGTTTTCAAAACAAAAGTCAGAGATCTCATTCAACAATTGGTAGCAACTCCCTTTCTGCTCTTTTATTAATCCTTAAATAATCCCCCGTTTCACAGAAAGCTGTTCCTTTTCCTTGTTTGTCTGTGCAAAACTGAAAACTGAAATGGCAAAGTTCTACCCTACACAGAATGATAAGAAATATATACAACTAATATTTGTGTTAGAACTACACTACACTTCCATGTGTTGTGTGTCAGATAAAATATGACAATTCTAAATGCATAAAACGTTCAAAAATTCGTTGCGTTATAATGTTCATATTCTTTCTGCTTTATAGATTATTACACACATACACCATGTCCCTTTTTTCTCCCTAATCTCTTGTATCTGGATGTGACGATATTGATTGTGTTAAGTCAAAGTTGGATGAAAGTGAAAAAGAGAATCCCATTCCTTAAAGAATTGTGACCATACATACGTACATAGCCATAGAACTTTTCGATGCTCTAGAACCTCCTCAGCTCCTTGTCCTGCTGTTCTTATTCTAGTCCTTGTCATAGTACATATTACCGTCCCAATTTTTGCTCCTTTTGTTTAAATCGGCACGTTGTTTCGTACTCTGTTTGATTCGCGAATATATTCCCTCGCCTTCGTCTCTTACTTTTTTCCAAAATACATAATAAAAAAATATGACTTTTTAGTTTGGTTGATATATAGCAGAAACAGAAGTGCAGAGAAGGAGAAGTTATTTATTTATTTATTTATTGAGATGGGTCAAAAGTAGAAATGTGAGAGTGAAGATGGAAGTGGAAGAAGAGAGAAGACAAAAATAGAAGGTGGGGTGAGCTTTCCATTACAAGCAAAGAAGCATCTTCGTTAATTGGCTGGGAACAAGCAAGAACTAACTTGATGATGAAGGACTTTGAATGGTGGAAACAAAAAGTGACCTCTTGGCTGCCACTTAGTCATTTGTGTGTTGACAAAGAGATGTGAGACATTTTTCAGAGTGGTTGTTGTGTCATATACATATGTGACTCTGTGTAGTGTAATGCCCTCAAATTGTTAAACTCACAACAACAACAGCATGCCTGACAACGTAATATTCAAAACTAGGAAAACCCCCCTAATCATATCTTCTCCAGCCTGTCTTCTTTCTTGTTCACTCCTCATTTATTACCACCAAAAAGGAAATCTCAACTTTCCCATACATGGCCACACATCGCTCTTGTCTTTTTGCACCTTCTTCATCATTTCTTATTGCTGCGCCTCGATCTCAACACTTACAATATCATATTCTAGTGAGTCTCCTGGTTTGTTAGAATGTTCTTATTTTAATACAAATCATATGAGTGTGGGTATTTTTATACACATGAATATTTTGAGCCCAACACTATATATATAACACATACATGAAACTCATTCCCACGTTAATTCACAGCTCTTATCATCAATATATATCAGCACTTGTAAGCTTAGCTTTCATGGCACCCTCATATGTTGTCGTAACTGCTGTTCTGGTCCATGTTCCACGTTGTATATGGATGGAGTACACATGGTCGGCCTCACATGGTGTTCAAGTGTATTGATTGCTCTGGGATATTTATTTTATCTTTTGAATGAAGAAATATATAGTATTATTAGCAGCTGTGCGTGTCTGTTCATGATTGTTTTGTGGAGCATTCGTGTATGTGAAGCCAAATGAGACTCCAATTGCATCTGGATCCAATCTTGCCCCCATTAATGATCGTCCTTTTCTTATCCTTGCTTTTCATACTGTTCAGTTTCATGAAGATATATACAGGTAAGATTTTTATATATAATTAATTAAGCAAATATTATGTGCTGATTAATTATATATAAAAGGGCAGGGGGCACAAAAGAAAAAACAACAACAACAACAACACAACTCTAGTTGTGGGTTGGATTTTTTAAATGATATAGTTCATTCCAGTCTAAAGCAAATGGAACATATAATATGACATTAAAAAAAAAAATCGATCGTATGATAATGTTGATGAAAAGAGTTTGCCTCCGTCAAAGGTAAGCTCAATTGAATTCAAATTAACACTGATTCAAACGTGTCAACAGTCCAACATGATATTAAGAAGAAGAAAACACGTTTAATTATAAATGAACTAATACCTAGTTAATTCAAACAAAGATGTATATGCACGCATATATATATATATCCCGAACCATGACCCTTGTTTTGGTGCCTTATTTTCTGAGCTAAATCTTGGGGATTTTTTTTTTTTTGAGCTCTGGTTCTGTGATATATATTAGTCAACACAGTGAAGAAGAAGAAAAGGTGAGAACAAGCTTAAGATTGAAGCGTAAAGAAGGGAAGGAGAAATGGGTGTAGAATAAGGTGCAATGTCTAATTATTCTAATAAAGACATACATATCTGAGATGAAAGCTCTCACTCACTTACCCTCTTCTGAGATTTTATTTCATTTTTAATCACCCATAACACAAATTAATAATAATACCCCCTTATATTTGTATTCAATATTACAAGTAATTATTTTGTTTTATAAAAGTTATAGAGACCCTTGCATATAGAAAAATATTTTATTAGGAGAAATAAAATTTATTTCGATAACTTATATATTATAGAAAGAATAATCTTTCAATTATTTGTTAACAAATATTATCTTATTTCTACTAAAAAAAATATTGACACGATGTACAGAGATACAAATCATCATCATTTCATGGACACGGTCATATTATTATGACCAGAGAGACCCACATCAATCAGCTTTATCTCGGAACCTTGGAAATGTTTCTGTTTCATATATACTCTACGGTTCCACCGACGATGCTTTCTTCTTTTTCTGTTGTGGTCGTCTCTTTTCAATACTCAAACTTCAATCATTTGTATATAGTTTTCATATGACTGTATGTATAGGTCAATTAATTGAGCCATTAGTCAATAATAATCAATGGATTAAAGGGGACCGCCAATCTCTTCTTCCTTCTCTAAAATTAAGGGCCCGTTTAGATGGAATTTTAAAAAATGACTCATAAAAGAAAAGCTTATGGACAGCTTATAAAAAAAGGCTTTTAGAGAAAAATTTATAAAAAAAAAGTAGTTTTGAATAAATAAGTGTTTGGATAGTTATTTTTAGAATGACTTTTTATATTAGTAAATTATCAAAAAAGATATGCTTTGATTTAAAGTAAAAGAGATGAGAGAGGTAGAAAAAAAAGAAGAGAGAGGAGAGAGAGTAGAGAGGAGAAATGAGAGAGGGTGTAAGAAAAAGTAGGAAAGAGGGTGTAAGAAAAATTAGGGGTAAGATATGGCTGTTTGTTTTAAAAAATTTTCAAACAAAAATTTTACCCAAAAAAACTTTTAAAATTATGGTTTACAACGTTTCCAAACACACCCTAAAGCTATTAGTAAACACATACGCATCCATCACCTTCCACCCAATAACTTGGCTTTTCATCCAACTTTAGTTTAATTTATTTAATTGCAATTAAATTAACCAAACCCTGTATTTATTTATGTATCATTTTCTTCCCTTTTTTTAATTTTTTTTGTGACCAAAACTATTGCCGACGCTGGTAATTTTGTCTATATACGAGACAGAGACATGAAACTAGTTTAATTGATACTCCTCTAATTCTTGATATATGATCTAATTAAAGAGTTAATTTCGATCCTAAATATAAAATATATTTATCATATTTATCCATATTTTTTTCTAAATTAACTCTATTGTACTCTCTCAACAATAATCAAATAAGAGAAGGAGTGAGGAAATTTAGAAAAATGATTATGGTGTTTTAAAAAAATATATTAATTTAACTATCTTCTTTAATCTAATTAATTTAGTTAAATAAATCTTATATTTAGAATAAGAGGAATAATGTATACTCGAGATTATGATATTTAATTGAATATCCGTTGGGATGATTCAGAAATTGAATACTTGAGTTTATCTCTATGATTACTATTATTACATGTATATTGTGATTTTTTTATAATTCGCCAGGTGATTGAATATTAATTAGGTGAGGATAAGGAAAGATTTGTGACTAATTATACTGATTACCTAGGGAAGCATCTTAATTAGAAATTTAGAATTACACTACCTCTAGTCCACACGAAACCAAGTTCTGTCATATTATCATAATGAGTTAATTCATATTTTAAAGGGGCGATTTTGATGTTTATTAATTGAACCTTAATGACAGTTTATCTACCCAAATTGCTCTTTGTTGGCAATTCAAGTTGATCTTAATTGGAATCAGTGAAACTGTTGGTTACTTGTAATATTTTATGAGTGCTAATTTGTCTGTGTGATAAAGACATAAAAACAGAAATATATTGCTAAAGTGTTAGATGCATAAAGATAATATATAATATACATAATGGCCCGGGCAAGCATGCTGAAAAATTTTATGCAGTATTTGACTTGGGATAAAGGAGAATTAGGTGGCGATATAGAAAGATTTATGACTATTGGAAATGATTAAATATAATTAGCGTATTCATTACAAAATTAAATCCAGAAAATACTAATCATACCATGTTGATGTAACCTACACTGACTTCAAACTAAGTTAATTATGCTTAGATTGAAGCATGTTCATACCCTCTCAAGACTAACTTCTACGAGATTATAACCTGCAAAGACTTCGAGTTAAGTTAATTTTATGATTAGTTGGGTTGGTTTTTGCCACGAAAACTAATTAAATTGAACCGGATGACCTTTTTTTTTCAAGTGAAACTTATTTTAGCTCATGAATTTGTTTTTTTTTTGGTTTAAAAAAGTTATTTTTATTAATTACAAAAGAGTCAAATATCAATAGGAGGAACCATTTTTTTCTCCATTTCTTTATTTTTTTTATGATATAGTGCTGTTCACATTTTAATTATAAAAATCAATTGATTACTTCAGGTAGATTAAAAAAATTAAATTGATTAGTTAATTATGACTAAATATAATCTCTTAAAATAAATTCATATTATATATTTTTTAATCAATCCAAACTAATCATATAACTATTATATTAATTATAATTAATTGATTTATTTAATTTTTTAAATTTATCTAAAAAAGACAGTAACTCTTATAAAGAAAACCGGAGGTAGTAATTCACATTTAATTTGATTTATCATGGATCTATTATGATCAAGTAGGGCCTCAAGTTTTGTATGATAAAAATATGATATGGAATTGAACACTTTGATTCTCTCAATAACAACTAATTTCCAGAAGCCACACATTGAGCTGAATTAACATGAATCCTTCCATGTTAGGCTGACCATAATTGAATAATCCTTCCGAAATCCGAACGTGTGTGTGTGTGTATTTATTTATTTATTTTTTTTGGGCCAACGGCCATCTTAATTAACTTTTTAAGCAAAGCTCATTATTTTTGGACGGTTTAGGGAACAAAACTCCATACTTTCTTTTGCTTTTAGTTTTAAGCTTAAAAAAAAGGTCCAGATTCGGGTCATAATGCGGTTTTCTTTTCTTTTTCTTTTGCGATTTGCAGAAGTTAATGTAGGCTGTGGGGGTTTGCATGTATGGTCAATGGTTCTAAATTTTTGCACAAGATAAAAGTTGCTTACTTTAATTAAACTATGACATTAATATAAATTGTTAGCAAATATTATGTTCATCCATGTCTTTCTCAAGTAATTAACTATTTTATAATTAACAATTTATTGATTGAGATATTAAGCAGTCCTATCATTAAAAAAAAATATGAGTTTAAATCTGAAAAATTCACTTATTAAAAGGATCTTAACCTTAACGTTTTTACTTGATAAAAATTAGTTTCAAATCTAAAGTCATTTATAGGTATTTTGAGTGTAAAAAAACTGTTATTTGATAATTAGACAGATAAAACAAGGACAATAAACATGCTTTGATTTTGTTATATGGTGGTTGGTGAGTGAAATACTGATATGAATTATAAAATATTATTTAATATTAATATGAAATATAAAAATATATATTTTTGTGGGTACAAATATAAAAATGTATTGAATCGCAGGGGATGGAATAATACTTTCCGTATATTATAGACCATGCGAATTGTGAAATGCATGGCCCACATCTAGCGAAGGACCGAAATAGACAGCTCGAAGTTTCTGGCTATCGCCTTTTAAATTAATTAATCTGATCACGGGGTAGAGAAACAAGATGTTTACGAGTTTCTCCTCCGCGCCACAGTGATAAATAAACCAAAAACGAGAGGTAAAGAAACGGTGTCGTTTCATCACAGGGAGGGGCAGAGCAGGGAAGCCTCAGAATGAGTCGGTGGACAGAAGCCGAACCCCCTGGCACGAGTCAACAATTTTTGTTTGTTGGTGAATAAAAAGCATTCAACTACCCCTGATAGTTGGAACACGTGGATGTGCGAACATTCGGATTACAATATATTCGAATTGAATTGAAATATTTGAAATTAAAATTCCTCAAGAGCACTAAAATAAATTATACGGTAACACAATGCTTACTCGTGGTCGTGACAGTTTATAATATAATAGTAGTATCATATAGCTATAAAAATAATACCATGCTGAAAATACCAGAGGAATTATTTTATTTAAATTCAAGGAGAATTTAGATTATGATTAAATTCTGAAGAAGTTTATTGGCAGTGACGTAGAGGACCCCAAGGGCAATAATCCCTCTAAGTGGTAGTCGATATATATATTTATATATTTAATTTAATAAACAAATGATCCCTAACCACTTTTTTTTTTTTTAAATTGTTCACCAACTTGGAAAACACAGCCTCCATAAGTAATTTTTATTTAGCGTTAACGAGAGCGCCTGAGATTTTCAATTAATTTATAAATTAGTAAATTTATAAAGTAATGAGGCTCGAAAAATTCAGATTAATATGAGGAAGTTTTTAATTAAAAAGGAAAAGCTCATTAAAATATATACACACAGACACAAATAATTAGAAACATTCTCACCCGTAATATGTTCTCCTAATCTAGTTTATTATTTTAGATCTAGTTTATGATACACATTTATTTCGAAGAAAACATTCATTGTGAATCGGAAGCTTCTTAGCTGTCACGTAGGTGGACAACAGCGAGGGCAAATTGGTCAATGCATTTAACGATTGGATGGTCAATTGGTAAGGAAGGGACAGGGTAGGGAATCGGGATCCACAGTCTCTTTTGTTTGGGGGGACTGGGCCTCCAACTACGTAATTGTAATACTAAATATTAAAGAAATATAAATCTAACTGTTATGAAGAGTTAGTGGAGCATGATTATTATTTATTTAACATATCACATCTAGTATTAAAACTGCCTAAGCTTCAAATAAATATAGAGCAATGGAGGGACCTTCAACAGAGAGACCTTAAACCCTTTGGATCATAATTATTTCTTTTTCATCTCTAACTCCTGTTTGATTAGAGAGAAAATAAGAGAGAAAAGGGGAGCACGAAAGAAAATAAAGAGAGAAGTGAGTTTTCCTAGGAAGAAAATTGTAAGGAAAAAAAAATTATAGAAGAAAATAAGGTGTTGGACCCACACCGTTTATCTTCTAAATTTTATCCTATCGATACGTTAGTAGGATAATTTTTTTTATAAAAATAAAAATAAAATTAATTTATAAATAAATTTTAAAATTTTATTTAATAAATTATAAATGCATATAGAAATAATATATATATTATAATTTGAGATAAAATTATTTAAAATATTTTATTTCTACTTCTCTCATCTTATTTTTTAATATCTTTTATAAAATTAAAATATCTCAAAATATTTTACATAAAAATAAAAATAATTTTTATTATAATAAATAAAAAATATTTAATTATATTTCTATTTTCTCCCTTCCACCAAACATCCCCATATGTCAGACAAAGCACATTCCCATTTGCCGTCATGTCTGTACATACTGTGTGTTGATTTTGTTTTTACCGCCCAAAGTATTAGGTGCTGATAAACCATAAATAAAAGAGGTAAAATGTGTACTTAGTTAGTCACCAAATTATAATTTTTAAAAAGTTTTTAGTTTAAATTTTAATTTAATTTTTTAAATAAATAGTCTCATTTATTTAAAAAAATTTATTGACAAAATTATAATTTTATATAAACTCTTAAAAATAATTTATAAAATAAGAAAAAAAATTATAGACTATCTAATAACTATTTTATTACTTCTTTTATACTCTTTCATCTCTATCGTCTTATTCTCCTTTATCGAGATCTCCCTTGTCATCACCGAAGGAGGAAGAGGCGGTGGTCATTGTCTTCTTCTCTGTCTTGTCGTATTCTTTACTTCTGTTAGAGACCAGCCACAGATAATCTAGATCTCCTTTAGTTCGCATATCGTCTTCTTCTGGTTTACGTCTTTTTTAGATTTGCACTACTGTCACATCTCTTCCGTTTTGCTCTGTTGTCGCTAGTCCGTGTTCTTCTCTGTCATTGAAGATGACTATAGGTGATGATGATATTTTACTGTCAGCCGTGTTGCTCCTCTGTTATTGGTCGTGCTGTCGTGTCTCTGTGGTCTCCTCCGTTACTAAAAATGACCGTCGAAGATGATGATGATTTTGCAGTCAATTGTCTTATATTGAGTAATGATGGATGATGATGATAAATATAAATAATTAATTAATTATTTTTTTATCATATACCCTTTCTGATAATTTATCAACCATAAAATAATTATACTAATAACTAACAAAATACTCATTTGTTCAGATTTTTTTTCCCTATAAGTTATTCTCTAAAATAGCTTTCCAAAAGTAATTTAAAAGTAATTGTTTCCATAAACTTATCTTAAAAAACCAAGCCAAACAAGCCAAAATTATATTCTACCAATTTTTTATATTTTTTTGAGACCTGAAATGGATACTTTATAACCACGGGCTAGTTACATAAATCACAACAACAAAAGTTAAATAGAACCCTCTTTGAATACAGTGGACGTAAAACTGAAAATAAATTTTGTATTAAATTATTTGATTTTAAAATATAATAATATGATAACATATCTTTATTAAATACTTGTTTTTATACTATTTGATTATGTTAATGTTAATATGTTTTTTATTTTAATATTTAATTTGATCTTAAATATGATTTCTTTATGTGTAGGAGTAAGGATATTTTAGTCATTTCAATATTTACTTATTTTTTTATCTCTTATTTTTTCCGTCCATCTAAATAGAAAAAGTGATAATATTTTTTCTCAATTTTTTTTTTTACTATTTTCTCTCCTCTTGCTTTTTCCCCCCATCAAAACTAAGTATAAATCTCAAAGTTCTTGTAGTAGGATTATGCTGGTTTTTCTTTATCTTTTTTCCCCCAAACAATTAGTTTTGTTGTTGATGATTTATATATGACATGGTTTTCATTTCACTTTATTATATTTTTTGATGACGATATTGATTAATTAATCTTCGTTAAGAATAAAAGGTGAAAGGTGTTTCTACTTTCTATAACGTGTGTATAATACTACAATGTAACATTTCTTAAATATATTTTATTTTTATCTACATAGTAAAATAAATACTGCTCTTAAGTAGTGTATTTAGATATAATTTTAGAAAATAACTTATAAAAAAAATAAATTTTAGAAAATAATTTTTGAAGAAGAGCTTATAAAAAAAATAATTTTAAATAAATGAGTATTTGGATAATTATTATCAGAATAACTTAGAATAACTTTTGTAATTAGTAAATTATGATAAAAGGTATAATTTTGTTAAAAGTATGATAGATAAGAGAGAGTGGAGACGAGATAAGAGAGATGAGAGATGATGAAGAAAAGAGAGGAGTGAGGGTATAAGGTATAAGAAAAAGTAAAAGTAAAATAGCAATTGGATAATTTATAAACTATTTTACTGTTCTAAAAATTAGTATCAGTAGTTTATCTAAAACTTTAATTTTAAACTATAATTTAATCTACAAATTTATAGATAAATATGACTATTTATTTTAAAAATTTTATAAATTAAAATTTAAGCTAAAAGTTATTTTAAAATTTTAATTTAAAAAAATTTCAAACAGCCCTGTACTATAACACAAATGCGGCCACTAGGCTGAACTCGTGTATTTGAGATTTTAAAAATATGTATAAAGTTACAATTACTCCAAACTAATTGCCACGTAGGCTACGTACATATAGGTACAAGTACAAGTATGTCACTAATCAATATAAAATCAATTACGACATCAATGATCAATATGTGTGGTCACGAGTCCTACACTAAGAGAGTAACTTTAAAAGAGAAGATTTATAAAGTATTGAATTCCTTAAATTTTAATAGTTAGTTTTTATGGCTCAACCTCCTTAAAAACTTGTAATCGATTATACAGTAAATAAAAGAGAAGAACTCACTGGCCAGAAACACATGTGAACAAAAATGAAAATCAAACGAACAAATTGAATTGAATCAAAGGTAAATGCACAAACTTGCTATCATTATTAAAATGTTTAACGTCACGCGCGACCATGTAAATAAAATAAAATAATTATTGGATTAAATATACAATAACTAACCACCAAATCACTTTATTTTTTTTGTTTTTGGTAAAATAACTCTCTATATTTATTTTATATAATAAGATTTAAATGAGTTTAACATTAGTCTCTTATCAAGGTCAGGATATAGTCTCAGGGCTCGAAAAACGCTTACAAAAGAGCTTATAAGATCGTTTACTAAATTTTTTTTATAATAATAATAACGAGAATTTAACTAACATTTTTATAAAATATAAGTTAATTTATTATTATATTTATCAACTATTTTTTGAAATCATTTTCTATCTATCCTACCAATATTTATCACCGTCTGATTTAAACCCTACTACAAGATTGGGCTTTTAGCCTCAGACAGCCCAATTAGCCTATGGCAAAATATTTGCGCAATTTTTAAAATCATCTTGGCCCCACATCAACCAAGCGAACAAACCCCATCAACCAATCAGATCACGACACGCATGATTTTTTGCTGTTGAGAAAACTGTAGGATATACCTGATTCAGACGCAAATTACAATATTAGTAGCTAGATACCCAGGTATATATACTCATTTTACTTTTCTATAATATATTAAGTCTGTATACATGTTCTTATATAGAAAACCATGGGTGGAATATCATGACTTTTTCTCCCCTTTTTTTTGTGCACATGTGCAAAACTAACCTCAATAGAAAAACCATATACCCAAGAAGAATGCAATCATTATTAGTATTATCAATATCATTAATTACTATGTATTTTTTGTATTTATTCCATTCCAATTTTAGAACTTTATTACCCACCTTCTCTTTGCCTGGCTGTAAATCAGAATTCTGTGTTACCAAGAAGCCTTGAGAGCCAAGCACATTATAAAAACCCAACGACACTCAAAGGCACAACACCCATATACAATATATTCTTCTGAACACCCCCCCTCCTTCTTCTCTCATTTTTGTTTTATCATTAATTATATATTTACCACCACGAAGCTCCTGAATTCTCTGCTTCCTCTTCTGTAAATGTTGTCTGCTTCTGCATTCTATTGTATTGATTACAGAAGCAGAGAAGAAGGACTGTGAGAGAAGAGGAAAGAGTCAAGAACCACAAAACTTCCTTTCTTGTCTTCTTTAGCTTCTGCAATTACTTCTGGGGCCTCATTGCTCCAGATCCACCTAGTGGGATTTTAGTTTTTAGCCAAAGTAAACACAACATTCCAGCTCTCTGCCTCCATTGTCTCGCGTGACCCTGAAGCAAAAATACCCAACAAAAATAATATTCCTCCTCCTTTATCAAAAGTTGCTTCTTTTAAAGTGGGGTTTCATCTCCTCTGTTTCTCTGGCGACCCATTACTGTAAAAGAAACAAAAGAAGAAGGTTTCAGAATGGATCGTCTTTCATCCTCCACCGTTGTTCCAGATGCATTCCAAGGGGCCAGAGATGACATTACTATGCAACTTGGGTTCATTTGGGGTCAAATCAAATTGCCATTGGTGGTTCCAATGCTGAGATTGGCAATGTTTCTGTGTTTGGCCATGTCGTTGATGCTCTTCGTTGAGAGAGTGTATATGGGCGTGGTCATTACTCTGGTTAAGCTCTTTGGGCGAAAACCAGAGAAGCGTTACAAATGGGAGCCAATAAAAGACGACCTCGAGCTGGGAAATTCAGCTTATCCCATGGTCCTCGTTCAAATCCCAATGTACAACGAAAGAGAGGTGCTTGAACTTACAAAGTTCATCAGAATTGCATTATTAATCCTCATTCGCGGAATTCAGGTTGAGCTATGTTGGATCTGCTTGTAAATGCAGGTTTATCAGCTGTCGATTGGAGCAGCATGTGGGCTTTCTTGGCCTTCGGACAGAATCATAATACAAGTTCTAGATGATTCCACAGACCCGACAATCAAGGTGACTGATTATAATAATAATAATGTTACTGCTTGTTTGTTTAAGTTTGGATTAAGGAATAAGGGGTGATGTTGGGAAGTGAACAAATTTGCAGGCTTTGGTGGAGCTAGAATGCCAAAGATGGGCAAGCAAAGGGATAAACATCAAGTACGAGGTAAGAGACAACAGAAATGGGTATAAAGCAGGGGCTCTTAAAGAGGGAATGAAACATAGCTACGTGAAACACTGCGATTATGTTGCCATTTTTGACGCTGATTTTCAACCAGAGCCTGATTTCCTCTGGCGAACTATACCTTTCCTTGCTCACAATCCTGAACTCGCCCTCGTTCAAGCTCGCTGGAAATTTGGTAATTAATATAACTTAACTTTCCCTCATTATTAACCCTATTGGTTAGATTTCTTCTTTTTCTTGTTCAATGTCTTCGCACCATAAATCTTGTCTTTTACGATCGGAGTTCTAAAGGCAGAGTTTCCTTTCCTCTAGAGAAAACTGTCGGTGGGTTATTTTTATTTTTATTGTTTGGGAAATTCTCTTCTCTCTGGGTGGAGAGAGGTAGGTCCTACGTGGTGGTTCCATGATATTACAAAAATCACAGTAGAGTCGTCCCTGGTTGTCTTTGACTTAAGGCACGGATGCATCTCGTACCGCCTTCCTTGATTTCCTTTATTTTTTTCTTCCTCTTGTTGTTGAGATGGGGGCCACCCTATAAAGTTTGAACCGCCCTCTGAAAAAATATATTATACAACAAAAATTAGTGAACATAATGCATCGTCTTGATTCTCTCCGTTTGTCCAATGGCCTGCAATAGAGGGCACGGCAACTTTTTCTGAAAAGTCATGAACGAACTGATAATAATCTGGAGGATCATTAAGCACGATCTAGTAATAATAATGAGCTAATAACAAATAATAGTTCTCGTGTGTTTTTTAACCTTTTATGCGGTTGAATTAGTAATTAGATACACCAAAAAATAGCTGCAATTAATTGTTTGGCTTTTGGAGCCGAAAAGTCAGATAAGAGTTGGACCACATCTTAGAGGGGAAAAAAGAGGAATTAAATATAGAAGCTGGAAAGGCTTGAGGGAAAATGAATGGCTATGTTTTGGAAAGTGTGTTTAAGGTGACTAGATGAGTCAAGTATAGAAAAAATAGAGAAGCCTAGTTCTTTTCTGCTTATGGGGTTCATAATAATTAACCCTCTTTTAGCGTATAGCCCATCCTTCACTAACAATCTTGTTGAGCTAAATCTCATGAGACATAAATTCTCCGACATTTCCCGGTAATATATTTTTAAGACTAATATTATAACACAAAGATCACACTCTTCCGACCAACATAGTGTAAGGAATAAATCTGGTAGACATTTTTTCCCTCTTGAGACCAGAAAAGTGATGCTTATTTGCTGTTGAGTAAGTTTAAAGAATGCTGATGAGATTAGTAAGAGAAGGTAAAGTCCATTTACAGTGTCCAAGAATAGTAAAGGACATGTGCCAAAGCTGGGACAGGGGACCATGACCTTAAATTATTAGTATATTTTGTGGGGTGGTGGCTGGCCACAGCATATGAAAACACAGCAGGTGTATCTCAAAGGAAGGGTATATCTGTCTTCGTGTGATTGACACTATCTATCCTTCTTCTTATGGTGTCATCATTGTGGTCGTTTATTGGTTGATGTCATCATTGTTGTTCATACTATTCTGCTGCTTCATCTCTTTCTTCATCATCTTCTTCTTCCCTCCCCTTTCCCTCCCCTTCTTTCTGTATCCCGGCAGCTGCATGTGCAGCTTTTAATGGTGGACCTCATTCCCCAGTCACTGTCTCTCTCTACTACCCGACAACTGAATTTATTTCGCCCATCTCTTCCGCAAAAATTATTGTAAAAGTACCGCGTTGGAAATCTCATAACTGACGTGGCTTTCTTTTTCTTTTTCTGGGTTTGCAGTGAATTCCGATGAGTGTTTAATGACCAGGATGCAAGAGATGTCGTTGGATTACCATTTTACCGTGGAACAAGAAGTGGGGTCTTCCACTTACGCCTTCTTTGGTTTCAACGGTAACTAACTAGACACATATTACATTAACCCAGAAATGGAAGCTCCGATTATTATTTTCGATGACATTTACGGTGAAAATGAAATGAGAAGCGAATATGAACAACAGGGACTGCGGGCGTATGGAGGATTGCGGCGCTGACCGAGGCTGGTGGATGGAAGGATAGGACCACTGTAGAAGATATGGACCTCGCTGTCCGAGCCAGTCTCAAAGGCTGGAAATTCCTCTACTTGTGCAAAATCCAGGTTTCATCTCTCTCCCTCTCCCCCTCCCCCACCTCAACATAAACATGGTAATTTCTACAAATTTATATCTTATTGTTTTTTCTTACTGTGATCTTAATTCTGGAACAGGTCAAGAATGAATTGCCCAGCACTTTCAAGGCCTACCGCTTCCAACAGCACAGGTGGTCTTGTGGGCCAGCAAATCTCTTCAGGAAAATGGTTATGGAGATTGTCAGAAACAAGGTGATGATCAATTTGCCTCCTCTGTGTTAACTAACCACAATGCATATTATATTCTCTTCTTTTTCAAAGTATATTCATCCCTTCTGAGTTGGTAAATGTATATATATGCCATGCAGAAAGTGTCCTTGTGGAAGAAGATACATGTGATTTACAGCTTCTTCTTCGTTCGGAAGGTGGTGGCCCACATAAACACATTTGTGTTCTATTGCATTGTATTACCTGCGACAGTTTTGGTGCCTGAGGTTGTCGTCCCAAAGTGGGGAGCTGTATATATCCCTTCCATCATCACCCTCCTCAATGCCGTCGGAACTCCGAGGTCCAACCTTATTCCTTTCAACTTCTCCTTTCTCTGCATTGTTGATTCTCTTAGTTTAGTATTGATTTTGTGGGACCCTGTTTTCTGCATTAAGGTCGCTTCATTTGCTGGTCTTCTGGATCCTGTTTGAGAATTGCATGTCTCTGCATCGGACAAAGGCAACAATCATTGGTCTGCTAGAGGCAAGTCGAGTGAATGAATGGATTGTCACTGAGAAACTCGGAGATGCTCTCAAGGGTAAACCCGCAGCTAAAGCACCCAAGAAGCCCCGATTCAAGATTGGAGACAGGTACTTACTATTTTTGGCTTCTTTATCACATAATATTATATTCACTGTTTTATGAATCACAAGTACTAATCAGTTACTAATATATGAGCTGTATTAGGATTCACGTGTTGGAACTTGGGGTTGGATTCTACCTATTCTTCTGCGGTTGCTATGATGTGCTGTTCGGGAAAAATCACTACTTTATCTTCCTTTATATGCAAGCAATCGCATTCTTTATCTTGGCTTTTGGATATGTTGGCACATTCGTTCCCAACTCATCCTAGAATGAATTCGGCAATTCCAGTTTTCTGTGCAATCGTTCTCGATCTCTTTCTGCTTTGTAATATAATATCGTGTTTTCAGCAAGGTTAAGGTTCTGGCAATTATATAGGCATGATCAAAGTAAGGGACTTGAAAGAATTGAATAGTTTTTTTTATTGTGAATATGAGCAAAAGAGATAAGGAAATTAATTACAGACAAAGTTGTTCGCCATGGAAATGAAGAGTATACAGAAGAGAAGGAACACAACAGCACTGGGGGATAGGAAATGGATGGATTGTTTGCTAGATTTTGTAGCACTTGTTCATCATTATTACTTACTTGCTTCTATTTTTTGGGGTTCTTTTACAGTGTATTCGTTTACAGTTTGAAGAAATGGCAGAGGCTTATACAAATATTTTCTTGTTTTTTTTGTAAACAGCACATTTGGTTTAAGTTTCATTTATTGAAGTCTGCTTTGCAGATGGGAAGTAGGCAAGAGTTACGTGGACAAACAGAAACCCAAAACAAAGTCATTTCCCTTATTAAGAGATCTCTGTGAATAGCATATCCAAAGGATCTAACTCTATCTGTCCCATCAAAGCAATCCGCCAAATCATTCTAAATAGCTGTCAATTCCTCCATCCGGTTCTTAAAAGAAAGAATTTTAGTGTGTGTGTGTGTGTGAGAGAGAGAGAGAGAGAGAGATGCATAAGTATAACACGCTGTCTTCAACTACTTTCAATTCTCTGAAATATTTCACGAAATGAATTAAAGTAAAAATTCCACCTTTTTTTAGGGTCCGTATGTAGAAATTAGACCCACCATCTTCTTTAGTTTTTTTTTTTGCCCATTAAAAAGGGGGCTAAATCACCCCTGCCGCCCTGCGGGGTCCATATGGATATCTATGTGGATCCATAATTGCTCTTCAACTATTTTTTAGTCACAGATAGGAGAATTTAAATCTTAGAATTCTACTTAAACTAGCCTGATGTTAAATTGTCACCCTAAGCAGTTTATTTAATAAAATCAAAATTCGAGGGAAATCCCATCAAGCCATCAGACAAGACTTTAATGGGCTTGCAATGGTCTCACAATATATGGGCCAAAGGATCAGCACCAACAGAAACCTAATATTCTAGGCATACTATGTTGTACCAAAAAAAAAAAGCATACTATGAGGCGAGAAGTAAGTCCAATTAGAATTGGGAGCTGTGATTTACCAAAAACAAAAAAAGAATTGGGAGCTGCGCTTCACATTAGTATCACCTAAAAAAAAAATATTTCACCCTGCCTTTAGATAGTAAGTGAGCCCAACTCATTTCTAAAAAATATTTGTACAAAAATAAAGAACTTGGGAGCCGTTGATTCAATTGACGAATATGTAAGATATACGATTATTTGAAGTGTGTTTGATTCTAGAGAGTATCACTTTGTTATAGTTTCAGTTAAAGTTATCCTAACTCTTAGATGCCTAAATTTATATTTAAAAATAATAAATATATTATCTTATAATATTAGTATTATTTAATAGAAAGATATATTTCAAATCATGCGAGTTCAAGCCTTTTTTTTTTTTTTTTAATTTTCGTATTAAAAAAAAAAAAGAATTGGGGAGCCCGAAGATGAGAGGGAGGGGTTTTATATGACAAATGAACCAACCTCGCAATGCCCCGCAAATGGGTAGGCGCGCTGCTCTTGTCCTACTTCCAAAGTTGCGTGGATCACTAAGGAAAGAGCTCTGCAATTCCGTACGTGTTCCGCTTTCCCTTTGCTTCTGCTCCGAACCTGTTTCAGAGACACTTGCTGAAACCCACCATACTCAAATTAATCAGCTTTCCGTAGAATTTAACAAGCAATCCTATTCACAAGAAGAGGAACGGCTTGAACAAGTTCGCAAGTTTCGAAATTTACTTGAAGAGGGTCGCGGACATGATGTCCAAAGGTTCATCAAATCCCTGGTTCTCTCTAAAAACCCATTTTCTTCTCCCTTTGACCTACACGCCTACTTCTCCCTTTCAGCACTCTCCTTGAAACCTGTCTTCTCAAATTTGCTTTTCCGGGCTTGCTCCGAGTCCGAGATGGTCAATGAAGCTATGGAGTTGTACTATTTGATGAGGAAGGATGGTATGCTTCCTTCGACAGGTTCTGTGAATCGGTTGCTCGAAACTTTGATTATTTTGAAACAGTATAAGAAAATTCTTGATCTATTCCCGGATTTTGTGGAGTCTGGCATTCAACCCAACACTTTCTCATACAGCAAAGCTGTTCAGGCGGCAGTGATGCTGAAGGACTTACAAAGGGCTCTCGAATTGATCAAGGACATGGAAGAGGGAGGAGTGAGCCCATCTTCGTTTATTTATAACCTGGTAATAGGTGGGTTGTGTAAAGAGCGGAGAATCACGGATGCTCACAACCTGTTTGATGAAATGATTCAAAGGAAGCTAGTTCCGAATTTGGTTACTTATAATACGCTGATTGATGGATACTGCAAGCTGGGAGAAATAGAGAGAGCTTTGGCTTTGAGGGAGAGGATGAGGGTGGAAAATGTGAAGCCTAATCTTGTCACTCAAAATTCTTTGTTGAGGGGTTTTTATGATTCACAGAGGATGGCAGAAGCGAGGACGTTGTTGCAAGAGATGGAGGCTAACAAGTTTTTGCCGGTTGGATTCACTGTTATTGTATTTGATGATGTCTCGAGTGGAAATATTAATATTTCGTTGGACAAAGAGGGGACGATCAACGAGTATACCTGTAGTATTTTGTTGGATGGATTATGCAGAGCGGGTATGGTTGAAAAGGCCAAGGAGGTTTTGGCCAAACTAACAGAGAGTGGACTTATACCAAGTAAGATAGTATACAATGTATTAGTGAATGCATATTGCCGAGAGGGTGATATAGAGAAAGCCATACTGACAATTGAACAAATGGAAGAACGTGGGTTGGAGGCTAACTATGTGACTTTCAATACCCTCATTAACAAGTTCTTCAAAATGAAGGAGGTGGACCAGGCAGAGAGATGGTTGAAAAAGATGGCAGAGAAGGGTGTTTCCCCCAGTTTGGAAACTTATAACATTCTCATTAATGGTTACGGCTGCATTAGTCAATTTGAGAAATGTTTTCAGATTCTCGAGGAAATGGAAAGAGCAGGGATAGAGCCCAGTGTCTCAAGCTATGGTCTTCTGGTGAATTGCTTGTGCAAAGGAGGCAAGCTTCTTGAAGCTGAACTGATCCTTGTGGATATGGCAAACCGAGGGGTTTCTCCAAACGCAGAAATATATAATATGCTCATTGAAGGTAGCTGCTCGATGGGCAAAATCACAGATGCCTTGAGATTTTTTGAGGAAATGTTTAAAAATGGACCAGGTCCAACTCTTGTAACATATAACACGCTCATATATGGGCTAGGAAAAGATGGGAGGATAACAGAAGCTGAGAAATTTTTCCAGCAAATGGGTAGCAATGGATACAATCCAGATGTAATCTCATACAACTCTTTGATCTCAGGGTATGCCAGGTCAGGAAACACCCAGAAATGCCTTGAATTGTATGATAATATGAAGAAAGTAGGCATTAAACCTACAGTTAGGACGTTTCATCCTCTGATCAATGCAAGCATCAAGGAAGGGGTTGTGACAGCTGAGAGGCTATTTCAGGAAATGTTAGAAATGGGTGTGGTTCCAAATCGAGTTGTATATAATGCAATGATTTACGCTTACGCCGAAGGAGGGGATGTTGAGAAGGCAATGACTTTGCACCAACGGATGGTAGAGCAGGGGATTAATTCGGACAAGGTAACTTATAACAGCTTAATTTTGGTATGCCTTAGAGATAAAAGGGCTTTGGAAGTAAAGCATGTTGTTCATGACATGAAGGCTAAAGGAGTGGTTCCAAAAGCTGATACATATAACATACTGGTGAAGGGATGTTGTGATTTGAAGGATTTCAAAGAGGCGTACTTTTGGTATAAAGAAATGTCTGACAAAGGTTTTTCCGTAAACGAACGCATCTCGTATCAACTTATCTCGGGACTCAGTTACAAGGGTATGCTACAAGAAGCTCAAATTGTTTCCTCAGACTTGAGTTGCAGGGCATAATAAGTAGTAGAATAGAGAATTTGCCTTTCAACAAGTCCAACTCGTCTCCTCGCAATTGAATCGCCAGGTCAATGGCTTCGGCTATAGCGCTAGAGAAATCATAGCTGATTTATCAATTTGCTTGTTTCACCAGATTAAGCTTCGCAAATCACCTTGCTGATGTAACTAATGGTTGTAATTAGTGATCCGAGACTGAATTCCATTGGAGAAGTTGCATCAAGGCTCAGTAGTAACTCTTCGACACTAGAACGGGGTCAAAATTTTGATACAGATTCAACTCAACATCGTGA
Organism: Leucaena leucocephala; assembly: GCA_037074615.1. Classification (NCBI taxonomy): domain Eukaryota; kingdom Viridiplantae; phylum Streptophyta; class Magnoliopsida; order Fabales; family Fabaceae; genus Leucaena; species Leucaena leucocephala. The sequence goes on along the minus strand of CM073521.1, from coordinate 7,003,497 downwards.
AAAAGAAAAGGAAAAGAAATCATCATTGCTAACTAGCTCTTGATATTTCATCCTTCCCACTTGAACCATTTGGTAAGCCGTAATCAAGATACCGAAAAAGCCTCACTGGATTACGATATTGCTACGGCAATGACAGCTTCAAAAATGAAATTTGAGATGCACATTTCCAACCTCAAAAACCATCCATGATACAATTAAATAAGGATCAGACTGTTGTACATACGCTTAGTATGATAGTACAACTACATCCTGGAGAGATAATATACAATTCTGGCAGTTCTCAACAGAGTTCCTTTACAATGAGATCCTAATTTTGGTAAAGATGGATACAATATGCCCCATTTGCAGAATAAATACAGGACTAAAACAGCTAAATTTCCAAACCACATCATCAGAGGGGATCACCGATAATAAATAAAAACATCAGCAACCCAAGTAAGAATGGAATTTTGAATCACAAATTGTGAGTCCCAGATAACTGCTATGTGCATAAAGAAAGCTGCAATGGTTAAAGGCGGCAACTTGGCGAGAATGCCTGACTCTGAACTGCTCAAACTCAGCTGTCCCGCACTGACGTACTCGTCCTTGGTTGCGGTCACAGAGACATTCACACTCACAGACAGAGAACCTGGGCATCAATTTCAAATTACAACTTAGTAAGGGATCATATACATAATATATTCCTCGCAAGCAAGCAAGAGTCGTGTTGTGAACTTACAATCGTAAGTGTGCCACAATAAGAACTACTTTCTCAGGCTTCATTGTTATTCACTAACAATAAACAAAATCCTCATTATGGATTATGGAAACTGCAATCAATTTTAAAACAAGGTACCCCTCAAATAGAAGTGCATAACACACGAGAGAATAGAAGGTGAGACACAAAACCCCCTCTCTTTTTACTCATTCTGTAGCTTAACTGATTATAACTCACGAGAATATAAGTGTATATTTATCTGTTGATAGAGATTTATTAAGAGAAGGGTGATGACATCATAGAATAATGCGACCACTTACAGCATAATGCTTCAAAATTATAACCGAAGAACCTAATAACTTACAGCATTGACCAATGGATCATATGCTTCTTGAACAAGGTATGACAAGGTTGTACCCGTATCAACTACAGTTCCTCGGTTGATAGATATTGCAAAAACTGCTGGATTAATAAGGAGAATTCGTCCATTAACCCCAATGCTCTGAAGATTTAAGTTGTAATGAGGCCTGAAATTCGGTTAAGGAAGTAGTCAAAGCACTGCAATATATTATATAAAACCACGTTATTAAACAACAAAAACAGCACCAAGCATTTTAAGAGCCTAAGTTTTTGACAGTAACATCATCTTCTATATTCATTTTAAGAAATTTGTCAGCATAGACTGCCCAAGGATCATGTCAAAATACATCGCATCAGAAACATAATACCCTGATGTCCCACTTCCATCTCCACACTGAAAGGTGTAGCTGCACTGATTAATCTGAGGGCTGCATTCAGTAGCGGCACTTTGAGTTGAAGAAGTGCATATTGGGTCTGAGCAGGAAATCAGCGCAGATGTGGATGAGCTGGCCGTATCAAAGTAAGTTGAGTTGAATCTGTAGAGTGCATGACATAACCAAAAAGAGGTGCAAGATTCACTTGTTGCCACAACACAATGTAATCTGCAGACGATTTCTATCGTTTTTCACTCCAATTAACACTGTTAGTTTGTCAAGGCCCCCCTTCAAAACTATTTCTCAAAGGTGCTTCTTGGTAAAAGAAATCGTTTTGGATGCTGCATTTTTGGAGGTGGCCTCTGGCCCTTAAAAAGTCTGCTATATTCAGGTGTTTTGCAGAATGTTTAACATAGGAAGATTGTAGTGCTGGAATCAAATACGTACACAGGCTGGATGAAGGCCATAGTCTCACGAGAAATCGGCAAATCGAGGGGTTCATGCTTGTTTTAGAAGGGGCAAAAGTAGATTACATTTTTCATGATTCGTGTAATAATATGAATTCTCTATGTCAAATAATGAACCGCGGGAATTACGATTTCCAAAAGCAGCCACCAATGCGGTGAACAGTGAAAACGCATTTTGAAAAGGAAATCAGTGCAAGTATTCATTTCCATGTGCTGATAGAGCTTCGTTTGAATAATTCTGGCAGCAAGGCAGATTTTGCACAAATTTATCACACAACTTAAACATGATACCATCAAACCAAACACTTGACCATTTGCGCGAAAACGATTACTGTTACATCCCATCCTCTTCTTTACCTTTTTGCTAAGAACACAAAATCACCAACGATTCGTAACAAATGACAACAAAACATTTTTTTGTTATTATTAGTGACAACACCAAGACTGGGTCTGTTTATTCATCATAGTAAGGTTCATTCACTGAGCCAACTACAAACACTAATCTCATACTGGAGTACTAAAATCCGCAAAACTATAAAGCAATCAAGGCCTAGGTCACCATGGTTTTAGAATTTAGAGCAGTTTCAGCATATCCTCTGCACCACTGAATGTGAACGCACCACCTTCCTCCAAGTTCAGGACCTTTACAACACCATCCTCGGCCAGAAGAGCGTACCGCCTAGACCGCACACCCAATCCAACAGGCTTATCGCTCAAATCGAGCTCGCATCCAATGGCCTTGGTGAACGTCCCGTTGCCGTCGGACAAGAGAAGCAACTCGTCGTTGACCTTCAAGTCTTCTTTCCACGCCTTCATCACGAAGACGTCATTGACCGAAATGCAGGCGATTGTGTCGACCCCTTTCGATTTGAGCTCGGCGGATTTCTCGACGAAACCCGGAACGTGCTTCTGTGAACAGGTTGGGGTGAAGGCGCCAGGGACCGCAAAGAAAATGGCCCTCTTTCCCTTGGTGAGTTCGGAAACGGTGACGGTCTTGACATCGTCGGCAGGGTCGAGGAAGGATAAGGTGGCCTCGGGGAGCTTGTCGCCGACGGAGATGGTAGCGGAAATGGTGGATTTGGTAGTGAAAGAAGCAGAGAGTGGGAGGGAAATAGGGCGGCGATGGTTGAATTTAAGGGATGAAGGGGTAATAGAGAATTTAGAAGAGAGGGTGGAGGAAAATGCTTTGGGAGGGAGGCGAGATGTGGCGACGGTGGCGGTGGTTGAGAGGAGCCTGGAGAATGTGATAGACGCGGCCATGGGGATTTTGAGAGCAGATTTTTGGGTGAGGAGTGAGATCTGAGGGATGATGAGTGAGGAGAGGCTGAAGAGAAGACACCTACACGGAAGAAGGGGAAGGCCTGGATGGATTGGCAGATTGTGAATCTTGGAAGCCTCGCCTCCTTGCCTACTGCGCTATTATGTTGTATGCTTCTTGGAGTAGGGATTTTTTTTTCCAGTTACTTGGTAGGGATAAGACAAAACAGCACTTTGAATACTAAGAAATAAAATTCAGTAAAAAAAAAAAAAACAGAATACTAAGAAATAAATAATAAATAATTTGTGTCATATTACTATTTACCATATTATTGTTTAGTTATCTATTTAAATTTTGGAATTAAATTACCCCCTAATTATTTTTAACAACTATCCAATGTTTGTCCGGGAAAATTGGTGTAAAGGCAAAATTATTTGACATAAAGTATTAAAGGGGTTTAAGGGGCATTGTACATTTTTTTAAAAATATACAAACATGCTCCAAACAAACTTTTGGATTTTGCAAGTGGTTTATAAGACTCTGTAATACACCTTTGTGGCTCCCATTCGTTTAATCCTTTTTTTTTTAAGCCAAAAGTTCCCTTTCTAAAACCAAATTTTGATAAAAGTTTGTCTAGTTTACCAAAAGTCCATTTTCTGAAATGGCAAAAGTCAGTTTGTTAAAAGTTATTTAGCCTTATTTCTAGTTTTTGGCTTTCAGCTTTCGAAAAATCTATAATATAACTTACAGTTTATGGGAAATGTATTTAAATAATTTTCAGTTCATCAAACTGATTTTTTTTTTAAATGTGTTCAAATATTAATCCTGTTACAATAATTAAGTTTTCTCAGTCTTAAGTTTGACAATTTAAAAATCAAACCCACGCTAATTTAAAAATAACAGCAACAGCAACAGCAAGAAGAAGTGTTTTACTTTATTATATTTGAAAACTGAAGTTTTTATTAATTCAATATATCGGTTAATGTATAAAATATGTGGATATGAAACAAAATTTAAAATTGACGAATAAATTAAAAAAGAGAGAGAGAGGAGACAATAGTAATAAACTAATTATAGTGGGATGCTCTCCGTTGGGATGGGATATTGGAGTGGGGAAGGCAGAGGTGGAATCTGATTCGTCTTATTGAGAGAGGCCCCGACTATATCAGGATATGCCGGCCCGGAAAAAATACGCAAGTGCAACGCTGTCGTTTTACACATTAAATAAATCAGAATTAGTTTAAATCATGTTTACATACTTAAAACTTATCTTATGAATCATATTTAGCAAGACTTTGAACGGAATTCGAATGGTTTGAGGAGGAGGAATCAAAGTTCGTGAGTCCATTCTATTCTAAAGGTTGGAAATTATGTGTCTCAGACTTCTTTTTTCCTCGATGAACAGAACTCTTTCAACTAATGTTGATATTTTTCTATATTTAATTTCGTTCTATATATTCTATCCAATTCCACCGCTACTCGCTCTAACTTGTTAAAAATTAATTATTTTTATTCATATTAATCCATGTTAAAAAATGAATGAAAAAACCGAAATTCCAAAAATTGAGTTGGACCGTTACCCAACTGGTAGCCGATGCTCCATTATCTGGGAAAGAATATTAACGATATTTTAAGATCGGCATTTCCTTAAATATCTATACCTTAAAATTTAGCATTTAGAGGAGAAAATCATAAAAAACAAATGTCCGGAGAAAATATTTGGTTGGACGGGATTGCCCAGGAACCAGCATCATTCCAGAATTATCCAGCATCCTAATCTGTTTTCTTTTTTTCATTTTATTTCCATGCCCTGAAGTTGCGCGCGTATATGATATTTCCAGTTAAAAAAAATGTCATAGTTGTGGGGGGTAAGAACATGTAAACATCTTCATAGAATCACTATAGCAGCTATTTTGAGTGCGTTTACAGTTTGTTCGATGATACTCATCCTTGAAGCATTCATATACTCCGATATTTAATATAAAGGTTAAATAGTTAATTTTAATAAATTAAAAAAATAATTACATTAATTATTTATAATAAATTTAGTTTATTTTTTAAAAAATATCAATTTTTATTATCATGATTAGTCTTTAATATAAACTATTTAAATTATACAATCAATATATATATTCTAAAAAAATTTATAAATTTAAATGATAAAATAAATTAAAATATATATTTATGATCAAATTTAATATTTTAATTATTTTTTATATTAATGACTGGAAAGAGTAGAAAAAATAGATCATAATATGTCAAAATTAATTATTTTATCTATGAAGCATTTTTAATTTTAGAGTTACTTAATCACGGATGGATTAATAAAGTTTGATAAATTATTTAACTATAATAAATAGTATTTGACTATACATGTATAATATTAAATTATATATTATTTTATAAATTAAATAAATTAATTTAAAAAATAATAAATATTAAAAATAAGAGTATTTAATAAGATTAGTTAATATTTGTATCTTATATTTAAAATTAATATTATTTTTTATATTTACGATGGAATGAGCATACTTTTTGAATAATCTGATTTAGAAATGAACGCTTGGGCGTTTGTGCGTGAAATTCATGAAGCTGAACCAAATCAAAACTCATGAAGTTGAAAACGGTTTTGTCTGGCCTGGATATCGGGGAAGAAGACAAGGGCGCACTGCCACGCGCCCACGCCATTGCCAACAAATGGCACGGTGCTTTGTTGCCATGCCAACGTGGTCCATGCGTCTACCAAACTTTTTCTATTGAGTCTGAACTAACAACTCACCTCACTTTTGGTAGGGAGTGAAAACAAAGCATATTTTTAAAAACGAAATAATTTTTTCATTTAAAAGCAAGAGATCCTAAACAAAAGCTTTTCTTTCTTTAAATCTGCTTTCGGTGTTAATCGCTTCATTCATGTAATATTTATATCCTTTTATATTTCATAATAAGAAGACACATTATACACACACTATATAATATTTCAAGCCTATTTTTTATTTTAAAAACACGATTCCCCTTGCGCACTTAGCTTACTCCCAATTAATTTACATTATCGAAATAATATGGTGATAATAATTTTCCTCTCAACTGGTCCATATACGTAATTATTATTTTTTGAATAGAATATAGTCAATTTAACTAGACATTAAATTCCATGAATTACGATAGTTTTATTTAATGGTTAAATATTACGTTTACGATAGCATAATTTAATTCTAAAAATGGAGAGAACTGACTCCATTTCCAAGGTTTCATCCTTGCCACAAAAAGTGGTCAAATGATATTATTGGGGACATAATCTTCAAGAAAATTTCCGCCATTGAATTGAAATAAACTTTAAATTAGGTTACTAACTGTTCTGAGTATATGACTTGTCATCTTGCCGAAGGATGGCAAAAGTTTACTGCAGGCCAAAAAAGAGAGAAAGTAGGAAAATAAAAGTTTTTTTTTATTCTTATTTTAGTGGGCGCGGGAAAAGACTAGGGGGTTCTCCGAGTCTAAACCTAACAGCTGAAAACTAATCAGGGTTTATAAATAACACCCACTCTTCAGTGTTTTCTGCGTGTTCTCTGTCTCTCACAAACAAACTGCTCTGTAGCCACTTCTTCATCCCTCACTTTAGATCTATGGCTACCATCCAGAGTATCAAGGCAAGGCAGATCTTCGACAGCCGTGGCAATCCTACCGTCGAGGTTTAAATCTCTCCTTATCGTTATTTCTTCTTCGCCTCCTTAATTTCTTCGATTTCGATCATTTCTAGGCTTCCGATATGTTAACAGTCACTATCATCCTTTCTTTCTTTACTAATTGCAGTTTGTTTGTTTTTTCCCCCGAATCAGCTTGATTATTTAATGGAAATGATTCATCGGAGTTATGATGAACTCTTTAGATTCATTTTGAGTAGAAAGTAATTTAAAAGTTTGAATCAAATCTTCTCATCCTCCTTACTCTGCTTTTATTTCCTTTTAAGAAATGGTTTTTGTTTCAGAAATGTATTTTACATCTTGGATAACGGTGTTGACTACTACAGGTAGATTTGACATGCAGCGATGGTACCTTTGCTAGAGCTGCCGTTCCCAGCGGTGCTTCCACCGGTATGCTTTACTTGTCTGGCATCTGGTTTACCGCTTGTCGTGGGTCGTGTTGGTTTTTGACAGTGCGCTTGCTCGCTTGCTTTTTTTTCCCGTGCTATGAACGGAAAATTCTTTTTCTCCGGTTATATACTGATCTGTGATGTTACAAACTCTGGAAATGTTTGAAGTGTTTCTCATTTTAATTTTTAATTTCAATCTCGTTCTGTTCTACCAATTCATATCCCTAGACGTTGGTCATTTTAGATACATACTTTTTATAGTATTTTGCTTATTCTTATGTAAACAATTGATTTTGTTTTAGGGATTTATGAGGCTCTTGAATTAAGAGATGGAGGATCTGACTATCTCGGAAAAGGTGTATCGAAGGTAAATCTCTTCCCCTACACTGAATAGTCTGATGAATTCCCGCGTTGATATATCTATCATGTGCATCGTGCTCACTTTGTTTCCCCCCCTCTTTTAGGCGGTTGATAACGTGAACAAAATTATCGCCCCTGCATTGGTTGGCAAGGTTGGTTAGATTCTTTTCTTTTTAGTATTATTATTTCGGAATTGATAAAGTATGCCCCTGATTACTCTTGTAGCAATCTTGTGATGGTCCGATTATGGTTTTCTAGTACATTAATAGAAGATTTTAGTAGCTCTGTCATGCATAATCTCACGCCACTGTTGCCCTGTGACAATGTACAGGATCCAACTCAGCAGACTGCCATTGACAATCTCATGGTTCAACAGCTTGATGGAACCGTTAATGAATGGGGTTGGTGCAAACAAAAGGTGCTTAGCGGATTACATTTGTTACCTAACACCATTCATATAATTCTAATTGTTCTAATGCAGTTTTTTTTTCTTTTTTTGGGTTTTAGCTTGGAGCAAATGCCATATTGGCAGTGTCTCTTGCAGTCTGCAAAGCTGGTGCTAGTGTCTTGAAGATTCCTCTTTACAAGGTATATGTTGCTTGAGCTGTGACAGTAACTTGCCACATATAAAGTACACAAGTGGATCATTATCTTGATTTTTTCCCCCGAGAGATCTAGCATCTTATGCAACTAGTATATTTTCTATAACACGCAATGCTATGGATTGACCAATCCCATACTTATGAGAAAAACAATTAGGTCTGGTCCACATTTTTCAAGTGTGGGGGGCCAATATAGTGGTTCTGTGTATTTCAATATCTGACACTGATATTGCCATGCCGTTTTATGCAGCATATTGCAAATCTTGCTGGTAACAAGAAGTTGGTGTTGCCCGTTCCCTCTTTCAACGTCATTAATGGTGGATCACATGCTGGAAACAAGCTTGCCATGCAGGCATGCTATCTAAACTCAGAGAGAGAGAGAGGGAGAGAGAGTTTACATGCAATGAGGGTCTGATCCTTTTATATATGCAGGAATTTATGATTCTTCCTGTGGGAGCATCCTCTTTCAAGGAAGCCATGAAGATGGGTGTGGAAGTATACCACCATTTGAAGGTCTGTTGAAGTGAAATGTATTTGCCTCTCATAGTGTGTTTAACGCTTTCCATATGCTCTGTTTTTTCAATATAAGTTAATGAGTGATTCATTTCTTTTATAGTTCTTAAGGGTTAAAATCTTTCGTATCCAGCTTTATTTGGGTCCTGTTACCATAATTTTGGATTCTCTGCAGTTTCTTTGTTACATTGTCTAATTACATCTGCTCCTGCCCCTGCTGATTTGCATCTTTAATGTAAATTTTTACTGCTATTTTTTGATTAGTCAATTATGCTTATGTCATTTCAGGCTGTCATTAAGAAGAAGTATGGTCAAGATGCAGTAAATGTTGGGGATGAAGGTGGCTTTGCTCCCAACATCCAGGTCGACTCAACCTCCTTATGATCTTTCATGCATACAACTTGGATCCATGATTAGTTGTTGGCCGTTTACTGACAATAGTATCTCTTGTGAGTGTTCAGGAGAATAAGGAAGGACTAGAATTGCTGAAAACTGCCATAGAGAAAGCTGGCTACACAGGAAAAGTAAGTTTTCTTATTATTCCCCTACTTTAATTCTACTCATGGTTCTTTAAACTTTATTAATCCCTTCATTCAAGGGGATTTGACAATTTTCTGTTATATTCTTAGGTCGTCATTGGAATGGATGTTGCTGCTTCCGAATTCTACAAATCAGACAAAACATATGACCTGAACTTCAAGGAAGAGGTGAGTTCATTGTAATATGTAAGCACTTAAGTGTGGGGTAGTCGAAATTCAAGTTCTGTTCACTCATTTTACTAAAAGATTCAACATCTTATGAGGTGATGGTCGACTTGAAGGCTTGAGAAATGAGAAACTATCTGTGATGTAGTAACAATTGATGATTAAAACAGAAGTTCCTAATATATTTCATTTCTTGATATTTCAAGTTGCTGTTTTGGGCCTAAAGGTTTTTCTGGTTTGTGTCATTGTACCTTCTTTCAAGGGAGTAACATATGTTTGTTATCTGTTTATCCAAAAAAAAAAAGATATCTTTGTTGTCGTCTTTCTCCTGCTTGGTTTTATGTGTTTGCTTATCTGACTGTTCGAGAAGATCATTAACAAGTAATGTTATATAATCAAATACTCTAATTTGGAAGGATCTCATGTTAATGGTGTGTCGTTTAATGTTATTCCTTAGTTGATATGTGCCGGGTTAATTTTGTTTTTGTATTTTCTGTTTCACATGCAGAATAATGATGGCTCACAGAAGATCTCTGGGGATGCTCTCAAAGATCTTTACAAGTCCTTTGCATCAGAGTATCCCATTGTTTCAATTGAAGATCCTTTTGACCAAGATGACTGGGAGCACTATGCCAAGCTTACCGCTGAGGTCGGAGCCAAAGTGCAAATTGTTGGTGATGATCTCTTGGTTACCAACCCAAAGGTTACTAACAGCTGAACTTCATTTTTTTTTAAATTGAGTTTTGTTGGGCGTGGAGGGGATGGTCCTTGTTGTCTTAGTACTATAGGAGAGAGCAGAATCACTTGAAGTTCATTCCAGAAGCAGTGGGGGATCTTAATTATAAGGATTGCTTTGACCGATTGGTTGTATTTCTCTCTCTCTCTCTCTCTCTCTCTCTCTTGAAAATAACAGAGGGTTCAGAAGGCAATTGACGTAAAAGCCTGCAATGCACTTTTGCTCAAGGTAATAATCTACTTTTCATGCTTTAAGTCCAAGTCACTGGAACCTTCTATCGATGCATGTATTAATTACTAAGATACATCTCTGCTTGACACAATCCTGAGACAGGTTAATCAAATTGGGTCTGTGACTGAAAGCATTGAAGCTGTCAGGATGTCCAAGAAAGCTGGATGGGGGGTAATGGCCAGCCACAGGAGGTTTGTGCTCTTCCTTGAAATATGCTAATGACTATTGAAGTTTAATTGCCTATAAATCTGCTGCAAGCTTTTATAATGCGCTAGCTTTTGAGACTTTTTTAAATGTTCTTGCTGCAGTGGAGAGACCGAGGATACTTTTATTGCTGATCTTTCTGTTGGTTTGGCCACGGTATAATCTCATTCCATCTTTCATATAAGTAGTGCTAGGGGCCCTTTGAAGCCTTGTCCAAAATTCCAAATTAAATTGGTCATAATTTGTTCTTGAGCAGGGTCAAATCAAGACCGGAGCTCCATGCAGGTCAGAGCGTCTTGCTAAATATAATCAGGTTAGTGATGGTCATATGACGTCATTGAATAGTAGTCATTTAGTTGTCTATCCTTTTTGTAAATGTTTTTGTTTTGTCATGGCAGCTCTTGAGAATTGAGGAGGAGCTTGGTTCTGATGCTGTCTATGCCGGAGCATCATTCCGCACGCCTGTTGAACCCTACTAGAGTTTTTAAGCTGAGAAAGTTTAGCGTTGCGTGAGTTAGGGGCAGTGAGATTTCCCGGTATGGTTTCGGTTGTGTGATGAATAAGATTATAGTTAGAAAGAGAACGCCAGTCTTGTTTACAGGAGCTTTTTGCCAATAATTCTTGAATTTTGATTTCTGGAGAAAGACTATTTTGCTAATTTGTGAGTTGGTTAATGTTAAACTTCTAAATAACTTAGTCTTCTGTTGCCTGCATTATAATCCTCTTGACCATGTACACGGCCAGATGTAAGGCAAGGAACGCGACTTTGCGTTATCCATGATTTCATTTCTTAACAGTGCAGAAAAATTTAGGTGTTGAAGGACACCATCTTAAAATTTCTGTAATCAAGATATGTTTTAAGGTGATATTGTCATTATTTAAATAATTTATTTGGCCGATGATATTGAATTATAGTGCCTTCTAGTTAAGTTGTTCCTTCTTTCGTTTCTTCAACCTCGTTGAAATATGATGTAAAAAATTATTTTCTTACTTTAAAATAATTATATGATATTTAATTACTAATTTAGTTTGAAATGAATGAAGGAGAAGGTATTTAAATGGATTTGGAACAAAATGTTCCTGATGTTTAGGGTCGAAACCATTATGATATTAAAAAAAAAACTCAAATGCGAAAATGTCAAATTTTTTGAAATGAGTCTCAGAAATGAAAGGGTAAATCCCAGGATTGGTCCGGGTTTGGTTTCAGCTGTCAATCCAAGCTTACATCGAATCCCTGGTTTTGCAAGATCTTTTTGTCATCTTAAATTGAATCGGGCACTTATGAGTGTGTAAATATGTAATTAAATCTGAGGTGGTGTTTGGAAAGACGGATTTGAATTTGAAATTTAGATTTAAAATTTTATATCTAGAATTTGGTCAAAATCCAAATCCAAATTCCCACTAATCCAAACATAACATAAAGTTATTTCACATTCGCAGATAGTATACCTTGTACTTCTAAAAACATAATTATTCCCTGCTAAATTCTCTCTCTCTCTCTCTCTCTCTCTGTATTTTACTTTTTCTTTGCGAGAAAAATATCATTCTTGTCTTCAAATAATAAATTTTGCAGGTTACAGTTTAAAGTGATTCATGTTCTTGAAATTGGAGAACAAGTCGAAGATCACGGGATAAGAATTACTACGGTTCTAAAGAAAACATATTTTCGGTCATGTTTATAAGACGACGCGCATAATAATTTGCTCTAAGCAAATCGCGTTAAATGAGTTCGGGTAAAAAATTTCAATAAATGGGTGGTGACTTGTGAGAGACATCAACATGCATTGTATGGCAACAGTTCATTCAAAAGAAAGAAAGAAAGATTAATTGAGAGCATGAAGTGGAAACACATATTGGTCAGCAGGGAAAATCTACACTACAACGGGGGAGATCTAAAAAAATAAAAAACTAAATAAGACCCCGTAAAACTGCCAAGATAATCAAGCAAATGCAAGACATATATGTGTGGACAATTAATCTGGCGGTCTAAGCAAACAAGAATAAAAAAATTTATTAACAAGAGTTAGTCTGAATAGTAAACAGTTTGGTATCGCTTAAATAAGATCTCGAGTTCGAATCTTAGTGTATGCAAAAAAAAATTCATTGGAAGATTTACCTACTATAGCAAAGTGCGTGATGCGGGTCGAATCTGGATTCAGTCAATGTAAAGCTCTAGTGAACTGGGTGAACAATCAAAATAAAAAATAAATAAAAGATTTCAGAAGGTTGCAGGCTGTGGGGTTCGAACCCACGCGCACTTATGTGCAGAAGATCTTAAGTCTTCCCCCTTAACCTCTCGGGCAAACCTGCTGTTTAAGATTCTTTCGCCTCTCATAAACTATAAATTGATACAAACTCTTTGCTTACCTAAACGTTTTCCCCCATGTATTTCACAAAATTTAAAGTTAGTGACACAATAAATATTATTATTTTTAATTTTTAATCATTACGATATTAGCGTTTTTAATTTCAAATTTTATTTTATTTCGCTTTCTTGCATGTTACTATTTCCGTGTTTACTTTTTTTAACTTCTATAGACTATAGTAGATTTATGTGGGAGCACGGGAAACAAATTAAAGGATTGTTTTAAAGTGTTAAAAAGAAAAATAGTGGTACATTTTTAAATGTAAATAATATTTTTTTTAAAAAATACATTGTAAGTTGAAAGATGAGTTCAAACCAAGCCAATAACAATAATACTAATATAAAAAACACGTCAGTAGTAATAACTAAAAATATAAAATTGCAATTAAACAAACAAAAAGTTCCATCCATTTGATACTTTGTAAGTTACACTATAAAATATAATATAATTTATTAGTTCCTATTTGTATTATCATCTTAAAAATTCTATTTTCATTTTTCATTTTTATATTTGATTATATTAAAAATATAATATAGATAGGGATAATAGAGATAGATCCATAGAAATTATTAATGAATTAATATTAATAAATCATATAGCTCGGGACGATATATAGTGTTGCGTGACGAGGTACTTCCATAAACCCCACTTCTTTCTTCCTCATTCTCTCACTACTTCTCCGTTGGGAAGGGGATCTCTGTGCTTGTTTAAACCAAACCCTAAAAAGCCAAAAACAACACATAACTGTGAGACTCGCGCGAGCCACGCGAAGTACAAGAGGGTGAATCTATTATTTGCGTTCATTCGGTGATGGCGGAGCATTTGGCGTCGATTTTCGGAACGGAAAAGGACAGGGTGAACTGTCCCTTCTACTTCAAGATCGGAGCCTGCAGGCATGGTGACCGCTGCTCCAGACTTCACACCAAGCCAACCATTAGCCCTACTCTTCTCCTATCTAATATGTACCAGAGGCCTGACATGATCACCCCTGTCGTTCACCCTAACCAAGGACAATCACTTGATCCCGACAAGGTCCAAGATCACTTCGAGGTGCGAATTTTATTTTTCTCTGTATTTCGATGTGGATTTTTCATTTTCCCCCCTTGATATTTGTGTTTGCTCTTTCACTTTTTATTACTGTTAGCATCTGAAACCGGCATTTCTGGCCTGAGGAAGAACATTTTTAATTTCAAAAATTGTCGGTGTGTGAGTGCAGGATTTCTATGAAGATCTATTTGAGGAGTTGAACAAGTACGGAGAAATTCAGAGCTTGAATATTTGTGATAATTTAGCCGATCACATGGTATACCTTCTCTTTTTTCCAGATTATTTCTTTTCCTATTTCTGTCTTTTTGGTTTGATTATGTGATACTTATTATTTCGTTGGTTAGGTTGGCAACGTATATGTTCAGTTTAAAGAGGAGGACCATGCTGCTAATGCGCTGATGAATCTGACTGGTAGATTTTATTCAGGTTAATTTCCATCCTCATTTCTTTTCTGTTTTCATTATTTAACATATTAGCTTCCTCTTGTTACCTTACGGTTGCTTTCATTTCCGATTGAAACTGATTTACCGTGGACAGACATTTGAACGGGAGTGTGCTATCGTATCTGATATGTTGCATCCTTAAAATTATCATTTCTATGTTTAGTATAGGGATCTTAGGAGTTAACTTTGATTAGGATGAATATTAAAGGAACCATTTTTTCTATGGGTTTCAGGCACTACTGATTTTCCCCCCTAGAAATATAGTTTAGCGCTTTCTATCAATTGTGACCTAACATGACCGGTAGTTGGTCTTAATGGTCGCACATTTGACTCGTTTGAGTCATTGTATGGGCGATTTTCAAGACTCAGGAAGAAAGTAAAGGTAATGCTTGCTGTAGATTTCATCTGGATGTGGTCAAATCTGATAAACTGCCCTCCATATTCTCTTGTGGGATTAATTATCCATGGAAAGAGTTTTCATGCTATAGGTTTTCCATTGTATTAGTCTCCTTTTGTCATGACAGCTATAAGCGTGTCTTGTCTTGTTCACTGTTATTGCAAGTTAGATAGGCGAGGATCAGTGCAGCATCTAGTGTTTGGAGAATTATATCAATCATTTATTGTGTGTGCACGTATCTGGGTGTGCTTTCAAGTTTTAACTTCCCTATGCTTTGTGTCAATCAGTATGTACGTATGTCTGTATGCATATATGTGAACATGCTTTCACTTCTCTATGCCTCTCCTCAGGGTTTATCTTTTTGTCTGTCTCAGTATTCTGCTCAATCCCCTATTATATATTTTTTTAACATTCTTTCTTGCATCTGATACTCTAATTGGTGTAATTTTATCAACTTATTTTGGAGAATTGGGATTTGTGTTTTTTAAAAAGAAAAAAGGAAATTAGTTTCTGGTTCATGATTAACTGGGACGCATAATTACTATGGTTCACAAGGCTGTTTAGTTGGCTTGCTCTCCCTTGCATGTCTCTTCCCTGTAATGAGAAGGCATGGTAAACACCATGCGTTAGAATTATTCCTAGCACATTAAAGTGGTGTTTTGTTTGAAGTACATTGCATTGTTCATACTTGCAGTTTCTCCAACATGTGATTGTCACTGGCTGGACATGGGTATACTTAGATTATTATTGCTGCACTTAAATGTTTTTTTTTTTAAAAACTAGTTGCAAAATGAAACACTGAGTACTGTCTCTCGTGATCGAGGCCTCTATCCCCCACTTCAAACTGTTGCAATTGTTATTACCACGAAACTTCTAACTTTGAATGACACCACCAGGGCGACCCATTATTGTTGACTTCTCTCCTGTGACGGATTTTCGAGAAGCTACTTGTAGGCAGTATGAGGAAAATGTTTGCAATCGTGGTGGCTATTGCAATTTCATGCACCTGAAGAAGATTAGCAGGTTGGTTTTTCAGCATAGTGCTGCTCTTCACTTTTCAAACATTTTCTGCACTGGTATGTTAGTTTTGATTGTCTATTTACACTCTGCTTTTCTGATTTTAGGGAGTTGAGAAGGAAGTTATTTGGGAGAAACAGGCGATGGCAGGGTCGTGGGGGAAGCAGGAGCCCTCCAAGGCATCGGAACCATGATGACCGTTTGCATGGTGGACGTGGTTCTGGTAGAAGAGATTACGACAGACATGGCCACCAGGGTAGGAGCAGGTTGCCTAGGAGCCGTAGTCCCCGGAGAAGAACAAATCGAAGTAGAAGTCCTGCGGGAAGGGATAGGAGTCCTGTTAGAGAAAGTAGTGCGGAAAGGAGAGCTAAAATTGAGCAATGGAACAGGGAGAAGGAACAAGAAGAATCTGGCAACAAGGACAACAGAAATGGTAATGATAATGAACGGGCTGTTGCGCAGAATGGAGGTGAATTTGATGATCATCGAATATAGTGGCAGCACCGTGACTGAGGCCAGAATGATTTAAAGACCCTGTAGTGAGTGTGGCATGTAATCTGGTCTGTACTGTTTGTGCGTCTTGTAAGCTTAGTTTTTCAAGTGTGTCCTAATTTGCATTGTTCATTTAGTTTTTTAGTTATAATAGTTTGTAATATCTATATTTTTCCGAGTCACGTTTTAGCACCAAGAAGGAGTAGATAAAGTTCAGTTTTCAGTATTCTTTTAAACCCCAAGATCGTGTTTGCAATTATGGTGATATGGCCTCATTTTTTAGGGCAAAGGAATAGGACGGGAGGATTTCGTGGAAAGGCTATTTTTTTGTCAGAAGCATGTTTCGCAAGCATGAAGAGATTTGAAATACTTGAAAGAATGAATCAAAGCGGCAGCGGTTAAATGCTATTAATACTCCTTATTAAAATTACAATTAAGTATAAATAGCAAATTATGCCATGTGTGTTGGGTCAATTGTAATATAAGTATGTCTGTTTACCAACGGGGTTGGTTTTCTTCTAGTATTCAAGCCTTTTTATTTTGGGGGTGTATATGATACTTGGGCTCAGGGGGGTTTCAACAAAAATCATCTACAACCACAAAAAGTATTCTAGATTTTGGATCAAACGAAAGGGATTAATTTCTCTTAAACTGAAATTCGAATCTCTTAGTATAAAACAAAAAAAAAAATTCGAATCTCTTCAAATAGAATTGACTCTAATAAAAAAATATATGCATTTTGTAAAAAAAAAATAAGAAAGTTAGATGTACATAGAAGAGATGGATACAATAGAATGAGAGAATTATTTTATATTTTTTTTGCATCATACTTCCTCTATTTTTTAATATAAAATTTTATTTATTTTTATATAAATTAATTAATTATAACTAAATCCAATTCTTTAAAACAAATTCATATTATATATCTTTTAGTTTATTTAAATTAGTCAATTAACTCTTATATTAGTTATAATTAATTTTTTATTTTCTTAATCTATTAAAAAAGTCAATTGAGTCTTAATAATGAAAGTAGTAATAATATAAATGATATGTCTTATTTATTTATTTATAGGTATGATTTACAGATAGATTACACTCATGACATAGTGGGCAACAAAACCCATAAATTTGTGTACGAGTTGGAGTTCCAAAATAAACGTGACAATGGATTAGTGAGAGTTATTTGGGAAAAGATAAAAGAGGAAGGGAGAGATGAATATTTACTCAACTTTGATATTCATAACACCTTTTCATTTATTATATAAGAACGCGTCTCATTAAAAGACTTCAAATTAGGAGGGGAAAACATGGGACAAAAACCTAGTAGAAGAGAGTTAGAACCTCATACTACCAATAAGTGGAGGAATTAGAATTAAGATAGTTCCACTTTCATATTTGATAAAGCTCAAGTTGGATGAAACCCTTTTTAACACCAAAGTAGATTTACCGCATGAAAAATTTTCCCCACTAACTTGGATCCAGTCCAAAAGCCATAAAGACGGTCGATGTTCAAGGAAAAAACTAGATATGCAACCACCCACCTTCCCTTAGGCACTGTGCTTGGCCCTAGTATGAGATTGCAATCCATCTTCAGTTTTAAATGCCCTGCAAACCATTGCAATTAACTTCGCGATCAATATAAATACGGGACCCCACAGGTTAAAATAATGGAGGTGGAGGCGGAGACGCATGGAATGCCAACCACCTGTTACAAGGCGTGCAGCTATACTCTCCAGTCGATTTGCGAGTATGCTGCTTCACCCGCGCTGCGTTGATCGGAGCTGCCTTCCCAGCCTGCTTAGAGGGGTAAGGAGTCGCAATGCGGACATGGCCCCACTTTTTGCCATCTGAACCAAACATAAATGTTCATTAATATCTTTCCCGTTTCATGATACCTCAGACCATACATGTATTGCATGCAGAAGCACAGACCGCCGCAAAAATGGATCACAAGCAGAGGTACTAGTATCACCCTCATTCCATATTAGTCCAAACTAAAACGAAATTTCATCTAATTTTGGACTTCGGATTAAATGCGCACGCACACACCCATACCAGCACATACCCGAGCAAAATAATCTATCTCCTGCAATAATGAGTTAAGATGTAAAACGCTAATATAGTTACCAGTCTTGTGAGGAGTAACTGATTTTGCCTTCTTCTCAGGAAAAGGTGTTTTCTTAGAAGATTCGGCAGGCCTCTTGATGCCAGCTTCAAGCTTTAGGAAAGTAGAGAGTAAGTTCGAATCAATCATGAAGGCATAACACGCATTATTAGTCTCCTTTTACCTTCTTGGGCCTCTCTTCATCCTCACTTTCTTCATTGTCTTCCTCATCACTATCATCTTCATCTTCACTACTTCCAGTCTCACCACCATCCTCAGTGGGCTGTGCAAAACCAAAACAGAAAGGATAAAATCACTAATAATTACATATTTACATTAACTGTAACAGCTATGGTTCAAAATCATCCATCAGCACAATAAAACAAATACTCAGAATCGAACGCAAGTTCATCTGAGTAACTTTACTGCAACAGAATATGCAGAACAATCACAATCAAACTTGGAACACAGAGTTGTTGATCATACCACGAGTAACGATGTGTGTGTGTGAGTCGAGAAAACTATAAGCATAGAAGTATGATAACAGGTAGTAAAACTGAAATGCAACAGTTGTTAATAAATTCTACAGTAGAATCTAATTGCAGCAAATATTTACAGTACAAAAGGAATCAAAACAAAATAATAGAACTATAACAATTAATGAGATATTGACTCAGCATCTACGTTGAGATGACAAGAATGATAGACGTAGAGACTAATCTTATTCCTGCCTATCCCCTTGAAGTGGGAATGAGCAGGTGAAATAAACTTCATCAGACGTTTATTACTAAAAGAATCACAAAAAGAATGCTTTGTTGCCATATAATCAACTTCATTTCAATATATACAGTAGGACCATATGCCATTATATATATATGTAGCTACGAAGAAATCAATACACAAGTAATTACTGTGGTCCATCCGTTTGGATAAGCTAATCAATAATTAATCAAATTCAAACCTTAAAAGCCACTCTATAGTCAGGGGAATACCTCATCTTTACCAGAATCCTCACTCGACTCATCAGATTCGGATGAATCTTCCTCATCTTCAACATTGTCATCCTTTCTTGCACCCCTCATCTTTCCCGTCCGGTTAGCTTCAACTGCAAGCACAACATTCTTCATTTTATATTCATGTTCCCCTGCGCACATTATATAAAATGTAATGAACAAGGAAGCAAGTGATGAAAAAAAACTTCTGTTTGTGAAAATAAAACTACGCAAATAGGCATCTCTACCATTGGCAGCATTAACTGGACTAGCATCATCTTCATAATCTGAACCAAAGACAATAGAAGAAATCAGAATGCAGATAGAAATGGGAAATCAATTAAAAACAAATTTTGGTTTGTGAATAGCATCTCACCAGAACTATCAGTCACTTCCTCAGTAAAAGATTAAAAAAAATATAGTTAAGGAAGTACTACAGGATAGCACACAACAATGCATCCTTAATTATTGATCACAAAAGCAATGGCATATCTAAATACTCAATCATATTAAAAAGGATATTCGACTAAATATCTTTCTCTGTATCCCGTAAAGAAGACACTTCCATGTTTCCAGGTGTGAGAGAGCTCAAATTCCTTTTCAAACACCAAATTAAGAGATATTTGAGGGAACTTTTCAGGTGAAAGAATTCCAATCCCAAGCTTTTGATCACCAAATTTCACAAAGAGGCAGACTGGTTCGTTCTCCTTTCCTTGACTTGCCTGTCACATGATGATTTAATCAGTTAAATAAAACCAGCAACAATCATTCAACGCAAAACCTAATGTTTTACTATTTATAGGTCCTTCTATTTGACCTGTGTAAGATGCAAGATCATGTCTTCTATTGGGGTAACCTCGAGAGGTTCTACATTTTCCTCCTTGACATCTGAAAAGTCAATTGTACTTTAATAGTGCAAATTCTAATACGGAGCCAAAATTTAGATAGTGGATAGAGACGCAAACTAGCAATTTAATAAACAAAACATGGATTATCAATTTTTCACATGTAAAATTAAATACAGTATTTTTTAAGTGTGTCAATAGATGAGTTGCATTAAAGCCGTATTATCTTTCATCCAAAGATCATTGATTAGCCAATTTACTCTTAACAACAAACGTCTTAAGATATTTACAATAAGTGGAGGAATCAGGATTAAGAGAGTTCAACTTTCATATTTGATAAAGCTCAAGTTAGATGAAAACCTTTTAACACCACAGTAAATTTACCGCATGAACAATTTTCCGCCTTAACTTTGATCAAGTCCAAAAGCCATAAAGACGCTCGATGTTCATGGTAAAAAACTAGATGTGCAACCCCCTACCTTCACTTAGGCACTGTGCTTGGCCCTATTATGAGATTGCAATCCATCTTCCGTTTAACTAAATACTTAATTATTGATCACAATGCAATGGCATATCTAAATACTCAATCATATTAAAAAGGATATTTAACTAAATATCTTGCTTTATATCCAGTAAAGAAGACACTTCCATGTTTCCAGCTGTGGGAGAGCTCAAATTCCTTTTCAAACACCAAACTAAGAGATATTTGAGGAACTTTTCAGGTGAAAGAATTACAATACCAAGCTTTTGATCACCAAATTTCACAAAAAGGCAGACTGGTTCATTCTCCTTTCCTTGCTTGATTCCCAGACATGCCTGTCACATGATGATTTGATCAGTTAAATAAAACCAGCAACAATCATTCAACACAAAACCTAATGTTTTACTATTTATAGGTCGTCCTATTTAACCTGTGTAAGATGCAAGATCATGTCTTCTCCTGGGGTAACCTTGAGAGATTCTCCATTTTTCACCTCGACACCTAGAAAGTCAACTGTACTTTAAAAGTGATCTGAAGTCTAATACATAGCCAAAATTTAGATAGTGGATAGACACGCAAACTAGTAATTTGATTAGAAAAAAGATGGATTATCAACTTTTGGCCAAAAGATTATTAACTTTTCACATGTAAGATTAAATGCAGTATTTGTTTAAGTGTGTCAATAGATGAGTTGCATTAAATTCGTATTATTTTTCATCCAAAGATCATTGATTATCCAGTTTACTCATACCAACAAACATGTCTTTCAGAAGCAACAGGATGAAATGATCAGTTGACATATGAAAGCATATCAAGTACTGACTATATACCGTCGATATCAGGTACTGAATGTTGGACACATTTGGTTTAGCATATGCTATCAAGTAATGCGAGCATGCAACAAATTTCATTCGGGATATAACAAACATTCAATGTCACGCTATTATGATTACTTTGTGAAAATGTCGAGCTTTATGAATAATTTGCTACAGTACAAGATCGGCATTCCCCTTTTACAGTTTTAATCCAAGAGAAAAGAAAATGCTATATCTGCTTTACAATAAAACTATGTGGTAAAGTATTTTCAATTCTAAGATGGAAGTTCATATACAAAGACATTATACTATTTAAAAATTTGGCGCAGCGATGAACGTATTCACAAACTTTATTACTCCAATGCTCCCAAAATTTGTTGAATAAGTAACTAATGAATGACAGGAGATAAACAGCATCAGCAAGAACGGATAAAATCGGGATGCTCTTTTAATAACAAGTGAGGGCTGCTGGTGGTGGTAAGAGAGGAGTGATGAGCGACAAAAGAAGCTTTATCTTGTTTCAAAGAGGAGACCATACATGAGAAGAAAATATCATTTTCCACTTATTGATCAATGGTCACTAGTAAAAATACCAAGGACAGTCCTGGGCCCAGTTTTGTCCAGAAATAAAACCATACAAAAGATAACGGCAAATAACAAACGAACACATGGAAAAAATAAATAAAAGAGAACGTTTAATACGCAAGATAAGTGATTAGATCCAACACAAGAAAATAGCTCTTTGACACCTCGCGATATGATGAAAAAACACGTTCGGTATGATCGACAGGCAAGAAAAATGATTCAGTAATCAGTATATCTAGTCTTTCATACAGGATGAACAATTCGGACTAAGATAGAAGTAGCATGCTGAGCAGCTTCAATTCCACAAAATCGAGTCGATGTCAAGTAAGAAGCATTAAGCTAAATACGAACGAAAAGCCTACGCGGCGATCAACAGAGCTTTTTAGCTAGCGAACTACCAACACAACAAAAGAACGAGCAAAAAGAATGCAAAGAAAGAGTCCCGTTGGTGTGCGGCCAAATGCGGGAGAGTAATAAAACTAGACTAGACCGTTTCTTCGATTTCAGAACTGAAAATGTGGAATTCCGGTAGCGTTTGAGGTTCTGGAAGACAGCGATAAAGCAAGGATCTATAAGAAAGAAGTGAAATTACCCCAAAACTCCATGGATGACTGCCGGAGACCGTCGAGCACTGAGGAGAGAAAATGAAAGGTTGGTTACTACTTACTAGAAAATACAGAACTTATTTGTCAAGGTGGTAAAATGATATTCCCCCGAAGGGCTTTAAAGGGGGAAATAATAATAATAATAATAATAATAATAATAATTGCATATTTATTTCGTTAATATAATAACTAAGTTTTGACCTATTGCAAGATGTATTTTCACGTAAGATACGTGAAATATAAGGACTGACATATGGAAGAATGGTGGGTACAAGTGGCTGTAGAAATGGTAGTTTAATGCTTCGATGGAAGTAGCTAGTCTTGGTTGGCGGGGAGGGAGTAAGCCAGAGGTCTTGTTGAATCTTAAATGATTAAGTAGGAATTTATGTAAAAACAAATAGAAGGAGTATTTTGGAGATAATATTTATATATGCACATTTACATTTATAGTAACTGATCATCACAAGGATGGTCATTCTAAAATCTGCTGTGCATGCTGATTGAGCTTTGCGACACGGGCCATTCACTGTATTAGAATGAACTATTTATACTTTACTAGATTTATTGAGATAACTAGACAAAGGTGCGAATTTGTTTTCCCTTGCATTTGAAATGATAAATATTATTGATAACATCCCATAGGAATAAATGTTGAATCTGAAATAGGCGAAATCAATGTAGAGGTACTAGAGGGCACCGTAGCTAAGATAAAACTGAAGAATAAACGTGTGTTTCGTTAAAACAGATTTTATTAAAATGAACAAATGATCAATTAAACCGGATAATATTTTTTTTATTAATAGACATCTATTTTCACTAAGAAAAAATAAAATTAAAATAGATTGTATTAAAAAAATGGTCAATTAAGTCAGATAATCATTTTTTATTAATAGCCGTATATTTTCATTAAGAAAAAAATAAAATAGTATACAATATCCTAATATTATTAATTAATTGCATCTAGCACTCTTATTTTGTTTATGGTGTATCCAGTGCTTTGATATTATTTTTTTGCACTTCCAACACTTTAAATTTTTTAATAGTACATCTAACGCTATAAAACATAAATAAAATTAGTAGACGTTACTAAAAAATAACATCAAAAGTTAATATATATATATATATATATATTATGAAAATAACATCAGAATTAACGGAGTATATACAATTCTCTACTTGAGTCAGTCCACGTGGTTCATGAGTTCTAAGCCCCTGCCTTGAGCTAAGAAAATGGGTCAAGTTCATTTGTCGGGCTCTTGATTTGGAGCTCCCAAAGTAAGTCAGGAATAAAGAGTCAGCCCATTTAGGCCTTGACACTTCACGTGTTAGACCGTTTAGACCCTAACACTTCATGGATTAGCCTGTTTAAGCCTTGACCCTTCATAAGTCAACTCGTTTAAACCCATCAATCTTTTTTTTTATTTAAAATTAAAAATTTAATAGTGATAAGTGTAATACATGTAGTATTAATATTTTTTATGTGTTTTGATATATTAATATTTTAATTAAATATCACTAGATTTTACATAATTTAAAACAGTTTTTTTTGTCAAATTTGTTAGACTATATAATTTTTTAATTATTTCTTCTTGACCCAACTTTTTTTGCAAGTTTAGATTCCACTAATAATAAAAGATAATAGTCACGTCCCTTTATTGGGTAAGGGGATACAATGATTTTTTTAATGCACTAGTATGTTATCTAGACAAATAATGACATCACAAAAACGTGTATTTGCATGTGGGATGTTATCATCACAATATTTATCATATTTTGTTTCATGATGTTGCTAATATTTAATGGTTTGATTTATTTTATTTGCTTATTTTTAGACAATATTTATCAATGATCACGGTAATTGTTTTATTTGGTTCCATAGTCCATTGGGTTACAAGAATCTCTAGTCAAGTCATCATGGAATGTATCACGTCGGCATCTATGAAAGTTCTGTGGAATGGTGAGGAGGGCCCCAAGTTTGTTCCTTCCAAAGGGGTTAGGCAAGGAGATCCGTTGAGCCCATATTTGTGTGTCCTGTGCATGGAAAGGCCAAGTCATCTTATCCAGGCGGAGTGCTTAACAGGACCCTAGAAACCGCTGAGATTCAGAAATGAGGGACCATGCATTTCATATCTCTTTTTTTGCGGACGATTTAATCCTGTTTACTGAGGCTTCAATCGGGCAAATGAAGATTATAAAAAGGGTTATGGAAAAATTTTGCAACGCCTCGGGACATAGGGTTAACTTGAGTAAGTCGAAGGCTTTTTTCTCAAGAAATGTTCCCCTGAACAGAGCCATCAACCTTGGGAACAAGCTGAGCATTGGAATTACTCGTGACCTTGGGAAATACTTAGGTGTGCCTCTTATTCACTCAAGGATCACCAAGGAGACTCTTGGGGTATATAACTCGGAAAGTGCAATCTAGGCACTCTTCTTGGAAGGGTAAGCACTTGAGTATGGCAGGGCGCACCTTCCTCATTAAGAGTGTTATAGCGGCAATCCCGGCATATCAAATGCAATCAGCACTTATTCCTAAAGGTGTGATCAAGGAGATTGAGAAGGTTAGTCGAACTTTCTTATGGAGTCAAGATGAAAATGGAAAGAAGATGCACTTAGTTGCTTGGAACAAAATCATGGTTAAAAAGCAAATGGAGGGCTTGGGGATTAAAAACTTAGAGACACAAAACAAAGCCTTCATCATGAATTTGTGTTGGGGTATGATTACCAAACCCGAAGCTCTGTGGGTCCAAGTTTTAAGAAGCAAGTATGAATGTAGCATTGAGATGATACCGGTGGTTAACAAGCAACGGAATTCCTCATTGGTATGGCAAGCTATTACAGAAGTTTGGGGCATGTTCTTAAGAGGTCTGGGTAAGAAGGCTAATAACGGATTAAATACAAAGTTTTGGTGGGACCTATGGTCAAATAATAGCCCTGACTCTCTCTGGTGGCGTAGTGCTTCTGATGGTAGGTTCACGGTGAAGGCTGCCTCTTACGGCTTAAGCCTCCCTCAAATAATAGCCCTGACTCTCTCTGGTGGAGTAGTGCTTCTGTTGGTAGGTTCACGGTGAAGGCTGCCTACAATTTCCTGTCGAAATCTGATGAGGGTTGTGGGAATCCGATCTGGCCGAATTTGTGGCGTTGG
This sequence comes from Leucaena leucocephala, assembly GCA_037074615.1. NCBI lineage: Eukaryota > Viridiplantae > Streptophyta > Magnoliopsida > Fabales > Fabaceae > Leucaena > Leucaena leucocephala. Next base: position 6,977,570 of record CM073521.1, on the reverse strand, counting down.
CAGATCCCTGAAAGGGTGAAATTATTTTTGTAGCAAGTTTCCCATGAGAAGTTAATGACTAACGCTCTTAGAGTGCCAAAGCGAGGAGAGTGTTATACACACATTGAGAGATTGCCAGAGAGCGAAACAGATATGGAAGGAATTATTAACACCTAACACATATTCTGCTTTTTTTCTCTTGTGATCTGCAGGGTGGGATGCGGTGGAATGCAACTCATAACCCAGGGAAGGCAAGTTTTGTTGATGGTCGTGGACGATGGTGTTTGGTCACGTTTGCTGGCTAATACGGAAGTACCGGTGCACCCAAATCTTTGATGGAAGAAATGCATCAGTAAGCGAGATTGTGCACCAGTGTTTGTTTCAACTTGTAGAGAGAGCTGAGATTAACAAAAATGAGCAGAAGGTATCTCGATTGGAAAGCTACGGTGACAAGAAATGGATGGCACCGCCCACGGGTACTTTCAGAGTGGATGTTGATGCTTCAGTCAAAGCAAACAACCAAGCTGCTTGCGGAGGGGTGATTAGGGATGATCAAGGGAACTGGGTCATGGGCTTTAGGAAAAATCTTGGTCAATACCCGGTGACTCTGGCAGAAATTTTGAAGGGGTATTGCTAGACATTGTAATTACCTAGGGGATCTGCTGCTGGCTCTCTCCTTTAGCTTACCCTGTGGTATAAGGTGATCTCTTGGATCTTGTTGCTGAACTTTCGTATGAAAACATAGATATTAATTTCCATTAGTAAAAGGATTCGAGGCATTTATTGTTTGCTCATTTTTACAGTTCACCAGTTCCATACTTCTATCCAATTTATCTTCTAATTCTGCTGATCTTTAGAGAGAGAAGGGATGAAGCTCGTTGTGCACAGAAGTACAAAGAAATATGGGCACAATATGGTCAACTTGTTCCATGGAGGATATTGCCTTACATATACTAAGAAATCTGGGCTTCAATGTGTTGACTATAGGACACACCTTCCAGGAATCTTAAGCTTCCAAGCTTTCTTGATCAATTTTTGATGGAAGAGAAAAAGTGGATATCTTGGGAGGGAGTTACTTTGGCGTATTATTCGGTGCTTTTCCATTAGAGTAGTTAGGGAAGAGCACAACTCGAGAGTTTGGAACCTTAATCTTGTTATGTATGAATAGGAACTTGGAGAAATCCAATGCTTGCATTACTTGTGCTGCATCTTCATTAAGTGGCCACTTGTGAGTTTTGATTTAGGTCTTGCTCTATCAGACTCAGCACACACTCAGATTATCCATCTTTATTCTCTCTCTCATTTACTGCTATGTCGTTGCTTAACATATCTTGGTTTATAAGAGAATGAAGCTTAACCCCACGGGGCAGGGCAATACTCCATGCATGCAAATCTTGAGAGCCCCAAAAATATGAGAATCAAACATAATTGATTTAGAACTTGCTCTTTTAGACTCAGCACACACTCAGATTTGCCCCCTCGTTACCCTTCTTTGAGCTCTCACCCCCATATATTTTTGTCTTTCTATTATCACGAGTTCACGACATATATATTTGATTTGTTTATCATTTTTTTTCAATACTCCACTTCAATTTTTCATTTTAAATATGTCATATATTTTGCCACATATTTTAATTTTATTTTCTATTATCGTCTCTCGACATTTGATATTTTATTAGTTGTTTGCGATATAATATAATCTGCCAAATATTTCAATTTTAGCATCAAATTGTAGAATAATTTTATTTTAAATTTTTAATTTGACTTTAATTTTTCATTTGATAGTGTTAATTTTTAATTTAAATTTAATTTTGCGATATTGCTAGAGAAAATGGGGGAAATTTAATAAAGATACATCATCTATTTTCTTTCCTTTATCTTTTCTTCCCTATATCCCTATCCAAATATAAAAAGGAGAACATTATTTTTACACTTTTGTCTTTCCTCAATTTTGTCTCTACCCATTTTTCCTCAATTTTTCTCCAACACTACACATCCGGACCATAAAACTGGCTCATCTTCTAATTTGATAGGATTGTTTAAGCCAAAATTAAATTAAAAATTACAAAAAAGAATGTACGAGGATATAAAGGGAAAATAACAAAAATAATAAATTCTAAATAATAATAAATATAATATTAACAATATAAAATTTTATTTTAATATTTATTATTTTTTAGGGTTTTTTTTTGTGTGATTTCTCCTAGATAAAGGTATAAAAAAATAATTGGAAAAGACGAATCGTCCTCCCATCTCGCTGTATATTCCAAAAATGAACACTCCCCTCCTCTTTTGTGAAAACTAGTATATTCGTGCTTCATCTCGTGACCTTGATACTGGTAGTGTATCTGCGTCTGATCAGCTCAGTGATCATCTTGTGCAGGATTCACACATGAAGATGCAGGACGAACTAGAATCTGCATGAACTTGTGCAAATGCAAAGCCCACTGGAGCTGTTTCAAGCTTGGAAGGCATAAGTTTTGCCGATCTCTTGGTTCTGGCAAATGCTGCGTCTCTGCACTTCAATGAAGGCAAGAGCCCACTCTTTCCTGATTCCAGCTCACAAAGAGACCCTCTCCCGAACCCTACCTGTACGTTACAAAGCCACCAAAATGTCTCTTTCGAGCAAACCCCGTCCCTGCCATCAATACCCAGAAGCAAAAACAAGGTAAAGTGAAAATCTAGCCAGAACCAAAAATAATTTTTAGAGTTTATTGGCATTCCATTTAGTGATTGGGATGTAAATGACATTGGGAATCCATGGAACTTGATTTAAAAAAAAAAAGGAAAAATAACTGGGGATTTTTCTTCAAAGAATGACAGCTGTGGGATTTGAACCCACGCCCTTCCGGACCAGAGCCTAAATCTGGCGCCTTAGACCACTCGGCCAAACTGTCTTGTTAACGAATATTCGTTCCAAAAATAAATAGTTGATCGATGCATTGCTCACTGAATTCTCCATGACACTAACACGAATTTCTTTTTCCATATAGGCACATCCAATAATTGCTGTTGTAGTAAAACCATTTCACACTACGCACCTCCTGCAGCAGACAAAACAATCAGAGGAGAAAGCGAACAAGTTGTTGGAATGCAAGTTAATGTGGAATTGGAGAACAATGTCCCGAGCACAAATAGCGAAGCCCCACACAACCAAGAACTCATACTTTGCACCTCCTGTGCCAGTCAAGTTGTTGCTGCAATAACGAGCATTGGGAGTGGCATTTATGGAAGTTGCCCAAATCCTGCTGCTGTTACTGTTCCAAGCTTTGAAGGTATTATTATATTTTAGCTAAATCATGTATATATTATGTTAGTTTTTCTATCAAGATGGTTGAAAATTATATAATAAGACTTCTGTTGATATTATATTATATACCTTCAATTCAATTATGCGGGACTCTTTTTCTATATTCTAATAGGTATGTGCCTTGCCAATCTCTTTGCTCTGGCAGATGAAGTATCTTTACGCATCAAAGGGATCCACAGCCATGTTGTTGATCTGAAACAAACACCAACCCCAAAACAAGGGAGGAAAAAACACCGATCCAAGGTCATTACAGAAGGCAAACCAGAGGGTGCTAGAAAGCCAGTTACCCCAAGGCCTGCTTAACCAAAAGAAAACCCCACTGCCAAGAGGAAATACATGAGAAATAAAGGACTAAACAAGGCTTCTACAACACCTTCACCAGAAGTAACAGGAGAATCAACTGAGTCTATCATGTCGGGATCTACCGAAAATTCATGTGGGAAGTCCTTGAATCTTGAATTATTAGAGCAATCAGGAGATGAGACTACTGTGAAAACAGGAAATGTGACTCTGCATATTGGCAAAGGGATAGGTGTATTGGAAAAAAATAACACATACAGCCCAAACTACATCTCTCTCAAACACCAATCCTCCCGGGGCTGTGCCAAATGCCAAAACTACAAAAAGTTGTGAAAGAAAAGGCCAGGTGTCTACACTTTATGGACCTGAAAAAACTGAAATAAAATAAAGTCAGAATAATTCCAGCAGCAGTAAAACCATAAATCTGACCACAGGATTACATATTGGTGGTACCAAAAAAAAACCACTCCTCTATTACTGACCATGCAGATATCAACCTCATGAATCTGAGTGGGGCGCATTATAATCGGTCGCGTGCATATCCGGGGTGCAGGGTTCGATTTCCTGATGTTCAGAAGAAAAGGAGAAGTGAATATAATGCAGTGAAAAACCCAGTCACATTTGAAGCAACAGATAGAGCTACTCATGACCTATCTCAAGCATTTGAAAGGCCTCATATCTGTCACTCAGATAAGTCCAACTAAAAGAAGATCAAAAACCCCAACTAGATTTCGTGATTATGCTACAGCAACCACTACTAGAAACTGTAACATCCTGCCAAATCAATTCACTAGACCACTAAGCAATTCTAACGTGCAAACACGTGCGGATGGAGAAAGACCAATAACAAGTATTGATACTTTGGTTGCGGAGAAGATGCATGCATCACTCAAGAACAAACGAAGAGGGAAAAGAGAAAAAAACTTGCCGTTTCAAAATTTGCTAGCACAAACGAAATGCATCATGGCTTTCTGTTAAATGGCTACCAGCCATCATGGACCATATCATTAACAGAGAAATCTGGAAAAATAGATATAAAATGTCAGAGCCACTTCATCTCATGAAGAAAGCACAAGCTTGTTTGACAACGAACGACAAGCCCTCATCATTGAACCAAAGGAGAATACGAAATGGGATGACAAGATATTGAGTCAACCAGTTTTTTGTCAGAGTTCTCTGACGAAGGACATCACTGAGCATTCTGAAGGAAAAGAACTCAACAGCAATGATTCCCCAGGAACTACCATCTAAGCAGATGAATCAAACTGTATACTGTTGAAATCAAATAAAGGCAACACTAGGGAACTACCATCTAAGCAGATGAATCAAACTGTATGTTGAAATCAAATAAAGGCAACACTAGGGAACTACCATCTAAGCAGATGAATCAAACTGTATACTGTTGAAATAAAATAAAGGCAACACTAGGGAACGCCACAGTTCATTGAGCAAACAACCATGTTATGGGGAGACTCAGAAAGAGTTAACTGACATAGTTTCTTCACAATGCGCTGCCATTTCATCTCAAATATCAGGAGGATTTTTCAGTTGATCAAAATTCTGAGAAAATAAGGCCATACTCAGATGGCAACTCAGAAGCAGAGGACCTATCAAGCATGGTCAAGCACAATGTTATGGCCAACAAGACTCATTTCAGCAAGCTTTTAGAAATGGCAACTTCAATTAAGTTGTATAAAGTTAACAGCCTGAGAACCAAGTCATCTGAGAACCTTAAGGCGGCATTTGATCTATCTATTAGTATGGAAGCCTAACGAGCAATCAGAAGACATGAGCGTCAGAGTCCGTTCATCTCATGAGCAAAAGGCATTAAACTGTTGAACTTTAATTGAAAATGTTCGAGTTTGAATAAGAATGGGATGGAGGATGAAAAAACAGCGAAGGAAGATTTTGAGACCGAGTTATTGTTGGACTGTTGGTTTCTTATACAGTGTTTTTGTAAGTATTTTCTTGTACTTAATATGTACGTAGATCACAACGTTTTCAGGAAGCATTTCCCGTATACGAACTTCATAACCTTCTCATTTGCCCGTCTTAAAAATGTTTACAACTGGCGGCTGAAAGAAGTTCAGAAATAAAGCGAGTGCGGCAATGCGAATAGCTAATTACCTAATAATGCCAAACACCATTATAAGCGAAATAATTTCACCATTTTTCCAAATCATTTCTTAAATATATCTTCCGTACGTTTCTTAAGTGAAACTCATTCTTAAATCCTTGATTCTTCGCACACATTTGTATTGTCCGGCTATGTCTCGCAGTATCATTTTCAAAAAAAGTTAGGACAGAACTATTTAGTAGAAGTGTAGAACTCCTAGCATCTGGAATAACTAGAGGGAGATAGACAAATCAAATTCGGGTTCAGGGTGATCTAGCTGGTGAATGGACCATTAGAGCCTATTCTATTGACCGTTTAGGCGTAGCATATGCACCTCACAAGAGAAAGATGGAACAAATTATTGTCTATGAACAAAACCTGCAGAAATGTGCCCCCCTTCTCGTTCTAATCCATTAGAGGATTTTGATTTGATCGTAAATATAAAGTATATTCTTTCTTATTTTTCATATTAATTTTTCTTCTTCTCATAATCTCCCTATTTATTGTATCATTTTTATCTCTACCAATTAAATTTTAAATCTTAATCATTCAGTGGCAAAGAAATTTTTGAAAAATGAGATAAATTCTCTGCATATTTTTTTGGTACATAAATTCCTTGCATATTAATTATAAATAACTAGCATATTTTTTTATTCTACGAATATTAGTTAAGGAGACATTAGAGGAGTAAGCGCTTTCATGGGCCCTAGTGGCTTGAATAATTTAGTTACCATGTCACTATCATTAGGGAAAAGGGATCGTGCATGTCACATTTGTGCGCCACACAGTGCGGAGGGATCTCTCTCAAAGCAAAACAAAATAACATGTTACTATTTAAAGTATATTTAATTTTTAAAAAATATTATTTTATTATAATTCTAGTCGTAGTATTTATAGAGGTATCTTAACTTCTGGGTACTTAAGTTTAGGCCTGAGAGTAATATACAACTCGTCCTGTCCGACATTAATATCGCCTAGGAGGAAAGGAGACTTCGTCCTACTTTTAGATAGTGAATAAGCCTAACTTTTTTTAAAAATCTTTATACAAAAAAATAAAATATAGTAAAGAATAAATTTATATATCATAAGTTCGATTTTGTATTAATATTATGGGTTTTTTTAATAAATGATTCTCTATAAATATTTTTTAAATCTTAAAATTATGTTTTGATCTTAACATATAACTAATACCGCACCTAAATTTTTTATAAAAAAAAAAAAGCCAAAAAAAGGAAGATGGTTTGGAACTTCATTGAAATTTGCAAGTGGATAAATTTTTTCATCCTTATCATTTACGTTTGACACATACTTCCAAGTGCTTACAAATAATTACTCAATTACTCTAACCAACAATGCAGAGAGAGAATCCCCATCATTTTTCTTTACATACAACGTTAACCCTGTCCAGGTCATTGTTATTTACGCTCTGTTTCCCCCTTCATCCCACTTCGTTTAATTAAAAACTTCATTTGTGAACAATTACTGCTAGTATGAGATGCCTACCTAGAGATAGTATTATATTTCTCCCAAAGGCAGATGATAGCTTTTTCTTTTACTCCCTCCTATTTTTTATATAAAAATTAATTAAAAATTATATTTAATACTAAATATAATATTTTAATCTATTTTATTCTAAAATTTATTATTTTTTTAAATATTTTTATTAATATTGATTGTATATATTAAAAATTTATTTAATAGTAATCATAATCAAAAATAATATTTTTCAAAAATTAAAATATATTTACTATAAACAATTAATATGACTATTTTTCTAAAAAAACAGATTGGATTATTCTTCAATTTAAAAACAAAAACTCACACTTTTAATAAGTTATGAATAACGTAAGTAACATCAAATGACCCATGTAACCTAATTAATTGATTTTTTTAAAAAAATAAAAATGGCGGGCATTAATACGCTACAGTGTAGAGAGCGGTGAGTCTTGTCATAATAAAAAGGGGAAGAGACAAATGATAGGGTGGAAGTGGATGAGGACGAGGACGAGGACGGTACCCTGGTCATGTGAGAATCCAATCCCTAAGCCAAAGCCTCCTCGACTTGTCTGATCTTGATATTAAAATAGGGGAAGTATTTTTTAAAGGATAGAATGTAATTCCGGGGACCAGTGATCAGATTTGATGCAGGTGGAAATAACTCGGGAAACGAATGTCAGTTCACTGAACTGATGTTTTAAACATTATTTGACTATTGTATACTAGATTGAGGTGAGACGAGATTTGATGTTGGTGGTGTGCAGGTGTAAATCCATCTGCTGGTTTGGATTAGGTTGAGGGACAGGGGATAATGAATTTATGCAGAGTTGTCTTACCATTTTCTGATTCACTGGATTTGGAGTATTATTAAGTTGCCGCGTTTAACATTACGTGTCACTTAACAAGTTTAATTCTCTTCTCTTTTTTCCCACTCCTCTCCTCAGGAGACTAGTTTAGTTTTCTTCTGCTTGCAATAGTTGATAGGGGATTAACTAGTTGCAGTCCAGCGAGAGTCCCAAGTGCCATTATGCCTCTGAAGAGAGAGAAAGAAATACCTCCAGCTCTAGAGTGAGAATGCAAAGTAATGTGCTTACGAATAAAACTGGCATTGACTTGCCTTTAAGAAACTTACTCCCTCTATAATATTCAAAGTCCACCCTATAATAGTAAATACTTTATTCGTTTTAATTGTGGGAGTTTTATAACTCATTTATAAAAATTAGTTAATTTAGATAATGATACAATAATTATATCGGCAGTTAATACTAACTATAGTATAAAAGGATTTTTTTGTTAGCCAACAAAATAATACAATAACTTCCAAAAAATAAAAACATCTCTTTCACAAAACAGGACCTACAATGATAAGATAATATTGACCTAATCATTGTATGACGTATATTCTCTGACATAATAGACGTCATAGAATCATCAATATCAATATAAAATTTATACGGTTAAATTATATTATTATAATTAAAAAATAACGATTAATTTATTAAATCTATCTTAAATTAAAATATTTTTTTAACTTTAGTTTTATTAAAGAATATACGTTATATTTCACATTCATTTTATTATTATAATTAAATAATAAATAAAAAAGGTAAATAAGTACTAATTATTTTACAAATCGGTTCTATTGTGAACTAGAAAATCTTTAGGAACTGGGATATTTGTTATTTCATACTATATTTATTTTTTTATTCCATAAGTTAAGAAATACAATCTACATGTTTAAATTTATTAGTTGATATTGATAAAAAAAAGTTAAGATATGTATAGTACTCTAAATTATTCCGTGGTTCATATAATATTTTAAAATATTTTTGTATGTATATCTATTACTTTAAAATTGATATTGAAAAATACTTGTAAATATTAAATATATTTTAATTTTAAATTTTTTTAGAGTTAATATTGATATTAAAATCATTTTATAAAATATTTTGAGAATAATATTTTTGATAAAAAAATAATATTTTAATGATAAAATTATATCATAAAATATTTAAAGCAGTTAATTGTATATAAAAAATAATTTAAAATGTTAGATAAAATATAAAATATTTATAAAATAACGAGGCAACTTGACCGATGAATATTTTGAGGAGCAAAATTTACGCTCCTCGATCTCATACTTTATAAAGCGCACAAAAATGCATCGTGAGTGCATAGGCCACGTGAGAGGCAGTTGCTTTGGACTACGAAAACCGTCATTTGTCTCCCGCAAAACAAACCCCCCAACATAATCATCTTCTTTTTGGCAAGGGATCGAATTAATAAATTTAAATTATAAGTTACAATAAGGAGGCCACGCAACATGTCTCGTAGGTGAAATAGCCATTGTTGAAACTGGAAATTTAATGTTAAAATATTTGAAATCAATAACCATTCCGAAATTTCAGGATCTATCTATATGGTATTTCATGGAGATTTTCCTTGTATGTATTGGCCAGAACTATTTCTGGGTACCTACCCATCCCCTTTTATTCGCCCTCAAAGCTAAACACCAGTTCATGGAATATATTTGGCCATATATTAACACGAAACTTGATAAATAAATCGTATTGCTTTTTTCATGAACAATTAGACAGGGTGACGTGTATTTTATAAAAGTATATATATTATGGACAAGGTGGTTATATTATTAGAGAGATTTCATAATTTAAATGGTATTTTTAGGGATTTTTCGTATATATATTAATATAAATACATATCAGGAAATGGGAATAAATAAGGGCAAGAAGGTGAGACTAGCTAGAGTTACCGTTGGTGGCACAGATTGGAGAGCGTACAAGTTAAAAGTGAAGCTCGACATCAGCATTTGATGAGAGCCAGTGGGAGACGAGGGACGCACGACCAATAGCGAATGAAGTAGCATGAAAATATCGTGCAGTGGAAGGGCATTTTATCAAACAGCTCGAAAATATCTTTGGCATAACCCAGAAGAAAAATACAGGAAAGATTCCTGCTCTCGCACAGCTGGCGCCGAGTCTTTTCTTCTTGAGCGCGAACTTACCCCAGGAGATTACAATCACACAACATATTATTTGACTTGTTTTTATTTTTACCTTCATTGCTTGACTTGTTGAATCTTTGATTTATAGTTACAATATTTATGAACTGTCTATATATAATTTCAACAATATTTGGAAAAAGTAATATATCAACACACACATATATATGTTGAAGTTAAAACAACTGATAAAAGTAATATATGTTGAAGTTGAAGTTAATTGGGTAAAGTGATTTGGATGCAATTTTTAGAAAAAATATAATCTATATTTAGCATACGGAGTATAAAAAATAGTCTAAATGGTTAAAGTATATTTTTAAAAATTTTATTAACTAAACAATGTGAATTTATTTTTAACAAAGGACAACTTTTATTTAATACGTATAAATATATAACTATTTATAAATTTTAAAAAATTATTTATGTATAACTAAAATATATGTTACATAGTTAAATTATAGTTATATCTAATTTTTATATATATACTTTTAATCAATTTTTAAAATTATAGTATATTTATAATTTATAAATAATACAACTTGTGGACACAGTTGACAAGTATGCGTATGTTTTACCTGTCATGTTAACGAATTTAACTGAACTAAGAGAGCCAGCTAGGGACAAAATCTGCTGAGAAAGATGTTATTTTAATGTGGGGTCCAGTCAATGAGAAAAGTGTCATTAAATTAGACTTTCGAAAAAGTCACATCATATATTTTTATTGATGAAATACTCCTTTTCATCTTGAAAACCATATATTTCCAAACTTTTCTTACTTATTACTCCTCTCTTTATTATAAGAAATCTGTTTAAACAAAAAAAAATCAAGTATATATATCATCTATTATAATTAATAACTTTAAATATTAGTAATACCCTATTTAAAAAGCCTAATTAATATTTAGAATACTTGATTAACATTTTATCAGGTGATTTATACGAGGATGATATTAAAAATTATACATCTCTTCTAAAAGTTATAATAGAGAAGGGAGATTGTGTGTCTAAATCAATAACTAATTTTAACTAATATTTTACCTAATTGTTCACAACTTCCAATGGAAAGAGCATCAATTCCCGGAAACACGACCATTAAGGTGGTTCAGGGGCCCTCTATTCCAGACTTTTATAAAGATAACTCCGATCATGAATCATACTTATCGTATGTATATGATTACTTTTAATTTATTTATGACTAATTTTTGTTTCGTTCTTTAACATTCAATACACGTATTATATTCCCTCACTCTCAAGATAAAAGATATTTTTTTTCTAAACTTGTTTTTATCTTAACGTATAAATTATATTTAATAATGTTTAAAGGGATCGTAAGGATATTTAAGAAGTAATATAACACTAAATTATAAAAATACAATGTTTAATAATTCATATTGTTCAGTGACTCTTCTGGTCTGCATCAAAAATCCTATAACTGAGGTTTTTATGAATCAGAGGGAGCATCTAGTCATCTACTATCAAGCTTGAAAAAAATGATGTGTTGGTGAAGGAGAGTGGATAACTTACACGCTATTGATAATAACATAGATTATGAATAACGAAATAAATACAAATAAGTCTTAATAATGAATTACAGTATAAAAAGCTGGCATATTGTTTTTTAATCCAATATATAATATATAATTTATAAACGATGTAACTCAAGATTACATGACTATATTTTTCCTAAAATAATATTTATTTTTTCAACCACGCTTCAAATTTTTCTACCAAAAAAAAGGTTACCAAGGAATTAGTCGGGATTAGAAATGCGTAGCATTGTATTGGTAATACTGTGAATGCGAGGGTGAGGTACATTGACGCCTGCAATGGTAACGGCGTAGAGATGACGCCAAAGGAAACCCAAAATGGACTTTTCAGCTTGAGCTATCGTGGCCAGAGCGAAAGCCATGCTGCCACATTATCCGATGCTGTACTCACTCCTGTCACGTGTTTCTTTCCTCTTTCGACGTTTCATGCGCCGTAGGTTTTGCCCATTGCGGTTTCACAATTATACCCTTCCACGTCTCCCCTTCTCGCTTGTTAAGATTTTCTGTTCACTCGGGACCATTTTTCTATTATACCCTTCCGCTTCTCTTTCAATTTCCCATTCATCCAATTGTCTTTCGACAAGCATGAACCAACATATCTAGAAGTTTTAACAACGTAACATGTAAATAATTCCTAATTTTATATTTTATTATTGATTATTCACACGGTCTGGTGATAAATATTTGAAATTGGAGTATTTGCATGTGCAATACGTCGAATTGCTAGTTAAATGCGCATGTAAAAATAGTTCGAAATTATAACATCGTGTTGTTGCAACAGAGAGATTGTGTGTTACTAGAAATGGGAAGAGAATTGTATAAAAAAAAAAATTGGGAAGAGAAACTGTTTTCCGAAATTGTGTTAATAAATGATTCCGCCTAACTCCCTATGCGATATAAAAGGCTAATGCAGCTCATTGCTCTCTTTCCCAGCTCTCTCACTTCGAGAAAGAATTTGTTTTTCTCTTTCACTCCAAAGTTTGGTTAGACATGTGAAGTCGGATCTCCTGCATTGACTCAGAATCTACAGTAACTAACACCCCATGAATTTCTCAGGTATTCTGTTTTATTGTGGTTTTGATTAAGCCCATGGAAGAAGCGTAGTAGGTTTCAAAGAGAATCAGATTTTGTTTCTCGTTTCCAGCTTTCCAGACAAACTGTTTTCCAAATTAATTCATAATTTAATGACATAAATCCTTCCAATCCTCCAGTCTCCGCTTTTATTTTCTATCCGTGTCAGTAACCAGTTACTGTAGGAGGGTGAATCAGAAACCCATCTCTAGATGTTTTTACCTTCAACAGCATTTACGCTTCTCTTTTGTTCTGAATTCTCCGTATCGTCAACCAACAATTTCTCACAGATTATTGATGCCAGTTTCTCAGATTTATCCTATTTTCCTCTCGCAGGTTCATCCCTTAAAATGGACCTGAAGTCTTCGCGGAAGAAAATATCAAGATTGGACCAAAGCAGTGAAAATTTGCAGCTTTGCTGAGCATCTGGAGTTATCACCCTCAGCAATTTTGTTCCTGTTGACATTTTTCTGTTTACCTGGTGCAGGTAAGAGCCAAAGCGAGACGAGTTCTTGTGGGCTAAAGCAGAAGAATGGAGTTGGGAGAATCAAACAGAAAAGAGGTTTCCTGGATCCCCTCTACCCCTCTGAAGCCTATTCTTCCAAGAACAGAGCCGATCTGTGCAGATGGGGACGGAAATCAGCCGAGCCAAACAAATTTCTTGGAGACTAGTTCATATGCTTCACTTCATGCCAGTTGTGCTGATAGTGTAGTTGCATGTACCCGGTCATCATCTGTTGCAGGATTGCAACACATGAAGATGCAAAACCAGGTAGAATCTACTTCTGCAGTTACGAGCGCTGGGAGTGACAGTGGTGGAACTTGTGCGAAGCCCGTCACTGGAGCTGTTTCAAGCTTGGAAGGTGTGGGCTTTGTCGATCTCTTGGCTCTGGCCGATGCTGCTTCTCTACACTTCAAAGGGATCCATCCAGGCACTAACATTGAAGGCAAGAACCCACTCTTTCCTGATTCCAACTCACAAAGCGACCTTCGCCGGAATCTCGCCAGTGTGTTACCGAGCCCCGGTGACACCATTAATTACATTCCCCAAGAACCCCAAGGTAAGTGAACATTTAGCAAAAGATTTTTTTTTTCTCCTCTCCTTTACCAGAGTTTATTTGCATTCCAATTTGCAGTGAAGGAAAAAAATATACTCGAATATTGGGATGTAATCATTGAGGATTCATGGAGCTTAAAATAAAATTTGAAGGAAAAAAACGACAGAAGTTCATGCTAAGAAGGAACAGAGCAGTGAGAAGCAGCTGCAGAACCTCAATGAGACATTCAGTAGCACCTCTGGCATTTCTCTACGTACTTCCATTTTTTATTTAGACTTCAGAACATCTCAACCGAAAAAGCCAACCTTTTCCCTCGCACAATAAAAAAATCCTTAATTCCTAGAAATAACTATTCTGCTATTATAACTTGCATATCGTAGACCCTCTGTCGAAATATTTGATCAAACTGAGAGCATGTACTAACTGGCATCCCTTTTTTTCCTTAGTGAATTCTCTATGACATGCCCGTATTTTTTTTTTGGCAATACAGGCATTTCATCGATTGCATCTCAGACAAGCACAAGCTGTGGTTGCTGTGGGAAAACCATTTCACACTTTGCACCTCCAACGCCAGACAAAGCAATCAGAGGAGAAAGCAGGCACGTTGTAGGAATTCAGATTAATGTGGAATTGGAGAAAAATGCCCCAAGCACTAACAGTGAAACACCAGACAACCGAGAACTCTCTGAAGCTGTCATGGAATCATCATTGGCTGCTGTTTCTACACCGTTGAAGGAGAATCACAACCCTGACAAGGGAGGCAGCCAAGTTGTTGATCTGAATCAAACACCAACACCAAAACAAAGGAGGAAGAAACACCGACCAAAGGTCATCAGAGAAGGCACATCAAAGAGTGCTAGAAAGCCAGTTACCCCAAAGACTGCTCAACCTAAAGAAAACCCAACTGTCAAGAGGAAGTACGTGAGAAAGAAAGAACTAAACAAGGTTCCTACAACACCTCCAGCAGAAGTAACAGGAGAATCAACTGAGTTTATCATGCCTGGATCTAAAGGAAACCCAACTGGCAAGAGGAAGTACGTGAGAAAGAAAGGACTAAACAAGGCTCCTACGACACCTCCAGCAGAAGTAACAGGAGAATCAATGCCTGGACCTACTAGGAAGTCTTGCAGAAGGTCCTTGAATTTTGAATTAACAGAGCAACCAGGAGTTGAAACCACTGTGCCAATAGAAAATGTGACTCTGCATGTTGGCAAAGGGATAGGTGTATTGGAAGAAACACATACAGCCCCAAGTACATCTTTTTCAAACATCAATAATCCTGGGGCTGTGCTAAACGCCCACTCTGCAGAAAACCACAAAAGAAAAGGTGCGGTGACGACTACTCAGGATGGACATGAAAAATCTGAAACACTATTAAGTCAAAATGATTCCAACAGCAGTAAGACTGAAAATCTGACCACAGGATTACATATGGGCGGTACCAAAAGAAAACAATCCACTACTACTGACCATGCAGATATCAGCCACATGAATCTGATTGGGTTACATTATAATGGATTGCACGCATACCAGAGGTGCTGGGTTCAATTTCCTGATGTTCAAAAGAAAAGCAGAAGTGAGAAGGTATCAACGCCTAATAATAAATCAGGGACATCTTTGAGTCCCACAAAGGATCTATGGTTTGCGACATATCCCTATGATCTCTATGCTTCTAGTTCCAAGTGCTTGATTTCTTGTGGATATAATGCAGTGAAAAACCCAGTCACATTTGAAGCAACAGATAGAGCTACTCATGACCAATCTCAAGCATTTGAAAGCCTCGTATCTTTCAGTCAGACAAGGCCAACTAAAAGAAGATCCAAAACCCCAACAAGATTTCGTGATTTTGCTACACTAACCACTACTAGATACTGTGACATCCTGCCAAATCAATTCACAAGATCACTAAGCAATTCTGACATGCAAGCACTTGCGGATGGAGAAAGACCAATTACCAGTATTGATACTCTGGTTGCAGAGACGATGCATGCATCATTCAAGAAAAAACGAACAAGGAGGGCAAACAGAAAAATACTTGCTGTTTCAACATTTGCTAGTACAAATCAAATGCATCGTGACTTTCTGTTGAATGGTTACCAGCCGTCATGGGCCATGTCATTAGGTATTTCATCTAAACCGTATTTATTTATTCAATTATATTATAGTTGTCAAAGAAAAAAACAAGTTAATCAAGTTTTCCTGAGCTGTTGGTACAGATGCTGCTCATCAAAAGCCATGGAATAACATGCAGATGATGGAAGCATTAGCAGAGAAATTTAGACATCTAGATATAAATGTCACAGCCACTTCATCTCATGAGCAAAGGGCCCTAATCCCTTACAAACAGAAAAACCAAAAGGGCAAGATCACCCAAGGAGATGGTGCCATCATTCCCTATGAGGGGTCATTTGATCCCGTCAGAAAGCGATTGCCACGACCTAAAGTTGATCTCGATGAGGAGACTAGTAAAGTTTGGAAGCTTTTGATGTTAGATATAAATAGTCATGGTATTGATGGAACGGATGAAGAAAAGGCCAAATGGTGGGAAGAAGAACGTAGAGTATTCCGTGGACGAGCTGACTCATTTATTGCCCGAATGCATCTTGTACAAGGTATCATTGCAATGCTCACATGAATGAAATTATTCATCTTTGACATGCATATCTTTTTTTCTATAATACATTTTGACATGCCTATCTAACACATCCCCTGCATCTTGTGCCCAAGGCGAAGAAGTGAGAAAATCAACTAAATAGGAAAAACACTGGTTTAGGAAGGTAACAATAACATTTATTTTTTTCCTGCATTAGACTTAAAACATCAAAAAGCCCCTTATAGGCAAGAATCCTACTCTTGTACGACTGAAAGATATAGGTGTCGCCATGATGGTGAAATATTTAGAATGCCTAGTTTTGTGTTAGGGATAACATTCAGAAGAAAGTACAAGGCCACAAACATGTTAAAGAAATGTAAGGACCTACACATATGAACACCAAGACAAATATAATAGCATTTTAAGTCTGCTCATGCATATATAGACGCCCAAGCATGCTATAAGCAACAAATTGTATAAAATTTCATAAACAGCTGATGTTACTGTACCTACTGCAGTTTAATTTAGATAACCACACACTAGTTACTTAAATAGTAAAATAAAAAAATTGATATTCGTGTGTTCTATAATTGCTGCTTGTCTTGAAATAACATCTTCAAATTCATAATTTTGAAGATCTGATTTCAAGACAAGCAAAAATGTCAAACACCACCGTGCAAGATTTGGAAGAATCATCTCCAAGCACCATTATTGCTGCCTTGAGAAAATTTAATTAATAAAAAACTCACTTCTCCATGCACGTATTGTCTTTGGTCACATATTGCTTGCATTAATATAAACCAAATTCGACAGGTGATAGGCGCTTTTCTCAATGGAAAGGATCAGTTGTGGATTCTGTTGTTGGAGTTTTCCTCACTCAAAATGTTTCAGACCATCTTTCCAGGTATTGTACAAGTTTAAAAAATGGGACATTTGCAAACCAGTGAGATGTCATGGCAATGTAATTTGTTGAAATTTTTGTTGTTGACAGTTCTGCATTCATGTCACTTGCTGCTCGATTTCCTCTAAAAGGAAGCAACAAATGCAAAATATACCATGAGGAAAGTACAAGCCTGTTTGCTGATGAACCACAAGCCCTCATCATTGAACCAAAGGAAAATACAAAATGGGATGACAAGATATTGAGTCAACCAGTTTGTTGCCACAGTTCTCTGATGAAAGACATCACTGAGCATTCTGAAGGAAAAGAAGCACTCAACAGCAATGATTCCCCTGGAACTACCAGCTTAGCAGATGAATCAAATTGTATACTGTTGAAATCAAATGAAGTCAACACTAGGGAACACCACAGTTCAATGAGCCAACCCTCTGGTACCATCAACACCCAGGCAAGGCAGGAAAAACCATGTCATGGGGAAACTCAGAAAGAGTTAACTGACATAGTTTCTTCGCAATTCTCTGCCATTTCATCTCAGATATCTGGAGGATTTGCAGTTGATCAAAATTCTGAGAAAATAGGGTCATGCTCTGATAGCAACTCAGAAGCAGAGGACCTATCAAGCCTAGCCAAGCACAATATTATTTACAACAAGATTTGTTTCAGCAAGCTTTTAGAAATGGCAACTTCAACCCAGCTGTATGAAGTTAACAGCCCGAGAACCAAGTCATCTGAGAACCTCAAGGCGGCATTTGATCTATCTATTGGTATGGAACATGACAAACAATCAGAAGGCTTGGAAAAATCAGATGTTATTCAAGCCTCGTTGGAAGAATCCTTGACCCCTTCGTGTGAGTATACTTTGAATCTCAACACCAACTCAGGAGTGCTTGAATGTCACAGCTTTGATTCTTTAAAAATGGAAGCACCATCAAGTGGCTTCTCAAATGATAAAGATGAGAACAATAAGAGCAAATCAAGTTCGCAAGCAAGAGAGTCTGAGAATCAAGCTACAATTTCTCAGCCAAAAAGTATGCCATCTCACCTTCACATTGACAAACAAAGTAATGTAATGCAGCAAATCTTTTTGCACAGTTCTGCACAGACTCAAGACCTCATGCCAAAAGCAGCAGAGTCAACTTCTGGAGAGCAAAGTTGTGTTGTTATGAATGAAAACACAGAGATAAATGCTGCCCCAATAAAACCAAAGGGCAAGAAGCCTGGAAAGGATAAAAATAGACAAGTGGACTGGGATAATTTACGGATACAGGCACAAATCAAGGAAGGGAAAAGAGAAAAGACTGCAGATACCCTGGATTCTTTAGACTGGGACGCTGTAAGATGTGCAAATGTCAATGAAATTGCTGATGCCATTAAAGAACGAGGAATGAATAACATGCTTGCCGGGCGGATAAAGGTACGATAGAACTTAAATGGAATTTATCTATCAATGCATTTCATAGAAATAAAATCCCTGCATATTTGCTATGCAGGATTTCCTAAATCTACTGGTCGAAGAACATGGAGGCATTGATCTTGAGTGGTTGAGGGATGTTCCTCCTGATCAAGCAAAGTAAGTTTAGGAGGTCAATTCAACTGTTCAAATGATATTCTAATTTCCATATAAATTATGTCAGCACTTACTGATACTATAATGCTGTAAAAATCTTGAACTCTCAATTCACTAGCTGTTTGCATTGACATGCGCACTCTACCCATGTCACCCAAGCACTAGTCAACGTGCATCTTATTTACTGAGAATCTAATTCATGCGTGCAGAGAATACTTGCTAAGCATAAGAGGATTGGGTTTGAAAAGTGTAGAATGTGTACGACTCTTGACACTGCACCATCTTGCCTTCCCGGTAAGTTGGAAACAGTTTGTGCATATATAAGATGATATAAAATTGAACACTCTGAACATTTATTACTATATAATAGGTGGACACAAATGTTGGGCGTATAGCAGTAAGGCTGGGATGGGTACCCCTCCAGCCACTGCCAGAGTCATTGCAGTTGCATCTACTTGAATTGTGAGTATCACAGAAATACTATTCGAAGTCCATAATCTATTCTGTTAAGAACTGCTAATATATGGTCTGTTACAGGTACCCAGTGTTGGAATCAATACAAAAATATCTCTGGCCCCGACTTTGCAAGCTAGATCAAAGAACATTGTAAAGAGTTCTTTCCAATTTACCTTTGTAAATGAATGGATACAAGTATTTCCGTGAACTCTGTAATTTGCACGCAACTTATATATTGATCAGTTGTATTTTGCATTATATTACAGGTATGAGCTGCATTACCAGATGATTACATTCGGAAAGGTAAAGTACTTCTATTCTATATTTTACATTAGAGACTAATCATACTCATTTGTGACTTATGATTGGAGTAAAAACCAAAATCAATGCAGGTCTTTTGTACAAAAAGCAAACCAAATTGCAATGCATGTCCAATGAGAGGAGAATGTAGACACTTTGCAAGTGCATTTGCAAGGTATTTATTACTCGTCCGATACTAGATCTTATATTAAGGACTGGAGGAGTATATTATATGAACATTTTATATGATTCAGGATTATCAGTAGTGAATGCAGTACATTGCATGATTGCCATCCAGATCTGTTTTCACGTACTTCATAAAGAACTGCATATACTATTGACAATACGGGCAACAATAATGCATTGACAATCACCCTGAAATTATGACGACTTGCATGTTTATGGTCATGATAAATCAATTTACAGATAAACATTGAATGCAGTGCAAGGCTTGCCCTGCCAGGACCAGAGCAGAGAAGTATAGTCAGCACAGCTGGAAACAATGGGTCTGATCAGAATCCATCTGTGATCATTAGTCAGTCACCCTTACTTCTCCCTGAAAACACAACTCCAGCTGAAGAAAATGAGCAAAAGCAACTGGAAGCAAAATCTGGAATAGTAACCTGCGAACCCATCATTGAAGAACCAGCAACACCAGAACCAGAATGCTCACAAGCATTGGAAAATGATATAGAGGATGCATTCTATGAAGACACTTGTGAAATTCCTACGATCAAACTTAACATTGAAGAGTTCACTCTTAATTTACAACATTATATGCAAGGAAACATGGAACTTCAAGATGGAATGTCAAAGGCCTTGGTTGCTTTGACTCCAGAAGCAGCTTCTATTCCTACACCCAAGCTAAAGAATATGAGCCGATTGCGTACAGAGCACCATGTGTAAGTTTCCCCCCCTTGTTTTAGTAAAAATGCAAGTGAAATAACTAATTTCAACTATGAACATGGGATGACAGAAATAATATCAGAACAACACTAAGGAAATATGGAGAGGAGTTTCCGCTTCCAAACAAAAGCTATTCAGTCGTAAGACTTGCATGTATAGAAACAACAGAATACACCTGGCATTTATAGAAGTTTAAGTAGCTAATATAAATTTCAACTGACATCAAATACACCATATTATAAAAGTGAAAAGCTTCAATAATATATGCTGATTCCTTGTTCACCTTCTTGCAGTTATGAACTCCCAGATTCGCATCCTCTTCTGGAAGGGGTTGGTTACTGTTCACTCTCTGTTTATCAAATTCTCTATTTCATGATATGCATCTAATTGCTTTGCTTCTGTTATCCAGTGGGACAGGCGAGAACCTGATGATCCATGCAACTACCTTCTTGCCATATGGACTCCAGGTAGACTAACTAGCAATTCAATTACCATGTCCTTTTCTTATGTCTTTAAATAGGTTTTAGGTCTATGCCTTCAGTATGTAGCATTAAAACTTCGGAAAGTTCACGGATATATCATTTGTTTCGGTTTTCTGATGTTTTGTGATTTGCATTAATGCTTGCATCAGGTGAGACAGCAGATTCTATACAGCCACCAGAAAGCAGATGCAGCTTCCAGGGAGATGGCCAACTGTGTAATGAGAAGGAATGTTTCTCATGCAACAGTATTCGTGAAGCAGATTCACAGATAGTGCGAGGGACAATCCTGGTCTGGATCTTTATCAAATTTATGATGTCAACCATGTTATCTCCAAGCACTTTAATTGGCTGACTTGAATTTATGATTAATTATTGACAGATACCATGTCGAACAGCCATGCGTGGAAGCTTTCCACTAAATGGCACCTATTTTCAAGTTAATGAGGTAGAGTGGTGCGAAATCTCAGATTTCAAATGTCTTCTGCTTTTACGCTTTTTATTTTTGTAATACTAAGCGGTACTATACGTACCATTTAATGCAGGTGTTTGCCGACCATGACTCAAGTCTGGAACCAATTAATGTTCCCCGAAGTTTGATTTGGAATCTTCATAGGCGAACAGTTTATTTTGGAACATCCGTTCCATCAATATTTAAAGGTAAAGGCTTCTCAATTATCATTTTTTAATAACTTAAAAAATCACTATCTATTACAAGGTGGAATTGATCATGCGATTTTTTTCAACCAGGTTTAACAACACAAGAAATTCAGCAATGCTTTTGGAGAGGTGAGATTTAGTTCTCAGATTTTATCCTGCTTTGATATAAAAACTATAAATCATCATTAGTTTGCAGTCTTTTTAAATACAGTAAGGGGCCAATAACTGAAGGATAATACACCAGTGTCTACTAATTCTATAAACCAGAAAATCCCCATAACAATTTGACTCATTTTAGGTCTTGATGTTCTCTTGTCCAAATGAATTTTGCTTGCTTATCATATCATAAATTATCTCCAGTATATATTTTCTACTGATTTTTTTAAATAATCTCAGTCCTCTAGTCTTTATAGTGTTTTGTGTATTAGATCATCTTTGTTCCTTGCTATTTGGTAAGACCTCTTGCTTTATGTGGAAATCCAGCCTATGTAAACAAGTAGTGTTATTGCTTTGCAGGATATGTCTGTGTGCGGGGATTTGAGCGGGAAACACGAGCACCACGTCCCCTTATGGCTAGACTACATTTTCCAGCTAGCAAGTTGCCCAGGACCAAAAAAAAAGTCCACGGTACCGATGCCAGTGCCAGTAAGTAACCACGACTTCATTCTAACAGCCACAAGATAGAAGCTTCAGATTCTTCAGATGAAAGGGATGATGAGAAAGACCAAGGCAAAGTTTGTCATCTCATGCTATATGGCCCAGACACGTGTCTAATAACGTAGTTATTGATAATTAACATCATGCTTTTTTGTCTTCAAGCTCAAAGATTGAGCAATTTTCCAGACTAGGACCGTGATTGTATCATGAACCATGATAACTATTAACATAGGATTCAGCTTCTTGTGCGGAAAATTAGTACATGAATTGTAATGAATATCCGGGGCAAGGGCAAAAGAAGAAGATTTAGGACTGCTTCCAGACACAGCAAATCCTTAATGGCAAGGGAAAATTGGACCTTTATGCTATAATCAATATTATCATTATTATTAGTAATTTCTAGCAGTTATTATGGTAGATTATGATTAGCTATTATGCTATAATTGAGGTCCAGTTATTAGAGGTTACGTTGTATCTTTTGTAATTAGTAGCAGTAGGGAGCGTTAGGATTGAGACTTGTGATTTATCTGAACTTTGTATTTAGCAGTGTTCCCAGATTTTGGCATTAATATCTTTAGCAGAATTTCTTTCCTTTTTCAATTTTTAAACCCAGAGCCTATCAGTTTAGTACAGAACCAAAACGATCCACCGTGGCCATGGTGAGTTCCACTTGCTGTAGTCCTTTTTTCCTCAAGGCGCTCCCCTTCTTTCTAACGTTTGAAAGTCGCATAAATAAATAAATGTCGTCATCTTTTCCTCGATATCTAACAGTAAAAAGATCAACTTTTTATTTTTTACCAATAGTGAGCAAATAGTACAGCTAAAAAGAAATACAAGCTGATGATTTAGTGAAAGCACGCATTGAAAATTCTTTTTTTTTTTTGTTTTTGTTTACAAATTTTTTTGAAATGTGTTGGGCTCACCTAAGATCTAAGAGTAGATTGAAGTTTTTTTTTTCTTTTAAGCTATACTAATGTCGAGTAGGATAAGCTGTTAATTATTTTTAGGCGCAAATTTAGGCATCGCGACTGAAACCACAATAAAGTAGTACTCCTTAAAGGTTAAATACGCTTTAAATAGTCACATGTTTTGCCTTTTTAACTTTTTAACAGCTGAACTCACTAATGTTTTTTTTGTCAACAAGGTACACATTCAAAATAATCTCAGTTCTCCCAACAGTCGGAATATTGATGATGACAAATAAATATTTGGGGGATTAACAAGGGTCACGGGCCGATAATGTGCCTCTCATTCCAAATAAAATGGACCACGGACGATGGGTTTCTTTTTGGTCAACAAAGTACACATCCAAAATAATCTCAATTCATAGGTTTAACTAACGAAGGGGTGAGACATACGACTATTTAGAGCATGTTCGAGCTATAGAGAGTACTATTTTATTGTAGTTCCAGTCGCGATATTTGGAAAGGCATTCTAACTCCTACGTACCTAGATTTACGCCTGAGGATAATAGATGGCTTGCTGCTCGACATTGGTATTGCCTATGAGAAAGGGAGATTTTATCTACCCTTAAATCATGAGTGAGCTCAATACCTTTCTAAAAATTTTTATACAAAAAAAAATCTCAGTTTTCCTCAGAAAATTGATGATGACAAATAAATATTTGGGGGATTAACAAGGGTCACGGGCCGATAATGGGCCTCCCATTCCAAATAAAATGGGTTTTGTTTTGTTATGACTAGGCTCACCAGTCTTCCCTTTTTCCAGACTTTTGCTCCTTGTTCGGGCTGTTTTAAAAAACAGTGTGGGTGATACCCATCCATAAATTTAACTAATAAAATAATAAAATATGTAACTATTTGAAGAGTATTTGATTTCTAGAGAATATCACTTTATTATAGTTTCAGTCGTGGTACTTGGGGAGGCATTCTAGTTTTTGAGTGTCTAGGTTTACGCCTGAGAGTAATAAACAGCTCGCTCTGCCTGATATTGGTATCGATTAGGAGGAAGGGAGACTTCACCCTGTCTTTAGATTGTGGGTAAACCCAACCCCTTTCTAAAAATTAAAAAAAAAAATTGTAGGTGATCTTTCATATAGGATATTAAATACGAATCACCCATCGTCCATAGGTTTAATTGGCGAAGGGGTGAGTTATGTGACCATTTAAAACATGTTTGATCCTTGGGGAGTACCACTTTATTATAGTTCTAATTGCGATGCTTGAGGAGGTATCCTAATTTCTGGGTGCCTAGATTTATGCCTGAAGATAATAGACGGCTCATCTTGTCCGATATTAGTATCGCCTAAAAGGAAGAGAGATTTCGCTCTACTTTTTAATCATTAGTGAACTCAACCCTTTCTAAAAATTTGTTGGGCAAAAAAAAGATATTAAATATGAATCTATGAGTTAATAAAAATTGATACAGATAATAAAAAATATGTTTGTATTTTATAAGGATATGAATTCGATTTATAAAATTTTTTTAATAAACGATCTCGTAAATTTTCTATAAATATTTTTTGAGCTATAAAATTATACTTAGTTTTAGTGACAACGGACGCAGTCTCTTACCAAAAAAACGAATCTATGAATTTAATAATCTAATTAATCAAAGATTAATGACGAAAAGAAAGTGTCTCACATTGATGACGCATGGGACAGCTTTAGATTCATCGAACATCTCCATGATCCCCGGTTTTTTTATTCGCCAAAATCTATCGCTTCAAACGAAACTTTGAAAATAATTTTCCCATAAATCCAAGCCCCTAATCCCTGGATAAAGCTGTTCCCACTTGTCTCCATCGTGATTATTAAATTAATCCACACATTAACCAAAATTGTTTAGTAATTTACTTGCCACTGGCATGGTTTGTTATGGCCAAGGCCGCCCCAGTGGTTCCTTGGATTGTTTTATTTTATTATTGAAATTTGAAAGTGGGATATATCTTTATAATTTTTTTATGATTCAGGATTACGATTCCAACCCCAGATTGATTGAGCTTGCAACTTTTTTTTTGGGGGATTAGTTAAAAAACGACTTAAATAAAGGCGCCTAAGATCTGTCCAAACAAGGCCGGAGCGCGCGTGGAATCGACAGGATTGGTGGTCGGCAGCGGGTTGCGGGATCGGATGACCCCACGTGTGAACCAAAACACCGGTTTTCCCCGGACCGGAAATTTACGAGCTACTAAAAACAAACTACAAATATTGTTAATTAATAATTAACATTCACAATTTATTAATTTAAAAGGATTAGGTACAAAAGAGGAATATTACGATTGCGCCACCGACCTCGTTCCATAATTTTCTCCGACAAGAGAGTTCGCAGTCACCTTACATTGTGCTCGGGAGCCAGCCCGCTCCTTAGTAATGGCGGGTTTTAGGGTTTGGTGATCAACGGATAGTAGCAAGCCCTATGGAAATGCCCGGTAGAAGATCCAACTACACACTGTTGAGCCAAATTCCTGATGATCACTACGGAGGCGGAGCCGTGTCGTCTGGGACAGCTGCTACCTCTTCGTTGTTTGGTTCTTCATCTGGGGATGTAAAGAACATTAAAGGCAAATTGGACAGAGGGTTTGATTGGGACTTGAGTGCTGATCATAGAGTGACTCAGCAGGGGAACCGGATCGGAAATTTGTTTCCATCTATCGGGTTGCAGAGGCAGTCTAGTGAGAGCAGTTTTGGCGAAAGCTCGTTATCAGGGGAGTATTATGCTCCGACTCCATCTACTGCAGCTGCCAATGGGATCGATGGCTTTGGGTATATGCAAGATGATGGAGTCAGGATTGGTGGAGGGCTTGGTGTTGGGGCCGACTTAATACCGAGGTTGACGGAAACTGCGGTGCGAACAGCGGGGTCGTCTTCAGGAAAAAGTTGGGCGCAGCAGACGGAGGAGAGTTATCAATTACAGCTAGCTTTGGCGCTTCGGCTTTCATCTGATGCAACCTGCGCTGATGATCCCAATTTTCTGGATCCTGTCCCGGATGAATCTGCTTTAAGGTCGTCATCCTCAATCTCTCCGGAGGTTATGTCACATAGATTCTGGGTATGTTGATTACATTCTATTCTCTGGTCTAGATTGTGCTATTAGATTTTGGTGCAAATCATGGTAATAGCTGTGAACAAGGGACTGGGCATTAGGGGCTTCATATGTGTTGTTGCGTTGAGGCCCAAAAAAAAAAAACAGCGGTTTGGAGATGTTGAGTCCTAGTAAATTGAAATATAAGAATGGACATAATAGTTATCCCTATGGCTATGAGTATCATGATTGGTGGTTGTGAGTTCTTATGGCACTTATTAGATAATTAGCCAAATTATACGCAGTGTACTCTTATATGATGGTGCAATGGTTCTAAGATTGATATGATTTCATAAATGACTAAATTGCACGAGTCCATCTGGTCTATCTTGACTGCATCAACGTGAAGATTAAATAACGTTGATCAGAACACATTTGGGGGACAAACTTCTTTCAAACTCTTTAATCCTTTACCATGCAATGAGTGATGGAATGGACTATATTCAAACTTGTACTTAAGGAGGTAGCATGAGTATAAAATCCTGTTAAGTTTTGTTTCACTAATTACAAACGTAGAGTTGAATCTTGAATTACTATGTTAAGTCTACTAGAAGAAGTTACTGGGATTCCAGATATAAAGTGTCTTTTCCTTATTTTCACTACCTGGGAAAGTTGTCAGGCCTTCGGAGGAAACAGATCAATTAGTTGCTCCCTTTGTCATAGCTATGACAGGAGGAAAATTAGCTTCCTAGACTTTAGCTTTTCACTTTTAGTTTGGAAAAATATGTATGACGTAGTGAATTCTCTGCTATGGAGCATGGAAGTTCAAAAGTAGAGTTGTGTCTATGTCCAACTAATGTTAAGACACTCTCACAAAAGCACGCTTTACTGTATGTACGAAAACTCAAGATTTATCATGTCACATCGTCCATGTCACTGGACATGCTTCTTGGATTCCTAGCAATGTCAGCAGTTTATGCTATTTTCTGATCGTTATTCTGGCTTCTTATTTTGTCCGCATTGATTAATTCATTCTTAAGAAAACAACTTGCTTGGTCCTAAAGAAACTTATTCCACTTTTGAATTTGCTTGGTCCTAGACTTTAGCTTTTCAATCTTAGTTTGGAAAAATATGTATGATTTAGTGAATTCTGCACCATGAAGCATGGATTATTGAAAAATAGAGTTGTTTCCATGTCCAACTAATGCTCAACACTCACAAAGGTACACTTTATAGTATGTACAGAAACTCAAGATTTGTCATGTCACATTGTCCAGGTCTATCGACATGCTTCATAGATTCCTGGCAATGTCAGCAGCTTATGCCATTTTCTGATTGTCAATCTAGCTCCTTATTTTGTCCATATTGATTGATTCATTCTCCAGGGAATAGCTGATTTGGCTGCATAGAACTTCTATATTGTAAAATTTATCAACCCTTGATTGTTTTATTTTTATGTAGTTTAAATTCAACAGTAAAAAAGTCCCTTCTCTTTCTTCTTCTACTCCATTTCTGTCATTTTCCCGTTACTTTCCAGTAATTAATGGAGGAATGCGGAGTTAGTTTCTCATTGATGGATTTGCATCTCTTATTGGTAGACATACAAATTCGTTATGTTTTCTTATTAATAATGAGCTCCAGGTTAATGGCTGCCTATCATACTCCGACAAAATTCCTGATGGCTTTTACTTAGTTCATGGGATAGATCCCTATGTGTGGACTATGTGCACTGATCTGCAGGAAAATAGTCGAATTCCATCTGTTGAATCACTGAAGTCTGTGGATCCTTGTGCTGACTCTTCACTTGAAGTACTTTTGGTTGATCAGCATAGTGATCCCAGCTTAAAGGAATTGCAAAATAGAGCGCATAGTATTTCTTCCAGCTGTATAACCTCTAAAGAGGTTGTAGACCAGCTTGCCAAGCTGGTTTGCAACCGAATGGGGTGAGTCTCCTTGGCATTCTCAGCATGAACTGTAAGCTTAATTTTGTAGTTATTTTATCCTAACTATGGTTCATTGACATAACAAGGGGTTCAGCATCTGTTGGGGAGGATGACCTTCTTTCTATTTGGAGGGAGTGCAGTAATGATCTTAAAGATTGCTTAGGATCTGTTGTTGTTCCAATAGGCAGTCTTTCTGTTGGCCTCTGCAGGCATCGTGCTACTTTATTCAAAGTAAGTTTCTACTTCTCTGTGGTTGTTCATGGCTGTGGTTATGCATCTATGCTCAGTTGACATGTTTTTGTTCAGTGATTTTATACAAGTGACCATTTTATCAAGTTTATGTGATGACATGCTTGATCTACAATATCTACAGGTACTTGCTGACACCATTGATTTACCATGTCGGATTGCAAAGGGATGTAAATATTGCTCTAGAGACGATGCTTCCTCTTGCCTTGTCCGTTTTGGATTTGATAGGTATATGATTCATCATTATAGCATATGTATTAATGTTCATAAGTTGTATTGTAATTTAAAAATTGGTTCACTTTAGTTGTAACCATGGAAATGCAAAATTTATGAAGGGGCAGTGGGTCTGTACTCTGTAGCTAGCATTCTGAGGTCATTCATGTATACATTCAAAATCAACTTTATTTTAGGATACTGATACATTTGATCTGATTACATATAATCACAGGGAATATCTGGTTGATTTAATTAGAAAGCCAGGTTACTTGTGGGAGCCAGATTCCTTGCTCAATGGTCCATCTTCCATCTCATTTCCTTCACCCTTGTGCTTTCCAAGACTTAAACCAGCTGAACCTACAATTGATTTCAGGTCACTGGCCAAACAGTATTTCTCTGATTGTCTGTCCCTTGAGTTTGCTTTTGACAATAGTTCTGCAGGTAGTAATCATACTTCTAAGCTTGTTTGATACTCTAAATTTGGGCTCGGTATATTATTACTTCTGTCATATATTTGGAGGATCTACCTTATTTGATAAAATCCATTTCCAAGATTTTTTCTTTTCTTCTAATTTTATTCTTGTCTAATCAATGATGAAATCATCTGCTTAAGCTAACTATCCATAAGGAAATTGTCTTTCTTTCAAACTTACTATGGATCTATTAAATATGGTGGTAGTAATGTTACAGCTCTGTAATATGAATTTTCTGTCTTCTACTTTGTTTTTTGTCATTTTTATTTGTACAAGCCATTACATGTCTCTTAATGCTACTTTAGTTTTAATCTTATATTTATCGTAACTATTTAACTATTGTATTTCCTTTTTGAGCTTATATGTCCTAAGAATTTTTATTACTAATAAAGGAACAGATATGCAGAACACCCCCGCATTCTACTTTAGTCAGAAAAAGGAGCAGTGGTATCCGCTATGATATTTAGGTTCTGCACTGTGAAATTGGGAGGACATGTCAGTCTTGGAAGTTGGCATTATAATGATCAAAATACTGACGATCTGACATACTAAAGTATCAACAGATGATTTTTTTTTTAATAAAAGTGGTGCTGTCATTCACTAAGGAAACATCAGCTTTACAAGCAAAAGAAAATCAACAAAACCTAAACACATTCGTCAGATGAAATTTGATTTTGAGATACTTTTCTTTTTTCTTTTTACCATAATTCTCCTCTGTCGAGTACCATTATCAAATTCCCAATTCATGGATTAAAATAGCAGTAAAAACTGTCAGCTAGTTTCTTTAAAAGATGGAAATTGAGTAGGGATGCATTAAAACTTTTTGTTTAGTACTTATTACATAAGGAGTGGCTGGGTTGATTATAGACAAATTTGTGAGCCCGCCAACATATAGAACAATGGCAGAAAGATGTATCCATCAAATAGATGTCCATGTAAGACGTTTGACATTGGTTATCATATGCATGACCATGGAAACTGATATGCAGTTATGCATGTGTGATTTTTATTGCTAGTTTAAGCTTTGAATTTGAAGCAAGTTACTATATCATTAATATTGGAGTAGCTGTTGCTAATGTCAACTCTGGGTTCTATATTTCAGAACAGCTCGATGGGAAGTGCAGGGACAGAAATAACCCTAGGTCAATTTCAAAGGAAAGCAACAGAACAAAAGATCAAGGTTCTGAAGCATTTAATTCATGTAAACCTTCCCAGAACATTGCAGACTCTACCACTTTGGGCAAGGCTCCATTGCCTATAAATCATAACCTACCTGTTGGCCATAGAGATATTATGAAGCCTTTAGTACTTACAAATCCAAATGTGGATGCTATTGAGGGTAGGCGGTTTGTTGATGGAAGCCAACTGGTTCCTAATAAACCGAACATAGAATTAGGCCTTGATATGGAGGATTTGGACATATCATGGAGCGATCTTGTTTTAAAAGAGCGAATAGGATCAGGTATATCTCCTCCTTTACCCAATGAATTTACTAGGTTTGCATTGAGAACTTTATGTAAAGAATTTGAAACAGTAGATGCTCTTCCCTGTTACATGTTTCTTGCATTAAGTATTAGTAGTCATTAATTGAATCTACTTCATTTTCAGGTTCTTTTGGAACTGTGCATCGTGCTGAGTGGAATGGCTCGGTAAGCAACTTATGTTTTTTGTTATTTACACTGACACCGTGTTATATAGTTGTAGAAAGAAAAGGGAAATAGAGAAGAATAGAAAGAGAATAGAAGAGAAACTGAAATTGTACTGAATACTCAATAGTTCAAAACATAATCAAGGCATATCCTAATAAGATTGATGATCACCCTTATTTATAAATGATAGGTAATCCTAATCCTAATTAAATATCTAATACTAATATATCATAATATCGAATCATAATATATATTATAATCCTAATATATTATAATATATATATTATGATATCTAATCCTAATATCGCAGAATATCTAATACTAATTCTAATAAAATAATAAAACTATTTAAATTGTTTATTTATATTTTACATATCACACCGACATCCATTGACTGTATATTTGTTACATGACGCCTTATGCATTAAGTTTGCATCATCTCAGTTTATGTTTCTTGCAGATGCTAAACAGTCAACTTTTTTTTTTTACTCAGTGTAAGCATATGTAAATAACAAATTTGAACACCTTTAACAGCACATAATGCTGAGTTGCTGAGATTCTTGGGTGATTGAATGATCTTAATGTTTAGACTTTAGAGTTATGAATATATTTTGAAAAGAATCAGCATTTTTGCTAGCTGAATCCAAAAATAGAAGGTTGAAGCAAACACTTCACTTGAAATGTCCTATTAGCAAAAGAAGTATGATTTCTGGTCATTGAATATGGTGGCATGCTTACTTCAAATTTTGATGCATTTTTTTCTGCAAGCAGACATTTTTCCCAAGTAAGGAACTTAATTACTAAAAAGTCCCAAACAGTATAAGCTTATTGTCAATTCATACATTGGAACTTATCATTGTTAGCTCTTCTCTTGTCATTAAGAATTTTGGGTAATTAAGTCCTTTGCTTGGGACCTCATTGTAATCCCTCCCTTTTCTAACGTATAAACCCCACTGAATTGTATAAAAAGCTGAAGGAGTAAGAAAAAGTTGCGCAGAGACCAATGAAATGTGTGAAGAAAAATTGAAAGAATAAAAAAATTGCATGGAGCCCGGGACCCTATAGATTTTATATTTTATAATGATGTTGATTTTGTTTGTGACTTTGTATAGATTATTTGTTTTGTTAACAAAAGGTCAAGTTCTAATTTTTGTTTTTTCTTTGCTTAAATGTTTATGTATCTTCTTGCCTTTAATCAAACGAGCATACTTATCTGAGGGACAGAAATCACTTGGGGCTTGATTTCATTTTTGCAAAGCTAGAATTTCCTTCTTACTACCTATCATCTCTAAGTTGTTATTGACTGCTAATGCCTAAATGCTGTTGCCGTCAAACTACCATTGCTTATCATTTGTTGGTTTGTACCCATCAACAACAGAAACCAGTTTGTAGCCATCCTGGTTGGCTGCAGTCAACTGGCTTCCCAGTTTTCCCTTGCCAATCTTCTTTCCACTGGCTTGATGATTGTAATTGAAGCCTAACATTTTATTGTGAGATGTTTTAAAATTTTATTCTACATCAGAGGGAATGTTTATGGTGGAACTATATTTCACAATATTTTAATTTTAATTACCGGAGATAAACAAGACTTTAATGCTGCAAAATCTTAATGTTGTGATTTTATGATTAATTTTGGTTCGAGGGAAAGTCTAGATTCTATCCTCTAGCTTCTCCATCTCTCGTTTTATTTATTTGAATGTTATTGCTGTTTCATTATGTACTCCACATTTGACGGGTCTTTTGTTTCATCCCTGTCGATTGTATGACTTTCTTAAGGATTTCTATACTTAAATTTTAAGCCAAATTATTGATCTTTTAAACTATTTCATCCCTGATTGTAATCTTCATATCTAATCATTCTTGTTTATATTTTCTGCTTGATTTACTTACAACCTTAAAAACATTATGGCTTGCAGGAGGTTGCTGTTAAAATTCTGATGGAACAAGATTTTCACGCTGAACGTTTCAAGGAATTTCTGAGGGAGGTAATCTAAAGTTCTTAATTTGTTTTTTGCTGAAATAATACTAGTTGCATTAGGTGTTGATGTGAGCTGTGTTTTCACTTTGCTAGGTTGCAATAATGAAGAGGTTGAGGCATCCAAACATTGTTTTATTTATGGGGGCAGTCACCCAGCCTCCAAACTTATCAATTGTCACAGAATACTTATCAAGGTTTTACAACACCTCTACCTGTCACTCTTGACTAGAAATGATGCAATTTTATTTATGGTTATGATGTTCAACCCCTGCCAGCCTAAGAGATTGAACTAAATGCAGGGGTAGCTTGTACAGACTATTGCGTAAACCTGGTGCCAAAGAGATGTTGGGTGAAAGGGTTAGAATCAGTATGGCTTATGATGTGGTATGCATAGAAGAAATAGACATTATTTTATTGTTGATTTTCTTCATCTTTGAGGGTAGCCATGTTGTCTTTATATTCCCTGGTTAAATTTATTGTTTCATGTGCAGGCAAAGGGAATGAATTATCTTCATAAACGTAACCCACCAATTGTTCATAGAGATTTGAAGTCTCCAAATCTTCTTGTTGACAAGAAATATACTGTTAAGGTAAAAATGAATATTTCTCAGACACACTTGGTCTTAGGAGTTTGATCTAAAGCTTTGGCTGAATTTCACTTCATTCTTCTCCCACCTTTTGATTGAACCACTTTGTTTTTCTTTTGCCAGATTTCTCAGGTTCTCTCCTGAGATGTTATTGATTCTAATCTATATGATCTCCAATTCTCATTCTTTATCTCTAACCAAGCATGAAAGTTCCAGTACAATGTGTTAAATGACATTGTTTATTTGTTTATTGTTCCTAATAGATCTTAAGATGACTCTTGGTGCCTTTAATGGAAAGATGAATCCAATTAAGCAAACAATATATTTGATTGATTAGTCTTTCAAGAGAAAATAGTACAGACCTTATGATTTTTGCTGAAATTACGTGGAACTTCTTCAAAGATAATAGACCTCATGTTTTCTTGTTCCTTTCCTTAAGGTCTGTGATTTTGGGCTTTCCCGTCTAAAGGCAAATACATTTCTCTCATCAAAGTCGGCTGCTGGGACTGTAAGTCCTCCTTGACTACATGTATTTCCATATATATATCAAGTTCCCTATGTTCATTTTCAGTATGACGCATTCATTTTCTCTCCTTTGATCCCTTAGCCCGAGTGGATGGCTCCAGAAGTTCTACGTGATGAGCCATCAAATGAGAAGTCAGATGTTTATAGCTTTGGCGTAATCTTGTGGGAGCTTGCAACATTGCAACAGCCCTGGAGTAATTTGAATCCAGCACAGGTCAGTTGTATCCCTTCTTAATACGTGAAATTACTGAAGACCTGATGTTTGTAAGAAAATAGGATTCAATGGCCAAAGGGGTGGTGTTAACATGCATTTTGGTTGAAGTGCGTATTAAGGCAACTAAGGACGGAAGCTATACTGTTTAAGATGCCTTTGTGGTGCACTTGATTATTGTTTTTAATGCGCCGTCTTGTATGATGCTTGATCATTTGCATATATGGATGCTTTGACTTGACTTGCATGCATATCATTTTCATTTAGGTCGAGTATTTTAATGTTTTAGATGCAGAGGAATTTGTAGTGCTTAAATCTTCACTAGGACATATTGTCTTGTAGGTTGTGGCAGCTGTTGGTTTCAAGGGCAAAAGGCCTGAGATCCCACGAGATTTGAATCCTCAAATAGCTGCAATAATTGAGGCTTGCTGGGCCAAGTGAGTTCATATACATCTACTGATATTCTGCTTTGATATACCATTATGAATTTTATTGATACGAACGTTTTACTGCAGTGAGCCCTGGAAACGTCCTTCGTTTGAAAGTATCATGGATTCTTTGAGATCATTGATCAAACCCCCTACACCTCAACCTGGTCGTCCGCCATTACTTTCCTGAATGGCTGGAATCTGGAGTTGATATTCATGCACCAACTACGGAACTTTATTAGATTTGATGTCTAACAGGACTATGCTGTTTTACTTATTAGGAGTTCCAGGTGCGTACCAAAATCTGTATTGGCCTTGTATAGCACTTAGATCTGGGTTAGGCATGGTTCTTCGCTTCTTCTGGGTACTGTCTTGTTGTTGGTACGGGGGAATGTATATCAAATTTTTTTATGAAGGCAAGCAAGCTATGTTCAAATCTAGCTACAACTCAAATCGGTTTTTTCTGAGTTTGGGTTTTTTTTTGTCAAATTTCTTAATTCCTGACTGTATTGGCTTTAAATTTTTTTTGCATGTCCTGGTTCTTTTGACCGGATCTTGCTTTTTATGTAAATGTAGAAGGTGGGAAAAGAAAAAAGAAGATAGAGAAGAAGACAGACTAACGCTTGTTCTTGTTTACTTGGTTGCGGAGTCAATTGTATATGTGTCCTAATTGGAATTAAGAAATCTGATATACAACGGAAGGCGGTCCTCCATCTTTGTTCCAACAAAATTTTGTTTGATCAGGTGATACTGTAATTTCATGAAGAAATGTTGTATAATTCTTTTACCCTCGATTTTGCATGTAAATCTCCATTGTAATTAGATTCAGTTAATGATGAGCAGCGTTGCTTGCATTTTTGAACATTTTGTTGGGCATTAGCTCTAATCACGTTGAAGGCGGTCAATGAAATGAGTACATGATGCCGGTCACCACCCCCTTGCCGTGGGAACTGAACTAGCATCAAAAGAAATAGTATGTTATTAGCAGCCAACTTTGTGACTTCAGCCTTTTGAACTCCAGGAGACTAGGACGTGTTTGCCAAAAACCCAAACGTGCTTTTGAACTGAACTAACCCCAACGTTTGCAAACCCAAACGTGCTTCAATGCTTGTTTTTTTTACTTCTTTTTCTTCAAATTGTTTAGAAAGCCTTTTTGCCAAAACATAAACAATACATTTGAAAGCTCATTCAGAACGTAACCCATGCTTCTTTTTGGCATTTCCCAAACGTGCTTTTGAAATTTTTAAACAAAGCATCAAGTTTTTATTTGTATTTTTTTATTATTCAACATGTAGGATTTTATATTATTTATATATTTTTTCAACAAATCAAGTTTTACATGACAGAAATTAAATATCATGAAGCCCATTTTTTTGAGTAATTATGCATTTAAAAGTACTTTTCATTATGTAGCATCTAAACAATTTCTAATTTATCAACAGAAAATTAAAATGTATCCATACATGAATCTTATTGCAGAAATTAGTTTCTACTAAACTCCAGTTTGGCAAATAAATTTTTGACAAATTGAAAACAATTTCAAGGGAAGTATTTAGAATGTTGGTAGTGCTTCCATTTTTTTTATTGCCTACCGGTACACCTGAATTTTGTTCCGACTACATCCGGATCCGACCCGCGTCCCGTACCTGGCTATGGTAGGTGAGTCTCCCAACGGAAATTTTTTGCGTACGCTAAGACTCGAATTCGAGACCTTGTTTAAACGATACCGAGTCGCTTACTACTTGGACTAACCCGTTGGTGGTAGTGCTTCCATTTCATCCATATGCAGGTCTTGTGTTTCAGTAGAATTATTTTTCATCTGTAGAAGTAATTTGGAGGACTCGTTTGGGGCCCAAAATGACAAAAGCATCCGACCTGCCGGATTCGAACCAGCGACCTAAGGATTACCTGCTGGATATTCCCACTACAGTCCTCCGCTCTACCAACTGAGCTAAGGTCGGACTTTTGGCCGAAGAGAACTTAAAAAGCTAGTTAATTATAATAGGTGTTTGGTTCAGTATCGCAAACATTCCGCACACTACAAAGGCCCATTTAGTAAAACGTTAGTCAGAGTTGTTCTCAGCTTTTCAAAAATGGGTATTTCTAGCAATAAGAGTAATATAGATAGTAAAAAATAGGGGTTAGTCTAAATAGTAAGTAGTTCGGTATTATTTAAACGAGGTATTGAGCTTGAGTCTTAGCGTATGCAGAAAATACCTGTTGGAAGACTCACCCACCATAGCCAGGTACGCGACGCGGGTCAGATCTAGATGTAGTCGAGACAAAGCTCTAGTAAACCGGGTGGGCAACTAAAAAAATAATATAGATAGTAAAAAATATATTTGTATTTCACAAGGACACAAGTTCAATTTCTATTATCGTTGTGAGAATTTATTTGATAAGCAATCTCATAAGTCCTATATAAACGGTCTCTAAACCCTAGCCTTAGTAGGGAACTGGTGCCGAACATATCTAAACTTTTATGTAACAAAAAAAAAGAATATTTCCTCATAACTAAGATTTAAATTTTTGTTAGAAGAAATATCTATATTTAATATCCAATAATATCTCAAATAGAATATACTTAATAGAATGATATATTTGTTTAGAAAAAAAAAGGGGATTCAACGTTAATGACTAATGAGGAAGGTTCATCTGCCAAGTCACGCATAATTGTGGTATTGGTAATTATGCATGCTCTGTATGTTCCTTCAAATGATATTGCGAGTTTGAACTTGAAGGTGGCCGAGAGGAGGAAGAAGACAAATATAAGTTGTTTGATAAGTGTTTCATGAAAAAAAAAAATGAAAGTAGGTAGGAGGCAAGTAGCTAGCAACGATGGCAACCCATTCTCGTTAAACATGAAGAAATGGTCCCCTCCATCTCACAACTCTTGCTATTCTCTTTTCATAGATGTGATTAAACATCAAGGCATCTCCTTTTCTCTTTCAGCCTCACATTAATTATGCTTACAATCACTGCCTACTACAAGCCTTTATATAACTAACAAGGGAGGTAGACTGATTCGCCTCTTCGTTTTGTTTTCCCTGTGCCCAAGAGCACTTCAAAAAACAATAAAAAAAAAATCAATGTTTCTCATTTTTACGGATAATATTTGTTTTATATAAAAAAAAATTATACTGTTTTCTTTTTTAAAAAGTTTATGGGTAAAATTATTCTATAATGTAATACTTTATGGGTTTGTTCCCTTTATCTCCTTTGCATGTAGCACAACACATGGGACTGCAACCCTTACCTAATAGACATCTCACTTAGTTGATGGATTGGGAAAATTTGCCCTGCTTTTTTAAGATTAAAAATGCAATTTTTGGACCTTAAACCTTGTTATTATTAGGGGATTGCTCCTATTATTATTATTATTATTATTATTATTATTACTTTCATTTTCAATCGTGCCACCGAATATTTCATGCCATTGGCTGAGCAAGTAGGGAGGGGAAATCTTGAGACGTTGACACTGGGCCACAAGAAATCCAAAGTCTCATAAATTAAAATCCAAAACAAAGTTTTGGTGTTCTGTGATTGGTCAGTAGACTTAGCTTCGCCTCGAAGGAATGAATACCAACTCTGAGAATATCTGACCAAATTATTAAAATTAAAAACAAATAATTCTGAACTATTTTTAAACAATTTTTTAAATATTTTTATGTGTAGTTTTTAGAACTAATTTACTTAAACTAGAGAATTTATTATGAGTCTAGACTAATCTAATAGTATCACAAAATTCTATCACTAAATATTTATATTTTTTTGACTCATCCCATTTTACTTAGAAGATTTATCCAATTGAGACTAATCCATATCTAACTAAGTAGGATCCACTTGGTCCATGCATAATTACAAAAAATGGCAAAGTTTTACTATCAATAAATTCTAGTTAAAATAAGATAAATTTAAAAATAAATATTTGATGGAAAATTTTGTGGTATTACCTAGTACATACAAAATATTTAAAGATAGTTCAGTTCAATTTTTTTTATTTTTTAATTTTATTTAATATGATGAAGTGATAATGTTAGATTAATTTGGATGGCTGAAATTTTCGCCCCTGAAGAACGTTGAGAAATTGAGCTTAGGAGAGGATCCACGTCCGACGAAGCCAGGACCCGAGACAAAAATATCTACCATATATGTGGGCCCCGCTGTCCCGTTCACAACAGCCACCAACACTTCTGTTACTGTAACTGCGTCAAAACCTTCATCCTCAACCAAGAAAACTGAGAAAAAACAGGAAAATTAAAAGGGGAAAAAAACACCTACAACGCTAAGAAACCAAGAAAACGAACGCGACTGCGAGGAAACCACCTCAAAGGTCAGCGCTTTGGGTATGAGATAGAACCCAGGCCAACCCCACCCTCGAACCCAATCTCCAATGGACTCTTACTCTACTGCTACAGTTACAAGAAGAAGGGTCGACGAAGACCCTCCACCGCCTTTCTGCTACCCATTCAAGATTTTTCGCGAACACCTTGTCGGCGACACACGCTATTATTACTGTTACCTTCCCAAACTTATAAAAACCTGGGCAAATCGTTTACGCTGCCTCCCAGGGCTTATCATTCATCTTTTTTCCGTCTGGTGAACCAGTACACAGTTTGGTCCTCGCAATCAACATGAATCCGAATGACGAAGGTCAACCAAATTTTCCGAAGAGGTCGAAGGGTAAAACTTCGGCTGATACGTATTCTTCGAGTCATTTGGAGCAGGAAACATATGTGTTCTCTCCCACGGAATTGAGTTCTGGAGCATTCGGAGATGCCTCAGCTAGTCTCTCAATGGCGGACATTGGCCTTTCTGGCCATCCTCCTTCGTCTTTGTATGATTCTTCTTTAATGGAGTTTAGAGCATTCTCAACCATGAGCCCGACATCTCTGGCTTCCCCTCCTCCTCCTGCTCCTGTTAATGATGAAAGAGCTCCTTTGGTATCAGCAACTATTAAGGAGGAGGCCGGATTAATAGAAACAAGCGGTGAGTTGGAGGACGTGGATATGCCACGGCCGCTTGATTGTTTGCAGGAGAATCCGATTCCGCCATTTCTATGGAAAACTTGCGATCTGGTGGATGATCCATCTCTGGATCCGATCATATCATGGGGCTCGGCCGGTGCTAGTTTCGTGGTATGGGACCCTGTGGAATTTGCAAGGATCGTCTTGCCAAGGAATTTCAAGCACAACAATTTCTCCAGTTTTATCCGCCAGCTAAATACTTATGTGGGTATTTGCTTTAACACAGCCAGGAAAGGCTGCTGTGATCTGTATGTAAATAATGTTTGCCGTTTTTTTTATTAATTTGTGCTGTATTTTTTCCCTTTCCTTGTATTTGTTGTAATAGTTCTTCCCTATGTTTGATGTTTTTTTTTTTTGTAACTAGGATTGGTAATTGAATCGACCATGTATATATATGAAGACTATATTGTATCAACTGAAATGTAAATTTGGAGGCATTTTGGTTGTGTATCCTTGTTCTCCGTATTTGCTTAGAAACTTCTCTGAATCATCTTTCTCTATCAATTTGGCCTTGGAATGGTTGGATGTGTTCTTGATATTTGTGTTTTTGCAGCTAGAGTGAGACAAATTTTCTTCTCTCTCATTCTTGTTTGGTCTATTTTATGTGTCATTTGTTAAAAGCGGACTTATAAACTATCCGCCTTCTATTCATAGCAGTTACGAGGGTAAAATCCTTTGTTACTAATTGGACTGAATAATTAAAGCTTGGTTCAGATGTTTTCTTAATTCCATTGTAGCTAGGATTGAGAGATTGGCGACTGAAGGAATATTTGGCCTGCTGAGTTTCTTATGTTGTGAGGATGTTATCTTCAGCAATTTGTATCCCAGGTTTCGGTGGGGAATTTGCAATTCTCTTACAATTTGATTATTGCTGAATGCTATCATCTTGATAATTTCCTTTTGTCTGTGTAAGCTTGTTATTGCTCACATATTGCATACTCAAATACAGCACCATCTTCTCATGATGGCCTATAGTTTGGTGACCAGACAGTTTTCTATCTTATACTTTGCTTATTATTTGTTTCATTTTCCTCTCCCTTCCTTGTTTTGAGATCACTTCTGCTTCTACTCTATTCATTTTTCAAGTCTCTTTGGCATTTTTATCCAGGGGTTCCGCAAGATTGACCCTGATAAGTGGGAGTTTGCGAATGAAGGTTTCAGGCGAGGGAAGAGACATCTATTGAAGAACATACAAAGGCGCAGATCACTGCAATCCCAGCATGCTGGTATTGTTGGG
Source organism: Leucaena leucocephala (assembly GCA_037074615.1). Classification (NCBI taxonomy): domain Eukaryota; kingdom Viridiplantae; phylum Streptophyta; class Magnoliopsida; order Fabales; family Fabaceae; genus Leucaena; species Leucaena leucocephala. The sequence goes on along the minus strand of CM073521.1, from coordinate 6,936,647 downwards.
CCATCCACTGAAGCAGGAAAGTCTGGAGTTGAGGTTGAGATAGAAAAACTGAGAAAGGAGAGAAGTATATTAGTCCAAGATTTGGTTGATTTGCAGCAACAACAGAGAAGAACTGTTCACCAGGCGGGACAAGTGAACCAGAAGCTTGAGTCTGCAGAGCAGAGACAGAAACAAATGGTTTCTTTCTTGGCGAAGTTATTTCAAAATCCAGCATTTTTAGCCCGACTGAGGCAACAGAAGGAACCGACAGGTATAGGTTCTCCAAGAGTGAGAAGGAAGTTTGTCAAGCAGCACCAACACGAGACAGGAACATCAGACTCTTTGAATGAAGGGCAGATTGTAAAATACCAACCTGGTTGGAGAGACATTACCAACCCTTCAGAAACACCAGCACTAAATCCAATTTCTATTGAACAGTCTCCTGAGTACCCTTCACAGGATTGGGCAAGAGAACTTGGCTCAGAAGCAGAAAATCCGTATGTGCATGCTGATGAATTGGCTTCAGCTAGTGAAATAATGACTGCTCCAGAGATCGTAGGAGAAGAATCGTCAAGCTTACGACTTGAAGATCCTCTTTGGAAAGGAAAAAACGTCACGAGACCAGATCAAGAAGTTATCCCAGAGGATCTGACCGGGGAGGACAGTGTTTCAATGTTTTACCCGCCTGAAACTGAAAGCGTTATTAAACAAGATTTATGGAACCCGGGCTTTAGTGTTAGCGGTGCTACTTCTAGCTATGTGAATGAGCTGTGGGACAATCCAATTCCAATCAATTATGAAGCGCCAGAATTTGGAGTGACAGGTGGCATGTCAGACCTCTGGGATATAAGCTATATGCAAGAAACCGGAAATTCAGGTCTCGATGACGATAATTGGCCAACGGATGAGTTCCCTCCAAATGAAACAGAAGGTCAGGCTGATCGCCCAAAAGATGGTTAGATTTTAGAATGTCGATCTATAGGGCTTTGCTTCTGCACTTGTTGCCCTTTGATCTTTAATATGCTTTAGTTACTAGCATTCTTATAATTGAACTATTTGATTTTCAAATAGTGTTCTATCCGCCCGTTCTAATTCTTAATTTCCATATTTATTCGTTCATTATTTTTATTATTGGTATAAATTATTCTCCCTTGATGGATGATTTAAGCGAACAAGTACAGCATGCAACTCAATTATTGGAAAACCTCTTCTTTTGAGTTTTGATTGGCTTGTTTTTTGCTCCACCTCTTTTATACCAAAAGAAAAGTGGAAATATTGAAATGGTATGCTAATCAAACGAGACCCGGTTAATTTCTTGTTCTTTTCTCCCTTTGCTTGTTGCATGCCTGTTTATTCGATTTATGAGATTAATGGCCTTCTTTTCCTTCATGCTAATGATCTTATTTTCATTTATTCTCTTTATCTGACATATGGCATGACCTAATCAATGGAAAGCTTAGCCATGCTGAATAGTAATCATCTTTGGCGGAGGGCCGGGTAAAAGCACATGAAATACGAAGTGAATATCCCAAAAAGAAATGTGGCGACTTATGATACTTCTTTTCACTTGGAGAGCAATTGATACTTCCTTATTGTTTAATTCCAAGCATGCTTTAGTTGGATGAGTGAGTCTTCGTTTGTATCCATGATAAGATGTCGTGTCTGATCTGTATCCTAGTCCCGCCCTAACTAGTGACTGCCATTAGAATTCATGCTCTTTACAAAGTTCCCAAGTATTCCCATTCAAATGAGGGTAGCTGCGTATCCAGTGGCACTGTAATGTATTGTGAAGACTGCAGCTTCCAGACTTTAGCGAGCCTTCATTGGTGTCTTATGTTTGGAAAATCATTTGTCACCTTATATTGTGCAATATGATACGTAAGTGATGCTGAGCATGTCCTCTCCGTTTCCATCTTTTGTTTCTCTGCGATATCCTCAACTTCCAGCCCTTTATGATTTGTCCATTGATTGATGATAGTCGCTTTCTTCATTGGGGGAATTTTCCCTCTCTCGAAAAATTTTCATTGATGACTTTTGAGGAGTCAATATTCATGATTGGGAAGTTTTTCTCCCACGGATTCTCCTTGTAAATGTGTTATAAATGTACTTATTGCTGATATTATGAGTTTTTTTTTAATCCAAAAGAGATCATACGCTCAGAGTTTTACATATCTGGGATGTTCCCCCGTAGATTATCCAATACTACGATTTGAGATAAGTGTTCAGATTTTTAGCAGTATTGATACATGTTGTCTATACCACGGGTATCTGCAATCGAGATATTTTGCAGAGAAAACATGAGCATATAATAGCATGTGAATCTCAAATTTCTCTAGCCGCTACATGAAATATGGATGCATAATAGGTTATCAAATAGATCTGTTCTATGTGATTGATTGTTGTTTAAAAGGGAGAATTTATTTAAGTACTTGACCTCCAAACCCAGACAAAATCCCTAGGGGCGCCTTTGATTAATTTTATCAAAGTTTACGATGATTTATAGTAGCGGAAACTAAGTACTCAAAACATAAACACAGACGCCGTGCCCAAGAGAAGTTTAAGAAAGAGTGTTGTACGAGAGAATTAGATCGAGCAACTTGAAAGTTTAACCATGGGGGCCGTACGTACACCAAGAAATATTCTGTAATTATCTCTTAAAAAATACAATCAGAAGTATAAAACCAGATTGAAGGGTAAAAGTTTGCAACTTAACGTGCAAATACAGCATCTGCGCCACCAAGAGTCAGGAGTCAAAAGGCGCAAATTTTTGCCAAAGATCTCTGGGTAGACTCGCCAACAAGCCTCCTTCTCCAATGACTGTTGAATGCTCAACAAATTCATGTTACGTCCGTTTGCTTATATTGTTCAGAAACTGATTTTTAAGTCAATCATTTGGTACACTACAGCAAAACTGTTGGCAGAGTAGAGGATAACCCACGATGCCAGAAAAAAGATGCAACTAACAGCACCTCCATTAGAGTAATTTAAAATTTAAAGATCTTCCTTCTTCCTTTTCGATGCATGTTCATGTTCCCCACTCGCATTTTTCAACTTGGCTTCTCGGCGTTCCCTCTTCACTCCTTTTGCTTTATTTGGTAAAGCCATTTCTCCAATCTAAACAAAAGTAAATTATGAGAATGAATGATCCTTTTCAAGTAGTAGACAAGTAACATGTATAAAAATTCAGCTTCCAATGGTAGGAAAGAAAGGAGTTCTATGCCCCCACCAAGAACTATTTGTCAATTCCAAATGGTGCCAAACAGCCCAGGAGAAAATAAGAGTAGAAAAAATTGATCCCCCCACAAAAAAACAAATTAATACCGCAAAATATGTAGTTTTTTTTTGCGTAACATACAAGACATGTAGTTTAATAATGGCGACAATGCGATAAGTCACAGTCAATGTAATGAACAAAACGTAAGAAAAAATTATTCTTACCTTCTGATCAGGAACGTATATATTTCCAACCTTGCCCTCTATTGCGTCCTTCTTAACGTTTTTCTCCTGTAAATAGGGGAGTATGCATATAGAATTGTAAATTAAACTTCATATTAATTATTAAAATCAGAGAAAATCAGGTTAGCTAGCCGACCTTTTTCTTTGGTTTCTCCCTCGAGGTTTTCATGGCTTCTTTCCTTAAACTTTCATTTGGAGGACGATGCCGACGGGCAACAAAATCCATGGAAGGGCCAACTTCTACTAATTCCATTCTCGGCACAATGCTGCCTGACTTTTTCAGCCTCAATGCACAGTGTGTAAGGAATACCCTATTTGAAGACAGGGCAGTAAATACATATGCACGGTCCAATCCAGCAAGATTTATATTCTCCACAACCTAGAAACATCAGGATCATCATTTCTTTAAAATCAAACCATTTGAAAAAAAAAAGTAATAACTGTAAGGTAAGTAAAGCAGGGACTAACCTCTCCACGAAAAAGATCAAGTAGGACTTCCTTCAAATGTTTAAGTTCTTCCACATTCTCGAATCCTTCTCCAATGAAAGTAATGAAAGGCTTTGACCCTTCTCTGGGTGCTAGCTTCTTATCATAAGAGTATGATTCCATGGATTTAAAATTTTCAACCCCAACTTCTACTAGATCATAGATATGGTGATCATAAGTTCTCCCTATAATAAGGTTATTAGGTCGCTTCTTGGAGTGAGATCCATACTACAAAATACAATCAACCATTAAGAAACTACTCTGCTTGCTATTTTGCCAGGATAGAAAATCATGACCACACCCAAAGAGAGAACTTACTGGGGGGGGGGGGGGAATAAGTTTGCAGAGTAGCGTGGTAAAATCAAGCATAGTGATGAAACAAACAAGGACTATAAAAAAACATGACAGTTCAATGCCAGTTCTATTTTCTTTTCCTTGTCAAAAGTGACTCGATAGTTTCGTTTATTAGCGCTTTTGTTGTAATAACGACAGAAAACCACAAGAAATGGAACTGTCATTCAGAACTCAGGAAAGCGCTTCTACCTAGCTCAAACAGTATTCCTTTGTACACAAACAATAATATAACAATAACAGGATAAATGTACAATGGAAAAATAAATAACCGAACACAGTAAGAAGAGGAGGGTGATATGCGCACCACGAAAATGCTACAATCCGTCTTAAGTGAAAAGTATTCCAAAGAAGTCTCGCCACCACTTTCGAATGGCTTGATGTTGTCGTTCTTACGGCTATATTTTACAGCACTTCCCTTCTTAAGGTGATAGATCTCTGAAAGCACTGCATTTAACACAGTGCTCGTCTTCGTCCCGTGCAATATAAGTGTCTTCTTCCCCCATTCGACCTGCAAAGCCCAGTCGGTAATAAAACACGCGACCAACTTTCGTTATAATTGAAAGTATACCTTGAGCAAAAGAGAACAGGTAAAATTTTCATGGCAAAGATCAAATTATCCAGAAGAGAGAGAGGAAGGATGAACTACTCACGAGTTTGGGAGCACGTTTCTCAAGCTCCCGTTTACCCTTGCGAGTCTTGGCCGTTTTAATTTCCACCATGTTCTCCTCCCGTCCACAGTCGGAGCGGAGAGTAGAGACAGCGTGTATAAGTATCTTCCAACGGAGGGGGGCGCCAAGGGCGAGAGGCTCAGTTAGGGTTTTTCACAATTTTAATCGAAGTATCCTTTTTCTATTTTGCCAACAATCAAAATATCCAATTTGCTCAATATATAATTGTATATAGTCTTCAGCGGCAATAATTTTTTCTTTATTAGTATTGTTTCATAGTTTGCCAGCGTCAGGATTATTCTAGTTTTTCTTAAAAAAGATATAGACTCAGTTATAAAAAACTCATTGTTGTGACACGTTTGCAAATAATTTGTTGATCTTGAAAATTTGGGGGGAAATATTCACTGTGAATTTGTGTAGATAACCTGTCATCAATTATTCAATTATTTTAAAAAATAAAAAATAAAAAATTTATCATTAAGCATTTTCTTAAATTTTTATTTTTTATACAAATATTTTTTCAAGCTTTAAGTTATACTATTATAAAATTAACGCTTACACCAGTGATAGTTTGACATAGTGGAATGAGCTAATTTAGCTATAGATATAATATCAATATATATTTAGTATATTGATGTATAAATATATAAAAACTTATTATAATATTAAATCTGAATGTTCTAAAAAATATTACATCTGAAACCAAAACCAATGGTTCTATAGGGCTCACCATGTCGCCAAGGTTGGTCAAAAGTATAGCTGAACTGCTCATTTAAATCAAAATAAGTGATAAGAAAAGTTAATCCATTACAACATAATCAATATTTAAATTATCGTTAAAAATAATTATATCAAATTAAAAAATTATATTAAATTAAAAAGATTATAGATAAAATTATATTATAAATAAGATTAAAATATTAGACGTATATGAGAAATAAAATTAAAATATTATATACTATATACCTATAATAAATGTGTTCATATTTAGTGTTAGACAAATATTTCTAATACGATTACTTCCAAAAGACAAACGTGTAAAATCAAAATGAGTTAGAAATGTCCTGATTTTTTTTAATATTAAAAAGTTTAGTAAATTTAGCATCAATCCTCCTACTAAAATTAAGATATAGCTTAAAGACTCAGAATGTTTATAAAAAACTTACGCTATCACTTATCTTTATGAGATACAAGCCAATCTATTATTATATGTCAATTCTCATTGGCACATGTCATGATTTTTGTGAGCATGCGACTTGCCTAAATTGTTTTTTTTTTTTAATCAGAAAAAATGAGTCTGGTCATTCAAACAAAAACACAAGTAACAGGAAAATGCTGGGTTTCGAAGTATTGGATAAGGCCATAAGGGAGACCAGTATTTTTTTTTTTTTTCAAACCTTTTACTTCCCTGGGGGTGGGATGTGAAAATATTATATAAAATTTTTTTCCAATTTCAGAACACATTCAATAAAATTATTTAATATTCTTTTTATAGTTTTTCTAAAGGGGTTTTCACCATTTTCTTACCAAACCTGTATAACTCCGCATAAGTAAGAATCTCAACTATTTAATTACTGTTTAAATTAAATGATTTGAACACTTAACGGTAAACAAAAAAATTGATTGACACTCATGAATCGTGGGATAAGGATGCTTGATGGATGCCCAAGGGAAGAGGGTTCAAATCCTTCTAGAGCAATAAAAATAGCTAATCAACAATTCAATTGATTGTTTTATTACCATGATTTGCCGGGACTGGCTAATCATCTTTACATTAATGAAATTTATGATCATGGATTGTAAATATTTAACTTTTAATTCTAAATTTTAACAAGAAATAAGTAAGTGTTTTTTCCCAATAAAACGAGCAAATGAGATTGGAGTATAAATTCATCATAACATCATTTTTTTTTTAAACACCCCGGCTTCCCCATTGAAATATATAGAACAGACTCCAACTCGATTAACCGGGGACAGCAAAAAGAAAATAAATATTACTATGTATTATATGTTCCTTCGTCGAATGCTCGTTATTTGAAGCGAGCGAGCTCCGCTGCACTACAGTGTTTGCGCCCTCGATCCCAAGGGAATCGTCCTCGCCTTATATGTAACCCCAGAATCAGGATTCAAGGCTCCGTATTCAGTCCTCTTTTTCCTCATGCTTTCTGATGATTCTTGTGTATCGGGATTAGGGTTTTTATCTCAATTAAATTCTTATTGTACAATTTGAAAACAGAGTTTATTTAAATTGTTTCCTTTATTATTAGTCGATTCTATCCAAAATATTAATGTGAGTAGTAATGTTTTGATGCCATTTGTTTGCTTATATTATCTAAATTAGCCATAGGATTGGCATTGTACTAGGGTTTAGATTTGTTATCCGGTGATGGACATGGATAGCTCGCGTAGACCGTTTGATAGATCGAGAGAGCCGGGTATCAAGAAACCCCGACTGACCGACGAGCTCGAGCGTGGCTCAAATTCCAGTCTCCGACCTTTTCCTCAGCGACAAGTGGCTTCTGGAGTTAATTCATTGGCCCCGGCAAGGTTTAGGATAAATGACAGAGATTCCGAAGGCAGTGACCCTGGTCGCGGTGGATACCAGCCCCAACCGCTCCACCAAGAGCTTGTTAATCAGTACAAAACCGCACTTGCTGAGCTGACATTCAATTCTAAACCGATAATTACCAACTTGACCATAATTGCAGGCGAGAATCTTTATGCCGCGAAGGCAATTGCTGCCACTGTTTGTGCTAACATTCTAGAGGTGAACCCAGTTTACACTGTGTAACTGTTTGTGTTCTCAATTGCTTATTATATTGAATTGTAAGACATTTGGAATAAAAAGGGCGATTGTTTTGAATTTTTTATCTTCCTGAAATCACTATAATTGGTGGTGTTATCACTTATTCTTCGTGTCTGTGTGCCAAACTTTTAGTGGCAGTAAAATAAGGAAATTCGTGTACCACAAGCTTGAAATTAGCGGAATTTCATGATTTTGAAGTTCAAGTTTCCCTCAATTTGAGTATGCCTGCACGATAATGATGATTGGTTGATAAAATTGTAGTTGCCAGCTTAAGTGATGATAATGTTTATTTTATCAGTTAGATAAAGGTTACTGTGCTTCATTTGGTTTCCTTCCCAGGGTCTTGTCGAGGCTTTTGGCTATAGATCAGCTGTAGTTGCGGTTCTCAAATCTCCTGTTATACAATTCTCCACTTGAGAAAGATAATAAATGTGCTTCATTTATAATAAATAAAAAAATGATGGAAACTATCCTTCAGCCTGCTTATAGCAGTTCGCTCAACTTCATGAGAGCATAATATTAAAGTGATTGTAATTTCATCTGATAAACAACACTTCTATAAGAGAGAAGTATCTCATAATCCCCCGGTGTGAAGTTTGTTTGCAGACAAGGGCAGCGATCTTTAAGAACATTGGGTGTTGTGTATTTTGGGGGGAGGATATGTTCTCTCCAATATGGCAATCCCAATTAGTGTTGTAGTCCTCTTTTTTATTTTATTTTGTTCAATTAGGTTATAGAATATCTGCCACTTATTGTGAATGATAGGACTGCCATCAATATTTTAGCTTGTGTTTCTTTGGTCATTGGAGAATTAGAAAGCAGCTGAATTTTATGTTGAGAATCAATTTACTCTATGGAAGAGGCAGAGTTTACATGGCCAAGTCGCATAGAGGCATTGAACTTCTATAATCTCAATTCTGTGCTAGTGTCTTGAAGTGACTTAAAGCAAGTTCAAAATGACAGATTTACATATTCATTTTTCTGGGCCAAAGAGCTGCTGGAGTGCATGAGCTATTTATTATGATAAGTATTATCATGCAAGATCTATTTTGGGCATCAAGATTGTGATTTACGACTGTGGTGCAGCACTTTTGTAGCAAAAAAATAGTGTAGAAGGCATAACTACATGGTGCCTTTAGATGTTTGGTGCTTTCCCTCTTTGCAACCTTATTTATTTATGTGCTGCAGCTGTTTTCTTGTCTTCTAGAGATTTGTTTAATGCTTGCGTGCTTAGAATGACCAGAGGGGCACTCCTCTCTATATTATAAGAAAATAAGTGATGGGCAGGTCAATTTTTGCTCATAGATGTAATTTGTTGGAAAAGATTAGCAGGCAGATTAAATATGATGAACAGCATAGAATTGTTGGAAAGCTGGTGCATCTCTTTAATGATAAGGAAGGAAGGAATACCAAAGGTCTACATTGTGCCCATGGAAGTGAAAAACGAAGAAAGAACAGATTAATTATGATTCACTTTTGAGCTTACATGTAATAAATGACTCTTGTTAATGGATAAGGAATCTGCAATCTAATTAGAAATTTCATCTTACGTAAGTCTTTGAAGAGTCATAATAATCTACATATTTCAAATAGTTGGACATCTCATCCCTATAATCAGTAATAGGGGATTGTTTATTTTTTATCTTGTTATTTTCTTACTTTGTCATAGTTCTCCTTATTACATGACATAGGCTGGTAGAGCTGGTTAAAAATAAGGAATGGAATTACATTTAATTTTGAATAGACAAGACTGGTGGTTATTGTTTGTAATTTTGAGTTAGTTACTGTCAATCTGCCATTACTTCTATTTTGATATAATCTGCTACCAACTTCCATGTGGCTTATGGTTGGCTGGTTCAAATATTTCCCTTATTTACATCTGTCCGAGCAGTCAGTTTTCGACTTTGATTGAACTGTCTTACACATAGAAACTTATGTTGCATCTACTTCTGTTAATGATTTTCCAGGTTCCCACTGAACAAAAGCTGCCATCTCTTTATCTTTTAGACAGTATTGTTAAGAATATTGGGCGGGACTATATAAAATACTTTGCTGCTAGACTACCTGAGGTCAGATATCTATTCTTTTCTTATCCTTACATTGACCTATATGCCTTTACGTGAAATGCATTTATTAATAACATATTTTAAATGGAATTCTTCAGATTGTGAAGGTAAAAAATTTATTCTCTGAACTGTTTAAATTTGGATTATTTACTAGGGTAATGATTTTGTAAGAGCTCGTGTTTCCATTTACAATGAGCAATGATTAATGATTATCTTAATATAAGAATTGGCAAGATTTAATTTTACATTTTTGCACAGATATCTTTCTGATTTTACACACCTACTTTTAACTAGGTACTTGCCAATTACTTCTTTACATTTTAGGTATTCTGCAAGGCATACAGACAGGTTGGTTCTTCTGTCCATTCAAGTATGAGGCACCTTTTTGGAACTTGGAAAGGAGTCTTTCCTCCCCAGACCCTCCAGATGATTGAGAAGGAACTTGGCTTCACTCCTGCTGTCAATGGTTCATCTTCTGCATCTGTACTGAGGAGTGATTCACAGTCACAACGACCACAGCATAGTATCCATGTGAATCCTAAATATTTGGAGAGGCAGCGTCTTCAGCAGTCTGGCAGGGTAGGTGAAGCATTCCCACCCTCAAAGTTGTCCTTTTAGTTCAGATTGTTGGATGTTGGATATCCTTGGGATAGGTCAAGTTGAACATTATTTATGTTGAGGGTTCGAAAATTTGCAGTCATGGTCACGCATTCTTTGTATGTGGAAACTGGGTCTGGAATAGTTTGGCATCATGCCCTAATCTTGTCTGTTGCTTGTTGGGACTGTACAATATTCGTGCAGTAGATGAGTTTTACAAATTACACCTTTTACGGTTTCTATTGGTTTATCTAGTTATTGAAAGTCTAAGAATCCAAGAGACGCCAAGGTTTTCCAAACTGGTCTGCCTAGAAATCTGATTTGTCGAGCAACCTGATCTTCTGAATGTACACTTGGGATTGGGAACTTTTCTTTTCCTCTCCTAAGTTGGGAACTTGGGGTTGAAACGTCAGAAAGTAGAATTCTTGTATATCTTTTATTGATCTAAGGATATTATATATACTGTGCAGGCCCAAAAAGTATGATTGGTTATAGCAGTGACTTTGCTGTCATATTGTTTATATTTGTTGACATTTATTCCTGTTTTAACATCACATATCTCATGATTGATTTCTTTGTTCTTCTTTATTTGCTCTATGAAGATTAAAGGAACAGGTAATGATGTTGCCGGAACCACTACAAACTCTAGTGATGGCTCAGAAAGGCCAGATAGAGCATTAGGTGCTGCACGAACATGGGTGGATTCAAGTGGTAACGTGCATGTATGTGAATTAGTAATTTTGTTTCCCTCCTTTTTGTTTTTTGAATACTTTCCTCCTTTTTGCTGTATATATATCCTAGTTCTTAGCATAATGGTGTGTATTGCAGAACATTCAGGGTTCTAATAGAGATTCATATAATGATTCTGTTCCTGAGAAGGGCATTGGCACATCCTATGGAGGCAATGAATATGGTTCTGATCTTTCAAGGAATTCAGGTTTGGTTACTAGAAGAGCTGGCGGCAGGACCTCTGAGTTGGCCCGTGATAAAGCTTGGCACAAATCAGGCAGCAATGCCGCAGACATGATGATGTCTGTCGAAAGGAATGGTTTCAGTCTCAAGCGTAGCTTACCAAATCATGAAGCACCAGAGTCCATCAACTGGGATGAACATAATCAGCCAACACAAAGCTTAACTAGCATAAAGAGTAGTGTCTTATCAAGTAGCTGGAAAAATTCTGAGGAAGAGGAGTACATGTGGGATGGGGTGAATGATGGACTGACTGAGCATGGTGCACCCAATGCCTCTAACAACTTGAACAAAGATTGTTGGACTTCTGATGATGACCATTTGGTAAGGTTGCAAATGTTAAGCATTATAATCAAAGACTACATTCACTGGTATTGATAATCTGTCTGGTCTTGGTCTTTATTCAGGATATGTTGAGAGTTTTTGTTGAATTCAGATGATATACTTGAGATTTTCTTGAATGCCTTAGGATGTAAGAGCTGGCTTTAATTAATTTCAGTCACTGATGTCAGATATTGCTGTTGGAGAGGACCACAGATGCCCCATCCCCAATGAATTTTTGCAAAATCATTTGACACATCTTTTTAGGACCTGGAGAGGCCTTTTAAAAGTTACAATAAGAGGACTTATTTATATGTATGATAGTGTTGTATATTGAAGGTCAATATTCAAATGGCCACAAGTTTTCGCTGAAAGTCTGATCATCCTGTGGGCATTCATTATTATGTCTTGCCTGCAGATGGAAATATTGTTTTGAATTTTTTGAAAAGTGTGTAATGGATATAGCTTGGCCCAACATTTAGCTTAACTCAGGGCACTCTTGCACTCTTTCTGTGGACTACTCCACTTGCAGGAAATATCTAAAACTTCTGGCTTTTTCCCTGAGTAATGATAAATCATTAAAACCTTTGGGTATAGTGAAAGATGTTTCAAGGGGTCAACCTTTTCCATTTATTGAATGACCATCTTATTGGTATAAATTAGCAGTTTTTCATGCTATATATAGGCAAAATAGGCCAGCCCATTACTAATTCAGATGGCTCTCTTTAGACAAAGAGTGATAATGTATCATTTGTCCATTTGTTATGATTGGATTTAACCAGCAACATATTTTGATGAATGACATGATATAGATCTAGGCTGGTTTAGTTGACTAATCTTTTTTCCTCTACTTGCAGGCAGTTGAAGGTCGCCTTCAAAGCACGTTCCATGAAGATAGAGACGTATCCACTGAAATGAAACGCCTACCTGCTTTTGGTCATCAACCATCGTTATCTTGGAAATCACAGCAGCAGCAGCAGCAGTCATTTGATGAACTGAATCATAGGTCATGTCCTTCAGAAGGCATTGGATCCACTCTTGGCAGGTTGCCAAACGTCGTGAATTCTTCTAATGTCAAAATGGGAAACAGGCCTTTCTTGTCAAATGCCACATTAGGATCGGTAGGAACAGTGCAACAACAGCAATTTCATTCTGTGGGAGCAGACTCTTCTTCTTGGCAGTCACCTTTACGACAACAGTCTCCATCACCTCCATTTAATGCGCACCATCCTCATCAAATGCAGATTTTGGCTGAGCAAGCCCATCCACAGACTCTTAAAAAGTCTCAATTTCCAGAACGTCTATGGAGCCAAGATATTCAAGATTCATCATCTGTCATTCCACATACTGTTCAGGTTGGTAACTCACAGAGATCACATCAAAAGGACTTCCAAGGTCCATTGTCTTCAGTGTGTACTTTTCAGCCAAGACACCATAATGCAGCTTCACAGCCGCAGCATCTTGGTTCTAGTACTGAAGTGTCTGAGATGAAGGAAAAGATGACCCACTCTAAAGAAACATTAGAGCAGTCAACTACAAGTCCTGTGTTAGCTGCAGTTATGAAGAGCGGAATTTTCACCAGTGGTCAGCCTGGTACAAGTTTCTTGGATAGAAGGAACCTGCCATCGAAATCAGGGGTTCAGCCTACCCGACCAAGTGGATCATCTCCTACAACATCAGTTTCTTCTGAGTCTGGGGTTGCATCTCCATCTCGATTAGGTCCTTCTAATGATGACTCATCTACTCTGCCAAAAGAATCTCAAGGAAAGGTTGGAGCCCCATCAAGGCGACCTGCTCCACCACCAGCTTCCTCTACTGTGAGTAGTGCCTCAGCCAAGACGTCAAATGCCACCAATAATAAATCTAATCCAGTTTCAAAACTTTTAAACTCATTAGTTGCAAAGGGTTTGATTTCTGCAAAAATAGATTCATCTACTGATGCGCCAGCTGAGGTGCTGACTCGATTGGAAGATCAGAGCCAAAGCATCACCACCAGTAGTACTTTGGCAGATGTTTCAGTTACTGGTTCGGCAACTGTTCCTGTTTTACCTACCGGAGATGATCAGCCTGCAAAAGGTTCCTCCGGTCAATCAACCCCCACAGAAATAAGAAGTCTAATTGGCTTTGAGTTTAAGCCCAGTGTGATCCGGGAATTGCATTTACCCGTGATCAGAGAACTATTTGATAATTTCCCTCATCATTGCAGCATTTGTGGCCTTAGGCTTAAACATCAAGAACAATTTAATAGACACTTGGAGTGGCATGCTATGAGAGAAAGAGAACAAAATGATATATTGAAGGCCTCAAGGAGATGGTATTTAAGGTCAAGTGACTGGGTTGTTGGCAAGGATGAAATTTCATCTGAGTATGAGGGTATTGATTCCATAGATTTACATGGCAATAAATCAGACAGAAGTGAAGAGGATGCTAAGGTTCCATCTGATGAAGATCAGTGCTTATGTATGCTGTGTGGTGAGCTGTTTGAAGATGTTTATTGTCAAGAAAGGGATGAGTGGATGTTCAAAGGGGCGGTTTGCCTACCTGTCTTCAGTAGCGATAGTGAGATGTATATTAACGTCGGTAGCAAAGGGGGGCCCATTGTTCACACTTGGTGCTTATCAGAGAGTTCTATATATAGCGCTCCTACGAAGGTAAGGCATATTATCTGATAGTGGTGAATAGAATGGTCATCTTTTAATTTTGATGTTTGAGATGCTAAGCTCTCTATATTTGATGGAGAAAGTCCACCGTGATTGATTGTCTCTAAAATATATCTTGGGTAGGAGCAAATATGTTTTGGCTGGAAGATGATAGCCATGCAAATGGCGGGCCTGGATTTGTTGTGTTATAGTTTGTTTGTTTTTTCCCTTTGTTTTTTCTGGCTTTTACCTTTTGTTTTGCCACTTCACCCTAGTTACATGCTTGCTTCAAATTGAATGCCATGTGCGGTTGTCTAGCTGGTGCTTTATTAAACCTTGAATATTTTGGCAGGAACAGGAATAGAGCTTTAATTTAGATCATCTGAGCGATGGTGGTGTTGTCAGAAGCTTTCGAAGAGTACTCAGGTTTACTCTGCATTTACTTGATTTTCATGGCTCTTCCGTGCTAAATTGATTAATGATTGCCTCTAACTGGGCTTTAGAGCCATCAAACAAATTTTGTGCTCTCTTTCTTTTTTTCTTGTAGTTCGGGGGAAAATCCATAGTATTCAATATATAAATGGCAGAAAGTTTTTGCAGCTCAACTTGCCCATTGACTTGGTTGTGTTCCTTTATTTTATTATGGCGTAGTGGATTTGCACTTTAGCAGCATCTGGTTCTAATACAAGCCAGAGCATTTGCAGCCATATTTATCACAATTGGCAGATGGCCCCCTCTGTATCGCCCAACAGCAACGACTCTGCGCCCCGCCTCTTCCTATTACCCTTTTCTTATTCTGTGTGAGCTCGCGCGTCTCTCTTTTCCGGTAAAAGGGGAGAGGGGGCGTCGATTCTGTGTTGGGATAAAATAATAGCAGTGTTTTTATTACCTAGCCTAAAATAATGTGTTGATTGGATTGTGGTCCTTCTTACCTAGCAGAGATATTGTTGATTGTGAAATTGGCTGTCTGTAGTTACTTTATTTGCATGTGTGTTTCGCTTCTTTCCTTAAACAGCTACAGTGTGGTTAGAGAAGTGCGCCTGCCCCCTGCCCCCTGGCGAGTGAGAGTGAGAGTGAGAGCGAGAGCATCATTCTATGCCTTAATGTGGCTACTTGTTATGATTCCTTATACACGTAGATTGCCTTAATTTAGTTAAGCAAACGTGCCCCTAACTGATCTTGAATCAAATGTTAAAGAACCGCGCAGTATGACGGTGAGGACTTAAATGCATCCCTTGGCAAAAAAAGAACAAGAAAAGCAGACCTTGAACGCATCCCGATCTTTGTTGCCAATTATTCCGTCGTCACTCAGATTGTTGGAATTGCAGTTCCTTCCCATGATCATGCACGAATACCTGTTAATCTAATGTCAATGATTTTAAAAAGATCCCATGATTATCGATAGAGTGTCTTCAGGCCTCAGAGTCTAGCCTCTTGACCGTCTATTGTGTGGAAATGAAATAGTCAATGAAAAGTAATTTGGATTGTATATTCTCAAATATTTCTATATAGAAAGTCGTCCACTTTCATTGAAGTGATCAACTTCGCTCTAACGAGATCTTGAGTCTTAGTGGCGTGTTGTTTAAGTAGGTTGGTTATAAGCTGATATCAAAATCGGTAATTTTGTGAAACTGAATCATATGTCTGCACTGTGCTTCTGAGCTCCTGGTAAAAAATATCCAGTAATAGCGCCATGGTAGGGCTTCGCATAATCGCTCTCGTTAAAGTTTTATCACAAATTTGAAGCCCGGAAACAGACGTATCATGAATACAGCTTTGACATTTCATCCTCTCATATAATATGGCCTAAAAAAACAGTAAGACATTTCGAAGCAATATTAGTACTAAGGTTTATGCTTATAGGCAGGCTTGTGGTGCTGCGTGTAAATGTAATCCAAGTGGGCCTCCGCAATCATCCTCCTCTCACTGCATTCTTCATCCTCCTTATCACACTCATCTGATTCCCCTAGCTGCATGAAATTGCATCCAACGACAATAAAACATGCCAAAACCAAATAAAACAATCCGGATAATAAAGTTAGTAACTTCTTTTTTTTCATTCTTTTTCTTTCTTGTGGGGATGAGAGATAATAAAATTGTAGAGGCAGTAAGACGGAGGTAATCTTACTTCCATATCATATTTGAGCTCGGTGGTTGAGGGAGCATTAGTGACGTCAATGGCCTTCACTTCCTTTTCATCTGGATCAAGTTCGATCTCAGAAATTAGCCGACAAGAAGAGGAAAAACAAGAAACAGCAAGAAATCAAATATTGTTTCTCACAGTTACCTTGAGTGGGTAGAATAAGACGAGCAGATGCTGAGAAACGAAAGAGAAGCAGAAGAGAGAAAAGTAAGCAGAAGAACACATGAAAGCTTGGTTTCTTCATCGGCTCTTGGAAGTGAAAGAAAGTAGCAAGGAAAGATATGAGTGTTAAGGAGGGTGGAAGAAAGGGGATAAATAGAGGGGCAGAGTATGACAGTCACGAGGAGGCTCTGACAAAAAATGGCAGTTACCAGTTTCATTGGGGCCTGCCAAATTTTAACGTCTGGTTTGGTCAACTCAGAATACAAGCGTCCATGTGGTAAGAGCAAGCACGGCATAGCCTCATGCAGAGGGAAGCGTTTCTCTGAGGAAGAAGACAGAGAGAGAGAAGAGGGATTGTCACCATCATGGTGGTCCATTAAGGTGCTACAAAACAAACCCAATTAAAGTGGGCAGCACTGTGAATTTAGGAAAGAGTTTACACGTTTTTGCTCTCTCTTGCTTCTTCTTTTTTTTTTTTTGGTACTAAAATGAAGATTCTTGAAGTTTGGAAAAGAAAAGAGATCATAAATACGCACCATATATGTGCCTCGTGGATGTCCACTCATCATCAAAGTTGCGTCTGTGGACTGCCCACTGAGGTTTCCAATTTGGTGAATAATACTACTTTTTATTAAAATGACGTATAATAATTAATATGATAATGATAATTACTACAGGCTCCGTCAAGAATTATTTTCATTGATGGAAGATGGAATTTTTATGCGTTGAATACGTAACGCATTAGTCATGAATTAATATGTTGTCCACATATGACGTTTGATGCATGTAATTACTAACTCGAAAAAAAAAAAAAGAATGCATGTAACGTTATGATTTGGCGAGTGATTCGATGCTTGCTAGACAGAACGAATTAGTAGAAGACAATAACAAGTTAGGGATGATGAAGTGGGAAACACAACACATTAGGTTAATACTAATTGGTATTTAGTACTGCTAATGTACGGCATGCATTTTTGTTAGTATAAATTTTTTAGAAAAGTGTTAAGCTCAACCAGGATCTAAGGATAAGGCGAAATCTTTTTTCTTCTTAAACGATATTAATATCAGACAGAGTGAACCCATGCACACCTAGGAATAAGAATATCTCCCCAAATGTTACTACTGAAACTACAATAAAAATGATACTCTCTAAGAATTGAACACGTTACAGCGTGCATTTAAATGTTGATTGAAATGCCCTAAAGATACATTTGGGATTAGATAGGATCCTTCAGCTAAGAGCTTATAAGTCATGTATCCTCATACTCCTTATAAAAAGGAGGCTGTGGATTATATTCACAATATCCTAGAAAAGTGGGAAGAGTGTTCCCTGCAAAAAAAAGTGTTGGATTGGGTAGTTAAAAAAAAAGAAAAAAAAAAAGAATGCAGTATCAAGCAAACATAAAAGGTATAGTTAAATAAGAGTTTAAAAAATGACTTATAAAAAAAAGCTTTTGATAGCTTTTGAAAAAGAACTTTTGGAGAAAAGCTTGTAGAAAAAAAGTGATTATCAATAAATGAGTATTTAGATAGTTATAACCATAAAGACTTTTGTAATTAGAAAATTATCAGAAAGAGTATGATTTTATTAAACAGAGAAATTAGGGTGGAGAAAAGAGAATGAGAGGAGAGAGTGTGTAAAAAAAATAAGAGTAAAATAATAATTAGATAGTTTATAAACTATTTTACTGTTCTAGAAATTAATATTAGTAGTTTATCTAAAATTTTAGTTTTAAACTATATTTTTGTCCAAAATTATTTTTAGACAAATATTACTGTATATTATGAAATTTTTTCAATTTATTTTAATTTTTTTTAAATTAAGATTTAGGTTAAAAATTTCTTTAAAACTTTATTTTTATTTTTTTTCAAACACACACGGAGTGATAAACCCTTTCCACAATGCGTCGAAAAGGAGAATGGACCCATTGGGTGTACGTACGTTTGGATATTGGATGCTATGGCCCAGAAACTCGAAACCATGAGAATTAACAATCTTAACTTGTCACACAAAAAAAAAGTCAACTACATCAGGTTTTAACATCTACTATTTCTTACCCATTATTCATTAGTGAAGGAGTTAGACACGTGATAATTTAAAATGCGTTCGATCCCTAAAAAATATTATTTTATTATAATTATAGTCATGATGTTTAGAGAGGTATCATAACTCCTAAATACCTAAATTTACGCCTGAAGATAATAGACGGCAACCCTGCCCAACATTAATATCGTTTAAGAAGAAATGAGACTTCACCTTACTTGTAGATCGTAGGTGAACCCAATCCCTTTTTAAAAATTATATAAAAAAAACATCTATCTATTTCTTTAAAAATTATCAATATATATTTATAAAAGTATAATAACCCGCACATATTTATCTTAAAAAAAATAGGTATATTTGAAAATATTACTGATTTATTTTTTAAAATATCAATATATATTTATTTCAAAATACTACTCTATTTAAAATTAATAAATATTCTATAATTCAAATTTTAAGAGAAAACAATTTATATTATTAAATATTTATAAGAAAAAAATATCGCAATATATTATATTTTTTATGAAAAAATGATTTTTTTTTCAGAAGAGAAAATCATTATGCGGAACAACTTGTATAAATGGCATCCAGAAGGGGGAAGGAAAAAGACAACAGGCTGAGGGTAATAAAGAAGCAGCAAAGGCAGGATTCCGTGGTCGTGAGTTTTGTCTTTAATTGTGCCTAACAATATTTGGATATATCTAAAATCTCACCTTTCTCCATCATCCAACCCCTCTTTTCTCGTTAATTATTTATGTATATGTCGTGCATCATGATCCCTCTAATATTACTTATTTTGTCTCTATTTATAATTTCGAAAAAAAAGAAGAACAAGAAACTGCCCGCATTACAGTCTACAGGGTCATTCATATTCACGTGACGCTATGTGTTTCAGGTCTGCCCGCCCCTAAATATGGCCATTTTGGGCATTCGAGCCGGCACGTGACTTAACCGATGCATGCGCGTGCACTCTTTCAGTTTCAGCTCCCAGCTCCTGAAAAGTCAACTTGGGAGAAAAGTCAGAAGAAAAGTCAACTTCATATCTCAGTTATACTGTTTAAAAAAACATGCAACCATGTGTCAATGACATGCTGCCCTCCACTATTTTCTCTTTGGATTGTAGGAGCTCACGTTCTTTGGCGTTCCGTTGCCTTTCCACACTAACATTTCAATTTTGTTCGAACCAGAAGCTTGATTGGGAGGTTTGAACTTGAATCTATATATAACCCTCCACTTGTGTCTTACCACTAATTCTTCTCGGATCTCTTCAATATTATAATGTTCAACTTCCAATTATGGCAGGTCAATCGTCAAACTTGTCGTCCTCGTGCCAAATTAGAATGAGCCAGATCCACTGTGTTTGACACCTAGATTTTAGAATTAATTTTGGATAAAATTTAGATTTGGAAAAATTTTATATAAACAGCTATTTTTATTCAAAACCTCAGTTTGAGCTAAACCATGATTTCAAACCATAGTTTCAGAAAAGCTGGTCAAAATAGTTTTTAGAATAATAAAACAGCTTATGGATCATCCAATTACTATTTTACCCCTATCTTTTTTTACACTATCTTTTATTTCTCTTTTATCTTTTCCACTATCTCTCCTCTCTACTCTCTCTTCTCCATCCACTCTCATCTCTTCTCTATTCCTCATCCTCTCTCATCTCTCATCTTTTTAATAAAATTATACCCTCTTTAGTAATTTACTTTCCTAAAAAGTCATTTTAAAAATAACTATCCAAACACTTATTTTTTTTTAAAATTACTTTTCTCCAAAATCTATTATTCTTAAAATCTATTCTCTAAAATTTATCTTTCCCATAATTTATTCTCAAAAACTAATCCAAACGGCCGTACGTTAATAAAGAAAGGCACAGAGTTCCCCCTTCAAGAAAGATCATAATTTTAGTAGATATATACTCCTTTCACTCTTAGATATAGAGGTTCATTTGAGAATTTTGACTGGGTCCTAAGACTAGGCTAGTGGTCATTAATTATTAAATAATATGAGTATTTTTTAAAAAATATTATAAATTCTTTACATATTAATTATAATTTATGAATAACTATATTAACTATTTGTTATTCTATGAATTAATTAAAATGAGCTTATATTTGGGACGTGGATTAACGTAGACCACGTTAGCGGTTGCGTTGATAAATTTAAGACATTGAGCTCCCTAAAAGTTTGACTTCCTATGGTTGTCTAACGTCTACTGAACCAAACCCCAACAGCATTGATGAGAGGTAGAGCCCGCCCGGGTCGCACGAGTTAGTTCATCTCCTCTATGATTATATATGGTCAACACCCCCAACACCCACTGATCCATTCATTTCCCCCTAATTTTTTAACTTCCCACTAATGAAATTCGTCTGTCTTCGCAATAAACAATCCAAAAACCATGCGAACATCTTGAAAGCCACCCGATGAGATATATACACTCACGCATTTGAATATTATATACTTCCAACTGGTTTATTTGCAAAATATTTTGATTGTTTAATCAAATGTCCTAGTCACACCTAACACTAATAAATGTATATATTACAATTAAATGGGCATCAAACTACAGTTAAATTTGGGGGATACTTTTATTATTCTCTTTCGTCTAGCTAAATTAACCAGCTTAATTAGATTTTATAAAAAATAACTCCCATACGACCTTCAAATCAAAAAGGTTGGCCCGTGATCCACATGCTCCTTTCAATAATTTATAGATCAAACCTATTGTTGAACATCTTTATTAATTGAGATTTTAAGTTAAGATTTGCGTATTCCCGCTTATAATTTGGCCATAGACTAACACTGGAGTGGAGCAATTATTATGATATTCTCTGTACCCGTCTCTTACCCACCACTAGCTTTAATTTGCCTTATAAATCTCCCTACCATCACGCTCAACTTGCTTATTCATATCTATCTTCTGCATCAGCATGGTTCCGATTCGGCTCCCGTTTCGACTGATCGTTTTGCTTCTTCTTCTCTCGGCGGACACACGTCTCGCTGTCACTTCCAACCAAGAGCTTCTGAAAGGCTTCTCTGCAACTCCACTCTCTTCAGTGACTCCCTTTCAACCTATTCTCAACGATCAGTTTGGCAACTTCTCCCTCGGTTTCCTCCGTCTGGACCGTAACCAGCTCGCCCTCGCCGTCCTTCACATCGCTTCCTCCGAGCCTCTCTGGTTCGCCAACCCCACTCACTTGGCTTCGTGGTCCCAATCCACTCGACTCTTCTTCAATGGTAGTCTCGTCATTTCGGATCCTGAAACCGGCTTTTTGTGGTCAACTGCCACAATCGGTGACCGCGTCGTGCTTCTCAACACTTCCAACTTGCAAGTACAGAAGAAGAACGGGGAGTCTAGCTCGGTAATCTGGCAGAGTTTTGACTTTCCCACTAATACCATCGTTCAGGATCAAAATTTCACGGCACGCATGGCTTTGGTATCGTCGAACGGGCTCTATTCGCTGCGGATGGGTGATGACTTCATGGGTCTACATGCCAAGTACGGAGGAGGATCTGATGAGCTATATTGGAAGCGCACTCCATTGGAAGCTAAGGCGGAAATAGTGGAAGGCAACGGACCGATTTACGCCCGAATCAGCTCGGACGGCTATCTGGCCATGTACCAAACTGGCACCAAACCGGTGGACGTGCAGATGTTCAACAACTTTCAACGCCCGAACCCTCTGTTTCTAAGGGTACGCATAGAACTAGACGGGAATTTGAAGGGCTATTGCTGGGACGGATCGAGGTGGGCATTGAACTACCAGGCCATAGACGAGATATGCGAGCTGCCGAATCCCTGCGGTTCCTACGGGTTGTGCACACCGGGCGCGGGATGCTCCTGTCTGTATAATGGGACGAGCTATTCAGCGGGCGGGTGTATGAAGGAAGGGTATGGAGACTTGTGTGGGGCGGGGATAGGAGAAGATAAGTACTGGGTTCTTAGGAGGAGAGGGGTGGAGCCGGCGCACAAAGAGCTGATGAGGTACGAGAGGGCGACGTCGGTGGAGGAGTGCGAGGACATGTGCGAGAAGGATTGCAGGTGTTGGGGAGCGTTGTACTACAACGCAACCGGGTACTGCTATGTGGTGGAGCATCCGATTCAAACGATGGTGGGCACAGGGGCGGAGTCCAAAGTGGGCTATTTTAAGGTGAGGAAAGATGCGGGGGATCAGAGGAAGCGAGTGGGGATGGTGGTGGGGATAGTTGGAGGGGTAGTGGTTGTGGTGGGGGTGATTGGGGTGGTGAGCTATGTGATGAGGAAGAGGGGGAGGTGGAGGAGAGGGAAAGGGATGGTGGAGGAGGAGGATCGGGTAATATCCGGCCCGTATAAGAATCTGGAATCCGCAAGTTTTAGGTCGATTGAGATGGGTAACAGCCATTGACCCACAAAAAGAAAAGGAAAATATATATATTATATATATATACACGGAAAGAGAAGCAGCGGCCAATAATGAGTTGGGGTGACGGAAGGGGTGACGCAAACGGAGAGGGAGGGATTTTAATTTGACTGAGCTGCATTAATATACGTGTTTTGTGGCGGTGGGTGGGACGGGGGAGGACTAATGAGGATGGGCACTACGTGACTGAATTCAACGGAGCATTCATGGGATGTTAAAGGAGAGAAGCCAACAAACGAAGAAGAAGGAAGGCAGCCAAAGAGGAGTGTCGCTAACCCCAACAGGAATCCGTGCTTACTTGAATGGGGTGTTCCCATATATGAGTGGCTTCAGCTCCTCAATCAATTACATGCATCCCTTGTTCCACTAGCTACAATCCCGTACTTATCACGTCTTATCCTCTCTCCTTCCTAAGTTTTTCGCTCCCATGTTTTTAACTGCATTTGTTTTCATTTTATATGTTAATTATATTTGCCCAGGTTCAAACACAACCCAACCTATATATAATCCCGTCTAATTGCACTCATCAATCAACATATAGTATTACGATAATACGTATCCCGCACCAGTAAAATCATCACTCAAACCTATAAGTTGTTTTAAAGCCAATAGATTGCAGTTCCATCAGGACATATATATTCCCCTATCACTGGTTACGGCTGGTTATCTTTTCAAGGTCCCCTTATCAATGTCAAGTCATATAATTAGACATGGATTCATGCTTGGCATGGAATTCCTGCCATGACCTATATCATTCATAACTTTCCTCTTAATTTGCCTTGTGTATATATATATGTATATGTATGTATGTAGGATTATAGGGACATATTGTTGCAGCACCTGTATGAGTGATTATTTTCTTT
Organism: Leucaena leucocephala; assembly: GCA_037074615.1. Taxonomy (NCBI): domain Eukaryota; kingdom Viridiplantae; phylum Streptophyta; class Magnoliopsida; order Fabales; family Fabaceae; genus Leucaena; species Leucaena leucocephala. Next base: position 6,912,688 of record CM073521.1, on the reverse strand, counting down.
CCCCGCCCTCAACAGTTTCTACATGATCACCTTCCACGGCCCAAATTTCTTTGACCAATTAGAGAACTCAAAAAATAATGGGCATCGGGCTATTTAAAGTTGGGCCCTAACCTACATATTCAAAGTCTTGAGCTCTCGAAGGCCCTGATTTTTTTTTTGATACAAGAAGGCCCTAATTTTGTGTAATCCTATTGGCAACAAACAAAAAGAAAAGGATTAAAGCTAATTTGATGCAAACTTTGTGAGACCTTCAGATCCTTTTGCGGTGATTATACAAACATGGAGGAGCTATGTTGGTTCAGGATGACCAATTAGATAAGGAATTAATATCTTCACCTTCATCTCATTGGTGACCTCCCCCTCCATAATGGATTAAAGTTAATGTGGATGGAGCTTTCACAGCAACGCACAATAGAGCAAGATGTAGGGGTATTATTAGGGATCATACTAGAAGATGGGTAGTAGAATTTACAAATATGGTGGTGTCGTGTAACGCATTTAAAGCAGAGCAGTGGGCGGTGTATAAAGGATTAAAGCTTGCTTTGGAAATGGGGTTTAAGAAAGTAATTTTAAAGTCTGATGCCAATAATATGGTGGAGATGTTGTCGAATTTGAGAGATAATAGATTCAACTTGTTACTTTCACAAATAAATGGTCTTCTAAAGTCATCGGGGAAATACAGTTACAACATACACCTAGAGTTCACAATCAAATTGCAAATGCTCTAGCAAAAGAAGGTTTAAGATTTACAACAATGTATCACTCCTACCCTTCACATTTAAGGGATGTGGTTACTAACAAGATTTTGGGATTTAATCCCCTTATGGATTAGTTTTTATTTATTTAGGGCACACATGCCCTCTCTTGTACAAAAAAAAAACAAAAAGAAAAGGAATCTGCAGCCCGTGACCACAAAAAGAAAATGCTATTATTGATGTTAGTTTGGATTATAAGCTTATAAATCTTATTATGAGTTATACTATATCTGTTTCTTATAACTTATTGTGGAATATATCTCAAACTAAATTCTTTTATCCTAAAAGAGGACTTCGTCAAGGAGATCATATCTCACCTTTACTGTTTGGTCTGTGGATGGACAGATTATCCCATCTTATTACTGGCACAGTGAATGCAGGTGGTTAGAAACCAATTTTCATTACTAGTGGTGGTCCATATATTTCTCATCTTATATTTGCAGATGACCTCCTTCTTTTTGGAGTGGTAACTAAAAAATAAGCCAGATATATGATGGACTGTTTAGATAAATTATGTTTAGCCTCTGGAGAGAAGATTAATAATAGCAAATCTTTGATCTTCTTTTGACAAAGGTTCATGACAACATTAGAAGAAGAATTAGTGGAATTATAGGAATGACTATTTCTATAGATATAGGTATGGGTTTTACAATCATCAGAGGGAGGAAAACTACAAATACTTTTCAGTATCAAGTTAAATCTAAGCTGTCTACATGGAAAGAGAGTACACTGTCAGTAGCTGACAGGATCACTTTGGCAAAATCTGTTCTGAGTTTTAAACTAGTATATCCTATACAAATTCTTAAAGTTTCGATCTCTGTTTGTCAGGAAGTGGAGAGGTTGCAAAGGAATTTTATATGGGAGAATAGTCAAATACTCATGGATTTTACCCCATTGGATGTGATTAAATTGTTCGACCTAAATTATACGGTAGGCTAGGATTCAAAAAGTTAAGATCATTCAACAGTGCGTGTGGAGCTAAAATAATTTGAAAACTAGTAAATGGAGATAAAGATTTATGGGTAGATGTGCTTTTACGCAAATATATATTGAGAAATGAAGACAATTTATTGGATGCTCTAAAGGTGGACTCTGCACTATGAAAGTTCATCTCCCAACAACAAGACATACTTGAATTAGGTATAAGATGACATATCAAAAATAGGTAATTAGTGAATTTTTTTACTGATAAGTGGTTATTTTCTAATAAAAAGCTAAAGGAGATGTGTCTTAGACCACTTACAAGCGAGGAAGAAAACAATAAAGTTGCATATTAGGTGGATTCTGGGACTTGAAATTATCAAATACTTACTAATCTTATTCCAAGTAATGCCTTTCAAAGATTAATAAGCATGTTTCCAACTATGGCGGAGGTGGGTAATGACTTAATGATTTGGAATGCTACAAATTATAGTATTTTTACTATTAAAAGTGCCTATTATATTATTGAGAAACAATCTGAAAATAATTTTAGCTCTATTTACAAAGACATATGGAAATGGAGAGTTACTAAGCGTATTAGAGTCTTCATGTTGACAATATTTAATAATTGTCTGCCTACTAATGCTTGAAGAAGTAAATGTGGTCATCAACTAATACATTATGTCAACACTATAGAGAGAATACATAAGATATTTTGTATATCCTCTGTGATTGTTCTTATGCTAGCCAACTTTAGAGTAAATTGATTTACCCCAGATTTTATTCTACATTCTTTACTGCTTCTTTAAGATATTGGTTTACTTTAAACCTTAAAAGGGAGCTAGAGGTAGTTGGTAATTGCAATTAGAGTCTAATTTGGGGGATTTCAATTTAGAACTTATGAAAGTGGTGAAATCAAACTATATTGGATCAAGACTTTCTAAAACTATGGGACCCTTATCTGGTTATTATGCAAAAATGGAAAGTATTTGTGCAGATTCAACAAACTCATCCAGATAATGATTTAGTTTTATCAAATTCAAATGTTTAGCAGTCTTCTCCTTGGCAACCTCCACCTTTCAGATGGTACAAGTTAAATGTTAATGGAGCTTTTATCGCATCTTATGGTAAGGCAGGATGTGGTGGAGTTATTCAGGATCATTCAGGAAGGTGGGTTATTGAATTTATATTTCAATTAGATATATGTAGTGTGATTGAAGCAGAATTCTGGGCTATTTATAAAGGGTTAGAATTAATTTGGGAGCTAAGATATAAGAAAATTATTCTAGAATCTGACATTAAGAATGTTGTTAATATATTATTAAAGTTGACTGGGGACAGATGAAATTTATTACTACCACAGATACATATTCTTCTAAAGCTATAATGGGAATTAAAAATTCAACATATAACTAGAGATCCTAACAAACTTGCCGACACACTTGCAAAAGAAAATTTGGCTACCACAGCATTTCTATATAGTTGTCCTATACATCTAAGGACTCTTATTACTTTTAAGTATTTAGGAGATAATTCTCTTATAATTTAGTTTCTTTAGTCAGTTGGGCGTTTAGCCTACTATTATTAAAAAAACAAGGGTCATGAACAACGGGCAGCACAGTAGCGCCCTTATAGACACCCAGATAGATAATATTCTTTCATATAATAATAATTATCAACATGTTGATATGCGTGTTTAAGACCATATTTCACGTGGCTGACTATGAAGGTGATTTGGAGAATTTATCATTTGTGTAAACGAGGCTTGGCGTGGCGTTTGGAAGGAGAGCTGGTTGCTGGAATCAATTCTGCTCAAGGATGCCATCTTTTGAAGCAACATAGAAACCTACACCTGGTGTAACGAATCAACGTTGCATCCCCTGCTCCCTCTGTAACAGCCGCAAGCTACCGTTATGATATGAAACGAATATTCATTTCATTTCCCTCTTTTGTCGCCCCATACACTAAACTAGTATATTTTTAACTACCAGTGATTAATCAAGCCTATTGAATTATGATTATTTTTAACCTCCACAGACATTTATGATCATCAATAGACATAAATGTGTGAACGATTCGTTTGAGAAGATCAACCACCTCCCCAGCGTGGGAACCTATTAAATGCTTATAAAGTTAACCACTCATGCTTCCACTTGTACTCTTTCTTATCCTCCTCAACTATTCTTTATTCAATTATAATCATAATTGAATTACTAACGGAAGTTAGTTCAAGTAATAAGTAGTTCGATATCGCTTAAGTTAGGTCTCGAGTTCGAGCCTTAGCGTATGCAAAAAATCCCCGTTAGGAGACTCATCCACCATAGCCAAGTGTGTGGCGCGAGTCAGATCTAAATATAGTCGAGACAAAACTCCGGTGAACTGGGAGGAAAAAAAATAAAAATAATAATCATAATTGAATTGAATAAAACGCGGAGTCTAACCCTTTACAGGGAACAAATTGTATTATCTCATAATATTAATGCCTATCCCTTTATTTTTTTTTTTAAAAAATGCCCATCATTTACTAATTCTCCCGTAATATCTCTCTTGCCTATCGTTCGGGCTGCGGCTGGGGATCAACTTACAAAAAGTCGGCAGCTGCTCTTTATCAATACTACCAAATACCCCTATTATCCACTCAACTCGAGGAAAAACAATACTCCATATATCAAGGGGGCAACTCAATTTAATTCGTACCAAAATCAAATCAATTTTCCATTACATCTCCGTGCGCGTTGACGTATAATTCTTAAGCTTTGTTAAAAGCATGATAATGTCGGATAAGATTGGAATTTAGAAGATCAGCCGATTCAAACTTGATAGATATATTCCCTCCAGTCTCTTGCCGCTCGTCAGCTTTAACCCTTCTATCATCAAAATATATAGTAGATGCAAAGTTCCCCAAAATGTCTGTTCCATATTACCTAAATAAATAGAATATAAATATTACTACTGTACGTAACGCTGACTCCACACAGTTTGTGATTTTTTTTTTAATAACTAAAGTCGTTGATCGGTATCTGTCAACATAATTCGACCTTTGAACTCCCATTCCCTATTTAGGAAGAAGGATTTGTGCTTCCTACGTAATTCAATAATATCACTTTAAAAAAGCCTTATGAATCGCAGTATACGAAAAGGCGAGGGTGGCCATTCCTGTTCCATTTCTCTCTATTGTATCCGAGGGAAATCAGAAGAACCTTTTTATTAAAAAAGAATTGGAGATATAGCCAACTTGCTTGGACTGGTTTGGGATATAAAAGCTTAGTTACAAACAAAGAAACAATAATAGACAACGATATGCCAAGTGAAACCTCAATCATGGTCGTCTTTGGTCGAAGGAGGAAAATTTAAAGCATGACAATTACTGGGCGGGTCCAACTACATAGCTCTCATCTCATGACCAATTCACTATCACCATCGTCATCCTGATCAAATGTCTGTCACTGTCGTCCCAATTCACATGTCACCGGGGTATCTATCAGGTTAAAATTCCCCATCTTCACACTACAGCTTGCTTCTTACACTAACTCATTAATTAATATAATCAGTTTCCATTAAATACTCCACTCTCGTTATTTGAAAACTATAGTTAATCCAGACAAGTAACTGACAATTTTCTTTTCCTTTTTATGAGTTGAGATGGGGTCAAAACCAGATGGATGGTGACTTAATTAGAATTTTGTGGGTGCGTGAACTGGCGAGGAAGCTCGTGCAGTTTCAGTTTCGTCAAGTATTTGAACTTTCATAAATGAATGGTTAAATTGTATTTTATTGGAGCGACACGGATTTTCGGTTTCTTCCTTTTTATTTTTGCCTCCAGTGCTGTTTCTCTTGAGCGATACGCTGCAGAACAGCAAAGGACATTCCCACATGGAAAATCTCAGAAAGAAGAAGGGCCCTCCCCTTTTTGTCATCTTAAATTAATCCCCCCCTTTCTCCCTCTCTCGCTCTCTTTCTCTGGTTTAGGATATCAAGAGTAACCCATTCTACGACCTTTTTCCTCTGCCTTTTAACTTGGAAGCCGTTTATGTTTGATCGAGTCATCCAGGTTAAGGAGATTTTTAGATTGAGAAGCATAACATCTTGTTACAACGAACAAGCTGTTCGGATATTGGACTCATTGTTCGGGGCCTTCAAACCAGGCCTACCTCTGTCCTAAACAAAGTCCTTCTGTTCGAGACTCAATCACCTGCACATACAGAGTCGACCTCTCCCCGCAGAAACAGCTTCTGATCACGCTAAATTAGACCAAGAAACACATGGGGCAAGGCTTCGGCATCACCGTCAGCAACGCCAACACCACCCCCACCTCTAACGCCAATTCTCGGCAGCTAGGAAAGAGCAGAGGCAACGAAACGTTCCAAATCCACGACTTGAAAATCCAAGTCCTATCTCTCGGATGCTAAGTACGAGTCAGGGACAGCTGGCGAGCTTGTTATACGTCATCGTTCTGGTGGACTCGGAACTGGGTCTGCGTCTCAAAGACAAGGAAGAGGAGTCGCCAGCGGGAAAGGTGGGGAGGAACAGTTCGATGGTTCATCGGAGGGAGCGTTTTTGTGGGAGTTGCATTTATTCGACAAAAGCACAGTTCTGTGAAATAGGGGCGTGCACGAGATAGTAATAAAGTGGGTGGTGGAGGAAGAAGGGTCGAAGTCGAAGGGCCATGCACTGTGTGTGAGTATAGACAAGAAGAAGATATTGGAAGTGAAGAGGCTGAGGTAGAATTTCAGAGGGAACCAGGCGATATTCTTGTACGGATTTCTGGTGGACATGATGTGGGATGTTCATGATTGGTTGTTCAAACCCAGCAAGAGGTACGCCGTGTTTATGTTCAGAACAAGAAGTGGCATGGATAGCAGGCTATGGTTGGAGGAGAAGACTTTGGGGGCACATAATAAGGATCCACGCAGGATTGGCTTCTCTTTGCTCTTATGCGCCTGTAACAATCCTGATTGAACACTATTGTTCTTCTCTTTACATTTCTAGCCCTTTTTTCTCCTCCTTCTTTGTTTGATCTACTTGGCTGGCTTTGAACAAGCACAAAGTACCTTCTCCTTCTTGGTTTTATTTTTTGTTTTTTTAATATTTATTTAATGTTGATGATATAGTTTTTGTGGGTGGTCCTGCCTATCAGTTCATATTTAAAGAATGGATGGGTTAGTAGAGGATCATGGAACCCGTGGAGCTTGCTACTTTAGGCTACAATACCCGTGCCTTTTGCATCACTTATGTGATATAGCTTCAAATTATACTGTGTGTGGGTGGCATTCTGTTTCATTTTAACTGCTGGGCCTTCTCTTGTGCTGTTGTGAAATCCACGAACCTTTTTATAATTGCTGCGATGTTCTCCACTGGGTGGTTCAGTTAATTAATTCAGTTGGGATCATATCCGTCGCTTACGGCTGGGCCACTCCAGAAGTTTGCCCTCTCCATTTAATTTCTGAACTTCTTTTTTTAAAATCAAATCATCTAAATTATATCTACAAGTCACATTAGAGTCCAACTAATCTAATGGAGCTAGGTAAAATCACTAAAGCCGTAAAACTTTTCTAATAAGTTTTTAACACGACTGCATGTATATGATTCCAACTCAACTATAAATTAAATTATTACAGCTCCCTGACGGAGGTACAGGCTCAGTTTAACCATTTCTTTTTACTTACTATGGTTAAGTTTGGAAAAGTAATGTTCTTAAGCTGAAGTTAATTTTACAAAACATGGAACCCACCAAAATATCCATTTTCCTGCCGACTGGAAAAGGATGTCTTTTGATGTTGCCAATGGCCACCCTGCCTTTTTCTTCATTTTTCGCTTCCTTGATCCGGCGCTTCTAGTAAGTGTTACAGTACACCCTTATTTTTTGGCCGAAGCTGATGCACCATTACTTGGATCAAAGTGATTTTTTTTTAAGCGTAACTATCCTACTATTGGAGGTAATATCATTCGAAACATTATCAGGAACTATCACTAAATATAAAGACATCTTCTAACAAATATTTAAACCTTAATTAGAGGCTATTTTTTTTTTTATAAAAAAATTTAGGTAGATTCAGCACCGATCATCTACCAACTGATTATGTTAAATGTTTAGTTGACAAAAGCAAACTTTTTCGTTACAAAGAAAATTAGATAACTTTGACACCAATTCTCCACTAAAATTAAAGTATAGCTTTAGAGCTCATAAAGTGTTTACAAGGAATTTACAATATCGTCTACTAAAAAAATTCTTATAATAATTATGAGAATCAAACTTATAAATATAAATTTATTTTTTATTATTTATACTAACGGTCGTTGCAAAAGTGAAACTTGATCTGAGTAATTTCTCATAACGGAGCCCAATCCTTGATCAGCAAGGGGTCATTGACTTAACCTGGCCCCTTTTCTTTCTAGTTTTACCCAAACTGAAAGCCCATTAAAATACGGTTAAGATATTTGCCGCAGTTAATGAACATTGAAGATGCAGGAGGAGTCAAGTGGGAGAATGTATATATATAGTAAAGAATAAATTTATATTCTATAAAGATACGAGTTTGATTCTAACTATCGTTATAAATGCTCATTTAGTATGCGATCTCGTAAATCTCTTGTAAGCACTCTCTGAGCCTTAAAGCTATGCTTTAATTTTGATGAGAAACCGATGCATTATCTAAATTTTTTTGTATAAAAAAAAGGTGGGGAATGTGCAATTAGGTCTTATACTGCAGTTCAAGGAGCCCACTATGGATTTAATAGCTAAACAACCTCTCCTCATGGGACAATAAGGATGCAGTATATGGGTCCAAGCAACATTCCTCTCTTTTTAAAAAATAAAACCAAGGCCATATATACTACAATAAATAGTAAAAAATAATCTAGCTCAAAGAAATGAGGTATAATGCCATCCATCAAACAGAATCACACAAGTTCTATTTTTACAGTTATCCTATTCATAACATTCCTCTCATTTAATGGCACAGATGGTTTCATCGAAAACTTTATTATTATTTAATATCATTGTGATAATAACTGATAAGAAAGTGATCAACGGAGGGGAAATTCGGAATTGAAGTCGCAAAAAATGGAACAAAAACCCGGACCACGGAGCCTAATCCACCGGAATAGCTGCGTTCCTCTCATCTCCCATTTTATTTTACCACTTCCATCCACAGCTTCCTCTCCCTTCTTTCTTAATTATACCATAATTTGCTCTTTGACCCCTTCAAACGGCGTGCACCTGCGCCCCTTCCGCCCCTCGTTTTCATCTACCGTCATTCCTTCTTTTCAATTTTCACATGTACATTTTAAATTAATAACATTATCGATCATTATTATGTTATATCCTTAACTTTTTTTGGCACCTTAAACTTATATTACTTTACTAGTCTATTTCTGAGTCGGCATGCATTTTAATTTAATTTATTTTTTAAATAATGAAGGGAGGTGTAAAATACACGAGAAATTGACACGGCAACATCACCACTCGCTTTCCCCGCGCGCCCCTTGCCTCTCCAACATAAATTAAGTCCCTCTACCTGTTGCTGCACCTCAATCCAGCCACTTCTCCCTCTAATTTCTCATCTCTCACACAAAAGTCGGTTTCTCCTCTTCGTGATCTCTGTTAACAATCAGCCATGTCTTGCTTCAAGAGCAAATACCAGGGTATGTGATTACTGTGATCTCCTCATCTCACGTCTTTAATCATGATTGATTTGCCACTCATGTAGTTTGTTTTGATACAATCGCTTCTATAAATTGCAGATGAGCTCATTGCCAATGCGGCTTACATTGGCACCCCAGGAAAGGGCATTCTCGCCGCCGATGAGTCTACTGGCACAATTGGGAAGCGTTTCGCCAGTATCAATGTTGAGAATATCGAATCAAACAGGCGTGCTCTTCGTGAACTCCTCTTCACCGCCCCCGGCGTTCTCGAGTGCCTCAGTGGTGTCATCTTGTTCGAGGAAACCCTCTACCAAAAGACAGCCTCAGGTATTCTTGCCTTCTTTATGCCGCCCATGTTGTTGCGACTCAGGAGATCCTCTTGATAAACATTCTTAATTGATTCGCTCAGGAAAACTTTTCGTGGATGTGCTCAAGGAAGGAAAAGTCCTCCCTGGTATCAAGGTAGACAAGGGAACTGTTGAACTTGCAGGCACTAATGGAGAAACCACCACTCAGGGTCTTGATGATCTTGGTCAGCGCTGCAAAAAGTACTACGAAGCCGGTGCTCGCTTTGCCAAATGGCGCGCCGTCCTCAAAATTGGCCCCAACGAGCCGTCTCCATTGGCCATCCATGAAAATGCCTATGGCCTGGCACGCTATGCCGTACTATGCCAGGAGAACGGGCTAGTCCCCATTGTTGAGCCTGAGATCCTTGTGGACGGACCTCATGACATCAACAAATGTGCTGATGTCACCGAACGTGTTCTCGCTGCTTGCTACAAGGCCTTGAATGATCATCATGCCCTTCTAGAAGGAACGCTGTTGAAGCCCAACATGGTGACCCCTGGATCGGATTCCCCAAAGGTTGCCTCTGAGGTGATTGCCGAGTACACCGTTAGAGCCCTGCTGAGAACTGTTCCCGCTGCCGTGCCAGCCGTGGTTTTCTTATCCGGTGGGCAGAGTGAGGAGGAGGCCACCGTCAACCTCAATGCCATGAACAAGCTTAAGGGGAAGAAGCCGTGGTCTCTGTCATTCTCTTACGGAAGGGCGCTTCAGCAGAGCACAATCAAGGCGTGGGCTGGGAAAGAGGAGAACGTTTCCAAGGCCCAGGCTGCTTTGCTGGTGAGGGCCAAGGCAAACTCAGAAGCAACTCTGGGAACTTACAAAGGTGATGCAAAAGGTGAGGGTGCCTCAGAGTCGCTCCATGTCAAGGATTACAAATATTAAGCCGTGTGAGGTTGTGATGAGCACTTGTTTTGTTATTAGATCTGCTGGCATCGGGGCTTCGGTGCTTTTTTAATAGGCTAAAACTCCAGAGTTTTATTTCCCGTTTTTGGCCATATAGGATGATTAAAATAAATAATCTGAAAATAATAGCTTCAGCTGAATCCACTTTTGATATTTTAGCCTTTTCAGTTTCCTTTTGGTTTCCCTTTGATTAGAGTGTTACTGCTACTTTTTGTACAATTGAAATCTAAATCAGATAGCGGACTCGTGTTGTTCAATACAAACTATTGAACTTCATTGGCTCTTTTAATTGTCTATTTTTTTTATTATAATTATTTTTTTTAAAAATTAGACTCACCTACGATCCAACCGTAAAGCGAAGTATCTCTTCTTTCTAGACGATGCGGATGAACTAAACTTAGATATACCTTCCACCCCAACAACAAATACTAGCCTTTCATCTAGGGACAGGAACTCGTGTAGGATTGAACTGTATAATCGGATCCGTCTCATATGCTCCTCAATCTACCAGGTCTTCCGCATCTAATGAGGCCCATTTAGTAGAAACAAATTATGTCAATTCAAACTCTTCTTTTCTACCAACGGGTTAGTCCGAGTGATAAGCGGCTCGATATCGTTTAAGCGAGGTCTCGAGTTTGAGCCTTGGCGTACACAAAAAATCCCCGTTGGGAGACTCACCCACCATAGCCAGGTGCGCGACGCGAGTCGGATCCAGATGTAGTCGGGGCAAAGCTCCGGTGAACCGGGTGGGCAACAAAAAAAAAACTCTTCTTTTCTGTATTAAAATTATGCTATTATACAAAGGCCAGTAAATAACTCAATTAAATCTATAATAAATCTAGTAGAGATTGTGTGTACAGATAAATAATTGATAAGTTTTTATACAATTTTAGACGGGGGAATTATTGAGGCAAATAAAAGACTTAATCATTAAAAAATCTCAAATAACATAAATTTATTATCAATTCTTATATTAAAATTTATTATTATTATCTTTTCAGTTATCATTATAACTTTTGAGTAATTAAATTTTTTATTTGAGTATTTACACTATTTTCCTCATTTTAAAACCAGTGGTAAAAAAGTTGTTTCAGCCCCTTACCGTCAGGGCCCATTTGGTGGGCTAAAAACTTGAATTCCAAATTTTGATCCATAACCTCTTCTGGGCCGTATTGACAGTTTGGTCCACTTGCGTCAACTTAGCCATATCTCCAAGAACGCCCACTACTACTTATATGGGTGCTACAAAATAGATCAAAATAGGATACTAACCCAATGGAGTATTTAATATTATCTAATTTGATAGCTCGAATTGCATGATATTGATATTATTTAAGAGAGAAAAATACTTCACTCTACCTTTGGATTATAGGTGAGCCTAACTCCTTTTCAAAAAATTTTGTAACAAAAAAAAAATTACCTAGAATATTTTTATTTTTTTTTACACAACTTGAGAATATTTCTATAAGTATGAGAGATGCCACCCCGATGGGCGATGGGTATTTAATAGGCCCCATCTGGAAGCAGGGTAAGTGAGAAATTATTGGTATTACATATATGGCACAGTTTCTTTTATTTGTAGGGGGTGAAGTTGGTTCAGTAAGGAGTCACGTCAGCAACATCAGAGGGGAAAGCACATTTTCAATTATAAATGTCACTTTTATCTCATTGTACACATGAGGCCCTTCCATTATAGTAAACGCAATTTGGTAATGCTTTGACCTATTTACTTAAGTGCCCTGTAACTAGGAGTCGGGACAAGGAAGGTGAGTGAAGAAGAAGAAGAAAGCTGAATGCAAACAAGGAAAGCTGTGATGATATTGACTGCCATGTCTCCCGAAACAGAGTGTGATGGAACACTTTCTGCAGGAAACTTCTTTACTCTTTCCCAAGTACGGACACTTCCCGTCCACCACCCTCTTTCACTCACTTGTGTAAGCACTTCAGTACCTTACGTGAGGTACCACCAGCAGCCTTATTACGCAACAACACCAATATCAGACGAGACTTCACACAACCCTCACCCCCCCACTCTCTATCCTCTTGCTACTGTTCATCTCTCTCTCAATCATTCATTCCTCATTACTCTTATCGACTCACTTTCCACATTCATTAATACTCTCGTTTTGGGGTTTCCCCTCTTTATTTAAGGCCACTACGGATCATCCTGGGTAGGGTTTTCTCGCTGTTAATATGTGCGCGCGCGTTTAATTTCAATAAAAATAAACACAGTTGTTTGTCAAACTACTTATATATGTTTCATATATACAAATGTGTGTGAGAGGGCGCGCTCACACACACACACACATATATATCCGTGTGTGTGTGTTTCATACACACACGCAGCATGATGGGTATAAGCAATACTCAACAAATGTCAGAGAAAGACGAGAGCCAAGTGTGTAGTATGGACCAAAATTTATGTAGGTCAATGGTCAGCAATAGGACCACCTATATAATAAGTGTCCACTGCATTACCGAAGAATTCTCTTGCTGCTACGTTACTGTATGCTGAATGATATTAAATGATCCTGATTACTGTCAGTTCCTACACACCCACAAAAACATGAATTTTGCTTGATCAATGTTGCTGTTGTGCTCTTAAAATCAACTAATGCACCCAGAATTCCTACGTTCCATGGCTTAGAACTTACAAGCTTTCTGCTCATATGGCAATGGAGGCCATCAGCCATAAGCCATATGCCACTCGGATTCGGCTCAACTTGTAATGGATGGCTTCATGAAGTGGTTAACTTTCAAGCCTTAGGTTCCTTTCCTGGTAAACTTCAAACATATATATTTATATTTGAGAGAGAGAGAGAGAGAGAGAGAGAGAGATCTACGTACGCATTATGTGGGTGCATTTATATATACACTACATTGTTATTTACTTGCAAGAAATTATTTGGTAGAATTGTGTTCAAAAAGTCAAGTGTTGAGCTCACAATATCGTATGTGGAAACCTTTTTACAGCATTAATTATACTCTCCCATTTCCACCCCGTAGTTTGTTCTCCGAGAACGGGACTTTTCTGAGATATAATTTTTGATGGCAGCTATATATTCAATTGTACTCGATCACCAACTTTGTACACAATGTACCAGCTGATGAGTTAAACAAAAGCTTAACAGGAAACAAAGTAATCAATACATAAACACCTCAACTTAAAGAGTCTTATATTTCAAATTATCTGATAAAAATATAAACCGATTCATATGTAAAAGTAGTAAAAATAGCAGTTGATGATGAAGAAAAGTCTACTCCAGAAATCAGAAAAGCAGGAACTGATCCGTATGTAGGACAAAAAGTATTTTCGCAAGAAAAATCTCACTTAGTTTGGTTATTAAATTACAATCTTGCTATTACCGCGTTAATATATATACAAGGCATAGAAGTGAGGCAGGAATACACAGTTCATCTTCATTCACTACACAGGCACAGGCTGCAGACACGCACAGTTCACTTATCTCAACTTTACACGGAAGGAAGAAAAAAGTCTAATTAATATGGACATTATTGATGGTTCAAAGTAACACGAAATGAATGCGACTCCATTCGCAAGCCTAAAACAAAACGGAAAATATGGGTTGAAAGAAACTCACCTGAATTGGCGTCATATTTGAACATATTTAAGTGAACTATGACACTTCGTCTCCCTCATAAAAACGTACAACAGTTGAACTCGTTATTTTTGTCCTAAATGCCCACAAATATATAATGAGCTCGATGGACTGCCTACTTGGCTATTTTTCATCAATCTATATATATATATAAACCTTCATCAGTTGGCTTTGCGTACATATCAGAAAAAAAGTGTCAAATTAATCTCCGTGTGGCTGGCTGCAAGGACTACTCCACATCTTTCACTCACTGGTTTTGATTTCCTTTATTAATCTTCAAGCCGTAGCTTTCCCACAAATTTTCTGATCCTTCCGTGCTAATTAAGAAGGGAAAGCAGTTAACGTCAGCAGCAACCGCATTTGAATTTGAAGGCGAAGAGCCATCATTTGTTTGTAGCCTCTCATTGTCGTGCCGTTGATCATTAACGTTGATATCGCAATACGGAGTGGTTCTTTGTTGGTTATACAAGGATGGCTGCTCATTGATGTTGTTGTCGAAGTAAAAACAGCTTCTAGACTTTTCCTTGCGCTTCTTGATTCCTTCCTTAGCATTTGCATAGCTGGTTATGCTTTCCCACTTGTGTTTGCACATCAAAGCAGTCCTTTCGTAGCCAAAGCAATCCATTTTGTTTACTACTTCCTCCCACATAACCTCTTCCGAGCACCCACCTTGCTGAAACCCGGACTCCATCTTGGCCCTCAACTCTAAGAGCTTTGTAATCTCACTTTTTGACCAGTTGTCAGCACCTCTATGACTACCATCGAGAATTTCACCTCCCTCTTCGTTCTGGTTTTCCCTATGATTATGAATTTCATTAGCCATAATTAGAGCCTGCTCAACAGGAGATTGAGCTTTTACCTCTCTCCCCGTTAGTTTCTGCAAGGCGTCCATTAGAGCAGCATCCCTTGCTTCAATCCACGCTCTCTCTTTAGCCCGAAACTTGTGCTCCATTTCCAACCTCGCAGCCTCTTGTCTTCTCCATTCTTCCTCTCTTAAAACTCTCTCCTTCTCCTTCTGTTCTAGCGTCTTCACGAGCCTATCCATCCACGCCTCTTGCTTGTCAATCAGCTTCTTCATCTGTGAGTCAATGAACTCTTTTATTTTTGCCTTCCATCTGATTCCACTACTCCTCTTCCTCCCCTTCTCCGTGGAATCATTTTCCATGCTGCAAAGATTGTTGTCCTCCGATGACGACGTGCCGAAATCTGTTGAGTTCGTCAGGCTGAGGCTATCACAAGTCTTGTGGTTGTGAGACTGAAACATGTCTTGATTTGTTTGGGAGGGGGTCTGAAATCCAATTCCGCTGCTACCATAATTGGTTTCTGGTACTGAGGTTGAGTTGCCGTTTCCTCCATACAAAGCTTCAAGTTGACGGAAGAACCTGTAATGCTTCCCATCCTGTCTCCTCGCCTTACCTTCCTTTGTCTTCTTGTAATATTTGTACAAGTTCTCGAATTTCTCCCTGCATTTCTTCCCACTCCTTTGGTATCCATATTCTTCTGACATGATCCTGATGATCATCATCAACACAAGTGAAAACAAATTGTTAATGGATGGAAAACACCAAAATAGACTAGTCGTAGGAAGTTTATAGAACCCTAGTTAGAGAGGGGTGGGCGAAAAATCCCTATGATGCAGGCCCATGTGACGATGTTCTCAGGTAATTAATTAACAATTATGTAATGCCATGCAGTGACGTTTCTATCGTTTCGTTCTTGCTACCTAGTTATAGCAAATACAACCAAGCATATATGACCATTCAACTTGCTATAGAAACAAGATTTTGAAGCAAGAGCCTTCGGTTGATGTCATTTCAGACGATATAAAATAAGAAAAACGGGTCCATAGAGGTATCTAAGAGGTCAATCAATTCTAGATCAATGAGAGACTGAAAACTTAAGAAAAATGGAAAAACTTGCACTTAAAGGAGGGGTACAAATTTTCAAAATGGAAAACGAGTCAGTGGTTGTACCGTACTAGTTTTCATATATCAACTTATTTGTGCTTCAAGTACCAAGCAAGCAGCAATCACAAATTGAGTAGAGAAACGAAACCTGGGTATCCCGCTGAAGCCAGTGTTGTCATTTTCCAGCAGGAAACAGTCGACAAAACTGTACACCCCGCTGGCTATCCCAGTTTCCAGAAATCACAGCCCACGATTAAATTTACGCAAAGTGCAGTCATCTTAATATACCTACTAACTAATTGTCACGGAGTTGCAGTATATATATGTGTGTGTATGTGATGGTATTTAATTTAGTCGGTTCTCTTGAATTAGTTGTTAATTTGCAGCTCAAATTAACAAGCTGATGAAAAAGAAAAATAGTGATTTTAAAATATTCGAGCTTAAGAAATTGAAAACAGAAGAAGCGAGTAGAAGAATTGGAGATGAGTTTTGAAGAATTAGGGAGAAGAAACTGAGTACCTAGACACTTCGTCCCATAAGGGGCCCTTCTGATTGGCCTCTTTAAATTTAGGGTCGAGACGAGATCTGATCTCAAGAAGAGTGAGTGTTTCCTGCCTGGGCCATCTTCCGGTGGAGGCATCCCCGGCGAGGCTGCCTGGGGTCTCGGCCTCTAAGCCACTGAGCGGAGGAGTGAAAGCGCAGGCGGTGGTAGCCGGAGTGGCCACAGTAATATTGTTAGTGGGCGGCGCGGCGGCGGGAGGTGAATCGGAGGCAAAGTCGTGGAGGGCACGAGGCATTGCATCGGCGACATGACGACCAAACATCATCATGTCGTAGTGTTGATGGGAGGCGGGCGTGAGATTCCGGTGAGCGTGGAAGAGCTCCGGCGTGGGGTGGGGAGGTATGGAGGGGAAATGAATAGCAGTGGACCTGGGAGCGCCATTGATAAGATGCCTGAGATCCGGCATGGCATATTGCTGGGGATGATGATGGTTGTTGTGGTGATCGTCCATTTCCATGAGATAGAGGGGGAAGTAGAGAAGGAGGAAGCAGGGGAGGAAGTGAGGGCTGAGGAGAAGAAGACAGTGAGAAAGAGTGAAGAAGAAGGAGAGGGAAGAAGCGGCAGACTCGGATCGTGTCGTCCACGAAAAAGCTCAAATTTTAAGCGAAGGACAATGGTCCCATGTCTGTGCGCAAGTGTGTATGCCTATTGCGTATGTTGTATCAAATATGCTTCTCTCTCTCTCTCTCTCTCTCTAGCATTGGTATTAAGATTATATTATTAAGTTTTCGCTTTTTCAGCGAAGAATGGTGCTTATTATTGCGCCTTTCTTCACTATGGATGGGGATGGGGTGCACCTGCTGCTTCTATAGCAAAGTTTGCTTCTCTCCCTATTTTCCTTTTTTATTAAATACACATATTGTTGGAATTTATAGCTATTATCACCAAGTATTTAAATATATGATCGAGTGGTTCAAGGCATCACATTAAAACTGTTATGTAGGCTTTTCGTTTAGCGAGAGTTCGAATCCCTCTCTTTCTGCAACTTTACCTAATTCATTAATATTATCGACTGCAATATTTCAAATAACAAAATGTACCATTATTCTAACTTTTTTTATGTAGATTTTCTATTCTTAATTTCTGGAATACTATAAATACTGGAAAGAGGGGGCAAGGAATGAAAATCTTCCTACCAAATCCATGTCTATGATAGATAAATAGGAGGAAAAATCACCATATCAAGCACCTTACCCTTTTTTTGTTTTTTGGTTGTCCCTTTACTTAGACGTGAAGGGAGTCAAAATCTCTTGTTATTCTAGTTAGGTTTAAATTTGATGAGAATAATATTCTATAACTAGCAATTCATTTATTTTCAAATCAACCCATTTCCTATTTATTATTTGATTGACTAATCCTTTATATTGGAATGGGTGAAGAGTCAAATGTTTTGGCAAATCTTATCATGCTTCTAGGATAATAGAATACTGAGTAATAATGAAATATGATATAGTGACTCTTTGGCTAATCTTTTAACCTATGTTTTAAAATAATTTTTAGCCTAAATCTTAGTTTAATTTTTTTTAAACTAACAGTTATATTTATCCAATAGAGTTTATGGGCTAAATTGTAGTTTAAAACTATAGCTCTGAATAAACTCATATGAATAGCTTACAGAACAATAAAAGTTTATGGACTACCCAATTACTATTTTGCCCATATTTTTTCTCACTCTCTCATTTTTTCCCTATCTTCCATTCACCATTGCCGCTAGGTCTCCTTCACTGTCCTCCTTCTTTGTCGCCATACATCCATTTCTACAGAGGACTTTTGTCGCTGTCATCGTGTGCCTTGTGGAGGTGGTTGTCATGGCTTCTATCGTCGTTGTTGAAGCTTTGGTTGCTGTCATTGAAGCTTTGGTCACTACCCTCTAGAGAGGAGGAAGATGAAGCTTATCCGACTGTCACTGGAAGAAGAAGAATGAAGAATATGAATAGTGTGGGCCAATGGGACGTGATGCTGTGAATGGAGACAGTGGTGCGTAAGTATTTTTTTAATCTCATACCCTTTCTAATAATTAACCAATCATAAAAGTCTTTATAGTAATAAACATTCAAATACTCATTTATTCATAACAGTTTTTTTGTTATAAGCTTTGCTCTAAAAGTCATTTTTCAAAAGATGTCAAAATGACATTTTTCCATAAGCTATTTCTCAAAAGCCTATACAAATATGCCCATATATAGCTATTTATAAAGGTCTTGTAATACAAATTATGTACAAGGATATTTTCATTTAAAAAAAAAAGTAGTCTCTGGAATAGCAACCAGTTGAAAACCCTTGTAGTAAACGCCACAACTAATTGTATGCATTGCTATATATAACATCGATTGAAACATTTTTTTAATAATTAGAGTATATATTATACTATTTATGGTCCCAAATATAATAAATAATTAATTTTTTATAAAAAAATTAAATAAATTAATTAATTATGATTAAATTCAACCTCTTAAGATGAATCCATATTATATACTATTTAATCTACTCAAATTAGTCAGCTAACTTTTATATTAGGTATAATTAACTGATTTATTTAGTTTTCTTAATATATCTAAAAAAATCAACTAACTCTTATATTTAGTATCAGATGAGTATTATATTTTCATCTTATTTTAAATTTTTTTATTGCGAATATGTTAGATTTATCATTCGAACAAATTTTATGCAAAAAATGAAAATTAGATTGGGCTATATATATATATACACACCCTCTACTTGGTTCTTAATATAAGAGTTAGTTGATTTATTTGGATTATATTAAAGAAGTCAGACAAATCAATTAATTTTGACTAAATTCAACTATATGAGATAAATTTATATTATAAATTTATTAATCAACTTAAATTAATTAATTAACTTTTATATTAATTATAATTAATTAATTAATTAATTTTTTAGTTGAATTGAATGTATGGTTTATATCGGGCTACGGAGATGAGTTTCACGTATTATATAATTATATACTTCCAAAATAAAATAATCAATTAGTATCTGGTACAATATTTATAAAGAAAAATATACTACGACAACTCACTCTTAAGCCATGTCCTGTGTATGTAACATATATTTCAAGAAAGTGATAAAGCTGGCAAGTCTTTTTTTTTCTGCATGTATTAAATGATAAACTGGCTTTGTACAAAGAGGGCTTTTTTGTTCGTGAAAGAAAGTATTTTTATTATTATTTTCTTTTCCATACTACTTGTATCTCGCATCAAACAGTACATAAATAATAAATTGAAACGTCACTAAGATTAATGAGTAAAAGAGACTATGATGCTGATTTAAATGATAAAATAGGAAGTAATATACGGGTAGAGCCAGAAGTAAAGGTCTAATTAAATCCGTCTGAGTGCAAGAAATAGAAAAGTAAAGAAGACAAGACAAACGGGGAAAGTTAGTTGTTTAATATTAGGAGAGGTCGGAGGCCGCAAATGAGAGATCGACGCGTGGATAATAGTGTAGATGTCGAATGCGAGACAGCAGAGTTTTGTCTTTCTGACGCGTGTATAGTGTTTTGGACTCCCCCTTTTTGACTTTTGGTAATTATTCTCTAGGACACCGTCACCCTGCTCCCATTTTACAATTATTACTCAATTAATAAATATTTGACACTACTAAATTGCCAATCTTAGTTGATAGGTCAAATAATAATTTTATCGCAGGTTACATTTATTACTTAAGTGGAATCCTTAATTGCTGAATAATTAACTTGAATTATTGTAAGCTTTTCAGATTTTTTCCCTTCAGTTGAAACCTTTTGAGAATTAACTTCAAGTTAAATTGTTCTCATCCCATGAAATTAAAAAAAAAAAAGCTGTAATATTTAAAATTTATAAATAATCCTTCTCATTGGAGTTTTTTCATCTTATATCGGTGATCAAGTCTGTAACTGTAAACTGAACTGATTATTTATTTAAATTATAACCTATCCCAAATTTACGTACTCTGTTTATAAAATTATTCTAAACTAAACGTAATTTAAGCTTCCTATATTGCATCAAGTTTGAAGAATTGGTTATATTTATCATAACCTGTAAAAAGCACTACTTGCTATGGATTTTCCTATAATATATTTAATATATTGAGCTAATATCCAGTTAGACGAGAGGATCACATAGACTTTTTACTGAATAAAAGGACGACCATGTCCTCAATCTCAATTGTAAGATATTTGTGTACTCAAATTTAATGATAAAATTATATATGTTTAAAAGAAACAAGTGCTGAACTCTCATCAACTTTACAACATATACACTCCATTCTTAATTATAAAAACTAAATAGGAGTTAAATTTATTTCTAAATATAATACTTTAATATATTTTGTCTTTTAAAATTATAATTTTTTTAAAATATCCTTATATGATTATACATATGAAGGGGTACTATCAAAAGTAGTTCAAATACATATGATTAAAAGTTTTAAGAAAATTAACATATAATTATTACAATAAACTAATTTATCTAACTTTTATATTATACATGAATTAGTTAAATATATTCTATAATTTGGAATTCGGGTAGTAGTAAACAACCTTTTTTTTTATGAGGAGAAATAACACATCTTGTGAAAGTATGCGTCTGAAACAAGACATTAAAAGGAGCACATAGAACGGACTTCAAAAGAAAAAAAAGGAGCATGTAAAAATTGAGGGCGATGGATTTATTTCTGACACTTAAACACACTTGACACTTTGTGATTTTATTTTTCAAAAATTGCACGTGTATCTCATGGTAATCGTGAAAGCTGGCACCGAATATAACACACATTATCGTGTAAATAATTCCAGTTATGGCCTAACATCCTAACATACGAGACTAGACTTGTAATTTGATGCCAGCAAGAACGAATAGTTTAGCTTGACTCTGGACTCTAAAATCATTAGCTAATACATTTTTTTAATTACTCCTCCTGTTTGAAATGTATGACATAATTAGAGAGTTTATCTTAGTATTAAATATAAGATTTATTTATTAAATTTACTAACTATTTTTTAAATTACCCTTATTGATACTCTCTCAATAATAATAAAATAGGAGAATGAGAGAGGGAGTTAATGGAGATAATTAGAATATTTAGAAAAAATATGCTATAATAAATTATTTAACTAATTTTTTTAATATAATTAAATTAGTTAATTATATATTATATTTAGGATTATGTATGTAGGTGTGTGTATATATATGTATATATGTAAATATACAATTTTCATAAGGGTAACAGTGCGCGTGCTTCAAAAAGAGGGCTTCATGCGCGGTGTTAGTGTTTTGACCAACATAGCGTGTGTTAACTGGGAGAAGAAAAATTAAATGTCAATAAAGGTATTATAAGAATGTTAATTTTATATCCTCGACGATATGGTGACGTTACGTTAAAATATTAGGTCCGGGCATTGGAGACAGAGCCCGAATGGAAAACAGTTCTATAATTTCTCATTTTTATTTATCAGAAGTTTTGTAAAATTTATACAATAATTAATATATATTTTCAAAAATACCCCCCTAAAAAGTTGCTTTAAATTAATTAAAAACAGAGGATGAGCGCAATAATTGTATGGAATGGAAGGTATTTATGAAATTCGAGGTAATTTTAAAAAGATTAAGTATTGTTTTATACGAAATAAATAAATTTGTTTTATAAAGAGGAGCAGAGGAGTCGGATCTTGGGAATTTTAAAATTTCACTACCTTATTAAGTGATATTTGCTCTCTATGGTGGAAACAGCCTTGGGCAGGGCTGTTGAAAACGTTCACAATGAGATGAGTGCCAACTTAAAAGTGCTTTTTTGCTGACTCGCTTTTTGGCTTGAGCTTGCTAATAACAGTGTTAATAGGGTTCTTTATATTCCGCTTCCCTTGCTTAGTCACGGTTCACGCATTTGAATCTATAACAAGTTCAACATAGAACAGGGGAGAATATTAGGTCTTTTCCAAGTGCATGATCCACCGCGAAACACGTTGCAGGTCTTATATTAAGAATATTCTCCAAGTCGTTTTTAGTCTGTATTTGGTCTCTAATTTGATTACTATTATTTTGAAAAGTCATGACAGAAGTGATACATGGATAATTACTGTACCTGAAAGAGCATGAAAAAGGTCGCGAAAAAGCAAGCCAGGTGATAAGAATTTGGTTGAATTTGAATGGTATTCAATATTTAAACAATCATGATATGTACACAAAAGAAGATTGAAAGCAAGCTTACCTTGAAGTGTGTGACATGAGAAAACTGATGTTTTCCCACACAAACTAATGAAATTATAACAGAAAACTATCACCCACGTGTATGTACGGACACACATAAAAGGACCCATAGTTAGAGATTGCCACTATATGTACGTACATATTCATATATATATATATATATATATATATATATAATTATTGTTTGGTTCATGGCTAAATTAACTGTCGTTTTCCAAAAAAAAAAGGAAGGAAAGGGAAAAATAAAGAAAGGGAAAATGCGATCTCGTATAGAACCACGAATTTATACACTGCGTGCGTTGCGTTCCCCGGGATGGGTCAACTGTTCGAGTCTTTATGCAAATCGTGACTGAAGGGCTATGAGTTCATTATTAAATTACGACCCCGTGTCCTTTGGGAACAATATTCCATGGATTATCTTTAATAGCTTAATTTTCATTTTCTTTTGGGTGCAATTCTATCCCAACGTTTGACCACAGAATAAGCTATCAACACACACACGCTCCTCCGCTTTCGTGCCATAAAGGGTTGACACAACAATTACTTTATACATTATGTTGTATGCTTGTGTGTGTGAGAATATAATTCAGTAAATGTGGCTCTTTCGTTGTGCAAGAAGGCTATTCACTGTGCATAATAGTGGCTAGAGAGAAGTCATCAATCCCCACTTGTGCCCTATTTTATTATTGTGCTGGGCCCTATATCTTCCCACCATTTGCACCGTGTCAGGGTTGAGTCCTTCATACTTAACTTTTTACTCTAATTGATATCCCTGCCATTAACCTTATAACACACCATCTTTGAATAAACTAACAAATCTGCATAGAAATGTCGAGCAGCTTAACGGGTAAAACAGTGTTTTTTTTTTAAAGTTTCAATTCATAGAGACGACCAAACCTCTCTAATTGCTATCCGCAATATCAATTCATCAATCAGTATTTAAATTTTGTGGTTCATGGTTTGTAACTATTTTCTTGAATTCGACAACTCCAAACTGTGTCAGCTCACAAAAATATCGACTTGGTATCTGTTGTAAATAAAAACAATATTTCATGTACGTGTGCCGGTCAATGCATCTTACATAAATGTACGTTTTGATTTTTTATAATAATTCCAAATCCCAAATGTTCCGAGAATAATGAGGCAAGGGATGTAGAGAGTGAGAGGGAAGGTGGGCCCATTTGTTTGTCGGCTAGCTGGAAACTGATAAAATGAATAGCACTACAAAGACCACGTGATCACTCGCAGGTGATGCCGGCCTCCGTTCATGTACAACGCCCCTACCTCCTTTGCATTCAATTCCCGCTACTTCTCCTTCCTTCGTTTTTTTAATATCTGCCATAATTTAAACAGGGTTAATTGAATAATTTCTTTAAGAATATTTTCTATATTTATATATGATCAAATTTAAAATCTTATATTCAAATAGCTAAAATCCCTTGCATAGGACCAACGCTTCTTCCTTCTTCCTTTTAGACTTCTCCGTGATCTGTCGTTGCTGTCCACAATGCTCATACACCAAAATCATTTCATCATAATCCTAAAAAACAAGGAAATGCATTACAAGCCTATGGGTAAATCTCTGCTGCTGATATTTTGATATATTATTCATGTCCGATAAGAGAAGGGGGGGGGGGGGAAGTCAGCAAGAATATCTCAGTCCTCTCCCCTCTGTGCGCCTGATGGGGACAGGTCAGAGCTGATGGCTTGCTTTCCAAGTAGCAGAACGTTCCACCCATGCATACGCATTCAAATCTTACCCCAATTATTCACGCATTTTCCGCTCCTCTATATTATATCCAAACACAATCCCACTCTCCTCTCTCTTTATTTTCGTATCTCAGAAAGCAAATCGTGTGCACGAGTGGGCATGCCCATGAAGCTCGCTGATCAGGTGTGTCCAGGCGGATGACGTGGCCAACAGGGAGTGAATGATTGGATGACTGAGCCCTGAGGGGGGACGCCGGCCCCGAGGATGCTGTCGGGCAGAGAGATGGGGGATGTGGGTCCCGACGCTCGTCCTTTCCTGATGGACGCACCAGATTGAATGGATGCATTCCAAGTTGACATTTCGCAGACGCTAAAATGCATCCCTCTCCCTTTCTCATTTCGAGCATCGGATCTGACCCCAAGAAAAGGGTGGACCCCGTGATCATCAGATCAAAATCAATTTCCTTTTCTCCTCCTCCCTTGTTTTTCAAATTACACGGTATACATATTTTTTCCATTTACGGATAATGATAATTATCATTAGTTTAATTGTGTATTATATAAAGTTATCTATTCAGGAATTTAACTGGGTGGAATGATGAGGAGGTATAAATGGACGTGTTGTATGTTGGTGGAACAGCCGAGAATGTTGACTTTATGGAGAAGACGGGGCACACAGGGGCAAAGATTGACAACATGGGAAGGGGGAAGCGATGAGACGTGTCGAGGTGCGATTGGGGGGCGGATGATTAGATGGGGTCCTGGAAGGGTAGAAATGTCCAAAGGGGGTGGAGTATGAGATTCAAAATTGCAACTTAGGGATACTAGGCACTAGGGAGGGATGGTGATCAGACGGAGGGGCCCACCGCTCCCCCATGATGGGTTTGCATGAAAATGAAACCTCTCGTTGTTGGGTGTTAGCTGGGGCTACCAACCTAGTTGGAGCAAAATTCAAAGCACCATATCACATCGAACCATGCATATTACGAGCCCGGTTTGGTTTGTTGCGAGCAAGTATGTGACATAAAAGCAGAAAAGGGAAAAGGAAAAGGTGAAGAATCGAGGGGGGGATTTGATTGATGGCCGCGAAACAACATTTGTCTGGCGCAGCGGGGTATGAAGGCGGGAAATGGGAATTAGGGGAAGGGGGGGAGGGGGTGTTTGAAAAGGTGATTATGGGAGAGAGAAATTAGTTGGCAGGCTTGAGGAAAAGGGGGGTTAATGAAAATGATGAGGGGTAAGAAAGTGAGAGCGAGGCATTATATTGATGTGATTAAAGGAGGAGCAAAAAAGGGTCTTTGCGTTTGAATCATGATATATCGCATCCAAATGCGCACAGGTGTATCGCATATACTTAATACTATAGCCGACGTCCTTCTCCTTCTCAATCTCCGCTGTTTCCTCGTACTACTCTCTTTGTCACCGAGTTTCGCAATACTACTACTGTCTGCTATCTCTACAACAACCCTCCACGCTCCAATAGTGCGCCATGCTATTTGATACACTACTAACAAAAATACTTTTCATAGTATTCATGGCCGCTATTAAAAAAAACGCAGTCAAAAAAATAGCAACAATATTTTCGTAAATAAATTTTGTTTTAAAATATTTTTCACCGTAATTAAAAAAAAAACAATCGTTAAAAATAGTTCAACTGATTTTAAAAAACTCAATTAGATTTATTTATTACAATAGTTTTATGTTCTATAAAAAAAACTACGTTTAACCGTAGTTAATCATTTCTCCCGTAGTAGTAATACTACGCAACTTCCTTTCTGGCTTATAAATCTCTCCCCGTCTTGTCACCACCGCTCACGTGATTGCCATACATATTCTATAAAGCGCACCGTTTGTTTCACGCACCGCCCAGTATATGCAGCCTTCTTTGCAAACAACTTTAGTTACATTTGAATATAAAAACAACAAAATCTACAAGACACAGATCGGGATTACGTGACATAGGAGCGGTTTTTGGGCTACTCAGTCACATTCCCCTTTTAAAAATCTCTCAACTTTATCACCCTGGGCTTTTTCTACTTCTTAAGAATTTAAATCCTTCGTCAGAACAAAAATGATTCAGCCTTTTGCCGTGGATGACGTTCAAGATGAAACCACTCCATCACTCCGGACATCCATCTAGCATCCTGTTTTTGTTTAACCTTTTTTTTTATATATAAAAAAATTTATGTGGATTTGGCACCGGTCCCCCACTAAGGTCAGGGTACAGTCCAAATCTTAGAGAGCGCTTATAGGAAACTTACGAGATTGTCTACCAAATGAGCCCTCACAATAGCAGTAAAAATCAAACTCATATTCTCATAGGATACGGGTTTATTTCTTACTATATATGTTAACTCTTATTGGTTGTTTTTGTTTGATCTCGTGCATATACAACCTCTTTCAGCTCGCCTTCGGTAAATAAGCCCAAACAAAGATGGGCCAATCCGTCAAAAACACGAAAGTCCATTGCTCGTGGGGAATTTTTCTTTTTTTTATCGAATGCCATAGTGCATAGTGACATTCCCTCCCTCTCGGGATGGAATAAGCCTGTGAAGCACATTCTGCATAGAACCCTAAACAGGTCTCGATCTTCTCCATTTGCCTCATCTTTCATTTTCATTCTCCAATACCAAATATTCCCTGATCCCTGAAAGTGGCTGATGAGAACAGTTCACCAAACAGCGTCGTCCCTACAAACCATGAATGTCCCCCTCAGACGATAAACCTCCTATTCGAACCACTACAGAAGGCATTAATGTTGCCATCCTCGGGTCGATGAAAGCCTCTGGACTAGCAATTTAACCCTGCTCTTGATGAGTTTAGTAATGTCACTTTCGTTGATCAGGACTGCATGGCTCCCCAACTTATAACCTGAAGGTAACCTCTCAGTGAGGTTCTCATGTCAGCTAGGGTAGGTCCCCGTACGTTCTAGGGTCAAACATGGAGGGGCTCTTAATTGCCACTGTTCATCCCGATTTTTTATTTTTTTATTTATTTTTTTGTTAAAATATTTTTTGTTACCCAAATTTTAGAAACTAGGTCGATGCTTATAACTCATGATCGACACGACTAGCTCATATAGGGATGTGCAAGCACCTAGTTACTAAGATGATTGAATTATATAGTATATAATATTTTAATTTTATTTTTTATATATATATAGTATCTTAATTTTATTTGTAGTACAATTTCACCTATAATCTTTTTAATTTTGTGCAATTCTTAATACTTGAGAAATAAGATTATATGTAAAACTATATCAAATTAAAAAGATTATAAGTAAAATTATACTAAATTAAAAATATTATGAATAAAAATATTGAGCGTTATATAACATGATTCAAACATTAATCAAAGATTGGGCTTTTCTTGGCCCAAACGGTTAACGAATGGTCGTTTTCCTACCACAACCGTTTTTTTTTTTTTGTACACGTTCTTTCTCTTTAGAAATAAAGGCCCATCATTAATGGAGTTGGAACTTAGCATGATAAGCTAATATAGCATAGCATGATATATATATATTTTTTAAAGAAGTGCCCACATTTAACATTTCACCATGATTGCCTCCCAACAAAAAGAAAGAAATACAAGGCCTCATTAAATTCTTTTCAACTATATACCAATAGTTATTTTGACAAAAGAATAATAATTATATACCAATAATTAGATCTAACAACTCGCGCGAATTTAACGCGATAGTACTGGATATCAAAATAGTTATATTAAA
This sequence comes from Leucaena leucocephala, assembly GCA_037074615.1. Classification (NCBI taxonomy): domain Eukaryota; kingdom Viridiplantae; phylum Streptophyta; class Magnoliopsida; order Fabales; family Fabaceae; genus Leucaena; species Leucaena leucocephala. The sequence goes on along the minus strand of CM073521.1, from coordinate 6,884,391 downwards.
AATTAATATTAAGTAATTAATTATTTTAGTTAAATTGACTAATATTTATACAAAAATAAGTTAATAAATTATTTTATATTTATTTTAGCAAACTACAATTATATCCCTATTTTGTCATTTTCTACTAATATTTTTCTCAAAAAACCGTCTTAACTGATGATATATTAAATAGCATGCTTATAGTTAATACTCCTCCGATTTTAAATATAAAAATTAATTGGGGAGTTGATATTAATTATAAATATAAGATATATTTTTTAAATTTATCAACTATTTCTCAAATACCCCTATTGATACTCTCTCAACAATAATCAAATAAGAGAATGCGAGGGAGATTTAATGAAAATGATTTAAGTGTTTTAGAAAAAAATATACTATAATAATTACTTTGACTAACTTAATTAATTTAATTAAATATGTCTTATATTTAAAACCGGAATAAAAATATATAGTAATATTTTATTATTTGTTAGGTTCTAGGTGTATTAGTTAAATATGTCTTTTATCTCACATATTTGTTTTTCTGTGAGCATAAGGAGCAGACTCATCTCCCCTAATATAAGACCCAATTAAACCCCAATTTACCACCCAACTAAACTACGTTGTTACATACATAGGGTTAGGATTTGAAACCCCAATTTACCACCCATGCCAACTTCTGTTGGTCCAAACTACCCCTGTGACAAGTTATATTTTTGTATAATATATAAGGTGGGTTGATAATACTTCAATATAGTGGTCTTTCGGGGGGGGGGGGGGAAATCAAGCACGCACTTTTTACAAATAAATAATTTACCTACAATTTTTTAATATACATGAATTAGTTAAATAAGGCGGAGAGAGCTAACTTGATAGAGCATGCATAAGGGGGTTAAAAATGGGGGGCAAATCCTGCTCGAGAGTAATTAGCTCGAAGAGGGGGAAAACCAGAGAGCGATAAGGAGAGAGGAAGTTGTTGAGAGAGATAAAGAAAGGGTAAACGAGTTAGTCGACGAAATAACCGCGGAGGGAAACAGTACTTGACAAGATATTATGACGCATACGCGGTGGCGGCACAACCCTGATAATGCCCACGTATAATTTACGGCCTTAATTAGGTATTACGTCTACTGTTATTTCCTTTCCAGTAGTAATCATCATGAATATATATACATATATATAGTCACGTAGTATTCCGTAAATGTGAGACAGATCATTCACAACAAGAACCCGAATTAATTAATGCGGCGTTATCCATTAATTTATCCATTAATTAATTCAGCAGGTTTCAGAGTTAATTTTCGTCTCCCCAAAATTCAAACCCCCTGCCCCGCCACGTCTCTGTCAAGCCCAAACCGCCATTAATTGGTGGGGTTCTCCTGTACGTCCCTCCTCACACAGCCTAACTTCATAGTATTTCTTACGATTGTTTGAACACATCCCATGCATCGCTCCACCTTAATTCCATTCCCATTACTTTGTTTTGTTGTACTACATTCCAGTTCGACGGCCCCTCTGATATGTAGCATGCCTGTAAAATATCTTATTATCTTTCATAAAAATCACATCTCTAATTATCACGCCCTTTTTATGCTAAACCAACGGTCTCTTGCGCATTCTGATGATCTTCGTCTCTCATCTTATCGAGTTTCGTTTTAGTTAATTCCTATTTGGTCTAATTACGCGCTGTTTAATTAGTTCCTTAATGTGCTCCAGGACTTTGTTTGTTTATAATGTTTATTTTTGTTATTATTTTCCCACACGTTTCCTTAAAAAAAAAATCTCTCTGCCAATACGTAAGAGGGGGAAAGTGTGGAGCTTTGAACAGACAGGGCCTGATCGGATTCAACGCAAGCATGAGCTGGCGGCGGGCGAGTGCCTATAGTGATGGTAGTTCGCTCCAATGAAAAAGCAAAGCATGAAAAAAAATGAACGAGTAAAACCCAAAATTCCATTCTCGACCCTCCCTTCACAAGCCCATCCCGGTTAATGCTAACGTGTGGCAAAGTCGTAAATATTTGGCATGATCAAACCCAAAGAAAGGAGTTGTTGGTAGTGTTTCTATTCTAACACGCCTGGAGGGGACTTGAGAGGAGCGTGAGGGGACAACCACTGCTCAGCCAAGGCAGGGCATGTTATATACAACTGCATATTTTCAAACTCTATGCCCCTTTTGATTACCGTCACCATAATTTCCCATCAATGATGTGTAGAAAGCTTTTACATTCCATGATTATTTGAGTATTCAGTAATATTTTCATTCTTTTAAAAAAAATAAAAACACATATATCATTTTTTTACGGTTATAATTGACTTATAAATTTAAAACTACTCGATTTTATGTAAAAATGTCAAGTAAGGAGTATCATGTATTATATTTAAATATTTTAAATTTGTAATCAATCATTTCAAATAATTTTTTAGCTTAACCCTATTTTGTTTTCAAAAATCCTATTTAGTCACAAATAAAAAAAACCATGGTGAAAAGGTATATCTTGTTTTAAGAATCTCACGGTGAGCTTGAAAAACAGATTTAGGTTATTCAAACCTGCTCCAACATTAAAATTCTTATTTACACCGAAAGGCAGTCCTCAGCGCATTATAATTATATAGGAGGGATATATTCTGTACTATTACCATATATATAAATTTTTAAAGTATTTATATATAATATGCGTGTTATTTTTTTTTTTTTGGACAGTAATAAATGAAAGACTTGGAAGTCGGAACCATAATTTTTGTTTTGTTTTTTACTGTTTAAAAATGGGACTCGACTAGATATATGAATATTTATAATGTACGAAATTTATGAATATGCCTTGCTATGACCATTTAAATAACGGTATATATGATAACAATTAATCCTTGAGAAAGCTCATTTTCACGTCTCAAAACATTTTTCTATTTTTTTCATGTTTTAACAAAAAAAAATATACTAATCAGCAGCAGTGGTCATTTGAAAAATGAATAAACAAACAAATATTTATTTTAATCTGTGTACCACTGAAACTTCTGTAAATTTATCGACCAAATAAAGAGCCAATAAAAAAATCATAGTGCCAATTGAATAAAAATTGTTATGGGCGAATATTCTTACAGAGCCATGCTGCGTATATACACACACACACACACGCACAAAATCGACATAAAGTTTCCGTACAAGCCGTGTACCCCGCAATTTGTAATTAATCTCTTGAAAACATTTGATGCTACAGTTCACAAGTCTCCACTTTCCAAAATCAGAATGGATATTTTTTTGTTGCATCAAAATGCTATATATTTAATTGAAATTAAAGACTAATTGATGAATTGATTGAAAGTTGGAAAGTTAATATAGCAACCCGGTAATCGGTCAAGGAAATGATCATAGGCCATTCAATTATTAAATAAACCTTCCCATTTTCTAACCACAATTATTGACCAATGACAACTCAATTCCCTTCATCAACCTCCTTTAAAATAGAAAGGGTTTCGCGATGCTCCTGATTTCTTGCGCAACTAACAGTGGGTGTGCCATATTTAATGTACCAGCATCTTTTCTTCTTCCTGTTCCACTGGAGAGTGATCTCTTGTATGTGTTATCCCCTATCTCAACCCTGCTTTATTGAACAAAACTGGGTTAATTAACAATTATGTTTTCCCACAGGCACAGCAAAAAAAATATCTCTCTTGTTAATTGAACAAAACCTCGTAGTTAAATATACACCAGTCTGAGTACTTTGGCTGCCCTCGTAACACTAATTAATATGCAGTATACATAAGATGCTCTGAAATAGTTCATATGACTGCACCACGGAGTTTAGATGTCATCATCATGCAGAAATTGACGAAAAAGGGTTTTCTTAAGCTGCTCTCTTAATAGTAATGACGAGGCAATCTACTATCTTTGATGATCTCATCAGTGTCGGGGGCGGCAACACGAACCCTAGCTACCTCAGAGGTTGAGGGGAAAATAACAGATCATCAAGCCATTAGGAAAAAAAATAAGAATGGAAAAAACTTGACCTTTTAATTAAAACCCCAAATTAAACCAAACATACGTCAGTGTTGTTTTGCACAGGGTCTGTGTGGGTGATCGTCACTGTTGAGATGAAAACTATGTTCTCTGTCCCATACATCAAATCTATGTCAGAAGAAAGAAAATGGGGTTATTGATGTATACTAACGGGGCGCAATACAGATCACTATCTGATTTTTTTTTTGTTTTTATTGGGTGGGTCGTGGCGAAGTTATAGCGTCTTTTATATATTGCTGCGGAACACGGTCTCCAACCCAGATATCCAACACAAAGCTGCTCATAAACAACTGGTCTGCACTTTCATCTCTGAGCTTTGTTCCTCTTCAATCAGATTTTCCCCTCGAATCCAAGCCCCCATAAATGATGGCTTCCCTCAACTTCCAACCGCCACGGAATCTCAACAATCTCAATCTCAAACTGCCAAAACGATGCGTTCCAATACTCACTCTAGTTCTACCAGCGCTCCCACCGGAGCTAGCAGCAGCGGTGCAGCAACTGGGCGTCACCCGGTGTACCGGGGGGTGAGGCGTCGGAGTAGCGGGAAATGGGTGTCTGAAATTCGAGAGCCCAGGAAGCCCAATAGGATATGGTTAGGGACATTCCCTACCCCTGAAATGGCTGCCATTGCCTATGACGTGGCTGCCCTTGCCCTCAAAGGCAAGGATGCCGACCTTAACTTCCCTGACTCGGCTTCTTCGCTGCCCGTTCCGGCGTCTCGCTCTGCCCGTGATATTCAGATTGCTGCTGCCAGCGCTGCTGCTGCTGCTGGGGCAGCAAGGGATGCCTTACCCGGTCCCAATGAACAAGCGAATGCTAATGTTAGTGTTTCGGAGGGACAACAATATGCGGGGGCTGAGTTTGTGGACGAGGATTTGATCTTTGATTTACCTAATGTTCTTGTCAATATGGCTGAAGGAATGCTGCTAGCCCCTCCTCCTCTGGACTTTGCGGGGAAAAATGATGCTGATGATGATGCGGCCGGAGGCAACGTCGGTGGTGATGATCAAAACCTTTGGAAATTTCCATAATGTCTCCCGTCACATGAAACCCCCCTCTTTATAGTATGTGCTGCATGACTATCATTATGATGCTTATTAATTAAGGAACAAAGATAAGAAAAAGAAGAAGAAGTTAGCCTGTAATAAATTATTGGAGAACTCTCACATCAAGGCTTGCTTTGCTTTGATATGACGAAACGGAGTGATGTGTGTCTTGTTATATGTGGAAAAGATTTAAAAATAAATCTCGGTCTATATATGTACTTCTGTATTATTATGAGGTTTGATTCTGTTCCATTGTAATGATTCGAGTTATTCATATTTATCATGCAGCGAAGGGTAAATGAAATGTATTCCTTTGGGTGTGCATGTTTATTAATCTGCGTCGACGTGGCATGTTTGAAGGTTGACGTTATCTTCTTTGAATCTTCAACAACCCTAGGGGCTAGGGTTACAATTTAACACAGCGAAACCCTATTTCATACAAAGATCCCTAATTATGTTCATGGCAGCGCAAGACTCTGCGTTATAAGGCTTATATATAATTCCTCACCTAAAGTTTGGAAATTACTTTGAATTCCGCATATACTCGCCGAATTCAAGGACATTTTTACGTCCGCCGATTAATTAGTTGTGTAGGCCATTAAGTTCAAATCAACGTCGGTTCAAAATGAAGAGAACACAGGTTAATTAGTGCTAAAAATCTTGATCTGATTTCGTGGGTGCCGGGTGCGTTAGAATTTGTTTGGTTCATAATGAATTGAAGTATAAAGATCGGGAAGTGAAGGATGTCTAGTTTGGTAATAAAGAAAAGGAGGGCAAGTGGGGAAGGTTTTAGTCAATCTGAATTGATTATTACTCAGTTGAAATGGAGGCTTTGAGTAGCCTGATTCCAACCTATTATTAATCGCAAGAGCGATTACAGGAATATTATATGATATCGTAGGATAGATAAATTTCTGTGGTTATATATAGGCAATAATCATTATATAGAGAGAGCTGAAGAGGTTGGTCTACTGTCTCATCCATTGTTCAAGGGGCTTGGGTTTTCACAACGGCTGTTCAACTGCCTAAAAAACAGCTGGTATATTAAGGTGTTTCCGACTCTGACACTTTACCCTTCTCTGGTAACTATTCCTCCATCGCTCCCCGTATATGTATGTATGCGGAAATGATAATTACCATAGGTTTCAAAATTTTACTGCTTCACCCCAACCGATCCATCAAGGGTCATGATATCACTCTGAATTTCACTTGCTAACATAAAACCAAACATGTTTTAGTTTCATACACATACAAAAGACTCGACCATCCAACCTTTACGTTTGTCCTCCTTCTCAATATTCCTCACAGCACTTTTTCACTTTCTTTTCTGTTTGTTATATTAACAGGATTTTAGGCTTCATTACTACCCTACCCTAAACAACACCCCCTCCCTCTTTTCCCCCAACCAAAATAAAAAAAATTCCCCGATCGTTCTTGTACATTCTCTTAATGGAAAGGGACACGAGGAAAATAATATTGGAAGTGAATTCTTGTCGATTCCCGATCGGTTGGATTGATTTTTATTTTAAGTAATATATAATATGAATAACAAGGACAGCAAAAGTTAATGAATTGATGTCTATACATAAAATTAAATTTAAAAAGTACACGAGTAAAATTAACAAGGTGTGAGAGAGGCAAATTAATTAGATGCAGTGTGTGTGTGTGTGGGTATTATTCTGGTTTAGTCTCTGCATGCCATAAAAATGGGATCAGGCCAAATGATCAAAATAGTAAAAATATATTCAGGGGTACGTTTAGGTTTCTTCATATCATCAAACGATCCTGTTCCCTTGAGATGACACAGTGTATGTGTATGTCTATTTTGTGGGCATGTAGAGTAAACAGTAGCATTAATTAGTAGAAGGGGTAAAGGTGGAAAGCGAAAGTTGGGAACTTTTGGGGTACAGGCACACGAGGAAAAGTAAAATGATGGGAGCAGTCAAGGGAGGTGATTATTAGGGGATAAGCATGGTTTAATAAGCACCGAGAAAAAAGGATTAATAATCACCACTATCGACTCTTACGATATCATCTATGTTTTTTTCTGTTCATGATTAGGGTTATGTCCCTCATATTAGTAGTGCATATGACTGCTAAGCCCCTCCCCTTTTTCTATATCAACTAAAAATACAACCTTATTACAACTGTCCCATATATATGTGCGTATATTTATAGCAACACAACATTAGCATATGTCAGTGTTACATATATATAGTGGCGAACCTTTAAATCTTCTCGATCTGACATTACTGTGAGAGGAACCAACAAAGCCCCTATGGCCATCACTTGTCTAGCAACCCAATTGCATTCTGTCACGCTTTAGAACCTGAACGACTAAGTTAAGTAATTAGATGCTAAGTTTTGCTTAATTTCTTGCTCTGTACTGTGCCCATAACCCTTATAAGTAAGAGTTCCTACTTGGGATATGATAATTAACAGAAGACTAAAGCACTATACCAAGCAAGCTTGTATTTTATGTCTACACGACAGACGATTTTTTTTTTCAACTTGTTCTCTCTGATTTAATTAATGATCAGTTAACGAATACATAAATTCTAACTGTTAATTAAAACTTCTCGCATCAAAAGTAAGCCTTTTCTCTATATTATTCTTCAATATATATATATAGGATGCCCTCCCCTTATATATCGTGTGAGTTAAGTTCATGGACTACATCGACCTACGTGCTTAAAACATTCTAATGTACGAGACCCAAAGAAAGACTAATGTAATGACTAATTAATTAGAGGAATAGTTTTCTGAGGCAGCTTCTTAACCGTCAACAATTGACAATGATGGTGAATTGGTAAATGAACGGCGCACCAACTATAATTAGTAGATGAGACAGTAGATCGGTCATTATTATTCGCGACGGGGACTTTATTGAAAACCAGCAAGGCTTAAGATGCCTTTGCAACCAATGAACAATAATCATTAAGCTTTCAAATGCAGCCCATTCTCATTTAAAAATGAAGGGGAAATAGGGTTGTGTACACCACTTGAGGGCTCATACATTGGTCCAGGAAAGAGTTGTCTGTCAAGGAGGAGAATTGGGTAAATTCAAAAGTTATACTAAAGTCAATTTGTATTTAATAATCAGCTTGATGGTTCGTTAGTGGTAATTTGATGGTTGTGCATTGTGTATATATGGGACCTTGAGAATTGTAGTCATTATTAAATTAATTAAATATTTATTTATTTTAATTTTTAATTTTATCTAGTTATAATCTTATTATAAATTAAATCTAATAACAATTTGTTATCATACATCTCTTTTTATGTAGGCTGACGACGATGATGATAAATGGCTTCTACAACGTTTTAAAAGATTAATGACTTTTACAAATTACTAATGTAATAATTGTTTCTTGTATAAAAATAAATTTAAATAAAAAATAAATATTTTTTTAAAATAATAAAATATACTTATTATAACTGCTACAAATATCAGCAGAGAGCAAATTGCTATAAAATTACATCAAACCACTACAAATTATTAACTGCTACAAAAATTATAAAATTGCTATAAAATTATTTCTGATTTCTGCAAATACCTCTCGTTTCCATTCTTACTCTTGCCCTTTATTCTCTTCTTCATCCTGTGTTTTTTCTTCTTCTTTACTTTATTTAGTTATTTATTCACATGGTGATAATATCATTTAGATTTATGAGCTTATTTTTGTTTTAGGTTTCTATACTTATTTGTTATTAATATTGGTGAATATTTTCAATCAATTATATATCCTCTTTTCTACACTTCTTCGCTTTCCAACTCCTTTCTACATCTTTATTCATATACTTCCATAATTTTTTAGCTATCTAATATCAATTTGTAAATTTTATATATCTTAAATATATCTCATTAAATAAAATATATCAAATTATATAAATAGTGCAACTAAATAATATACTCAATCATCATAATAAAATTTTAACCTATCAAATTTAATAAATTATCTATATATCTAAATATATGTATGAATATACATAGTATTAAAAATTAATATATAATTATAATTATCATTAAATAGAAGTAATTTTTTAATTTTTTATCAAATCTATAATATTTGTAGCGGTTTCCAACGGCTATAAAAGTTCAACTGGCAGAAAAATTAGATTTTGAAATCTTTTTTCAGCATGTGCCAACATTTTATAGCGGTTATAGAATCGCTACAAAATTTGGTACCATGATAAAAATTTTCATTTTTTGTCTAAATATACTATCGGTTCACCGTTACAAATATTTGGCCCATCTAAAATATTTTATTTTCCTGCCAATTATCGCTGACTTTGTAGTGGTTATTTTTTTCTTATTTTGATTAACATATTTGTAGTGGTGTGTACGCGAGCAACTAGAACCTTTTAACCGCTATAAATATTTATAACTTTTTAACAGTTATGAGTAATAATTTTTATGAACTGCTACAATACTATTTGTAGTATATGAATTTACAGCAGTTGGGTTAATCGCTACAAAACGTCATTGCAGCGGTTAAATTAAAAAAAAACATTACAAAGCAACTTTTTTTTGTAGTGTTAGTTCATCAATTTGAATTAATTATTTTTTTTGTTTTGAAATTTGGGTTTCTTTAATAATGAGATGGATTGCGTGATTTTCTAAACAAGATGAATCTTCCTTTTATTTCTTGAGGTTTAACAGTATTGCATTCATAACCTATAAATAATTCCGTTTGTATAAAAAATTAATTTTATAAACATTTTGACACTAGTTTATATCCTTATAAGGACAATTATATTAAATCATCTTTAATTTGATATTGTCCAATTAAGTGCTAGATAATAAATTGCACTTTTTGTTTTTCTAAAATCTAGCTAGACTGGAATTAAGTGTTATGTTTTAGATGAAGTGAATCAGTATGGATGGTGATCCCAATGTCCCACATCGACCGAGTAAATGGGGGTAGTGAATCGTAGTGATTAGTGAAGTATCCCACGCGCCCTCCTTATCTTAAATTCCTAATCATTAATTGTGGCTCAGCCCAGCTCTCGATATTCCTAATCATTAACTTCTCTGTTTTAGAGAGATTTTAAATCGTGGAGAAGTTAGGACTATGACTTAGAAATTGGAATAGTTTAGATACTTCACCCATTGTTTTCTTTCTTGTTCAACGTCTTCTTCCCCACCTCGACCTCCTATTCAGTGTCTTGTTCTGCAAATGCAATCCAATGACTGATTCTGCGCAACAAATATACGTCTGGCCGACGTGCAAGATTGCACATCAATTATCCCAATTTAATTATGATTTTTAATATATCTTATGGTATACACTGATCGATTCCTGCAAAAGTATGTGGGAATAGGTTGGATCTGAGGAAAGCGAATCACGAGTGTCCCGCCAATCATATATCTTAACCTTCAAATTAAAGCTCATCTATCCCACAGTTGTCGTTCCACCCAACTACCTAGCACCCCAAATAATTAGTTCACTTTTTGTTCTCCAAAATATTTTCTTTTCCTTTTTCCCTGCCAAATAAAAATTCTCATTCTAACATAGCGGAGAACGGGAGAAGGTAGCTAGGACTTGGAATAATTTATAAATTATAAATGAGTAATTGAAAATTCTCCATTCATCCAATTTTTCACTTCTAAGTAAATGAGAGATTTCAGTGAATCTTTTCTCTCTTTTCGCCTTTAGTATTTGTTATGCTTTTATATAAATACAACTTTTTTCTTTCTTATTTCCTCATACAATTAAAAGAAATTATTAATCAAGTTCAACTTTAATTCAAAACTTTGCTTCAACCTTTAAAATAAAATACTCATCTCGTTCTTAATTATAAGAGTTAGTTAATTTTTTTAGAAAAATATAAGAAGTCAAATAAGTCAGTGAATTATAATCAAATCTAACCATTTAAGATGAATTCATATTATATATACTTCAATCTATATAAATTAGTCAACTAACTCTTATATTACTTATAATTAATTGATTTACTTAACTCCTTAGATCTATACAAAAAAATAATTATTATTTTTTATAATTAGGACTGAATATAGTAATAAGGGATGGAAATTAATGACCGTAGCCTGTAGCCCTGTATTGTTATAATGGGCACGTATTAAATAACGTAATATTATTTCATTCGTTAAAGAAAGAGCAGAAGCTTATATACTCTATCTCTATGTAATGGGTTTAAATTAGTTCATCTGTCGTTCAGAATGGGTTACTTAAATTAAAACACGTTATAGTCAATATATATTCAACAAAAACCCACAATGAGATTTGTGAGTAATTTTCAATTTTTTACTGGTTAAGTAATTATAATTAATTCATATATGGAGAATATGCACAGGCTTTAGTTGCGAGAAAACGACAGCGTATTGCAGTGAAATTAGATACTAGCCTTTGAATTAACGAATGCATATAATACATTGAGACACCATTGGAGGGGGTTAGAATGAATGCAGAAATAAATGGTGAGGAGTTAGGAGCATTGTTTAGGATGGGAGTCACGTAAAACGATGATTCGAAATTTAAAACGGCCAAGCTTACGAGCCAGGGAGGGTAGAAGAGGCCACGACGACCACGAAGCCTTGTGGAATAAAGCCTTTTAACTAGAAAGACCCTTTGGTCGGGCCGATGAAATTGTGGAAGATAAGGAATACTGTAGCCGACGACGGCGTCGCTGGAACAAGTTGATGAAGCCGTGGGTTGATACGGAACTGCCATGTCTGATAAAAAGCAGAATCAAAATAAGCCAGAGTACGTATGGAATTAATCAAAGAGCAGAGGGGATCACTGTTCCAAGTAGAGGGATGAAACTGATGAGCAATAATAAGTCTTGTTTGGTTCGGGGGAGATGAAAGGGTTGGGGTTATATATAAGGCAGGTTTCCGTATTGAGGGCTGTGACATGGACCAATCCGAAGTAACTCACGATGTGGAGAAATGGTCAAAACGTTCATGTGTGTATATATCCAAATGAGAATTAGTCTTTGACTTGCCAAGAGGTTCTGGCTTTAACTGAAACAGTGGGCCAAGGAAAGCTTCAACTTCTTCTTCAATTCCACCTCAACTGCCCATTAATTGGTGTTGTTGCCGTGAAATGACTGATTCTGCAACAAATATACGTAGCTGCTTGCTTTACTAATGGTGGATAATAATTAACAAAAGTTAATTATCTCCTTTATATTGCAGCCTCGTCACCTAATATTTACCTAGTCCTCACATTACCGTAAATGCAGAGTGACAGAGATATATTAATTCCACGCATTTATCAGCGCTCTAATTAAGTTCAGTACAACTATCTGTCCTTTCTTCTTTTCTTTTTATACTAATTCTTTAAGGTTATTAGTTATCCGATGTAATATAAAAAATATAACGATAGACCTTGATTTTTTAAAATATAAATATTCCATATATCGTATATATACCCCCCTACGAGGACACGGCGACTTAGAAAAATTAATCATCGAAAAAGTCAAGGTATTAAATGAATTATAAAAAAATAACTTGAAACCGCTCAGCCCAATACAGAGTGTTTGAATCAACCCACTACCATGGAAGTGAAGCATTCTCCCCTGTGAGCTGTCAAGAAACCAAACAGTCGTTCTTTATTTAGATGGTGAGTACATAAATTTAACTAGTACTATACCTTCAATCTTAATTATAATTTAGAGTTAGTTAATTTTTTTAGATAGAATTAAAAAATTAAATAAATAAATATTAATTGATTAATTTAGATAGCTTAAATTATATATAATATAAATTTATTTTAAAATATTATATTTAATTATAATTAAATAATTTATTTAGTTTTATAAATTTTACATCAATTAATTTTTATAATTAGAATTGGAAATAATACAGTGGTAATATCTTTTTAGAATCGGTGTAACGAGCGTTTAGTTTATGAAAAATAGACATCATGAAACTTTAAAAAAAAAAGTATCATAGTACAGCATATTAGGTCTTACACATAATAATGCTGGGGTGTTTTTACGGTTTGGATTAGTCAGTCTCCCCAGAGTGTCAAGTCGGTGGTGGTGGTTTCGATGTCATCCCAATTGAAGCCTCTCTGCAAGGCTGGTGGTGTGATAATCAGCCCTTCTGCCATGCTGTTCATGAGTCCAGGCATGTTGAACACCTCTTCTTCATCCCAATACATACTCCTCGCCGACGCGTCCCCTTCTTCTTCTAATGCTTCCGAGCACTCGAAGTTGCAGTCCAGAGACAAAGCTGACATGTTCTTCCCAGACTCATCGTCGTCGCAGAGAAGCTTCTCAGCCGCTTCCATGGCTGCGAACTGGATGGATCTGAGGGAGGAGGTCCGTGGATTAAGGCGAGGCAAGGAGGAAGCAGCGTCGGGGAAATTCAAGGACTCAGAATCGCCCTTGAAAGCAAGAGCAGCAACATTGTGGGCTATGGCGGCCATGTCAGGGCTAGCAAAGGTTCCGAGCCACAGGCGTGCTTTGTTGTTGTTGGGCTGTCGAAGCTCGCAAACCCACTTGCCGTTTCTCTGCCTCGCGCCTTTGTATGTTGGGTGACGAGTCTCTTGGAACTTCTTACTTCCGGCTCTTGGCTTCTTATTCGTCATCTGATTTCTTCTTAATTGACGAGAGGGCCTAAGTATGGGAGAGACGGTTTCCGTTGAACGGAGGTCGGGTTTCAGAACGTTTTTATGACTTTTTATTAATTTGCGGAGAGTGGCGTGGCCCATTTTTATACAGCTACGTTTTTGCTTTTTGGGGCCCCTGGAAAACGCGTTCGACGTAATTTTTATGTTCGACGTGTAAGTATGCGAATTCTGTTTCTCAATGTCACGTGCAAATATAATATAAAGATCTCACCCTCCCTTTGCCAACGTGATGCTTCCTCCTTAATTAAATTAATTTTCTTTTTTTACTCTAGTCACGTCTGAAATGAAAATAAATAAGTGAAAAGAAGTGTTCATGCATTCGTGTCCCTCAGATTTTAGTGATTTAAATTTATTGAAGAATAGCATAACCTGAGAAAATTCATACTAATTATATCTATACATAGCTAGCATTGGGAAATTTAACAAATTAACGTTTATCTGTGATACCTTCACATATTATATATCGAAACTGTTCTTATAAAACGGAATGTAGAATTTCAAATAAAGTAAAAAAGGCGTCCAGTATCCTTAGTTTATCTGAAAACCCATAAATAGTTATAATTTGTTATATTATGAGAGTTTAAACATTAACTCGGGACACACTTGAATTTGTTCTCCCATATATACTATCACCTGAACCGAGTCCTTCCAAATGTCAATATCACTCGGAGGCACAATTTGTTTTATTGTTTGAAAATCTTGAAGGGGTGGAAAACAACACGCGAACTAGTTTCACGAGTAGAGTTTATTTTGTATTGGGGGAAAATAGAGAGGATTTGAAATACTAAAGATAAAACGTTTATATAATGTTTAAAGGGTTTTTATGTGGTAGAGATAATGAGCAATGCCTTTATATGGACACACTATGAGATTACAGGAATTTGAAACTGGGCAATCATCGTCAGAGAAGGCATGTCGCATGTAGGTGTATATAGGCGTGATCCCAACACATCACTTCGCGATTTATAAACACTAAGCTATAGAATTATCGAAAAGGAGAGATTTTTTTGCCCATCCAGTTACAATGTAAAATATAATAAATCCAATCTCAAAAGTGAACACTAGGACATGGAAACCTAAAGGGGGCAATTATTGTGAAATCATATTCGAATAAGTTGGAAGACTTGCGGCATCCCCTGGCAGCTACATACACGAGTCATGTACATATACTAACCTGCAACCCACACTAGCTTGTTGGGTCATTTCTCTAACTAGCCTACTTCATTACGGTGTCAGTCACATTGTATTCTACTCTTCTAACTAAAAGGATAAAGGCAATAATACCTCATCTTAAGTTCTCCACATGCTTCCGAATTTACCCATTTCAACATACTAGCTCCTCCGAAAATTCTTCCACTAGAAGCCCAAAAATAGCATGCTCAAGCTCCCCTGCCACCTCCCCATTGTGCTCTTCATTTTTCTTCCACCCATCATCCTCCTTGCAAAAGTCATGTTCTGTCATCATATCGATCGTTTTAGGTTCCACTTCTCTCCACGATTCCAGCTTCTTGCATACCCTTCTTATCACCATTTCCCTCCCCTCCGAGGAATTTAGTTCTCTTTCTTCCTCCATAATGAGATCTGAAATGAGTCTCCTGTGGTCTTCTGGTATTTCTTGACTCTCATGGATGCTAGATTGGCAGGTGACTTCTAAAACTAACCTGTTAAAGTCCTCTTCATCCGATGCCTCATCGTCTTCATCTCCTTCTTCTAACATTATTTTCTCAAGTTCAATCGGATCCAATCCCGCAAGTTTCTCAAAACTACGAAGCTTGTACAATAGTTGGTGCTTTGCTCCTGCCAAATTAACAGAAAAAAGAGATTAATAATAATAAATCATCAGTTGTTGAAGTTACTTAGAGCTATAATTAGAATATGCTAGACGTTCAGATCTGGAGAGAGCTAGTCATAAATCAAGTACTTGTCTATATACGTAGATGTACTTAATAGGTTACGTATGCCTGTTCAGACTCTGTTTTTATCTGTACCGAATCATTTACTCTTCATTTACGCGACTCTGGTTCATAGGCTTAAATTGAGTAAGGGATACCTGTACTATTCCATATATAATAATGCAACACATGAGTCCAGCAAATGGCTCTTACAAACTAGTAAAATACTGAATAGTAACAATGATTCTTTACCCATAAATACTACACATCGCATCGAATGGAAGTATCCAAATCAAGACAGAACTCCTTTATTGTAAGGGTGGGGTCATGTTCTAATTTATATTAGTGTAGGACATAATGTTGTAACAATCTCTCAAACTTCCATGACATGACAATCATATCAGAACGAGCCTACCCTATCGTATGTTGTATTAGATTATCAGAGTGTAGGACAATTTGTTGGGGGAAAACGACCGCGCAACAAACACCGATTGGTACAAAGTTAAAATTTTGTGACATACTCCGTAAAATGGCATAGCTGCACTCCAAATCAAAACCGTCGTCCTCATCGTTGTTTTCATGGCCTTTGTCGTCGTTCTTGAAGGATGGGTCTAAAACAGACACCGGGCTGAATTGCTCCTTCTCTTCTTCCTCTTCCTCCCTTAATTGTAATTTCTCAACACTCTCCGTTCCATTCCTTTCTTTCTCCTGTATTACAATTCATAACAACCGTCATTAGAATATTATCCCAAATTGGGCAGATAACATTATTTGTCAATCATTAACCTAATGTCAATGGATTTGGATTCAAACCGCTTTCATAATTGGATTTGTTATTGACTTCTATTTTGTTTTTATTATTTATCTATTCATCAGCAACAGAACGATTCTTGTAATTAAAACATGGACACTAATGATAGATTATTTTTCTAGTAAATCGAATGTCGGGGCGTAACAATAGAAAACAAGAGAAGAAACAAAATAATAATTTGTCTTGTTCCAAGTAATTAATTCACTAGACAAGCCAGTGTAAAGTGAACAAGATGAGATAAGATTTGTATGACGCACACATGATCGGGAGGCACAATCATGAAACCAGAAAAACCCAAAGCCCTGGAATTCCGGCCAAGTTTGTTTACCTAAATATTGTTGCCGACAAAAATGACCGCCGAACGAACTCGGTCAACTCGTTTCATTACAGCCGAGTCAAACCGGGATGTTGCGATGTGAGTTTTTAACAAATCGCCACCATAAAATAGAAGGAATAAGAAAATAAATGACAAACCTCTTCTCTAGGGCGACTCGGTGACATTAATTCCGGCGTCTGGTGGCCAGAAGAGGGGCTACTCCGTAATGCAAAGCGGAAAGGGCTTTCGCAGAAGTCGTGATCACAGCAAACACAATCCGTAACGTGTTCCTGGTTGGATTTGGAAACAAGGTCGATCTCGCGGGATTCATCGGAGTAGCTAGTACTGCTGCACGTTTCCATGTCCAGAGATTTATCCTCATTGGTCTCAGACCACACAGCACTGCTGGGACGTCCATTGTAAGAACATGGAAAGGCCAACTGATCAGTAGATACCATTTGTTCTTGAGTTTTCTTGCCTCCGTCACCACCGCCATCCCGTATTTCCCAATTTCGGTTTATCGGCGTTAGTCTCTTGAACAATGACCTGAATAAACCAAACCCATTGGTCTTATTTTGGGCTTTAGATTTACAAGACGAGGAGTGTTTCTGAATTCGGAGAGCAGCTTCGAGAAGGAGCGCGGCTATTCGAGAAGGGATATGGAGGGAGATGGCATTGGGGGTCTTACAGGGGCTCTTGGCAGGAGATGCGAATTCCAAGAATGGCGAGTTTAAGAGATCAGGGGTGTTCCGAAAGGAGAAAAAGCAGGCATTTCTACAGAAACCAGGGGGAAAGCTTGAGTTGTGATGATGGATTGGTTTTGGTTTCTTGAGTTGCTGAGTGGTGCTGGGGGAAGGCCTTGTCATCAGCTGACTCCGCCTATCTGAAATGTACTCGTTTAATAGGAACGGTTCTTGATCTTCTTTGAGTAGCTCCTGTAACTGGCGAGCCATGATGGAAGTGAAGAGTATATGTGGCAGCTAGAGGTGGGTGCGAGAAGACAAACGTGTAATGCAGAGCCAAAACAGAGCATTCTAGTAGTGGTGGGAAGTGGAGGGTTCAAATAAGGTCCATCGCCAGCTTATACGGAGAAGGAAGGAGGAGACTTCCCGATTCAAATATCGATGCAAGATGGGTTGGGTGGGGTGAACCGGTGATAAACTATTTATTATTTTATTAAAATAAAAACAAATTTGGGAGTGACTTGTCTTTATTCGGGTAACGATAAATAAAATTTGGCGCAAATTGTAGGTGTGGGGTATGAATTGTGATGGGAGGAGTGTTTTATGCGGTCTCTCTACTCCACACGTCGTGAAGGGAACTGCTTTGCACGGCAACATACCATACACGAACACGCAGGGTTTCATG
Organism: Leucaena leucocephala; assembly: GCA_037074615.1. NCBI lineage: Eukaryota > Viridiplantae > Streptophyta > Magnoliopsida > Fabales > Fabaceae > Leucaena > Leucaena leucocephala. The sequence continues at coordinate 6,866,361 of CM073521.1, read as the reverse complement.
CCGAGTTTGTAGTTATTTATTATTTCCGTCTCCCCTGTTACAGACTTACAGCTCTAATTATTTTGTCATTACTGGTTACTGCAACACGGATCCCTCCTATTAGTACTATATTATTGCATGCGCACATGCCTTCATTAATAACTGCATCATAGGATACGGCCCTTGATTAATAATTTATCTTTTCTCTGTTTTATTTTTTTAAAAAAAAAATTGGCTTAAGATGATGCGCAAACTTCGCAGCCTAGTAGTGAAACATTCAATTATAAATAAACCCAATGGTTTAAGACACATTATTACTTTCCCATTGGCATGTGTTGACGAGGAACTAGTTTTCTGCAAAGACATTCGTGAAAATGAGGTTAGTTGCTGAAACTCTCGCTTCACAGCTGGATGAAACATGAATTGAAAAGAAAATCGCGGGAAAACCTGAGCTTTTGAGAATCGGAAACTATTGTGATCAGTGGTTCCCTGTTACTTTCGAAACCGAAGACATTAAGGGCAATGAAGGAGAGAGAGGATTGGGAAACGTGGGGGTGGCATGGCATGGCACTAGAGCCCGAACGGCAGCTAAACGACGAAAACAGGGGAGTGGCAACTTGCTAATTAAAGTGGGATACCAAACTCTGGCTAAGCGAAGAACCGGGTCTCGAGTCTTGACCATTTGGTTTTATTCACTTTTTGTGGATTATCTTTTTTACTAGCATCATATTCATAGTCATACACTTATATATATAGTGGAACGATCGCTGCCAACAAAAAATGCAGTGACTTGGAGGCCCTACTACTTACTGCTGCATCTCTCTTTTTTGAACTGATAACCTGTTCAGTCCTTTTCCATTTCCACTCACCTCTTCACCTTTAATTTAAATTTCAAGCTCCACCCATGTATGCAGATGTTATCGATGGATATATATAATAATCTCTAGGAGAAACAAATATTGTTGTGAAGTTGCATGTACTATGTTTCCCATATTTATATATATAAAAAAGAGCGGGGTCATTGTACTGTGGTTGTGTGGTGTGGGGAGGAGCGATTTCGCAGTATCAGCGTTTACTCGATCGCCCTTTCTCCGTCAGCAAATGCAAAGCCTTGTGTTTCCAACTGGCAGTTAAAATCTTTTTTTTCTTTTTTTTTTTTGCGTCCTAACCAAAACAACCAAGAATGTGTTTGACGTCGTACGAGTGTCATCGCACGCTTTCACCACCTTCCCACAAACTACATAGAACACTGTTTGACCACGTTCTTCCTACCTGTCCCTTTGCTGCTATCTCGTCGTGCTGTGACTAAACGCCTTTTGGATGAATTTTGCAATAAAACCAGGCTAATCACTTTAATTTTGTATTATTTGCTGGAGGCTTTGGACTGATAGAAACCGTAGGATTTTTGCTCATGTACATGTTCCTAATTCTAGCTATGTATGGCTGATCATGCTTCTAAAGCTATTGATTTGTCTCGACAATCACTTCTCACTTGGAGTGGGCCCCTTTTGTAATTCTTTGATAGTTGTTCTTTGTTCTCCCTCCTTGAACTTTTGATATTATTGTTTGAGTTCTCTTTTTTACTCAGGAAAAAAAAAAAGCATATGGCTCATCGTGCTAGCTTGTTTTGTGACTGTGTATCTGTCTCTCTTGTTCTTGACTTTTTGTTTCTTGTTCTTTTGCGTGCGGAATGCATGACAAGAGACAACAACAAACAAATGGCACCTGTTCCCTCCCCGGCCCCGTGACTCTCTCTTCGTTAATTAAAACACACGACCTTCTTCGTTCATGATTTTAATCAAACAAACAGGAAGAGTTAATTATTCAGGATTTAATTAAATACCAACAACATTTTAGTCGTTGCATACATGTACGTAGTGTTACTGCTATAATTGCCGCTTTTGTTAACTATAATAATCCATATCTGATCTTCAAGTCATAGCTTTTAAATAGCTCTTGCGTCCCTCCATGTTAATGTTTCCTCTGCAGAATTTTAAAAACGTATAATTAGCTGTTTGCCAGTAATTCAAAATGAAGGTTTTTGATTTCCTCGAAGAAGACCCGTGTTTCTAGTTTAGTATAGACATACAGGGACGTGCATTAATTATATTTGTTTTGTTTAGATATGTATACTTTACAGGGAAAGATAAGTCCACAAGAAAGTATATCGAGTAAATCGAATAAACGACCGAGAAATTAAATTGAGTAACTGGTCTGGTGGACGTTCCGGAATTATTACTGCGGCGAAGACAGAAGAAACAGATATATTAAAAAAGAATGTTGAAAGAGTGGTGGCTTTCGGCGTTATATATATATATATATATATAAAGAAGAATGCATGCAGGTTGAGGTGTCGTGTCCGAAAGCTTCAAATGGAGGTTGATAGCACATGCTAACTATCAATTATATGTGGCATTAAATAACAAGAATCTATCCTAGTTAGGCGATTGCTGATTGTTGCAGCTTAACGTACGCGCAGAGGTCGACAGCTCCAATTTGTGTTCCTGTATGACGACATAATATCAGGTTACTTTTCTATTGCTTGTTGTTGATCCAGTAGCATACCCAGGTAATGAACGTGTTACATCTCCACCAATTATAATTAATTGTCCCCCCGCCTATGTATTTTGTGAGATGTGGGGAAAACATAAAGAGGGGTTCACGATTACGTGTAAAAGTGGTCCTCCGATGAACACAAGAGACAAGAGGGAAGCGAGTTGATGATGGCGAGGGAATCCAAAGTGGTCCCATGCATGGCGATTTCAGAAGGTTATGGTAAAACGACGGTGAGTCCATTTCCCACGTGTATAATTGTGTCGAGGGACGACCTCGCTCATCCACGTGTCAGGGTCTGTCTCCCAACGTGGCACTTTTACCCCTTCCTTCATCCTCCATCAGCATAGGATTCCCCGGCCCCTGCCCATACCAAAAACCTCCCAATCCCCCATTATGATTATTATTATTATTATTATTGATACTTGCTTTATTTTATACTGTATTCCTCGATACCAATAATCCTTCATTCCATTGCTTCATTTTAAAAGCTTCGTCCATTATTATTATATGGAAGTATAGGTATCACAATTTTCACCTCTCTCCTCTTATCTGTCACTGCAATAAATTGATTGCTTGATGAAGTTTAGCCGGGGTGATCATCGTTTTATTTGTATGAAAATGATAATGGATTAGGTTCTGACGCTTAATATATATATGGTTATGAAATTGACTTGTATATATAATGGTTTTCTTGAGAATGCGCACGTCGGAGTGAGGGAAACAAATTTGTTGAACAAGAAATAACGTATGGATGGTAGCGGTAATTAAGTAAGACGGTGTCAGTTTTAGATGAGCAGCAGTGTGCTCGAGGCTACGAGTTAATCGCTAGGCTCCAAATGGTTGAATTTGTAGTGTACGTATTGTGAGGTGTAACATTTGGAAAGGGGAGAGAAGACGCTTGAAGTGCGTACGGTGGCAATTTTATAGTGAGAATAGGTCCCTCTGAGAGCAGACAAGGAATCTCGTGCAGTGTATGAGATGCACAAGAGACAAAATGGTTGATGCAGAGAGAAGAAAGAGGTTCTCTTCACGTAGCCTTTGAGATGGGATTGGACATTTGATTTTGCCGTCACGAATCCAACTTCAGATATGGAAATGGCATGTCTATATATATATTTGGATTGTGTTTTCTGCAGATGGCATTCGTAGAGGGTGAGATTCACCCCATGTCGTCTCGGAATGTTCTTCCATGCCCCTAAATAAATGCCATGCCGTCGTCTCCTTCGTCTTCACTCTCACCCACTTTAAATAAAATAAATAATGAAATGAAGGGTGATTCGACGCCAGCCTAAAAGTGAATGACACTGTGCATATTTTCGGGCCGCTATATATGTGGATTGAGCCCAATAGAAGTGTGAGGAGAAAATATATTTTGGGCTTGTTGGGCCCATTTTTATATAAACCTCTACTTCAACAGGAGGAATGGTGGGAGAGAGGGCGACCTTGGAATTACAATTATGTAGTAATAACCAACTAGGGTTAGTCCGAGTGGTAAGTGACTCGATATCACTTAAATGAAATTTTGTGTTTGAGCCTTGGCGTATGCAGAAAATCCCCGTTGGGAGATTTACCCACCATAAACAGGTGCGCGAAGCGGGTTGGATCCAGATATAGTCGGGGCAAAGTTCCGGTGAATCGGGTGGGAAAAAAAAATCATGTGACAATAACCAATTTTGCCTATGGTTTTGTGGAAAGTTCTTTACGAACATTCCATGAGGCGGGTTCGAAATTTGTTACTCCTTCCATTTCCATATCAAACAACTATGTGGCAATAGGAGCGACCTTATGGATCATTGTGAAAAAGAATGATATAGAATCAACATTTTAGACATGTATGTGGAGGGCGACGTCATAGAAGTCCCCGTCCTAATCCTAATGAATTGAACACATGATTTTGCCACATTCTCAGCATACTCTTCTTATCTGGCACTTTATTATGACTTTTTGATAACGTCGCACCAAATACTACAGTGTATCCAAACTGCATCTCGTCGCTGCTCATCCTAAACACGCTACACTTTCTTTTTTACTCTATTATACTATTTCTAAACATAAATTTTTAACCATGACCTTAGATTTCCATTGCTCAATTTATATAGGTACATCATTACCACGATGAGAACCAGATAAAGACGTCCCTACATATGGGCAGGGCACGTGTTTCACTCCTCCGAGGATCTACTGTTTACCGGGTTGCATTTTTTAGTCTTAATACAGTATTTGGTGATTGAAAATTAAGGACTCGTGGGAGTAGAAAAAAGGAAAAAGTATAAAAGAATGTATTTTATACTTTTTAAATAAAATAAAAGATGCAAATAACAGGATTTATAAGTTTATTTAGATTTAGAATTGCATGTAAGATATACATAATAGTATATGCCGATTATATATACGCGTGTTACTTGGTACTGTAACATAAAATTTTGTTTTGTTTTTTTAATGAAGATTTTGTTTATTGTTATTAGGAGAAGACGATAGAAAAACGATAGGACTGCGAGGGAGACACCTCGGTTTGTGGTAGTAGTAATCAGGAATGGAAGTTCCCAAAACATTGTCCCCCTTTCCACAATGGGTCGCATGGTCAGACAAAGACCATGGGATGTTCCACGGTCTTATTAGTCTCACGCACCTCTTGTTATAACTTAAAAGGGGTCACAACCCCCCCCCCCCCCCCGGACTCTCCTCTCTTCCTCTCTCTGCGCGCCAATCTGCCACTCACTTTCCTTTGGTCTTCTCAATAAATTTAATATCATCACGAAATCTTAAATTAATAAAATATTAATTTCCACTTTAATATATCAACATGATAGTATTTTAGGTATAAAATATATTAGAAATTATTTATAAATAAAATTAACGGAATATAAGATTTGTTTTTTATATTAATTAAGTAAAAAAATAAGAGAGTTAAAAAATAATTAGAATATTTTAAAAAAATTATGTTAACTAATTTAATTATTTTATTTAATATAATTAAATAGGTATTGTAGGAAAGAAGCAGTATAAATTTTTAGTAACTATTCAAGTAACTATTTTTACACGAGTGAAAAAATCTAAAAATCTTGAGGAGGAGTAACAGTGTTATAGATTACGGATAGGTCATTTCCAAAATAACAAAAATGGATGATGTGACCTTTTTCTAATTTTAGAGGGTGCCTTTAATAATGAGATAGAGTGCTCCATGAAGCAGGATATCGCCGGCTGGTCCTCGCCACTTCCTTGTCTTTAATCCTAATTAATTAATCTCAGGGGATTTGTCTCATTGGGACTGCCTAATACTCACTTTTTCGCTGCCCAAAAATTTGTCTTACAGTCATAAATTACAAATTATCAGTTTCCAAAGATACGTTCATGTCAGGTGTCAGGTGTCAGGTGTTGCGATCAAAGCCATTTATAATCATGGCTGAGTGAATTCTACGGATTCCTTTACCCCTCCACGCCTTCCTCCTTTCCACCCTTTTTCATTCCTTTTTTTATTTTTTATTCTCTACTACCCCTACATCTTGCCATCTCCTTTCCTTTCTTTTACAATTTTACCCCCCAGTCAAAAGATAATTGTATTTGTCGCCCAATAAAAGTTATCCCATTATCGATAATGCAACACTGAAATAAGTTTAGATTCCGCTGCATATCAAAGGATTCTGCCCACGCTCTCTCTAAAATATAAGTATTTTTCCTCTAATTTTTCATGACTACATTTCAATTAATATTCTTATCCACATGAGATGGTTCAGTTGGACTAATATATATTATGAATCGAAGGAGTATGTAGTGCCCTGTAAATATTTTTGTAAACATTACTATTTAAATCTTTGAAGAATGCATGGCATGATCTCCTACGAGTTCTTCGGGAAAAATCCAACAATGCTTGATTATATATGTATTATTACTAGCATATGATGTAGTTTACTTCTATGAAATTACATAATTGAGTAATTAGTCATGCAAAAAAGTACAATCATATTTATGATGCTCTGACCGAAACAAATTATCCTACCAACAACATTGCAGCTGCGCAGCTTACTTATTACACTAATACTGATAAATAAAAAGTCCTACCCTAACACCACGGTTTGTCGGACCAGGGAACAAAACAAATTAGAATTACATCAATAAATTAAATTAAAAATAGAACAATACAAAAGTGAATATTGAAGGGTAAAACTAAAAAAAAATGATAGCAAGGTGCAAGCGTATTTAGTTACAAGCGTGTTTGTAAGGCGGGTATTGGCCCTCGTCAATTAGCCAATGTGCCATCACATGTTTACTGAAAAACAAACATTAACACAAGAAAATACACAACGCAGACACAATCATACATATACGTACTACGTCATCTTTTTCATATACCGCACATTCCTAATCAACAGGTATTAGCAGTTGGCTAATTAACTTGTGTGCATCGATTCTATGTTCTTGCTCAGCTCCTCCAGCTTCTTCATCCTCATTTTCTCACTTTCGCTCACCAGCTGTTGATTTCATAGCAACCATTCACAGCAATGCAACAAAACCCAGAACAGATTATCCCCCATATCAAAACAAATGAATTCACCTATAAGGATGATATATTTTACACTAATTACCTCCATTAACCTGGTGATTAGCTGTACTTTTTCCCTGTTCTTTTCATTGAATGCTTCAAGAGCTTCTTTGTATTCTCTCTCCTGCAAAATGTAGGAATTTACTGAATTATTATATTGTAATCATATGCATGAATGGTTCACACAAATTTCACTTTTTGAGTTTCCCTTAGGTTTAATTTGAGTTTAACCTTCTTCTGGCAGGTATGGCCTAGCGGCTTTAACTCCTTGTTTACTGAATCAATCTTTTTCCGTACCAGCGCAACCTCCTTCCTCATCGGATCTGCTAGAGCCTCAAGCTCCTGATATTCCTCAAACACGACAAATCAGGAAACTACAGATCACTATCTTTGTGCATAGTCAGGGTCGCATATATAATCCCTGAGAAGCTAAGCTAAATTAAATAACGTTAACCTTTTTTCCTTCTTATGGAAACGGTTGTTAGTTCTTCCATTCGTAAAAGGCACAGAACATATCAGAAACTTGATACATGACTTTGAAACAACAGAAACTGCTAAACTGAGGGAGCGACAGAATTTTCAGAAAGCAGATACGTCAATTATTGGGGTTAGTAGCCTAGAACGCTGTCCTACAAGAAGAATATACGAGGCAGTCCTAAATTTCCATGAGACGAATATTGCCATCAATAAGATCAAACTTTGAATTTGATTTATCAAGAATGGAAGAGAAAAAAGAATTATCCGGGCCACAAACTCACAGATCGGGTATATTCGAGTGCCTCAGAGATTCTGCATACCTCGGGGGTTCTCCTTGTCGCTAGATAACACGTATTTTAGAAATTGTGAATTAAGGGAAAAAGAGGAACTTTCTTGAATCAGGAATATCTAGCCGTTATAAATCAACATAGTTACAAAGTTCTGTTAACACACCAACTTATTTGTTCGGTAGGCACAAAAAAGGTGCTGAAGTTTCCTCACAGGAAAAACTCTTTCTCCAACCAAGGCCATAAAAAAAATCCGTCCAAAAGGCAGGGATGAAGATGAGGGACTTAGAGTTTAGACTTCAGATCACTTATATTTGGTGAACTATGGAACCCCATCGAGAAAGCTAAATGAGTTGTTCACAAAAATTACAAAGACGTTGCATATGAAGTGAAAAATTGCGAGTAAATTGAGTTTAAGGGTAATTAGCAAGAAATCAATATGAAATCTAGAAAGAAGTGAGTGAGATACCTCACGAATGGTGGCGAGACGCTTGGTTTCTTCCTCAACTCGACCCAACTGGGCCTGGACCTTCTCTCTGACCTCCATTTTCTTGCGTTCAATCTCTTCCTCTTTGGCTCTGAAGGTAGAGAGAGCAGACCTGGACATCTCCTCATCTTCCTTAGACAAATGGCTGCTGAAGCTAAGGCTTCCAGAATTCTGAGCAACGAGCTGGTTCTGTTGCTCCGTCTGCATCGTTTTATTCCCCAACCCCTCTTTCTTCTCGCAGAGCGGCTCTTCTTCTTGCTTCAATTCCTGTCTTTATTATCCTCTCTTTTTTCTTGCTTTGTTTGGGGATAGCTTTCTCTTTTTTGCTTTTGCTTTATCTCTTTTCTTTGTGGTTCGGCTCTGAAATGATGAGCTGCTCTGCTCTGCTCGCTTTCTCTGTTTTTACGTCGTGAGTGCGCTCATTAAAACTGGGTTGGATTGCTCTTCTTTCTAGCCCCCGACTCGGCTTCCCTCGCCTTCGCTGACCCGAACTAACAAGACTTAATTTTATAGGGTTCCGAAATTTTTAAAATCCAAAATATTACAAAAAATATTTGATTTCAAAACAAAATGGTAAAGTGATAATTTAGTCCTGAAAGTTCAAATTTCATGAGTTTTTTTTTGGACGAAGTATGACTTAAGTTGTTCATAATTTGTAAATAATACAACTTGTTGGAAATTGTGCCCTAGGGGCCAATCATTGTATCATGTTATCATATTATTTGCATGTTTACTATGATGACAATCCTTGGATAACTAGTAATTTTATCCTAAATGTCCCTGGTCAGTCATCTATGCGGGAACAGAGATGAAATAAGACCAGTATGACTTTAAAGATATATAGAGATATAAATCAAAGTCATAAGCACATGTAAGAGTACAGGGTGTTGGACCGACCCGCTATGAGAGAGCTGCATGGGTTAAGTCATAAGTTTCTCTCATATACAAGCCATGTCACTATGCCCTTTGACATGAGATCATCATGGATTCCTACATGACAAACGCTCAGCTTTGACCTAGTCAAAAGTCACTTTTGACCCAGTGATCATAAAGGCTATGCTCGGGCTTAGTGGTTTTTCATGCGGAGGAATGTGAATGGTCAAGATGTAATTTGTCCCTCACATTCGTAGAGAGATATTACTGGGCCCCTCGATGAGTGAGTCTGAGAAATATATGGCCATACTGGAATGGAAGGGTAGTTCCATTTCTATATTCAGACTACTCAGGGATCGAGAAAGTAACGGTCAGGAACAGGAGGATGACGTTCACCATGCCTCATCCTTGACCGAAATATCATGTGACAAAAGGGACGTGATATGGTTGTATGAAAGGTTACATCGTTTATCGATCCTCATATGTTTTGGGTACTCGTAATGCCTTGCTAGAGACCGCTTACGACTTGTGGGTCAGTATAGTAACTGGGCCACTGCCAACTTCATATGGGCCTACAGGGTCGCACACAAAACAGCCCAATGCGAGCTATGATGTCCAGATTCATTGAATCTAAGAGATGTCTAGATTCAATGAATAATCTAGGGTGGATATATATTTTATATATATATATATAAATTAGTTTATATATATATATTATATATATAATATAAGAGATATTTGTAAGATTTAATTTATAAGGATAAATTAAATCTCTATCATTTTTGAATTTGAATTTAAATGGATATGATCTATTTGAATTTGAAATTCAAATTGATAATATATCTCAAATTTGATTTATGAGAATAAATCAAATATAATTCTGTCTTATCTTTATTTTAAATTAAATAAATAGGTGAATTAAATCTGTGGGACGGATTTAATATAAACCATATTTATTTAATCAGTTTCTTATTAAATTATGCAATATATGATATTGTATTAATTTTAAAATTAATATAAGATTAATTCTGAAGCCCAGCCCTATTAGAAGCCCGATAGCTTCCTATATAGTTGACATTAGGGGCTAGGGTTCTACACACAATATACATCTCTACACACACATTCAGACGTGAGAAGAGGGGGTAGGGAGAGTGCAAAAGGTTTGCACATAAGAAACTGCCGAGATAGAGATGGTGAGGACGGAATCTCTAGAAAGCCCTAGAGGGACAAGAGGCGCTAGCACGTCGTTCGCGATTGGAACGCTGTTCGTGTGGATACCGGTAGAGGAAGCCGATCTGAGCTGTCGACTTCTACGATACGACCAGACACGAAGCAAGGTCGCGACCAGAACACGCTGAGGTCACGACCATACGGGCATCTGAACGTCAGAAATCCGAAAAGAAGAGGCAGGTCGCGACTTGAAGCTGACGAGGTCGCGACTACAAACTCCAGAGACTTCAGGTCGCGACGAGAAGCAGAGGAGGTCGCGACTAAAATGTTCCAGAGGCGAAGAGTCGCGACTAGTGGACATTGAGGTCGCGACCAAAGCTTGAAACCGAAGGTAACACTTATTTCTCCTTGACTTAAACACATTCGGTAGATCCTGGCTAGGAATGGAAAAATTTTAAAGTTAATTTCCGCTGCGTGTCTTCTAATTCCCTTCACAACTACCCTTACTTCCAGCCATCTAATTTCAGACATTGATATGAGATAAGCTGCAGTATAACATTTTTTTTTTGCTTTTGGCAACATTATTTCACTTTATACCTAATGTTTATTTTTTCTTAAATTAATTTATCTTATGAATTGATATATAATTTAACATTATTCATAAATATTTTAAGAATATCAAGTAATATTTATTATAATTAAATAATTTATTTAATATATTTCAATTAAGTGAATCTTACATTAATTACATAAAGAGTACTCCTTGTTATGAATAAGTAACAGATTTTCACGCCTTGTTATGGATATCTATCTTGAGCAACAAATATTTGGCAACATTTGAAAAATATGGACTAAAGTGGAATAGGCAACAATTTTCAACTGTGGAAATAAAATACTTAAATAAGCAACAGAAAAATGGTTGCCTGGAGTTACAAGCAACAGTTTTTCCAGTTATGGTAACACTTCAGAACTTGTCTTGTTATAAAGTAAAAATGTATCCGTGTTTTACATCATTACATGTGATTGTGCGGCTACGTGTTAGTTGTTTTTATAAAACATAAAATGGTCTCTTCCCCTGGGGGAAAATGGGGGGAAAGTCGAAATGGAGTCACCAAATTTCTTAAAACAGATGCCGTTTTCCCAGCAGGTAAACAAGGAATAACAATCTCGGTCAAAAGAATACAAAAAATAACAATGAAGTTGATCAACTAAAAGCGGGCAACGGGCGACCCGTTCCAACTCACAGGTCCAACCACCCCATCCCTTCGGCTCGGCTCATTAGCCGCTTGCTACACGTTTTTAACAGGCAAAAATAATAAAATAATTATAACGTCGTTCAACCCAAAGCGCCAACGACGAACAACTGAACATACGGGGGACAAATTCGCTTAAGGGCTTTTTAACTTTAGAAAGATTGGCTGTAATATATTACCTAATTTTAATTTTAAGAAATAAGAAAGGGAGAGATGAATCAGATAGATGCCCCATCCCTATGAAGTCGTTGGTGTTTGTCCGTTGCATTTGTGGATATGAGGAGGGTTGCTGTTTCGTGATTCAAAGAGCGCAGAGCATGTGAGGCCCATCTGTGTAGTTGCATTCACAGGATCCAAATATCGTTTTCCGTTATTTTCGGCAGTTACATTCAGACCCAATATTTCAACTACCCCTCTCAGTTTTTTTATTTAAATCTTGTGGGGATAATTCACACGGGCTTTGTGGCAGGAATGAATTAAGCATGTGAGGAGAATGCGGTGTAGAGAGTAAGGAGTTGGAGTGGACAGAAAGGATGAGCTGTTGGCGGCAATGAAGAACAGCGTAGCTCGTGCCACCTTTTGACAAAATATCGCTCGCTTTTCCGCAAGCATGATTCAGCATTCCTTCTTATTCACTTATCATGCAGATTCCTTGCTTCCCTCCTGGATTTCCCATGTGATCGCTACCTCTAATTGGACTAGCCTGCGCATCCTAAACAAACATAATGGGTGCCATCTAATTTGAAGGTAACGGAAGGATGGGTGGGGGACCAATCTGAGTGTCGTGCGATTAACTGATAATGCGAGGGAGAAACGGGGCATTAGGGAATCCAAGGGCCAAGATCATGAGAATCGGGCCGCGGAATCTCTTTTTAGGTGGTGGGGCCCCTTCCTCCGCGTGCCTTTCTTAAAATCCCCCACTATTTGGAGTTTTATGGCGATGGTGGGGAATTAACAACTGTGTAGTTTTGCGTCACCCTGAGGTGGCCTCATCAAAGTTCCCAAAATTCTTTAATTACTAGTTGGCCTCTCCCTGCTAGAATTTAGTGCACCCACGCATCAGCCACCTCTGCTTCTTTCAAAATCCCATGTCCTACTACTATCTCACACCCCCCCACATAAGTTTCATGGTCTCTAGCCGTTACTCGCCCACGTGCCACCTGCTCCTTTCTCTCTCAATTATTTCCCCACTCCGCATTCGAACATATTCCAATTTTGTCTCTTTCTGTCCCTTTCGCATATTACTCCATTTTCCTCTAGCAATCTGGGAGCTTAAACCGTACCGGACAAATCTGAAATTCACGTCTTATCGCACGTTGTGCCCCGTCGTTAACGGCAGTACGCTTGAAGCCAGGATGATTTATTAAAATCAACGAATTAGCCGAGCCGAATCATGATCATGGGTACTTTTAAATTTAATGCGTGGGGGCGAAGGGGGGATGGCCATGGTAGAAACAACTTCTCCAACAAAAGGTTGACCTAACCGACCGGGAAGTCAAGCTTAGGTTAGGAAATAAATCAAGAGTCCAATGCATTGTCAGCGTTGTGGTATGGTAGGCGTGCTGAGAAGTCAATGACGCGCCTGGCCAACCATCCGGCGTTAAGTTTGCGGTCAATGGGCGAGAAATAATGAAGGCACCCCGTTTTTCCGACATGTTTCATGTTCATGCTTTGATACGATGAACAACCGTTGGAGTTAGTCCAAGTCAACTATAAGTCGTCCTCAGTATCAGTGAATTGCACCATCATCAAAAACAAAGCACAAATTATCTCGAACAGTAAAGACGGGGTGTGGTGTAGTGAAAACTTAAGAGATAATGAGTCATCCCCGTCTTTTGGGGAAAGAACGCGATTGTTTGGCCCAGGTTTTAGAAAAGGAATTTGAATACGCCTGCATCTCGACTTTTTGGGTTGTGGAGACCATTACGAGAAATTGTTGGCCGCTACTGAGAAGTGTGAGGGTATTGTATATTGCCGGGCCGAGAGAAGAAGAATGGGGCTCCGATGAACAGTTTACAAGGGGCGGCGTGTAAACTATAATAGTGGGCCGGCCCATTCTAATCCACTTTACGATCCAATGAAATGGGCCCATTAAGTTGGGTTCCACATGCGTTTAATCTGGGAAGCGCTCCCAATGTCCAAGAAGATTTTTATGGATTTTTTTGTTGTATAGAAATTTTTGAAGAGGGTTGGCCTCACCATTTAAAGACAAAGTAAACTCTCATCTTCTTCTAGGCAATACCAATGTCAGGCAGGGCGAGCCGTCTATTACCTTTAGGCGTAAACCTAGGCACCCAGAAAATATGATACCTCTCTAAGCGCCGTGACTGAAACTATAATAAAGTGGTATTTTCTAGGGATCAAATATATTCTAAATAGTCGTATGTTTTACCTTTTTAGCAATTAAATCCACAGACGATAGGTAGATTTTTATTGTTCCACAATATCGTATTAGAAGCAAAAATCATGGCATAAATTAAGATTGTTAACACGGCTGCCCTGTCTGTGTTCAGGTGTTTTAAAATAACCTCGTGAAATAATTTGTAATTTTCTCAGCTTCTTTAATTGATTAATTGGCGTGAATGAAGTACGCACCCGATGCTTGCTAGTTTATATGAATTGAACGATGTACGTGATGATCAAAATATATAGCATGGCATTCATCGTATGATAAACAAGCGTAGTAATAGCACCATTATGTATATTCGTGTTGAAGTGCTCGGCATCCTCCGGCTTTGGTTGGATGATGAAGCAATTAAATGGGATTAGTGGAGGGGGAATGTATTGGATTCATAGGCTTATAACGATGGGGGAGGAAACGTATGTTTTGAATTGACGATGGGGATCTGGCATTTACATATGTTTGGGGGGTTGCAGAGTCCCAAAAGTTCTTCATGTGTCGTGTGTGACTCGATGCAACTCAATATGACATCACCTTCTTTGACACCTTCTAGTCTCTGCTATTACGGCTCCCTCCATCCACGCTTTTATCTGTTTATTTAAACAAATACTAAAACTCATGAAATATAAAAGGAGTGAAGGAAAATATCGAGAGGATGGTCACGTGAAGGCACGTGAGGGGGTGGCGTGCGGGCGGGCGGGCGGGCGTAGCGAGAAAAGGTGAGCACTTGTGAGTAACGCAGAGAAATAAAGAAGAGTGGGGTGGTGGGGCCCAGGTGGCAGCTGTCTCCTGTTAGGCAGTCAGTTGTTGCTGACTACTTCTGACCACTTTACTGACATTATGTGTCAGCTATGTATTTCCCTCACAGGTCCTCTCATGTGCTTCCCCCCCTTCTGTTTTTCCTCCTCCTCCTTTTTATTATTTAATTACCCCCTCTTACTTTATATATTTTTAATATTCCTCAACAAATACACGTGACCATGAATTTATTCCCAAACTTTCAAAAATTCCAGGGCCATTCACAATCGATTGAGGGCATCTCTTTCCTTCACCGATGGAGCCCGCCAGGAGCAAGCGTGCCAATTAAAAGCGTATGAAGGGGTGAATTTGGTGCCTATTTCGCTTTATTCAGGGGAGGGGGGGAACAGATACTAGTGTTGAATCTTTGTAGGTTCAGTTGGTGGACATGTTGGCAATGCAACAACAAGCGCTGCAACTTGAGAAGGGGTCCCAGTAGGATCAGAGCACATTCGTTGGATTCTCTTCCAAATATTCATGCAATTAATTCCCTTCCCAGTTTCTATACTCCCCTGTGGTTATCGAATAATTTGGTTTTCATGCCATTTTCTACAGTTTTTCTCTACAAAAATGTTACGATCTTGGCCAAATAAAAGGTTATGATGACCTAGCTCTCATTTCATGCTTCGCTTCTGTCGTTCGGGAATCCAATCCAATGATGTATATATATTCGGATCGCCACCTGCACACCCCTATGTACATGTGTGCATATTTTAAAAAAGAAAAATAAAAGAAAGAACAAAGAAAAGAAAGCATCACAAGCAGTGGGGACACATTAAATGCAGTGGGACGTACATCAACTGATGACAGTGCATGAACAGTGTTTTTATTCTAATTATTTTGTCCTTTTGAAGTATACCGTCCCATGTTTCCATGCTTTAATATACCTTGATTATGTTTTTTTTTTATTTTTAGTTCTTATCATTTATTTGTGTCATTTTTCAAATAACATGCATTCAAATGACTACAATCTTAGAATTCTTGATCAGAAACATGATACTAAATTTCAAATGCAGCTCTCAATTCACAGTTCTTTTGATATATATTTTTGTTTAAAACTTGAAAAATAAAGGAGGAGGGGATAGCTAAATACGGGTCCCATGAAATTAAACTCTCCTGTCCATCCACTGGGTGCCTTTCTCTTTCCCCCGTCAACTACTCTTGTTCATATTGGAAAGTAAAAACACGTTTTAGTAAAAAAAAGAAAAAATCTGCGATGAAATTCTTAAAAATCTACATAGCACAAAAATTTGCAATATTTTCACCTAAGACTGAGTGATACGTCACAAAATCGATCACAATCAACTTGCAATGATTGTTGTTGTTTTTTTGGGAAAAAAAAAATTGTCGGGCTGTAGTAACACGTATTGAAATAATGATACTTCGAAAATGTGCATGCGATGTGAATTTCTGACGAAATTGATGAGATTGTATAGACTTTAAAGAATGAGTCAAATTATTCAGTATGCATGAGCTGGATATAACTCATAAAAGTTTTTATATCATACGAGTATATAAATATATAAATTTGATCCCGACTAAATATTTTTTTTTATATGAAACTGGATAAATAAAGCATCACCTTTACATAACGTGGCCCATTGTATATTATTATTGCATATGATCCATTTCAAGGGGTTTAACCCGACAGGATGTACGTACAGGTTAGTATGTAACGTGTATTCGGTGTTATGAATGCGGCAGGGTTCATAGTGGATACACGTATATATGAAAACTGCATTGAATTGAATTGAATGTGCATTGATGGAAGCAGACTAGTGTCTTGGTTTGACAGTGGTAACAAAGGGCCAATGCCTTCTCGTTTTGGTAAATATGAAGCTAACTCCCCCCCCCCCTTTTGAATGCAAACATGTGAAATCTCTCAGCGCACTTGTCGTTAATGAAAGCACGAACGTTTTCAAACCATAATTTATATATTATCTATCTGGTGAATGCCTAATAGTTAATAAATACTCTATCAACAAACAGGATTTGTTTCTCCCTTCGAATAGGGTAAAAAACGCAGTAATAGACAGAAAGAGCAGAAGAAGATGGATATAAGAAGAGGGCGTAGAACTAACGGGGATTGGTCCGAGTGATAGTATCGTTTAAACGAAGTCTTGAGTTTGAGCCTTAACGTACGTAAAAATTTTTTATTGGAAGACTCACTTACTATAGTCAAATAAGCGATACGGGTTAAATCTAAATGTAGTCGGGATAAAACTTCGGTAAACTGAGCAACTAAAATAAAGAAGAAGGCGTAGAGTGATGAGTGAAGAGAGCGCGTTGAAAATGAGAAGCATAGGGAGGGAAGATGGCGAATGACAATGGTGATATCCTCGCTTCCCTGACACCCTCTTCTTCTCTCTTACTCTCTTCATCCTGTCATCTCTGTAATCTTGCCTTTGTTTCAGTCTCCACCTAAACCCAGTCCCATCCTGGGGAATCCAAGTTTTAAAATATTCAACGTTACAAGACAAACTAACTTCACTATTTTATTCTTTATCTTTATTATATAATAATAATGGGAATAGTAATTAAACAGGAAAGAAGGCAGTAGCATGTTTTAGGGCCACCTTGGCTCGCTAAACCCTAGGCTGCCATTGTATCCCTCCGAGTGGTATTTCCAAGGCAAAAGCAGAAAGACAGACAGACTGCAGGTTCTTTCTTTTATCTCTCTTCTCTAGTTATCTCCTTGTTCCCTTTATTTTATTGTTTCCCTTCTCTCTTTCTTTTCCCCACTCTCAACTGTCTTGTCTCACTGTCTTTTTCTCAAGTGCTCTAACTCCTCCCCACCCGTTCAAAACAAACTTTGCAGGTCTTGCTGTCAGAATCCCCCCCCCCTCCCTCTGTCTCAAAGGTATATCTGCCAAAAAAAAAAAGATATAAAGGAAACCGCGCAACTTCCTGCAAAAAGCTTTTTTACAAACTTGCTCTTCACTTCTCCAACATACCCCACCACGAAACAAAGCCTAATTACCCCCCACTACCAAAACAAGAGCCTACCCCCCACTACACTCCTATCCATCACTTTCTCTCTCAATGGACTTCCCTCTGAAGCAATGGAAAAACCAGCACGAGTCTGAATCGGAGGAACAGCATTTTGCAAAGATGCCGAGGCTCATGCTTGAATATCATCTACACCCACCACCACATTCGTCCCCCTCTTCCCCTGCTCTCCCTCTCTTTGTGCCTGAACTCCACACCAAAGACAACTCCCTCTCCCCATTTCCTGATTCCTCATCACCCACCGCTAGATTTCCTAGTAAGATTTCTATCCATTTTTCCATCTCTTCTTTCGGATTTATCTGTGTTTTGGTGGTTTCCCGTACTGCTCTCTTATCATGATTTTTTTCTTGGTTGTGTTAGGAATGGGGAGTTATTTTAGTGTGGCTCAGTGGCAGGAGCTGGAGTTGCAGGCACTGATATTCAGGTACATGTTGGCGGGTGCTGCTGTGCCCCCTGAGCTTCTTCTGCCAATCAAGAAGAGCCTTCTTCATTCTGCTCCTTACTTCCTCCGTTATCAGCCTTCTCGTAAGTTTCCCCTCTCCATTCTTTTAACTATCTCATGTAGGATTCCCTTTCAATGCTCCCTAAAACTATGCACTTTTTTTGTTTTGCTGTCATAAACTGATAATTCAACGTTTTCCTCTACTTTATGCTGGAGTCTTAGTTAATGCCTTTCGGCATTCGCCTGTCCAAATCAAAGTTTACATTTTGTATGAATTAATCTGTGAATTTTTCCTGCGTCAGTGTTGCAATCGGGATACTGGGGAGGAGCTAACATGGATCCAGAGCCTGGCCGCTGCCGAAGGACGGACGGCAAGAAATGGCGGTGCTCGAGAGACGTGGTGGCCGGCCAGAAGTACTGTGAGCGCCACATGCATCGCGGTCGAAACCGTTCAAGAAAGCCTGTGGAAGTACCCACGCCATCCACTGCGGGAGGCCTTGGCTCTGGCAAAGCCGGCTTCGGCGTCGGGTGTCCCTCTTCTACAACAGCCTCTGCATCTGCCCCGCATATGACACCAACATCGTTTAGATCCCCTTTCGATCTGCTTCAGCTCAAACGATGGTAATCTTTTCTCAGCCACTGTTGTGTAAGATAGCAATCTAGCATCCAAGATTTTGAGATTATTAGTTTATTTTATTTCTGTAAAGGGTCCTAATTGTTTGCTCCGAGTGACTTGTTCTACCTTGGTGGGGACATTCTGTGTTTATTTCCAAGACCATTTCTTTGCTATTCTAAAAGTAAATTCGAGTTTGTTTTAATTAGAATTGAATAATTAAAAGGGGAATAATGTCTTCAACTTTGGGAGTAATGCTGAACAGGTAGGACGTTAGTGAAAGCCTCATTTTGTCCCATTAATCAATAGGGGAAAGCTTTAGATGCTGATCAAATAACACCCACCCTATTCTTTCTAACCCGATATAAAAGCATTTCCCCTACAACCTTTTTTGTTTGGTTCTTTTTCTTGTAACTCTCTGATTGGTGTTTCTGGTTCTCCCTCCGTAGTTCATCTGGGACCATCGAGAATGAAAAGGAGAGCGTATTTGAAAACCAAGGTCGAGATCACGTGGACGGTGGAGGGAGATCAGATGGGCATATTCTGCGACATTTTTTCGATGATTGGCCACGATCACTTCAGGAACCTGACAATGCCGAAAGTAACGCTAGCTCCATCAACTCAGCCACATGCCTCTCTATTTCAATGCCCGGAAATGCTTCGTCGGACGTGTCCCTGAAATTGTCCACGGGCGATGATGCACAGTATCCATGTCCCAGAAATGGGAATGTGGGCCAACAGCATTTTCAGTTGAATTGGGCAGGAGGATGGGCTTCTTCGGCTAATCATGGGGCTTCCATGGGAGGACCACTCGCAGAGGCTCTCAGATCATCCACCACAACGTCTTCACCCACAAGTGTCTTGCACCAGTTGCCTCGCAGTTCTGCTTCTGAAACCAGCTTAATTAGCACCTAGGCTTAATGATGGGGTCCTCTGTTTTCTTGGTCTGCTTGCATCTTGTTATGTATGATAATCTCGGGTTTCATCTCCGTCAAGTCTCTCTGATTGTTCATTAACTTCTAGTTAAAAATATTGTTCCATAATCGTGGCGATCTGGAAATGTTTCTTTCATTCTCTCGAGTGCGCATATATCGACAACTAGGATGCAGAAGCAGCATCCTTCCGGACGCAAGTTAAACGACAAGTATTTTAGCCTCGCTTGGCACAAATACATCTTGATTAATGGACAACTAATTGGAAACGGTCCCAAGCATGAAGATAAGCTTGCACTCAAGAATAGGCGTCAGGGTAAAAATAAGACAGAAAAATGAAGTTCACAGGTCAAATTAGCACAGCAAATCATCATTATTGGCCTCATAACATTGTAGAATTACTGATGCGTCGAGGCAAGTATTACTCCCTAAATGCTAAGGTTGCCCACTTGCACTTATTAAACGGGTTTGCAGTGATACGAGGACCGTACGTTTGAACTTTACTTGAATCCCTAGTTAACAAAATGCCTACTGCACGGGATCCGTAGAAGGGCATACTCTATAGAGCAGTACAATACAAGACTTCGAGCCGCTCAAAAATTAATAGCTTTCCACATTGATCGATACTCTGCTTTGCTTCTGCTTCTTTGCTGCTGTTGCAGTGGTTTTTAAACTGGACCAAATATTCCATATAGGGCTTCCCACATGTACAGACTTGCATGAAGTTGCGATTTTTTTTCCCATAACAGAAGCTTTGAAGTCCTAAACCTTCAACTTAATCTGCAAGGGCATACACTACAGCTGTTCTTGCAGGTGTATACACTAGAAAGGAATGAGGACGATCATCATACCACCCTTCCTGCATGGTCATCCGAAAAACTTAAGAGAGAGCTGTTCATTCCACATTGGGAGAGTCCAAATGAAAATATAACATTACACGAATTGAGTTTAGAGAAGTATCGTACAGTGGTGAAGTGCTCAGCGGTGTGATCGACCCTATTGAAACCTCCAAACAATGGTTCATCCGAATCCAAGACAACCTAGAAAAAGCAAGAGACAAACCATCATACGAATAGAACCGTCTTGATAAGCAATGATGCAAAAGCTTTTCTTCGTTGCCAAAAAACGATACACGGGATCGTACCTTGTATTTCCCGGGATTTACGCAGCCGATTCTGTAATTAAAATAGCTGTTGGACCAGTGAAAGTTGAATACAAATACGAGGTTGCCTCTTTCAAAGACTATTATCTTGTCACCTTCATCTTTTCGTGATATATACTGGTGCACGGAAGTCATGAACTGAATTGACAGTTAAGCGTGGTTACTTTCTCTAATGAAGGAGGGAAGCTTGGGAAAGTGAAATTAGATCTCAGAAAAAGAAAAAAAGCAACAAAACCATGCAGCAAAGTGTATATATATCAGATGAGATAGAAAATAGATACTTTGCTCCCACAAGTTTGGAACTCGATTCCAACTTCACACAGGTCAGCGTCAGGCATACAAATAACAATGTTGGCCCAAAGGGGGGGAAAAGATCAACCCCCATGAAATCATAGGGTAAGATATCCCTTCAACATTAGGAAACTTCTTTGGCAATGTGTTGAAATATAAAATAGTGGAGGCAGCAGAAAATATCACTTACATCAAATTTTTCTTCAAGGTCCTGCATGGCCCGATCAAATTCTTGCATCCCACGATACCTTAGATACACTGCATCCCCCTGGTAAACAAACCAGAAATCATTTTTATTTCTTCTGAACAAGCCTTCGACAATAGTTTATATAGTAATCAAAGGAACTGTTCAAAGAGTTTTGACCATAAAATATAATGAACGCTTGTTTTCAAAACAAATGAAATTGAAACCCATAAATGCAAATAGCAGGAATCTAAACCAGAAAACGCACAAATTATGAGCAACTCGAACTTACTAAGTCAAATCTCCGCCTGCATTTATCAAAACTGTTATTGTTCCCAGGGACTACTTTGCCACTGGGGAGATGCTGATCACCCCTTGGAAAATCAATCCACTCTGAAATTAAAGGGATATCCTTTACACTTGTTTATAAAACATCACAACCAATAAAGGCTCAAAATCACTGGCAATAAAGGGTAGTGATTCCTCTGTAAAAAATGACAGCGCGAGTCACCTTTACTTACCAGGATGGCCGAATTCATTTCCCATAAAATTCAGATATCCTTCACCACCAAGGCCCATGGTAATAAGCCTAATCATTTTATGTAATGCTATGCCACGATCTATGAAAGGATTTGATGGTCTGTCTAGAGCCATGAAGTCATACATATCCTGAAACAGCCAAAAGAATGTAGGGTAAATTATCCAATCTTATGAGAAGCAGCAATTCTCACTTGCAATGTGAATGTGAATGTCCTCAATGATACTGACGGTCAAAAGCTATGTTTGGTCATTGATGATTTATGCAGGGGCAGGATCGATGTAAGCTAAGGCATAAGCACTTTGAGCCGTGGTTGAGTAGGCAGAAGCAAACTAAGAAGTACTGGATTCTTAATAGGAAAAGGCACGCTCAAATGCATAGGAGAAGCAAGTTCAGAAGATTTAATATAAATAAGCATTGCTTATGTCTATGCCGCAAACAAAACGAACTTCAATTCAGAGGCCAGAGGGCAGTTTCCCATGTATTAGTCCCTAATTTCAATCTTTTAAAACCACAATAAATGTGCGTATAAATATTTCAGAAACACAATATACGGGTCACCTTGTCCATCAACCAAAATGCAATAGTCTTGTCACCAACCAAGGCTTGATCATGACTTTCGGCATAAGCCACGCAATTTTCTGACCACCTTCTGTTGGTGAGTGTGTGAATTATATCGCCCATCCTCCAATCTTCATCTCTTTTCCTACAACACAATAGTTTGGTTGAAATCACTCAAGTTTTAATCGTCTATCTGCGGGGTCGTAGCCATGGAATGGGTTTTGAGAATATTCAGCATTTAAACAAGATAAGAACTTTGAATAAAAGGGGTATAATATATGGTGTTGCCTTCATGTAACCAAAGTCATGTGAAAAAGCATAAAACCATCAAATCTTCCCCACGATAAAAGGAATAGAAAGTACTCCAATAAGTGAGTAAAAGAGAAAGACTAGCTTACATCAAGTAAATTCAAACGAACAAACGCGCTCTACCTTAAGTACATACCAATAACTGATAAAAATGAAATTAACATGATATCTGATATATGAATTATGCATTAAGTTGATATTATCACGTAGAAATTGACATTAACCTAAAAGTTTATCTTATTATCAAGGACCATTTTCTCCCAAAGCTCGAGTTATTCAGTAAAGACCATTCTACTTCATGCTGGGGTTTCATATATTTTAAGTATAATTAATCACGACTATGATTACTCCAAAGAAAAGTTTATATGCTGTGCTTGGACTCCAAAATAATGATATAAGTTACTTGAGAAGTTCAATCCACTTGTCAGCAATGGCCATATGCAGGCGATAATCAAAGCCAACCCCACCATCTTTCGTGGGAAGGCAGAATGTTGGCATTCCGCTGACCTGTAAATAGAAGGAAACATGCATAAGCAGAAAGGCAACGAAAGGTCAAGTTCAACTGCACTGAGCACATAGTTCGAACACCATATCATGTAAAACTACTCACCCAAATGAACGAATATTTATTTATTTTTTGATCAGGAAAGAGGACAAATGAAGTACAATTTTCTAAAATATACTTTTCTATGAATTTTTTTGGTAGATATTTTTCGATGATTTTTGATAAGGTAACATACATCTTCACCAACTGTAACAGCGTCGGGGAAGAGTCCATGAATAAGATCGTTAACTAGCATCAGGTAAACCACAGCATCAACATCTGTTGCATATCCAAAATACTCACTGTAGTTTCCTGTAAAAGCTACCTGCAGCAGGCAAAGAAGAATTTTTCTTTTAAACAAAAAGCAGGAGAGGGAAGGGCTTCTCATGGGAGTGCTAGCCCTCTGTTGAAAAATCTTTCATCAGTTTCATAACACCCCTTTCGCTATGATTTCTAATTGTCTGAGTCAGATGTTAGTGCCATTGTAAGCGATTGGCCTTCAAACGCAACTGGAAGGTCAAAATAAGTACACAGAAAATACTAAGGCTGCTGATGAGGCATAACAATTCATTTTCAGGTTTCACTTGAGTTAACAAGAAACCAGAGACTAATTATCAAAACCAATTAGAATATTAGAATGTACCTGTAATCCATGATGAGTGTACATCATTGATGTGACACCATCAAATCGAAACCCGTCAAAATTATATTCATCCAGCCACCATCTTGCATTTGAGATCAGAAATCTCATAACCTAAATTAATATTCAATTTAAGTCACTTGCTATTGACCAGAATATAGAAGAAAACCTTGAGAACAAATATTGGTAGAAATATATCAATGAATTCTGCAAAGAAAGTGCTTACTTCCCAACTTCCATAGTTAAAAAGGCGAGAATCCCACATCCAATGATAGCCCCGTGACCCCGAATGGAAGTATTGATTATCAGTTCCATCAAACATGTTCAGTCCATCCAAAGTATTATTTGATGCATGGCTACATTCATCAGGTAATAAGAATAAGATCTAAGCAAAGAGGATAGCAGTCTAGATATATTGGCAGAAAACTAGAAGAAAAAAAATAAGAGAGTAAACCTTACCTATGTACAATGTCCATCAAAACAAGCAGACCTAGTTCATGGGCTCTATCAATTAAAGACTTAAGTTCGTCAGGTGTTCCAAACCGGCTGCTAGGTGCAAAGAAATTTGTAACATGGTACCTACACACAATGCAGAATGATGGCCAACTTTAGGAAAGAAATCATCAAACACCCCATGAAACATAAAATATAAAAGAAAAATGCCTATCATTTTCGAAATCCAGTAGAAGCACAAGTATTGGAATTAGCACTTTTAAGAGTTACCCCAAAGCTAGCATAATAAGAATGCTCTTGGACGGCCATAATCTGGACTGCATTATAGCCCAGCCTTTTTATGCGAGGCAAAACATCATCTCTAAAATTGGCATATGTGTTGATTTTTGGCTCCTGCAGACCAAAATTTTCTACAGTGTTAGTGGTAGGACAACAAACCATTCCAATAAATGCATTCACTTGAACATAGTACAGTGGCCCAAAGTTTGGCCTGTATTATATTTCTTTCCATACTTTTGTGAAACATAATAAATTTAGGCTTGAAAATGAATCTATTTTAAAACACCGAAAAAAGGTAGTTTGACGTTATAGATCACTAATTTTCCTCTATGCCAAAAAAAGGCACATAAATAACTTCCTTTCAGAGCCACCATTGGAATGGGGACGTCTGGATGCTCTTAAGTCAGATACTCAGATGCCACACTTGCCTTAGTTCATTTTTTTCCCCTCTCAAGCAACCCCTCCAACAAAAGACTTGAAACAACTTAGTTCATTTTTTTCCCCTCTCAAGCAACCCCTCCAACAAAAGACTTGAAACAATTTATTCTGACATTCTAGCAGTATGTTCTGTATCAATGACTCAGTAAGACAACCGAGATCATGAAAGGAACCGTCAAATGGCCACATATCACAATAAAGAAAGGGAAAGGATGCTCACTGGACTACTCATTCCAACATGTGCCTCATAAATTCTAAGCGATTTAGGTCTCCTTGGCCGTGGATGTTTGAAGACATACCTTTCCTGTAATGAAAATAACAAGAAACTTATTTTCTACAGTGATCCTGGCAGAGCCAGAATGTTCAACTACAGGTAGGTCAACAAATCATCAACTTTAGCTCACCATATGTAATAGTTGATAAAATATTAAAGCAGCAATCATATGCCAGGTTATATTTTAGCTAAGGTATATCCAGATAGCAGAAGCCACTTTATCATAATATCAATATTTTTATTTGATGCTGTGAAATTATAACATAAGAACTTGCATACAGTTCTGCAATCTGCATCATGCTATGAGATCTGAGACTATACTAAAGTTTGCATGATAGGCTAGCTGAATTCATCATGATCATCA
This sequence comes from Leucaena leucocephala, assembly GCA_037074615.1. Lineage (NCBI taxonomy): Eukaryota > Viridiplantae > Streptophyta > Magnoliopsida > Fabales > Fabaceae > Leucaena > Leucaena leucocephala. The sequence continues at coordinate 6,840,507 of CM073521.1, read as the reverse complement.
TTTCCTCCTCTTCTAGACTTAACTTACAAGGACGGAAGAAACACAGAACGATACCTCTTCTGGCGGATCATAGTATATACCATTATAAGGAATTTCACCCTCAGCCTGCACAGAGTACTTGATCCAAGCAGGAATTGAGTCCTTAATGCCAGAGGGAGTATGCATGCGGATCTAGACATAAACAATTTGCATTTAAAATATTCAGTTAAAAATAGATAATGAACATCCAAACCCAGCAGACAATACTTGCATTCTATTCAGAAGAAAAATTACCTTCACTCTACTACCATGAGGAATTCGTGGTGAGCCATCTACTTTGTTTGGAAGGAAGACCTCCCACACACCAAACTCATTCTGTTTGGACCAAAACAACAGCACACAACAAATTTTGTTGAGATTCAAATTTAACTATCGTGTCCCACACACCAAACTGAGGTCAAATCTGTAATTTGCATGTAATTATTTTGTAAAAAGTCAAAATGTAATTAAGAGGACAATTCTAGTCGATCACATAGGTGGTCTTAAGGAGTAAATAGTGGTGATTCTTGTGAATCAGCCTAGCTTCGGTTGTGCTTGTGCCTAAAGTCACTCTCGGTGCACTGTACATATTGCAAATATCTTAGAGTTGGTGAATATACAAGTTTTCGGTTCTCATTAACTACAAACTCAAAAGGAAATTTTAATGAGATTTATATGTCTCAAGGGGGTTTTATCAGATAAAACTACCATGACCGTATGCCCCAATTACTGATAATTTTGACATTGTTCTCATAGTTCTAAACTCCCTACCTGTGGCTACTTCCACCAATATGCATCCCCCACCCCACAATAACGAGGAGAAATACAAATCGATTTTGATTTGACAAATTTGAAGCCAAACAGAGAGAAGAACTGTTACAGGTACAAGGAAAATACAAAACCGGAAAATAATCAAGCCATGATACAACTATCTATCATTTTAATATGTCATCTTTTTACATATTTTTTGTTGAGAAAAGAAAACTTCATTCGAAAAGCATAAACTTTAAACACATATAAGATGACATACATACCCGTCTCATTACATCTGCATTAGGATCCCAGTTGTTAAAGTCTCCAATCAACGAGGCAGACTAAAAAAAAAAAACAATAATATCCATAATGTATAGTAAGAGACTGATAAATTAATATTCTCATAGTTTACAGAGAGAGAAATGCACGACAACTAAAACCATATTTTCTTATTCAGACTTAATTTGTAGAGGGAAGGAGAATAGAGAAAAAGGAAGAAACCATAATCACGAAAAGTATACCTACGCATCTCCAGGAAGATCTTGTATTTTGCTTTCCCTTAGAATGCTTACTTTTGTTATCTCTTAATAGAAGCATTGGCTCCTTCAAAAGAGAGCATGGTGGTGCAACCATGCAACTCAGAAAACTACATGAATTTTAAAACATTTCCGAAAGGGCAAGTTTGTGGTGAGGAGAATGGACAAGGAAAGAGAAATAAAATTTCAATTTTGACAATTTCTTTTATTTGGATTAGATTTAAATCTAAAATCTTTTCCTTGGAATATATTTGGATTGAGGAACATGGATGAGAGTGGAAGAAAACAGGAGATAAAGTAACTATGCACAAAATAGTGCTCATCTACTCAAGAAACCAAGTGTATATCTCAATACAAGAAACTATGCACTGTTGTGAAAGATTCTGTCCCAAAGAGTACAAATTCTGGAACCAAAAAAAGTGAACTTAAGAATTAGGATGATGAATTGCACCTTAGCTGCAGGCGCCCACTCTCTATAAGTAATGCCAGTGGCACTGCAAAAACAATTTGGAGTTATTACAATATACTCTTAAAAGTTCTGTAAGAGTAGGAGAGCTTGAGTTTAATAGGATTTAAGATCTCATTGACTTCTCGTTTGAGTTCATCCCAAAAAAGAACAGCATATACAACACTAGAGTGGGCTACTAATGAAGGTTAATGTAAGATTAATAGATGAACATTCCTCCTTCAAATTAAATAATTGATTTTAATATTGTGAATTTGCCCGTGATATGTATGATAACCAAACTTCATTAAGTTGATTATGGAGCATTAGTAAATGTATGAAACAGAAAAGATAAATATATTTACGGAATGGTACCTTCTGTTGAAACCAAATGTTTCATAACCACGAGAAAAAGCCTCCAAACCACCTTCATACTTGTTAATATCCTGACGCAATCTTTTGTATTGTTCATAACTGTAATTCAAGAAATATGTAGTTCAATAGAAAATATAAAGTTTTACCATATTAATTGGCCATGCCTCTATTGAACCTATTCTCTGTGTTGCTGGTAATAAAGAAAACTACAGAACACACAAAAGGAGGCAATAATTTTTTAAAAGACCTTGTGAAACACTGAAAATAATTAGACTATTAGCAAAAGGATATCTCTGCAAGAGTAAATTCCGATAGAGAACCTTATTTCAAAGCACCGCTAACACCTCTGTACCTCCATCAGCAAAGATGAGTGGCAAAAAATCAGGTCCTTTTTTCTTTAGTTTTACCCCACACAACAGTGTAAAAACGTTTGAAAGTATCGCTAACATGGTAGCTTTGATAGTTATTTCATTTAGGATTTAAGAACCAGAGGTAGAAAGTAAACTCACCGGAAATCAAGATGGTCACGGTGAGCTTGCAAAAGTGGATCAATGTCATACATTCTCTGTCCAATGCCAGGTGGAGGAATAGTCTTGGGTTCAACTTCATCTCTTTCGAATTTTACTTCCGTATCTGCAGAAACTGAGACCATTATTTCAGCTATATGCATTGGACAATGGCATTAACATATACAAGTGATGACTAAACAAAAGCTTGCACACCCTGAAAACCTCTGTAACCAGTAGCTGCAGCTTCATCATTTTTTAGATTATTTTCATCTTCCATAGCTAGATCCCATAAACTTTGAAGATCCTAAGATAAGCATTAATGAACAGTTACTCAATTTATGAAGTTGAAGAAAGCCAATGCCCTACGAGATTAATAATAATAAATAATCAAAAGGCAGAAGAAACATAAATACCAAGGCCAATGATCTAGCAGGCATGCCTATGGAAATACAGGAAAAGTACATAAAACCAATGATTCCCGCATGTACTTACATTAATTTTGAAAAGATGTTAACTATGCATGAAGTGCTAATGTTTAATAAAATATTTGCTTAAAGTCCATCAAAATAAATATTTGTTTAAAAATGTATAAATATTTTCCAAAAATAAAATAAAATTAAATAAAAAATGATATATTATAACTTTCGTAAAGAAAGCTTAGGATCTAGTTTTACGCTTTATTAGAAAATTAGTGATAATTTACAATATAATAAAAAACGCAGATAACAGTATAATAGTGTGTAGAAATAATTAGTAACTACTCCTCTGATCCTAAATATAAAACTTATTTAACTAATTTGATTAAATTAAAGAAGTTAATTAATATGGCATGCTTTTTCTAAAACACCCTAATCATCTCCTATAATTCTCCTATTTTGCTTGATTATTGTTGAACGAATATTAATTGGGATAATTTAAAAAAATATTGATAAATATAAAAAATAAATTTTATATTTATGATTAAGATTGACTCCCCAATTAGGTCCTATATTTAGGATCGGAGGAGTATATAATATTCTGGACAGGATATGCACAACAATACCTGCAGATCATCCGATGTTATGTTTGGAGTTTTATGTTGATCTGTCAAGGATGAAGCATTATGTTGAATTCCTGGAACAAGTACTTTATCAGATTCAGCAACGAAGGAAGATGTGGAGTCATAATCATGTGAAAATTTTCCAGCACGGATAAAACCTACAAAAGTCATCATTTGTCAAAGAAATGTTTCCAATACCACATATATATATATATATAGAGAGAGAGAATAATTAGTTTCACAAGCAAACCAAAATCTAGCATGTTCATGTATTTTTCAATCAAAACGGCCAATCATCAAATGTTGATAACCAGTTCTACAAAATCAGAAGACAAACTAATGTTATTTAATAGATAAACCTTGTTCTTCAAATATATCGAGCCACATATATGACGAAGCAATCGAAATTTGATCATTTGCGCTGAATCGCAAAAATACAACTTGGGGAAACACAATCCAAGAGGCAGGAAGCCCCATATGTAATTCAGTCAGTCTGACTGGTGCACCTCACTACTTCATAGCTAGTAACAAAGGCGCAGCCAAGATTGGCTGAGATTGAAAATATAAAGTTTGTCTAAATTTCGGAGAAGGAAGATGTATAATAAGTATATACATAATACAAAGAAAAACTCACAGTTCTACATAGAATAGGCATCCAGAATTCTAACTCAGAAATGACATATCAACAGCGGAAAACAGAGCTAAGTCAAAGTTGCTAGTTTATAATATGTCCTGAAATGAAATGAATAAAACAGTACTATCAAGTATCAAGGCGAGGTCGCTGGTATCAGAACATTACACTTCACAAAGTTACGTTTTAAATATAGAACCTGATGACAAAACAGCTCCAATGGGTTTAATCTCGATCAAAAGCGACAGTTCCGTGACTGTCTTTCACAACTGAAACAAACTAACCGGCTTCAACCAAGAAAATATATAGATTGCTTTGAAACCAACCCAACAAGGTCTTCCGAATATAGCTAGTTTAAAACATGAACCAAACAGAGCACTTACAAGTCGAACAACGAACACAAATCTTAAAACTAGAGAGAGGAAGGCGTATTACGAGATAAAGGGTCCTTCTTGAGAGAAAAGGAGAGCGACGGAGTCCTTTGATCGCCATGAAAACTGGACTGCGATGACTTGAACAACGAAGGAACGAGGGGGGGACGTAATCCTGACAAAGTAGAAGCCATTTTCAGGGAAGTAGAAGCCATTTTCAGGGGTTAAGGTTCAAAATGAGGAAGACGAAGTGTTAAAAAGAAGGAAGTAGACTGGTGTGAAGTGAGAATTCTAGGGGCTGAGAGTGAAAACTGTTGAGCAGAACGAGCCGAGATAATCGTGATCCCAAGTCATTATTCTTACCTTTCGTCCGGAAGAATATAGAAAGCAAACTGAAAACAAATATCACCCCAAAAAAAATACGAGAGGTGTTGTATGGTGGAGGCGACGGTTCCCCGCAGAGGAAACGGACGGTTCGTAACGCTACGTGTGAAGTAAGCATGGGGAGTGAGGGTGGAATTGTCTCGAATCAGCTGGCAAATATGAAAATCATCGTCATTATATCTGGATCTCAGTCAAGCAATCAATTAATTGATATATTGATATGCGGAATTACTGATTGATTGATGCACATCAATGTGCCAGCGGAAAAATATCAAATCAATTTAAAACTTACTGTATTGCGTAGTTCACAGGCAAAAAACCGTCTCATTTAAATTCTCTCAATTATGCCAACAACTTTTAACTCTAGTGACAATCCACACTTCATTAAATGAGAGATTAAGATTGTGGGATTAAATTAACTCTAAAGGAGGAAAAATAAATATTTATTCCTTTTACGTTTTATATAATTAAAATTTTAATTCAGATATAACAATCATAAAAAAATTTATAATGAAAATGTAAAAATATAAAATCCAGTTAAACATATACATTTATAGGTATTTTAATTAAAAACACTGGTAATAAATAATACAACAGTTTTTTGTTTGTTATAAAAAAATTTAGAAAGGGGTTGGGCTCACCCACGATCCAAAAGCAGGGCGAAATCTCCCTTCCTCTTAAGTTATACTAATATCAGCCAGGACGAGTCGTCTATTACCCTCAAACGTAAACCTAGGCACTTAGAAGTTAGGATGCATCCCTAAACATCGCGACTAAAATCACAATAAAGTAGTACTCTCCAGGGATCGAACACGTTCTAATAGTCGCATGTCTCACCTTTTTACCAGTTAAATCTACAAACGATAGGTAATAATATAACATTTATAATGAGAATATCTAAATTTAAGAATGCAAAATAAAATATAGAATTTTTTTTATCCTACCATAGAACAAATTGTAATTCAAGAAAGTTGATTAAAAGGTACAATTAAAGAACAAGAATTAATCCATTGTAAACTATCATTGTAAATCAATGTTGACCCTAATTTGGAATAATTTTCTAAAGACATTTTTCACATTCATATACACTTAAATTTAAGATTTCATACTTAAACAATTAAAACTCTTTTTACTAAAGGCCAACACTGTTAGTAAAGTTTTTTTGTTTGTCAACCAAAACATAAAAGAAGGAAGTTAGGTCTGGAGGGGCTCAAACCTTGGCTATACTAAAGTTCCAAGTTCCCAGCCTAGCCCCCTGGGGAGAGAATCCATGTTTTGCATGCCTTACAAATATCATTGATGAAATCTAGCGTTCACCCTCTCCTGGGTTTCAAACCGATTTTTATTGATAAACAACATATTGATATCGATGAAATACAACTCCACCGATTCAGTTGGAGAGAAATTGGACATGCTTAATTACAAAGTCGAGAAAAATATTATTTTTAAAATTAAAACCCATTGTGCACATATAAAACGCTAATACTGTCCCGCAACCATATCATTTTCACCCACATATAATATTCTCATAGACTTAACCTCCCCGTACTCACACGGGAAGGAGTTAAAGTTTACGTCGAACTTGTAGTCCTTGAAGTAAAGGAAGAAAATATTACATCAGGTAATCAATGTTAAAGTACAAAGTCCTGCTAGATATAAGTTAAACTATGTAGTTAGTTATCACATCTTATCCTTACAGAGTTGGCAACACAACCTTGAAACAAGGTTAATTCGGATTGAAAGGAACGCATATTTCACCGTGCAGACAAACTAATCATGAAAAATCTCCCCTCCAATATAATACTAGAGTCAATCCCCACCCCGCTCAGTCCCCACTTGCACAGCCCCTACAACCACAATGAACACACTCTATGACCTTTTCCTCCCTCAGTTGCTGGGGCACTCGGCAAACACAAGTTGTGGCAAAGTTGTGATCCCGTGGCTGCATGCACCTCAGGCAACACAAACGTTCATAGCCAGGCTGAAATTTCAAACAAATAAGCGGAGGGTTTACTTAGTCGAAACCCAAAAAGAATGCACAAATTAGAGGAGATGAATATATATCGAAACAAATTTAATTTTTACATAAAGGGAAGCACAAAATCCCCTGCATTTCTAGAAGCACTGTATTTTAGGGGTTGTTGTGACTGTAAGAAATAATATATTTAACCATAGTAGTAAATGAATTCGAAACTCTCATTTCCTTATATATTGCTCATATCAATATCATGACTCAGATCATCTTGAATATTTAATCTTCCATACTCTCAAGATATGCTTATATTCAAGTCCATGACTTTAATGGGGATAATCAGAGTTTTCCGATGGACAGTTCACAATTTTTAAATTCACATATAGAGCACTATGCACAATAGATATATTCTTTATAGCAAAAAAAATTATAGAGTTCATGAGAAGCACCTTCTTCCATTTTGCAATGAGGTTGCGATCAGCATAGCCTTGATCTAAACAAAATTCATATAATTCCTTTGAAATTTCCTTCCTCCGGTGGTAGAGGTCAAATATGTAGCGGCTCTTCTGATGTGCAATCTTAAATATAGGCCATAATGTCTCACATTTTCTTTTACCATCATGTGTATCATTCTCCGCTGCCATGGAAATAAACATTATAAAACAGTTCAAAGAGTTCCCAAGAAACATAATAAAATTTGTAAAGCATGCAAAAGATATAAAATAGTTACCTTCCCTCATTTTTGCTTGAAGCTCACGAAGGGTAGGCTCAATTAATTCCCAACCCTCTGGGTATTTAACGCGATTTGTCTTTACTTTTGGCATTTTCCAATCTGTCAAGTGAAACATGACATTGGAAGATAAATTGCCATATCTCCAACCAAACAATGTGTAACTTAATACGTAAACAATATCAGAAAAGCTATCCAATCAGTAGTTTAGATAAAAACTATCAAGGTGAGAGGATAATCAATCACCAAACAAATATCTTACAGCATTGCACAAGAGAAAGACTATTCCATTAATGCTACAAGTCAAACAGAAGTTTGCTAAAGAGAGATCATAATATTAAATTTTAAAAAGTTCAATCTTTGTTTGCTTGCCACTTTATTTAGTTTGGGATAAAATAGTTCATTTCACGATGCATTAACCTGGTTTTTACTGGCGAGGTCCTCTAATAAGTGCTCTATGGGACTGGAGTGTTTTATGGCACAGTGCTTAGGGCGATTGCCCAATTTTTATTTTTATTTTTAAAAAAGTCGCTTTCCAAATTAAAATTCCAACTTTGAAACAAATAACAACATCAACTCAACAAAGAGGCTACGCTGCCTCCCATCCCATGTTTAACACACTGAAATTCTGCTAAAAAACTTTTCAGCAACTACTTAGATGCTGCTTGCAACGACATCCAAGAGAAAAAAGAAAACAAAAGATCAACCACTTCAAAACAGGCCGTGTATTTTAAAATATGTCAATGTTAACGCATAAGCTATAAATAAAGAGTTAACCACCAATAGTTTGATGCATAGCCCCGAATGAAGGGCACCCAACCCAAGACCGAGTGATGATTTTCATGACAATAAATAAGCTACCATAGTCACAAATCCACTTCAGGAAAGAGGTATCTTGAGAATTGAGAGATGAAAAACATTACATATTGGCAAACTATCATGCGCCTCCAAAAATATTCCGTCTCCGAACTAATCAAAACGGGATTTTGCATAAAGGGTAATAGGAAGCAAGTGCTGATATCAAGTAGCCAAGACCGAATAAGGAAGCAAGTTCACAGCTAGTAAGACTCACTGTTATTCTATCAGATATTTTTAAATTTCAATTAACTTCAACTGTGTACCTGGGGTTCAAAAAATAATCACGCTTCAGTTAATAGAAACTTCAATTGCGAGAAGGATTACAGCTTATAGTAATATCAAACGTTACCAGGAAGCCATGTAAAATTTAGTACATAATATGTTGCATTAACTGTAACTGGATTTCAAAAGAAGGATTTCCTAGAAAATAAGAGTAGCAATTAGATTTCAGATCCCAAAAATTCCACATTCGAACGAAAGGATGGTGCAGAGGAAGAAGTTGGGTACCTGAATCGAAGAAAAATTAAGAAACTGTAAGTTGTCGGCGGTCCACTGTAGTCCCGCTAGGGTTCAGGTACAAGATGGCCGCGCGGACAGGGCCGAGGTTGACAGCGCCCGTGGCTGAAAATCCTTTCTCGGGGAAAGGAGCGGAGATGCAAGAAGAATGTCTATTTATATGACGATAATTAGAACTCTGAGCCTATGTGATAGAGAGATGGGGCTGGGTTTAAGTTTTTGGGTAATAGGTTATAAGAAAAAAATTTAAAATTAATTTTAGATAATACGAGGAAGAGCTTTTAAAAAAAAATTTAAATAATTCTTATGGTTAATAAATTACAAAAAATAATATAAGATAAAATAATAATTGTATAAAATAAAATTTTAAATTTATATTTTATATTTGATATTAAAATAATAAATAATATATATTTATATTTAATTTATTAGTTAATTAATAATAAATAATTAACAATTTATAAACTAATTAGAAGAACAATAGGAATAAAATTTTGGCATGTTCATAGTTAATAACTTTATTATTTAATTAATTTGCAGTTTTATTTTGTGCATAAAATTATAAGAATAAAAATCTACAATTAATTTTATTATTTTTCAAACTTCATAATAATTAAGTAATTTCTTTACAGTTGTTTTTGTAATTTGCGTTTGCTTTTTATGACATTAGAAAAAGGAAGAAGGAGGAACGAGTAAGCATGTTGAAACTTGAAACAGTATGTTTTAATTTTATATTTCCTTGTACATAATTTTTAATTTAATTTTATATATTTTGATATGTCAGCCAAAACCAAAGAGTAGTCGACGCCGACACGGGATAAAGCCCCCATCCACCCCCATATGCATTAAAAGGGAATTACGATTAACTAGAACCATAACAAAATCAAATTACCTAAAAACCATATAAGAAACAAAAATCACTCATCACGGTGGAAATCGTTCAAATTGCAGAGCAGTGTGCGATTCATCTCTAAGCATCCATCAAGAAATCATCAAAGGGATACAGAGTGTGAATTAGAGATAACCAATAAAAAAGGAAGAAGAAATTGTCATACCCAAATGAGCATGAACGCGACAGACTTCAACGGCGACGTCAAGGACTTCCAGGGATTGAGGAATGGGGAAAATCTTGAAGAGTGAACCCCATCGTCGTCGCTGGCAAAGAGACAAATCGACTAGAGAATTATTTGACCGAAGACCCAGATCTAGAGGACGAACAACAAAAATCGTGATGGCTACCAAAGTGACGACATTTGAATCTTTATCAGAGGGCTAGATCTGGAGCGATGGAGGTTGATGAAGACGCTTCATCACCGCCGTTGTTGGCAGAGACTCATTTCGTCGTCACTGGTGGAGCTCGTTGCGGCCATCACTTGTGGAGAAAGGTCGGTGAGCATGGAAGAGGGAAGGAAAAAGAGCAAACGTGGGAGCAAAAGGCTCATCAGGTGCGACGGCGATTAGACAGCCCAAAAGAGAGGGGAGAAACAGACTAAAATAATCATTAAATAACTTAAAAGTTATTTTTTATACTCAAAAATTATTTTTAAAATTTTATCTAAAATTATAATTTAATCTATAGATCTAATTGGGGACTCTGACCCAATGCTATTTGGTCCATAATCGTGTATTAGATCAGCTGAATTTTTTTTTTGAAAATTAATATAAATTACAAATAATTGTGGTCATCCATGACGCCATTAAGATGCCCGCCGCCTCGTCCGATTGTTCCACGTTGCATCGCCATTTGACCTTTTCCTTTTTATGTTACGGGCATTCCTAGTCATTTTGACCAGACCCCACGTATCATTATATCCATTATTTTATGTTGAGTTTTCTTAATCTTCTCTCTACAGCATAGACTCCTTTGTCCCGAGAGTGAGGTCAAACGGACCATATGCTGGGAGATAGGTCTTTCTGCTTCATGGACGCTCGACATAATGAAGGTCAGCCCCTGACACTATCCAGACCAGAGGAGGATCCATAAAATGGGAAAGCATGCTGTTCAAGTTAACTTACGTTGGTGAGGGTAGCAAATACTCTCGCATCCTTAGACAAAATGTTGAGGATTTAGTTCTCAGCACTTTACGTATCAAACAAGTCTACTAGGAAGAGTTCGACTATTGCCCACCAACAATATCTCTGTTTTTTAATTATAAAATATAGTTAATTTTTTAAATAAATTTATTAAATAATATAAATTAATTGATTATAACTAACATCAAAATTAATTAACTAATTTAGATATATTAAAAATATATAATATAAATTTATCATGAGATATTTGATTTGATCATAATTAATTTATTTATTTAGATTTATAGATCTATTTAAAAAAATTAACTATATTTATAATTAAAATTGTAGGTATTATTTTTTTTAAATAAATAGTCATCGTTTCTAGTGGACTATGCTCCTTGTTGACAATAAAAATGAAAATGGTTTCACAATGGTTCGTACATACAAAATTGGACTGGATTAGGTTCCATGTAAATGCAAAAATATTATTTTAATAAAAATGCCTTGAATTTAAGGTGTTTATTGTTATTGGGAAAATATTCTAAGAGTAAAATTATTTTAAAATACTAAATATTACTAAAAAGATATTTTATAGTGTTGAATATAAAAATATTAAGTATTACTAAAAAAATTAAAATTAAATACAACTTAACCCATATTAATTTTGAAATAGAGACGTGAGTCAAAATATATTGGGCTGATTTAATTTGTTTGCAGGGCATCTGCATCAAAATTTGAAGCAAGGTTCTATCGTGCTCCACGTCTACATCCTTATCGCCACTATTTTTTTGTTAAACCAAAACTTCTAGATGAACGTAAGGATTTCCTAGAATCATGTAACCATGTAATTATATAGTTTCCATCTTCATTTAAAAAATGCTACAAAGATCAAATTCCATTTACGCAATTATGCAATCATGTAATAAGAGGGGAAAAACGATAAAAAAAAGCTACACAATTACGTGAGACTAGGACTCAACTGAGCCTATTTTTCATCTGTCATTTGTTGGCTTTAAAAAACGGCATCAAATACATTGCGGAGGTGAAAAAAAAACTCGGAGAATGTAGCTTGTCCCGACAAGATATCAACGTGCAGTTATCACAATAACATCAACATATTTTGCCCCGAGCGGCATATCGATAGATTTAATTACTATTGGATGGACCAACGGGGATTGATCCGAGTAGTAAGCGGCTCGGTATCGCTTAAGCGAGGTCTCGAGTTCGAGCCTTGGCGTACGCAGAAAATTCCCGTTGGGAGACTCACCCACCATAGCCAGGTGCGCGACGCGGGTCAGATCCGGATGTAGTCGGGGCAAAACTCCGGTGAACCGGGTAGGCAATAAAAAAAATTTACTATTGGATGGTATACAAAAAAAAAATTACTATTGGATGACCTGCTTACTTTTGCCCTGCCAATACATGAATTAATATTGAAGATTATACTGACTTTAGCTCACCGTTGGCAAGATCCTTCTGCGACGCGTGGATATTCTCACCGATTCCCATCTTGGGATCTAGGAGCTGGGACAAACTAAAATTGGTTACATGTTAATTTGTTTCAACATTTTTGTCACATTTACCACACGTCAGGATTTGGTTGGTCCTGCTTATAAAAGAAATGGTCTTAAATACCCAGTTCTGGGATAAGCCTCAGCACCATTGCTGAGAGAATCCATTTCTCGCGCAAATTTCTCCCCTTTGTTTCTAGAATTCTAATTCTCGTTCTCCTTCCAGATCAGCCCCTCTGGACTTTATTATTCCTTCTTAGCCCGAAATTGTATAATAATTTGAGGTATCGTGCTCCCGTACCTGTGTTCACACTAACATCAAATCCCCAAAAAAATAAATAAATTAAAAAGATCACAATTATTACAAAAACGGCCCAATCAGCTTCCGCGGAGGGGCCGCTCTATAAAAAGATCTGACCAATTACGCAGCCTACACCGCATCTCCATTCTCAGCTCGAGTGTCATTTCTCACTGCATTCGATTTGTACCGATCGTCTATGGCGAAGACTTTCAAGTACGTGATCCTCGGAGGAGGAGTCGCGGCGGTGAGTTCTCCCATCATCGTGCCTCTTTTGCTTGATCTGATCCTTTTTGGAATTTCCTTTTGATTCTCCACTTTTAAATCTTGTGTTATTGCCTTTTTACCCGTTCCTTCTGTTTGATTCGTGTCAATTTACGTTGGTTTCTGGAATTCCTGCACAATACGTTTAAATCGGAGCTATTCGGGATAATTTTGCCGGCCGGAACGGCCTAGAGACTTTAGAATTATGCAAACTTACTGCGTGTTTGGTCTTGGTGCTTTTACAATAAAGTTTTTGGGTTCCAACGTGAAACCAAACATACTTTTCTTAGTATCTTCTTAAGCATTTGGGTCTCATCTCATGTGTCTAAGACTTCTTGCGAATCTTAGGAGGCACCCAATTGACGGAAGTCTGGCTTTTAGTTCCTTGTTTTATTTGACTCCCTGGAACTTGTAAATACGCCATGCTTTCTTTTTTAAAACTTTAAATGTAATTGCACAGATAAGGTTAAGATGAAACTTAGATACTACTTGACTTTTGACGGTATTGTTTTGACTTTTGACAAAGCTTGCGTTGCATAGGACTGGTCTGCAATTTCTGAATGCATATTTTAGCTTTCGATACTTCTGCTTGGACATGCTTCTAGTTGTCCACATAGCAAGAACATAATTAGGCTTCCTTACCCGGAAAACTTTTCTTACGTGTGATTTATTATATCATCTCCATTTTCATTCCCCATGGCTCACATCTGTTCAATGTTGTAGGGTTATGCAGCAAGAGAGTTTGCCAAACAGGGCCTTAAGCCAGGGGAGCTGGCAATCGTATCTAAAGAAGCGGTAAAATATAATGCATCTAATTTCTGCGCTCGCACGATTTTCCATTCTTAAACTTTTTTCCTTCCCTCGCATTTGTTTGTGAAGGCTTTCCTAGCATACCTTGGTAGGACCGTAGGAAGATGCAAATAATGATTGCTTTTCCATTGATTTTTCTTTTATTGGCCAAAAACTTTACATTGATCAGGTCACAAAGTTTAATATCATTTCATATTTATATATGTTATACTGATATATAACCTAGCAAGTTGCAATAATAAATTTTGATTGCATCTGGAGGCAATGTTCATAGACTTTATCTGTCAGCGGTCGGCCGTCCAAGCTGCACTAAGCATTGCCGCTTAGTCTTTATATTTCGTTTTGTAGATTTTGTGAGAAAGTATTCCCTTTTCTTTGATAAGAAATATGTTCCTGTCACATACTGCTCTCTAAAGTTTATGCATGCATCAAATTCACTGGGGGCATGTGACTGGAATTTGTTATCCTTTTCTAGAGAGAAAGGATTTCTGCAAAAACCTGTCCTGTGGTGCAATTTGTCTTTTTCATTGACGATGCCTGTAAAATCATTATCGTTCTTTCTATTCGTTGTATATCTTTAGTGCTCTCTGCTGATTATTCTTTTGAATCTTAGCATCTATTACTTGCACCCTATGCAGTTGTTTCCTCCTACATATTCCCTTATTCATTGTACATTTGTGCAGGTTGCACCTTATGAACGTCCTGCTTTGAGTAAGGCTTACCTATTTCCAGAGTGTAAGTATCTAAATCGTTAGATGTGCGTGTGTTCTTTTTTCTTATTCCCTCCCTTTGTTTCTTGGACCAACTCTTTGTGCCAATGGCTTTTATTACCGTAATTTTGCACACATTTTTGTGAAACTTTTAAGAATTTCAAAGTCAATTGTTAGCTTTGTTGTTAATCATGGTTTCTTGTTTTTCTCACTCTGTTTAATATATGAAACATTTGGGTTTTGCAGCTCCTGCTAGACTTCCTGGATTCCATGTATGTGTTGGAAGTGGAGGAGAAAGATTACTTTCTGAGTGGTATACAGAGAAAGGTGATGCAGGCTTTCTTAGATGGTTTATTTAACCAATATGCGAGTCATCTAGTCAAATGAAAGTTATACAAAATGGAAAAATGGAACTGAACCTAAAAATAGCTTTCTCATGCAAATTTAACTGGTGATTGCAGGGATAGAGTTGATCCTCAGCACAGAAATAGTGAAAGTAGATGTTGCCGCAAAATCTCTGATCAGTGCAGCAGGAGAAACAATCAATTACCAGATTTTGATTATTGCTACTGGCTCAACAGTAAGAATTATTGTGGATAGAATATGAAAATTCCGCATCCATTATTTTCCAAGCTTTCTAGGTATATTGATACCTGTTGCTCTTGTTTTGCAGGTCATAAGGTTGACAGATTTTGGTACGCAAGGAGCAGATGCCAAAAACATCTTTTACTTGAGGGAGGTTGAAGATGCAGATGTACTGTATGCGGCAATCAAAGCGAAGAAGAATGCAAAAGCTGTGGTTGTTGGGGGAGGATACATCGGTTTGGAGCTTAGTGCAGTGCTGAGACTTAATAATATTGATGTTACCATGGTCTACCCAGAACCTTGGTGCAGTAAGTGAAGACCTATTTCTGTTCCTCTATGCACATCTCACCCATTTGTTACTCTTCTTCTTCCAAGCTCTGAAGTTTTGAATTGTTATTGCAGTGCCACGCCTTTTCACATCTGGTTTAGCTGCTTTCTATGAGGGATATTATAAGAACAAGGGGGTCAACATCATTAAAGGCACTGTTGTGGTTGGGTTCACTTCTAATTCAGATGGAGAGGTATGATTTGATTGCTCTCCAAATTCTGTTATTGGGTGAAAATTTTTAAGTGGCAAAGCCAATTGAATTTAACATCATGATTTTCATCTTACATTCAGGTAAAAGAAGTCAAACTGAAGGATGGCAGGGTTTTGGAAGCTGATATTGTTGTTGTTGGTGTTGGAGGAAGGCCTCAGACAGCTTTATTCAAAGGGCAGGTTGAAGAGGAAAAAGGTGGAATCAAGGTCAGTGGTACTATATCCATAATTTCAAGAGAAATACAAACCAAAAAAAAAAAATTACTCAATGATTGTTGCATCTGGCCATTGACATCCAAGATGGCATTTTGATGGTTGCAGACTAATGCCTTCTTTGAAACAAGTGTTCCTGGCGTATATGCTGTTGGTGATGTTGCTACTTTCCCTTTAAAATTGTATGGTGAGTTGAGAAGAGTTGAACATGTTGATCATGCTCGCAAATCAGCAGAGCAGGCAGCGAAGGTTAGCAGCCTCCCTAAATACGTCAATTCTTTTCTTGACCTGGGATATGCAGTGTTTCAGGCTACTGCGAATTAAAGGCTCAATAGTTTTCTGGTTCTCATAATGGCTATCTTCTGTCGAAACTCGAGTAAGTTCACATGTTATGATGTATATATGATCATAATATTTTATTCTATGCAGGCCATCAAGGCAGCTGAGGAGGGAAAAACAATTGAGGAATATGATTACCTTCCATACTTCTATTCTCGTTCCTTTGATCTGTCTTGGCAATTCTATGGTGACAATGTTGGCGATACAGTGTTGTTTGGAGACAACAACCCGGAGTCACCAAAGCCCAAGTTTGGAACATACTGGCTCAAAGACGGCAAAGTTGTTGGGGCCTTTCTGGAGAGTGGAACTCCTGAGGAGAACAAGGCCATTGCCAAGGTTGCAAGGGTTCAGCCTCCAGTACAGGATATCGACGGGCTTGCAAAGGAAGGTCTTTCCTTTGCCTGTAAAATATGATTGCGTAAGCGATTGCATGGGGATCGCGAATACTAATCGTGTTTATTTCTATAGAGAACTTGTTCTGTATTGACTTCCTTTTGCTCTGTATTATCTCTATGGAGAACTTGTGTGTCTTTATTTTCT
Organism: Leucaena leucocephala; assembly: GCA_037074615.1. NCBI lineage: Eukaryota > Viridiplantae > Streptophyta > Magnoliopsida > Fabales > Fabaceae > Leucaena > Leucaena leucocephala. The sequence goes on along the minus strand of CM073521.1, from coordinate 6,823,546 downwards.
TTCAAATGCATATTTGTTGTTGGCTGGTAGCAAGGGATATCCTTTAACCTAATCTTTTCACATCTCTCTATATCTTCTCACGATGGACCTAGTATGATATCTGTGTGCCCCATGAATAAGACGGCAAATAAGAATTTAGGCTTCATTTCAGCAGACTGTTGTGTTTTATTTGTTCTTTTTTGGTTCAAATATAACGAAAGATAACCTTGTTCGGTTAGCGAAATACTAAGAATGAGAATAAATTTTGATAAAATAAAATAATTATGCGCTTGTGCATTGTACGCCATGAAAATAAATGAATACATTTCTTTTTAATCTCTAATGATAATGTTATTCTAAAATATTTCATTATTGTTTTAATTATCAGAAAATATTTTCTGCGTGTTTAATAAAAAAATGTTAAATATTCAATATAATTATAACTATTCTTCAATAATATGAGCAACACGCCTTTGCAATGTTTAAAAGGCCTTACTAAATTTTCATGGTTCATAACGTAATAATTAAATAAAAAAATAATTATATAATATATAATAATTTTATATTCTTAAATATAAAATATATTTAACTAATTTAATTAAATTAAATAAATTATTTTTTTTAAATATCTTAATCATTTTCTTTAATTATTTTTCTCCATAATTATTATTATTAAGAGAATATCAATAAAAATAATTTAAAAAATTAAAAATAAATATAAAAAATAAATCTTTTATATTTAAGATCCTGATTAAATTCTATATTTATATTTAGTAGGAGAGGAGTAACAACCATATCACATTAAATGATATAGTAAATAGACGAAGTCTTGATAGCAAATCTAAAGTAATGATGCAAACATTAAAGGAGTGAAAATCCTTGATCAAGTTCTTAACATTAATTATTAACTCTGGAAACCTGATAGTGGAAAGGAACGATGAAAATATACATTCAATTAAACAAGCTAGTAATTGAAATACCGATGGCTGGCAAAGATGAATCCAAATACGCAATTGCTGTAGAAATACGTCAAGAAAAATAACAAAATTGATTCCACTAAAAAAGAGTCAAACCCAAATTTAAATTCCAGAACATCTTAGACAAATTAAACACCAACCAGAACTTTACATAGATCATTAATACGAATGACACGACATTGCTCTTCCAAACAAAACTTCGACCAAATTAAAAACATCTAGATAAAAGAACAATGGCCTTAATCGAAGAGGCTGAAGCCCATATCCTGCGTCACAAATTGGAGGGGGCAAACGAAAATCAATTAACAATATGCATAAACCAATAGACAAGATAGCAATATATGTACATGCTTGTCAATTAGGCTCCGTTTGCGATCAACAAAGGAAAAGCAATCCATTACATAAAGATTCAGATGTTATATTTAATATATTTATCTAACCATCACTCGACAACTATTATACATTTACTTGGTATTATTAAAGTTTAAGAAAATAAGTCATATGACATTTAAAGATTACTTTTTCTATACGATCGGATGCTTGACAAGAGCTCTTAAAGGTTAAAACGAATGATTCGCAAAAATTAATGGGCAAGGCAGAATAATCGGGCAAACAAAACTTACATCGTCAGACTCCTCTTTCTCCTCCACCTTCTCCTCTTTCTTTGACTCAGCCGCAGCTGGAGCAGCAGCGGCACCACCAGCTCCAGGCGCAGCAGCCACTGCAACTGCAGCCCCACCACCACCAGGCACTGAGGCCAACTTTTCCCTACCGCTGGCAATAACCTCCGTTATGTCTCTATCCTTCAATTCAGACAAGAGAAGCTCAACTCCATCATCATCTGCTTCTGCTCCAACTGCACGTTCCAATTGAACAAGAACTATGTCAGTAGAATGAGAATTTAATTTCTCAAGTATTTGAAAATTTTTATAAACAAAATTTAAGCATGAGATCCAAGAAAATAGCACTCTTCCATGACATTAAAAACTAGTACATTACACATATTTCAACATTTTCATATTTCTTGTGCATAAAGATATAATACTACTCCAGGAAACTAAGTCTAAACATGAGTAATAATCAAGTATGAATGACAAAATTGGAGCAATTAGTTTGGTTTAATCGTCAACAAGCCCCAAGATATTATGCTCGCTACACGATACTACCAAGTAATAACTTTACAGTGATTCTGCCCCATGATATAAGTAAACTATCCTCTCCAGCAGTTGATACTTCCGTATTGTCAACAAATAAGATATAAGGAAAAACAAAGAGTTGAGCGGATCAAATTGAAAAAGAATAAGGTATACCAGAGCCAAGGATATTTTTGATATCATCGGCGGAAGGGCTAGTGTTGCCACCCAACACGGCGAGCAAATACGCAGCGATAACCTTCATATTCTGCCAAATTATCCGAGCATTCGATATAAGGAAAAAGTTTTACCCAAATTCTTAAGAAAACAGAGGGACCTGAAGCGGGGCATCACCTGGGAATATGGAGATCCGGTCCGGAGTGATTACGAGAGAACGAGCGGCGAATTCCAACGCAGACAGGCGAATGAAGAGGAACGGCCTTGCAATTTCATAAATAGTGCTAGGGTTTATTTTCTCTTGGACTCACTAATTCTATATCAATATGAGCCCAGATGCTAATGGGCCTGATTCGATTAAAAAAGATTCTAAAGATTTTTTTTTTCGTCCTGGATACTATATAATCACAATGTCTAATAATTTTTACAAAAAAAATAAAGTAAAGATTCATATCAGCGGCAAAGTACGTTACAATTTTGCCGTGCATGCTCGTGTATCTGAAATCTGATTCTTTTTGTCAAACTGAACTCTGATTTAGAGCCTGTCTACCCAAGATGGAAAGGAGAGGAAATTTTAATAAATTCGATGTAAAAGAAATAGTTATGCGGGATTATCAAATTTAATAAAGAAAAGCTACCAGATAAAATCGTAAGAAAAAATTTGGGGGAATCTATTTAAGTCTCAAGAGAACTTATCTATATAAAATTTTATAAAATTATCAAATTATTAAAAAGTTCGTAGAATCGTAGTACATAAAATTTGGACAAATAAATAGTAATTTGCTTCATTTATTAAAAAATGGCACAAATAACAATTTAATGTATTATAATTGACCAATCAAGTGGTAACGAATGTCATCTCATATAATATTGGACGTAATATTTTGAGAAAAATAGAGTTATCATTTGTTACTGATTAACTTATCAATTACAGCACATAAAATTATCATAAAATCTCTCCCCCTGAGGTCTCATAAAACTTATCAATAATTTAATAATCTTATAAAACAAAAATTTTTTAAAATAGGATTTGAGTGGGATTCTCTTAAAAATTAATGAAAAGCTTTTAACTCCATCCCTCCAATTCTTTTAAATCAAACCCAATAAAATTTTTTATTGTCTCCATTTCCCTCATGACAAACAGACCATTAAGTACTGCTGATTTGATGTATAAGAATCGATTAAAAAAATCTTATAAAATTTATTTTAATTATAAATATAATTTTTAATTTACTTTATTTTTTATATATTGTAGTTTTCTCAAACCAATTAGTATAGTTTATTTTGAACTAATATATAATTTAACACAAATATATTTTAGAGAAATTATGTGATGTGTGTTATAATTAACTAATTATCTAATTTTTTTGATGTATCTAAATTAATTAAATAATTTTTATATTAAGAATTATAAAAAAATGAGATATGTTCAAAATCTGCATGAATTATATATCATAATGATATTGACTGATGACTCATCTAAAATAAATTATATTTTATTTTATTTAAAAAAAAATCATAAACTTTTTATATTAGTCATCAATTAAGTTATTATATTTAAATCTAATAGAGTTCAAATCACGTAACATTACTAAAATATAGGTATTCCTGGGCTCATGTTCCGATATCAATATGTGATGGGTAATATCAGTTGGCAATGCCCTTAAAATTTTGGCATCATCACTTGAATATTGTGAGGTAGAGATAATAATGAGTTTTTAGCGATCGAAAAGAAATATAACAATCTAAACAGAATTATCTCAACTCATGGTTCCTATTATATATCCATTATTCTGCATAGTTTTTTTTTAATGTACAACGTGATTATATTATATGATATTAGCATCATTGATTCGAATTTAAGACCCAATAGCAGGTGAGAGCAATGTGCTCGACCTTGTATAATCTAACCAGAGTATAATCTGCATGTATACCTAATGCACGTGAGAACGTCATAATCTGAAAGATTAATTTACGGTAAATGATAGGCTCCTATGCCTTCCGATATTATCCTTATGTCGCTTTCATTTTATAAAGGTGGATTATCTTATCGCCTTTAATCTACTATATCAAACTTGGGCACATATATCTTCCACGTGTTATTTCTAATAAAAAAGCTGAAAGTATGAATCATGCTGTGGGGAGTTGGTTACACTTCGGCTAGGCCAGGACTTAAATTGGCTGTAAATGTGGAGAGCTGAGTGAATTTGAAAATTCAACACGTGAATATCTGTGTCTAATGTGATTAAAACAAATAACATACATGGCAGTTTTTTGAAAATTATTTTAAAAAACTCGTGGCGTCCCCCATGAGAAAAAAAGAAATATGGAACCTTTAAGCAATGCATAGCATGTGAATTAAAAGTAAACTCAAACCTTTTAAGCATATTACCAATCTTAAATAAAATGACACATTTCATAAGAATATGAAGCTAATTTTTGTACGTGGACTTGGAGGAGAAGTGACTGTGCGAAATGGAAAACCTGACACACAATCGCGAAAGTCTTTGCAACGCTCATAAACCAAATTCTACAGAGATCGTGCAATAGACTAAAGTGCGTGCACAAGTCACTCGCGACTATAAAGTGGGGTGGTGGGCAAGCTGCTAAGTGCCGAGGAATTCATCGTATGTAGCAAATGCAACACACAGTGGCAGCAGATCGCAAAGTTGTTCATGGACTTGCTCAAATTTATGTTTGCGAGTGTGTGTGTGTGTTTTGTGTGGTTGTCTAGAAAAAGAGTTTTTTAAATTTCTTGTTTGCTTTAGCCATGTGTAACACAAGACTACACATGCCCTCAGCAATTCGAAGATTTCAGATTTTATATGTGCGTACACAACTATGTTAAATAATTGGGATACATTCCAGGCTGCCGGGATGTTAGATCATGCTTTTAGCGGTAAAAGGCATGATGCCTGTTTTTCCTTTTTGTTTGCCTTCCCAAACCGGTCGAAGGAAATAAACAGATATTCCTAGTGTAGTGTGACTTTTAAGAGAGGGAATGGGGGGAAAGGGTGATGTGTAGTGTAGTCAATATTAATGACAAGTGGGAAAGAGACGCACCACAAAATTGACTGCCAATCCACCGCATGCGCATGCCCATCTCCTTAGTGCTTACTTCTCCCTCATGTCTTAATTATAAATTATAAAAGTTATTTAATTTTTTTAAAAAAATAATTAATTATTTATGATCAAATATAATCATTTAAAATAACTTCATATTATATAATCCTTAATATATTAAGATTAATTAATTAATTTTAATATTAATTGTAATTTATTTAATTTTAAATTTATCTAAAAAAAATTAACTAATTTTTTATAATTATAATAGGAGGTAGTAATTAACATGCTCCGAGCATTCAAATTCAATCCACTACATATTCCCTTTTTAGGTGGCCCCCATGCCTATGCCCCCTTTTCCAAATGTTGAAGGGCTCTAATTATATATGGAATGCTTTTTTTGGGTAATATGCAACGTGAATCACATATAAATAGGGATAGACCGGAGCTCTAAGCGTCTGTTTAATTTAATTTAAAACTATAGCTTAAAAAGTACTAAAATTTAAACAAACAATTATTACATATTTAAAAGAACTATTAGAATAAATTTTAATTTTAAAAGTTTAAAATTATAATTTTAAATAAATTTATATGACTGATTTTTGAATAGGAAAAAAAATTTAGAATGTATAATAAATATTTTGTCTATTATTTTATTCTTTATCTTTTAAGATAATTTATTTATTAATAAATATCTAAATATTTATTTTTTAAAATCAATTTTTTTCACAATATATTTTAGAATCGATTTTCTAAAATTTATTTTTTAAAATCTAAATCAAACTGCCTTATTGGAAGAGTTGGGATCATACACAGCATATAGTAGTATAATGTGTGTGTTTAGATAAGATTTTAAAAAATGACTTATGAAAAAAAATAGATTTTTGGACAACTTCTATAAAAGGGTTTTTAGATAAGAGTTTATAGAAAAAAAAAAGTAATTTTGGATAAATGAGTATTTGGATAATTGTTATAATTGTAATTGAAAAATTACTAAAAAGGGTATGTATGAGAGATGGGAGAGGAGAGAGGGTAAAAAAGATAGAGGAGAGAGAGTGGAGAAGATAGAGGAGAGATGAGAGAGGGTGAAAAAAATAGAAGAGAGGGGGTGGAAAAGATAGAGGAGAGAGGAGAGAGAGAGGAAAAGATATAGGAGAAAAGAGAGAGGGTGTAAGAAAAAATAAGAGTAAAATAGTAATTGAGTAGTTAAAAAGAGTTTTTACTGTTATAAAAGTTACTCTGACTAACTTATATGAAACTATAATTTGGTCTAAAAATCTATTTAAATAAATATAACTATTTATTTTAAAAAAATTAAACTAAAATTTAGGATAATTTTTTTTTAAATTATAATTTTACTTGATTCCGAACAGCTCCAATGAATGAGAAAGAAAAGTGGTTGTGAAACTCTTGAAAACAACATAGCCAAAGTCAGATACGGCCTCACCATCCGTACACAAGACCAATGCGACGTCGTCACTCACTAGTACCTGGGATGAATTCTTATTTAAGGTCAGAGGGGTAGGTGGTCTTTGGCCAATACACAATCTACACGCACGCACCGGATCCCCCTATCCTCTCCCACTCATCTGTTTCCACATTCCCTCTTCATTCATTTAACTTGGCAGAGCTCAATTAAAAGCTGGCAGGGCTACTGGAAGCGCATTAAAGAAACATTAAAACCCCTCAATATAATCTAGGCAAAAGGCATATAGAGTTTCAAATTAATTTTAGAATAATAATTAATATTTAAAAATATAATTAATATATTTTAAATTAATTTTAAAAATATGATTAATACTTTAAAATATTTAAATTAATTTCATTTTATTTTTTAATAATAAAAATATAAATTTATATATAATTTATGTCATATAAATTTTTATTTTAACATATTATTATTTAAAATATTATATTTATCATATTATTTAAAAAAATATTAAATAAACGTTAAAATTGATATTGTATATAATTTTTATATATAAAAATTAAAAAAATTTATATTTTATTTATTGTAATTTATTAAAAAAATACTATAAATATGATATTTTAAGTAATAATATGTCAATATAAAAAAATTATATAGTATATATCAAATCAAATTTTATATTTTTATTAACAAAAGATAAAATTATAACAATTTAAATATTTTAAAATATTAATTATATTTCTAAAATTAATTTAAAATATTAATTATATTTTTAAATATTTTAATATACTAATTTTTTTAAAATTAATTTAAAATGTTAAATACACATTTGTCCCACAAGTCTATATTTGAAGAAGATCCAATTTACCCATTCAAACAGGTCAATTATTATAGCTACTACTGTTCCTTTTTTCTTAAAACAAAACTAGGCAGATCATTTGAAAGCACAACAAATTCAAGGGAAATAAATACTAGACCATCAGGAGTACTTCTTTCTATCCTATCTACAACACATTTTTCTGTGGTATAAAACAGAAACAAGACATTTTTCTCTCGACCTATTTAAAACACACTTTAACCATCCGTTTGGTACAAGGGATTTTGGGAAAAAGGAGAGGAGGGGAGGAATTTTTCTTTCCTAACTTTGTTTGAGTATATAAAATTTGTAGGAAGGGATGGACATATTTTTTAAATTTTGTTTCCCCTCTTTAACTTTATCTCCCCTCTTAAATTAGAAGAATTTAAAAAAAAATATTTATATTTTATAATATTAATATATTCATAATTTTTTTAATATCTTAATATTATCTTTATATTATAGTTTATTAAAATATTCTATAAATAATATATGGATAAATTTATCTATATAAAAATATTTTTCTTCCCATTCTTTCTTGAACTAAATAAGATAATATAGAAATCCCTCCCCTCCCCTCTTTTAATGTTAATTCAAATAAAGTAATAATAAAATTCCTCCTCTTCTCTTCTTTTCCTTTTTTCTATTAAAATCCTTCCCCTTTCTTCCCCTCGATTGAGCCAAACACACCATAAGAAAGCGTATTTTGTGATAATTTTTTTTATAAAATTTTATATTTATTATTTACTACAAAATTTTTTAAGTAGACAATTTTTTAAAAATATATATATTTAATATGGGTAAAGTATGATTTTTTTTAAATCTTTAGATATATTTAGCAAGTTTTAAAAGTTTTCTTTATCTTGACAAAAAATACGGTAGATCACTTATAAATAAGATTAAAAAAATATTAAAAAAAGCTAAATTATACATAATTTCTATTAATTTTGAGTAAGTTGTATATAATTTACTTAACATTTTAAAGTTCAAATTCAACCCGTTGACCTTTTATTTTTTTATTACCGACTCCTTATTATTATCTTTCTAATACATCACATCTTACATGGCATACTATGTAAACTAATAATTTTATTATAATCAATCTTTTTTTATATGAGGGTTAAAATGTCATTTTATTTTGTTTAAAAAAAAAAGACCTTCGTCTTCATTGCATCTCCTTGTCGTATGCAATGAAAACCATTCGCTAATAATCTATGCAATTGTTCATAAAAATATACAGGGGCTCATGCGCTTCTTCTTATTAGTGGCGCCTAAGCGCTTAAGCAGAAAAACGGTATGGCTTAAGCGCCTAAATATACTGGAAGTCGCCTCCATTGATTCTGTTGAAGCTTTTTCCATGGAATCTGTCAAGCTTTTGCTGTCAAAACTCTATTTACTAGGGTGAGATTCCTAAAGAACTTCTGAAAGTACTTATATTTGGAAAGAATTCCAAGAAATCAAGGACCTGATCAGTTGAATCATAGAAATATAAAAGCGGATAGATTTCTCTAACTTACATGTAGATGCTTTGTCTTCACACTGTTGCTCATGCGCTTAAGCGCTTTTCATATCCGTGGCGCTTTCTTCTCATAGCTTTAAGCGTTTTTCATATCAGAGGTGTTTTTTAATGACAAAAGGACATTTTAACTCCTATACAAAAGCCATTTGATTACTATAAAATTACTAGTTTATATAGTATGCCATGTATGATTCATGCTCATCAAAATTTGTTTGGTTTACTTACCGTTCTTACCACTAGTTTCCTACTCTTACTTGTCTTAATTGTGTTTCCAACTCTTCCCCCGTGTTTTTGAATTAGAAAAAAATTAAAAAAAAAAGGAATGTTACAAGAAAAAACTTTTTAAAATAATAAATTTTATTTATCATTAAAAAAAAAATCTTTTCTGACATTCTATTTCTCCAATTCCCACCACCCCCTCCTCATTCCAACATATTATTAATTATTTGTCTTTTATATGTAGTACTGTTTTAATCAAACATCTCTATCACCCTCCCCTCGGGTCCTACCCGCACTCGCGGCTTCTACATGGCTACACCACGCGTTTGTAATCTCCAGAAGGAACTCTTGTCCTTTTCCTCAAGAGTATATACAAAAGTCCAAACCATTTGTATCCACAAGAACTCTTAAATTCGCAAAATGTCTTGCGAGAGAGAAAATTGCAAGTGACTCGTACTCTCTCTGTTTTTCTAATACAAAATACTTTTTATTCCCAACTTTTAATGCAAAATACTACTCTGCTTGCATGATCTATGAACAAACATTTGGACATCTTTCATGCACTCGTTTCTAATGTTTTAAACTGTAATTTTTCCTTCAACTGATCACATCACGATTACAATAATAATAGCCTGTCGATAACTGGATGACCTCATGTTGTCTGTTTTGTTGGATCATCTTTAGCAATTAGCATTTATAATTAGCACCTGAGTGACTTGGAGACAATTAAAATTAGAAATACTAGTCGAACAGTAAAATACATAATTTTTCTGTTCCCGAGCTAAATACGGAGTCAAGGGCATGCGTATATGATAATCTTATCCAACCCATCATTCTTGTCTGTTATAACTGTCTTGTTGTGTCAGGGATAAGCTGTTTAGAATCAAATTAGTTCGACACATACACTTGTGAACATTGTTTAATTTCTTATGTTTATAATAATATATAGACACGATAAACAAGTAAGCAGGACGAGTGGAATCAAAATGGTTCTTGGCCTCGTGCCTTTAGTTTTGAAGCTCACCTGAGGATGGCGATATATTAATCTTATTAGTTTATTAACAAAACATGTGTCTCATTTAGTCGACTTTATTCCATTTTAAGGCTAATGATTATACTAGATGCTGATCAGAAATAACAGGACATTTCAATTGTGACTGTGGGAGGTATTTTCCTTTAGATTATGGGCAATTTGGAGTAAAATGAAAATGGAAAAAAAAAAAGAATGATGCTCTGTTGGCCTGTCATATATATAAATATAGGAAGCTATATTTTTCAAAAAATATTACTCCATTCTTTATCAAACACAATATAACAAAAAAAAAACCCAAGTATATGCGCGCTGACACACCAAAAATTGAGACGGGAAGATGAGCTCGGAGGATACATTACCAGCATTGAACTAAAACGGTAGTGCAAAAACTTATGCTTTTAAGAATTCAAACAAGACTATTTCATGGGCGTGCCTGTGTCTTAAATTTGATGAACAAGTGATTATTGAGTTCCCGTTGCTAATACCGAATAATTAATTATGAAAAGGACGCGCAGGAAAACGCCGTTGACTTGTCCTTTTACAACGTTAATTAGGGGCCTTGCATCTTATGTATTGCGTAGAGCGCGTAAAAATTAAGAGTGACAACGTAATATGACTCGTGATAACAAGGGGGGCAACCACCCTAAATTTTATATTTTATGTTGGGTACTGGTACAGTACAATTCTTTATTTTATCAGTTTTCGTTTACAACTAGATGCTAGGGGACGATATTCTTGGTACAATATTATTAAACAAGTGGTTGTAGAAATATTTGTTTCTTATGCTTTTTGCAATTTTGAATTCCTCATTCTCAGGGTCATCCTCTTCATTTTAATTTGTTTGGGATATATTTTCCACATCATTTTTTAATGGAGCTCGACTCCTGCAGAAGATGGCTTCTATGCGACAAAGCGAGTGCCCTGCAGATGCTTGGGCAGCGCGTATCAGAACCCAGAGCGATTACATAATGAGAAAGTTTAATTAATTCCCCCATAAAAAAATATATGAGTGAAAAATACCGAGTTGGTTTCTCTTGAAGCTGTGCAATTGCCAAGTATTTTTATTTTATTTTTTTGCCTATATTAATATATAAAGGCCTCGCTTATTCCAAAAAGCAGCAAAACCGCTCTGACTCTCCCACCTTCCGAGCACTCGCTACCCCGCATGCACATAAATTCCAGAGTTAGAGCTATCCCTCTCACAAGTTGCTATCTCCGGTGTTGTTTCCTGTGGAAAAACCAGAATCTGCTTCCTTGACCCAGTCCCTCATGGAAATTCAAACCCACGCCGTGTCCGGCTTTGACCTTCAGTCCAAGTCGCCATTCCCGTACTCCCTCAACTCCGTGGGCTTACCCACTTCCGACATTCATGCCGACGAATTCAAGTCCTCCGATATTCCCGATTCTTCATACCCGATCCCTCCGGTATCTGATAACTCTGAGCATAAGGCCTCCCCTGTAGTTTCTCCGATGGTGGATGATCTTAAACCCGACCGCTTTGAAATGCCTTTCGCTTCCAATGGCGGGAAGGCTTTGCCGGTGCCTGATGGAAGAATAACGGCCCCCGACGGCGAAGACGGTTCGGAACAAGGAACTGGGCCCACTCAGATGTCGGTGGCGCCAAATGCGCCGCCAGGCGCGTGTCCTCAGACGAGTGCCGTGGTGAAGTTGCAGAAGGTGTACAGGAGTTACCGCACCCGGCGAAGACTGGCAGATTCCGCTGTTGTTGCTGAGGAATTATGGTAGGTGCCCATAGACTATTTTCCTTGCGCTTTCTCTGCCTTCCTTATTTTATTATGCAAAAAGTTAAAACCGAGCTTATTATGATGAAGGTGGCAAGCGATAGACTATGTTAGGCTCAATCAAAGCACGATTTCATTCTTCAACTTACCTGAAACTGCTGCTTCACGGTGGAGTCGGATTAGAGTGAATGCTGCCAAGGTATGGCTGGAATCGCTCCTCTTTTTTGGTCTACTAGTTGTGGTTTCTGGGGCCTGTAGGGTCGTTTTTGGTGATATGCTTGGTTGTAATTAATAAGAAAACGACCTGAGTTTGATTCAAATCGATTTTGGACTGTTGGGGCAGGTGGGAAAGGGTTTATCCAAAGACGCTAAGGCACAGAAGTTGGCCTTTCAGCATTGGATTGAAGCGGTAAGTACTGCTCTCCATCCCTTTATTCATTTTTTCCCAATTCGTTTTTTCTTCTGGGATGCTTGAACCCCTAGTTCTCATATCTATTGGTATTATACTTCTAATTGTAGATTGATCCACGACATCGGTATGGACATAACTTGCATAAGTATTATGAGGAATGGTGCAAAACTGATGCTGGTCAACCATTCTTTTATTGGTGAGACTAATTTACCCGAGCAAAAGACTGCTATTCCTTTTCAATGTTTTCTTCTCCTTTGCCCCGGAGGATGATCGAGGCTTGATGAGACAACTTAAATTAGTGTTGAATTTTTCTTTAGTGTGAATGGGGGAGAACCCATCGAAAAGTTCATGTTTTGTCAACGTTCTGCAGGTTGGATATAGGACGAGGGAAGAATTTTGATCACCCGGAGTGTCCCCGATCAAAGCTTCAAAAGCAATGCATTAAGTACCTTGGACCTGTATGTGATTCTTCAGACTGAATTGGTTTTTTTTTTTTTTTTTTGCAACGTTGACCGATTATATTGTCTGTCATGAGTTTTACTGCATTGTTTCGAAGGTTCTGGTCTGTTCATGCTTTCCTGACATGACCTTTTTTTGGTTCTTTCACATTGTTTCTTCAGCAAGAAAGAAAACATTATGAGTACACTGTGGAGGAGGGCAAGATCGTCCACAGTCAATCTGGAGATCTCCTTCATACAAAGAAAGATTCTGAAAGTGTCAAGTGGATATTCGTAATGAGCACCTCTAAGAAACTTTATGCAGGCGTGGTAACAGTTCAAGCTCAGTCATTTTTTCAAGTTTCCTATTTTCTTCCGTAGACGTCTTTCCAGAACCACTAACACATTTTTTATATCCTCCCAGAAGAAGAAAGGATTATTCCACCATTCCAGTTTCCTAGCTGGAGGAGCTACACTAGCTGCTGGTAGGCTGGTTGCTGAGCACGGTATTCTTAAGGTAGAATAATCTCGTTCTATTAAACTGTTGTTGTAGATGGTCCTGATTCACTTTATTGTGCTAAAACATGGCTTCTGAGTCTCAACGGCTTTCCCATTCACAGTGCATCTCTCCTTATAGTGGACATTACCGGCCAACAGATGACACTCTTGACAGTTTCCAATCGCATCTCAAGGAAAAAGGCGTCAATCTTGATGAAGTTGAGGTGATTGATTAGAATAAGGATCATTTTCTTTCTGTAATGCTTAATCCTAGTTTCACAGATTAGCAAAACCTTGATTGATTAGGATGAGGACATGGATGGCCTCTGTAGTTAACTTCATTATTCCGTGTGTATGTTCATTATTGATATTGACTAGCTCTGATCCATGGTTTCAGATACACAAGGCAAATGAAGATTCAGATATGTATGAGGATGGGAAGCTCATTGATGCAGCAATATCTGCAGCATCAAGCACTGCTGAAACTCCAGAGCGCGAGATTTCTGAGGAAGCCGAGAAAAGAGAGGAAGAGACTCGACCTCAATCTGGAGGTAGTTATCAAAGGACTTTGTCTGGTGGCCTTCAGAGCCCAAGAGCCGAAGTGCCCAAGAAAGCTATATTGCAGAGAATCAATTCAAAGAAAGCTGCAAAGTCCTACCAGTTGGGGCACAACCTTTCTCTCAAATGGTCAACAGGAGCTGGGCCCAGGATTGGCTGTGTTGCGGATTATCCTATGGAGCTCAGAGTTCAGGCCTTGGAGATGCTCAACCTTTCTCCCAAATGTCCACCCACCCCTTCATCTCTCCGTCATATGGGCGCGCTCCTATCACCGCCTCCTCGTCCAACACCTCGTAGCTCTAGAGACAACGATGATGCAACTGTTGGTGGTGGAACCGCTAAAGGGTAAAAAAAAAAGTCGTCGGCGTTTATGCTTCTTCTTACCTAGTAAATGCCTTTAGGTTCAGTACCTGTGGGTGGCAGGTGCCTTTGTTATAAATGTAGAAGATATATATCTATCCTTATATGTCGCTTCAAGTTTTAATGACTTTTTGTAGCGTTTTCCGGTTGTTGTTATCTTCTCTATCCACTCTTGCCTCCACTCAAGGCAATTAAAGAAGGTATTAAACGTGATCACCAACAAACCAGTCAGTGTAATGTGGATGGAGTAAAAGTTGTGTTCGTGATTACTGTATATGATGTAAAATCTAAAATCCACTACTGGTTCTTGTTTGTAGACATCGCCTAGATGCACAAATCAAAATAGTAAGATGGAAAATTACAGTTGAGAATTGCGCCTACACTCGTTTGGTGGCGGAAGAAGTTGACGCACTCTGCATAAGCAGGGATTGGAAGAACAGAAGTAAAGGAAAAACTGAAGGGACAGGAAGCACAAAAGGCCATGTGTTAATGGTTGCTTCTTCTTTTTTCTTTTTTTTTTTCCGAGACATGGTGACCAATGTATTTCTAATTGAGAACGGGGTTTGAAACACGAAAGCCTGCTTCAGAATAATTACATGGAATAAACAAATACATTTTACACGGGCTACTTTCAATTTTTTTCTACTGGAATTACATAAAGTATGCTATTATTTTAAAAATGTCACATATATTTCGTAAAATAAAAAAATTAAATATTTATTGCATTTATTATTATTAAGTAATTTTTAAACTAAATACAGACTCTTTCAAAATGGAGTAATTCGCACTGAAATTTGTAATTATTAAATTCATAGAAAAATCTAATAAAATCAATAAACAACACCCGCGCATTAATTATTTTATAAGATAAATTGGATTGGATTTAATACTTACTTGGAATATAAAACATAGAATTAAGTATTAGGGCACTGATTATCAAATGATGTAATGTCATTCTTAAACTATAAAAAAAGGTGAAATATACCCTGCCGTTAAATGGGGGAATAACGTCTGTTACTTAATGGTGCAGTCGTGCAGGGTCCACAAAACCTAACAGGGGTCATTTGACATATACATAAAACCTTTAGAAAGGGAAGAATCATCTCAAGAATGACTTATAATATAGATATCACTGAAATACGTAATTCCAAAAATGGTCCAACAAAATGGCATAATTTCTTTAAAGCTCCCAAAAGCTAGTTCAAGACACTTAATGCTCATAAAAATTAGCTTAAAGGCAAAAATACTCTTTAACCTTGGAATTAATGCCAAAGTCATATTATCATAAATATTTTTTAAATATTCAAATATTTCTTTTAGTTATGTATTTTTTTAAAAAAAATATTGTGCATGGAGAGTAAATGTTTCTCAAATGCCGAACAATAACATATCCCTCCTAGTGAACATACAGCTATATACAGATCATGAAGGACAGAATCGTATAAATAGTTGATAACACTACTCTTCTCTTGGCTGCATATTTCCTATGGATATCAGAAAAAACAATCTCCTGACATCGAACAACTCCACCTTCTCCTCCATAGCACAACCATCTCTCACTACCTTTGTTCATGTTCCATCTCACTCTATGCATCGCTACCATTTTGGGAGGAAAGGATTCAGCCACGCTCCGTTCATTTCATTATCACCATCTACACCACCTGCACTCTCATCATCTCCACACACTAAGGCTTGACCATCTATCTGCTGGTTTTTTCTTATTGCTTCCACTTGATTTTAGTTTTTTGGGTCTTTCTGTAGTTGTCGGTGCTTCCACACGAGCCAATTCCAAACCCGAATCGTCACCATCATAAAGTACTGAAACACATTGAAGATTTCGTAAATAATTAAAGTGAAACAACACTGGCTAATCAATATTTGTATGGAATGAAAACTTGCAGGGGCGTACCTAGAGCTTGATAATCAGGACTGGAATTAGAATCTGTCATCGTCTGATTATTCACATTTCCATTTACTCACATGCCGACCCTTGTTGAAAGACTTCTTCATTGGGCAAGGGGCATTTGATATAGGAGTGCTAACAGTGAGAGTCGAATCCTCCTCTGAGAGTGACCCACAAAGAAAGTGGGGGACTCGATTGCGGATAGGATCTGTCACCACTTCTTCAGCAGTAAGCTGAATACTGAAAGCAAAGCTCAGAAGAAAGGGGGGAAATGGAGGAGAGGGGGGCAGGGAAAAAGAAAATTTTGATTTTGGTTCCCCTCCTATATATTTCATGCCAACAGAGCTGCTCTCGTAACATTTCTTCTAGCCAAAATATAGTTACAAACGATTTATTGAAAGTCATGTAAAATTTTTGGCAAAATAAACAAGTATAAGCCATCTAAAAATCTATAACCCGACCTTCATGTTTTTTTACCAAGGATGGAGCAAAAATTAGGTTTATCCTGTCTAAAATCAAGAGCCAAACTATCTAAACCACCCAAACAAGCACATCCCCTTGTCAGAGTGAGTGGCTAGATTATAATAAATTTGTATGAGATCTATTCTAGTAGTTACAAGAATGAATTATACACATCATCATGAAAAGAAGTGATAGCGGTAATTACAGATGGAATCTCCTGCAAAATGTTCAAAAACGTACGGCAGAACCGTCTGCACTGCAATAAGCAACCATACCTACAATAATATAAAATGGCCGTACTCATCTTTAAGAACTCGTAGCTAATATTTGCAAAATATAGCTATAATTATTAGGAATGCTTGTGATGAAACAAGACATTACTTTTCAATACACAATATTTCCCTACACTGAAATTCTTCCTCATGAGATGCAATACTGATGAAGTCACAAAAAACAATGCATGGTAAAACGTGGTACCTGTTATTCTTGATAAATGTACACTGCAAATGGCAAAGGATGAACGAGAGGACCTATGGAATCCGGTTGTTTTTTCCCCACTTAAGCGTTTACCACTCACAGGTAGGTCATTTGCAGCCTTCGCCAGGCTAAGGGTTCTTATTGTTCCATCTTCATAAGTCATAAAAATGCAACTACAAGCATATAAAAACAAAATTATTCTGAGATTACCATGATAAAAGAACTGGATAGTACTTGATGCAGTTAGAACTATAAACTACCTTGGGTTTGACAGCCAATCCAGACCATAGATGATCCTTGGAACAGGATGGAGCTTCCGCAAAGGATAAAATGGATCACTGTAAACAGCGTAAATTTTGAGTGCAATAGATATCCATAATAAACAAGTTGAATAAACCTAACGGTAATTTAGTAGGATGAAAGAGTTTTTAATAAAAGTAGAAGTAGAAATTGAAGTAAAAATGAGCTTTTAAAAGTTTGTTTAGTAAGATAAAAATGAGTATGAAATTAATATATATATTTTATAATTTAAGATAAAATTGTCTAAAATATTTTTTTTATAATTTAGGAAAAGTTAAAGTTGTCCAGAAATTTATAACTGGAGTAAAATTGTTCAAAAAATTTCACTCTCACTTCTATCATCTCAAATTTTCTGATAGAACTGAAATAACCTAAAATGTTAGAAGTGGAAGTAATTTCACACCAAACGAAGGCTTCCATTTCCCCACTTCTACTTCCCACCTACCAACATGCATAAGGCTAAAGGAAATCCATCTCTTGGAAATGATGAAATAGTTAATCCTTTTATTCGCAAGGAAACAACAAAACTACTTTAACTACTTTGGAACACTGCTTTTCTGGTTAAACTCGTGCAATCCCCACTTATTGGTAGAGAAGATTTTCAGAAAATATTGACTTTGGAAATTCATGTTTATTTCAAGACAATAGTTGCTGCATATAAGAGGAGGTAGGCCTCAGGAGAACCAACCGATTAACCTAAATCAAAGAAGGAAACTACAAGGACATGAATGAAAAATAGACAAGTAATACTGGAAGCAAATAAAGAAATGAAACCATTTGCCTTCAGCCTATTAAAATGATATGGGCTTGTTGGCCTAGCCCAAGTGTTAAATTCCTCCCAAAGGTCTTGCTCCCAGAGAAGCAAGGGAAGAATACAAGAACGAAGGCTAACCAACGAGGGTTAGTTCGAGTGCTAAGCGGCTCGGTATCATTTAAGCGAAATCTCGAGTTCGAGTCTTAGCATACGTAAAAAATCCCCGTTGGGAGACTCACCCACTATAGCCAGGTGCGCGACGAGGGTCGGATCCGGATGTAGTCGAGGCAAAGCTCCGGTGAACCGCAACAAAAAAAAAAAAAGAACGAAGGGTAGGTTGTAGGAGTAGTGAAGAGATGCTGTGATGGCCAAGAGGTTATGAAGAACCAAAGCAATGGAGTGTTAAAAATCATTTTTGGAAGCGTTTTCCCTGGAGAGACCCTAGTCTCCCAAAAGCTAGAGATTATCGATCGTTATTCTTTGTGCATTTTGTGCCTGTTTGGTTACTGCTTTGTTTAGAGTCTGTGATATGGAAGGTTAATTTCCCGGCGAGGTTGGGATTGACCAGTGGGGAAGAAGAATTATGAACAAACTGAAGAGATACGGCGACCCACTCATTTGCGAAGGACGCTTGCGACGCTCAACTGTATTGTGGGGGAAACAACCGCCCAATTTTCTTTTACAAGCAAACGACGCCGTTTAGTTTAAATGGAGGCGAAGTGGAGAGAGCATAACTGGGCCAGATCATTTCAGTTTGTGGCCTAGTGGACTTCAAATAATGGGCCATCTCGAATAATGGGCCATTGACTCCTCAAGTTGAGATTCATTTGGATGGTGTGGTTGATGCTGGGTCCCAAAGAAATATAGGGTTACTAATGCAGTGGCTAATATTCTTAATGGTCCAACAAGTAAGCCCAGTTCCCAACGACAAGATGATGCAAAAAGTTCGGCGCTGAGTCATTCAAGCATTATTTATTCTGATTTATATGTAGATTCACTTTTGTTTGATTTTGATATATTTCGTCCTAAATAAAGCCGTATGACGAATAATAATTATGGTATAGCGGTCAGTCAAAAAAAATAGTAAAGCAGACTATCAAAATTCATTCAAACGATTTTCTGGCAAAAAAAAAATTACGATATTTTGATATGCATAAGATACATTCGAGAGAACAGTTACTTTCGGCAGGAAAAATAAACAGCTACTAGGTGCTAGTTTAGAAACCAAATGTGTGACGGAATTTTAATATATGCATATTAAAATTAGTATAGAGAGAGAGAGGGGGTGTTATATTTTATTGTATTAATCTAGAAGAACAAGTGTGATGAACTAATAACTAAATAGCTCCACCCTATAACATAAAAGCAAAAGCAACTACTCTCTCCAGTCTATATACGTTACCCCTTATAAAATAGTTGTGTCTAAAATATAAATAACTTTTATGATAATTAATATTTAGTTATTAATTTTACCCTTATAATTAATATTTATCTTAATGATAGTGCTCCTTGTACATTGTAAAAGCAGAAAGAGAGTAAGAAAAAAGTATCAAATTTTTTTATTTATTATTCTTACTGTATAGTGGTATAATTCGAAAAACATTTCAAACATATTCCTCTAATATTTAATATATAACATAATTTAAAATAGTTAATATTAATTCTAAATATAATATATTTTTTATATATTTATTTATCTCTTATAAATATTCTCTCAACAATAATTAAATAAAAAATAGAGAGAATGAGTTAAAAAAATTTTCTTAATTAACCCAACTAATAGAAGGAATGGGTTAAGATATTTAAAAAAATATATATTATATTAATTAATTTTATTAATTTAATTAAATATATATTATATTAAGGATCAGACAAATAATAAATAAGATAATTGTTATTTTTTATTTATATTAATTAATTAATAAGACTTATATTATGAACTGAAGTATATATTTAAATTTATACGTTCTTTTGCTGAAGCTTTACCATGTACCAGGAAGACTTGTTTCAAAATCTGACGTTAATTGTCAACATAAACTGTCTTGTACCCCAAGGATGACATTGTTAAGATGTTACCTTTTGGAGGGCAACATTATTGCAACACAAATTTTAAGATAGCTTATGCTCCTCGTGAAATAATTTTAGACTAAAAATGCATTTTAATCAAAACTTAGGGGGGAAACATTACAATTCAAATAACAAGTGGCTTTCGTTTTAAATGTCTGTGCTAGATGACTAATCCCATTCAGGGGCAACGGATAGACATCTCCAGTTTTCCACATAAATTTGCCAATCAAACCCATAAATATAAATATATCAAGTTAAAAGTGAATAAACTATTTATGCTGTCAGTTCCACGGCATCGATTATCCGTCTGTGCCAGTCCAAATTGCCACGTTTATGTATATAAAAATAATATACTAATATTTTGTCCCAACCACAGCGTGACAAAGACCTCGTTCAAATTTCAAATATTCAAATTCAGAATAAATTAAAATTTTCGTCACTGTGCCCTGAACAGCAAAAACAGATATGCACAGATACTTAAATTAAGGCTGTGCATGGGCTCTGCTGGCGGTCTCTGCTCACTGTCTTATCTAAAAGAAGAAAGAAGTATAGGATATATTTTATAATTTAATATTCAACTTTTTTAATAAAAATCTTAATTATATCAGGTTAGGTATAAACGGGTTAAACACAAGCGGAGTTATATATCTCGTGATGTCATATGTATATTATAATTATAAATTTTTAAAATAATATTATATTATTATATTTTTAAGACTTAAATAATATCTATAATTTATTATGAATAATATAATAAAAAGATAATAATTAAAATTTAAAATCTATTGTATATAAAAAAACTTTAAAATTTAATTAGTTTATAATTATAATTTTACATAAATTTTTACAACATTGATAATAATAAAGTATATAAAAAAATTATAATTTGTAATGTAATCATATGATGATTAACAAAATTAAAAAAATAAAAAAAATAATATAGTTATAAATTTTTTAAAAGATATAATTTATCTATTTAACTACTCATATTTTTAAAATGACTATTTAGTCACTAATTATCATTATATTATCCTTTTTAAGTATAATATATAAGGAAAAAATAAAAAAATAAAATAAAAAGTACTCATGGGTAGGGTAAGGCAAAACAACCCTCTGGTGTTCAGTTAAAAAAAATATGAGTTATATTTTATAACCTAATATTTAACCCGACTTTATATTTTTTGAGTTGAGGATAATTTTTTTATCTTGAGATCTGATAAACATTCTAAATTATAGTTTTACGTACACCTCTGACTCAAATAGCGTGACAGCACTTCTTAAGTTTTTAATTTAACTAATGGTCCACTGGACTCGATAAACAACGGACATAATCAACTTTATAGTAAGATATTGAATCCCATCAATAAATTTTCATTTAATTAAGATCTTCACTCAACATGTATACTAGCACGACATCCAATAATTATTTTACCTGGAATAATTGTTCGAAGTAACGAGAGATTAACAAGAGGCCAAAGATTTGTATCAAAAAAAAAACAAGAGGCCAAAGAAAAAGCAGACGTGACGGGTGTTTATATATTAAAAAAATGGCGTGACGGTAAAGCAACATGCTCATCTTATTATTAAAAAAATAATAAATTATATCTAATACTTTAAATTAATTTTATAAAAAATTAATACTATAAAATATTTAAAAATATAATTAATATTTTAAATTAATTTTATAAATATAATTAATATCCTAAAATATTTAAAAGTGTAAATATAATTTTATGACTAAATTATGTTTATTTTTTTAACTTAAATATAAAATATATTTAATTAAATTAATTATTATAATATATTTTTTAAAGTATTATAATTATATTTTTTTAATTATCTGCCTTATTCTTTTATTTAGATTATTATTAAAAAAGTATCAATAGAGATAATTTAATAAATATATATTATATTTAAAATTAAAATAAATTTATTAATTATATTTTATATTTATAACAGTTTGAATATTTTTGTACTGGTTATTGGAATTATTAAACTATGCGTGGGTATGGTGAATATAATGATCTCTGTTTTGAAATATATGGCCATTTATATTTTTAATTTTTTATAATAATTGTTATTTTATCAACAAGCTATGGATATAAATGATAAGTAAAAAGAGTAATATAAATTCGAATTATGAAAAGCTCATTTATTGAAAAAAGTAAAAATTTTTTATATTTTAAACCTCAAAAAATTATAGATACATTTGACTAAATAAAAAAATAATACTTATTATTTTAGAATTTCAACTAGTAGTATTAATATATTTTTCTAATTTCACTCTCAAGTTGAAAATAATAATCACAAGTCAAAACATTTTTTATTTAATCAAGAGTTTCCTAAACCATTAGAAGTTTAAGATTCATTTTTTAAAGAATTTACAGCAAAGAAGGTTTTTATCTTAATTGACAGGTATATTTTTTAAAATTGAAGTTTGTATTATCTTCCTTTATAATAAATATACTTATTATAATTTAAATATGTATTCTCTTTTTTTAATGATGAAACTACTTACTATTTTAACTAAGATTTTGTTGGTAAAACAAAACATTTCAAGTAAGTACACTTTATAATGTCTTCATTAATCATGAGCATTTTTGTCAAATAAGATCGAATCAAGATTTATTATTTTATATATTTATTCGGCATGGGGCATAGCCTAGAAGACAACATTTTTTAAACAAAAGTGATAACTAAGAGGTGTGGTCTTACTTTCCGGATAAAGAAAAATGACACGGCAGCATGGGATTGAGAATTGGTGCCTCGCACCGGATTCTATCGTCCCGCAAATACATGCATACATATATATATATATATATGTTTGTGTATATATATACAACTTTCTTTGCCACCGATATACATATATATACACATATGTATAATATATATAATATATTGGACTTATTTATATAAATTTTTAAAAAATAATTTATAGAAAAAATTGAGACAATTTTAAGAAAAAAAAAATTTTAGATAAGAGTTTATAAAAAAAATAGCTCTGAATAAATAAATATTTAAATAATTATTATTAACTTTTTTTTTATAATTATTAAATTATTTAAAAATATAAGATAAAAAAATATCATCATATATTTTGTCTCGTTAGCATCTAAATCTCTCTATAATCAATATAATCACATGTTTTCTCTCATTTCCTCTCCCCTCTTCTCTTAGAGGAAAAAGACGAAAAAAGAAGAATATGAGAAGCAGCGTAGAAGATATGAAGCCAACGACGTAGGTGGAAAAGATATAAAGTAAGGATAACAACGGAGCTAGATGATAATGGACCCATGACCCAATGACACTAACGACGAAGCTAATGGGAGGACTAGAGACAAAGGGAAAGGGAGGAGAGAGTAAAAAAAAAATAAAATAAAATATTACTGAACAGTTTATAAATTATTTTTTTATTATAAAAATTATTTTAATAAATTTATCTAAAATTATTTTTTTAAATTATGATTTTATCCATAATTTTTAAATAAATATAATTATTTATTTTAAATTAAAATTTAAGCTAAAAAAATTTTAAATCTAAATTTTAAAGGAAAGCAAAGCTACAAGTAGCAAAGAGTGTGTGTGTGTGTGTGTGTGTGTGTGTTTGTGTGTTTAGATGGGAGTGCAGATCACGAGGGGCAAAACACAATGCCAGGAGGGGCCTGTCATAAGGTACACATGCCAGCAGACTAGATTATTTTCTAGGGGATACGCCCCTACGTACGGATCACATTAAAAATGGTAACAACATGCTATACGGACAAGACAGGTACTTGTTCTTAAAACCAGTAGGAATAATATACGAATTTCTTATAACTTAATATCATACAACTTCACGTGGAGAAATAAAAAAAAAATATCATAGAACTAACGTAGATCCAGTGCAATGTGGATACGCATAATGATATATAAATTTAGGTTGGATATAACATGCCTGTCTAGAAGAGGGAAGGCTACAAAATTAACGATAGTTAGATATTGTCGACAATTGTTTTTTTTTTTTTGAAAAAATGAGTTATAAAGTGCAGTTGTAGATATCTTTGTTGCAAATAAGGGCATTTAAATTTAAAATGTAATTTTTAACTTTTTGACTGAAATTCTTATTTACAGCTTTATTTTTATTTTTTCAGAAATCTAACTGTTATAAGTTCAATGAGTTTTGGTATTAAAGGGGGGAAATCGTGAGATGGATGCCCGTGACGCACGTGTCACATTGGCTGGCAACAGCTGACGAGAGAAAACAAGGACCCCTAAACGCACGTGACGCAAACCCTCCCAGGCTCCCAGCCACTCCCCTCACACGCGAATTGGGGTTATGAACCCTTGTGGAATATGGGAACAATTAAGAGAACAAATCACTCAATATCTGATTCGGCAACGGTATAGACTGATCAAGAATCCGTTCAAAAGCTTTTAGACTCAAATGAAAACATTCTCATCATTAAACAGTTAAAGGGCTCCAGTTTCCTAAGCCACGTTAGTTTTTAGTTGACACCATGCTCACCTTCCCCACATATGAGAATGAATTTTCGTCAATTTTCTTTTCAAAATTTTGTAAACATGTATATAACAAATATTCTGATGCAATATATATATGCACAACAACTTATCTAGGTCTGATTACATATGAAAACGAAATACATACACAAAGGGAGTAGTGCATATGTAGACCGTGCAACTAACATAATCCATTTTTTTTTATAAGGTCATATGATATAGTTAAATGTAAATATTATCGGGCTCAATTAAGAATAATTCTTATAAAGATATTCTCTCCATCTACATATATAATATTAACATTATATTTTTTTTTAAGTTCACGCGATATCTCTAACTAATAGTTAAACGTTAATTTTCTCAAAACATAGAGATCAATAAAGTCTTTCATATACATACATCTCATTAGTCTAAATATAAAATATTATGTTTAAAAGATTTAATATATTGGTAGTGCTCGCAATACTCATGCTCATTACAACACAATGAATGCTTTATATATTATTGATCAGTAACCACATATTTTTCTTGCACGTCGTGTCATCATTTTCACGCATCTTAAATAGGATGATTATCCAGTTGGGATCGAGGACGAGAGGCTAGCCGGTCTGTTTCATGTTTGTTAGAACTTAGTGGTCAAGGTCAAGCCGAGTCTGTAAATTACTAAAGGACTATCCCAGTCAAATTTGTTTCGCAAACAATTTTATGTCACTTAAAAAGCTAATCCTATCCACGAAGTTTTATAATTCAAAAGTCACAAAAGTAAAATAGCATCAAATCCGCAACAGTATCGAGAAATTAAAACAGGAATTAAAATGTTATAATAAAACCATTTGTCAATAGATAGGAAATCTCATCAACTACGCTTTGCCTTCCATTCTCCCAGTTACTGAAACTATCATATAAATCCCCCCCCCTGAATTTCTCATGCAAATTAGTCTAAACACGCATCAATCACATATATAAATATAATCTGTATGTACAATATATAGTATACGCATCAATCATATGTATACAAGTTTCTCCATGACATATTCACTGATCTCTCTTAACTGAGATCTACAAATAAAACACAAACATGTGTATTAACTGTTGTGGCGCACTAAACAAACTGTTGAATCCAAGGAGGAGGAGGATTATGCACATGCACAGTCAAAAAACAACTGCTACAGAGAGCTCCAACAACGTTTGTAGCCCATTAATTTAAGAATAATCAAGAGATTCCACCGACAACGAGACATTCTGCTTCTGTTGCAAGGGTCCAGTGAAAGGCCACTACAAGCGCCCCCCCAGTCACTTTCCCCTCGTCAGCAGTCATCAAATACACCCCACATGGTGCACGAAAAACAATGGCCTTTTCTTTCCCAGAATTTTGTTTCATTCATGGTACACTCCTAGATAGCTAGCAAATTAATATGTTTGATCTATATATTGGACCATATATCTATTTCTATAGTTTTAATTTACATAACTATTTCTATAGTTATGTGTAAATTAATTATCGAAATACTGTGAACTATGATGCTCGATTTCACGTACCAGTACGGGGAGCCCACATCTGAAAGTCGCCGTCAGTCCAGGAGAGAACCTTGGGGAGTGACTCGGCGACACCAACTCGATCTGAAATCGTCGAAGCAATGAAAGTGCCACGCCTTTGAGCTCCACCATGGCCAATTCTTTGCCCAAACACACCCTCAGCCCGGCTTGAAAAACCGGGCACTTGAATGGATTTTCCGGGTGAAACAGTCCGGCCCTCAGCCACCTTTCGGGTTTGAATTGAAAGCAATCCGGACCCCAGATTTCCTCCAACCGACCCATGGCATATGGGTGGTAAGTAACCCTAGTTCCACTCTTCACGGATGTCCCGTCGGGCAACACGTCGTCTTTTAAGCAGAACTTGGAATCGAATTGGATTGGTGGGTACAGCCTCATGCTTTCATACACTGCTGCTTGTAAATAGTGCAGTTGCCGCAACTGTTCGAAGCTTGTGAGCTCTTTTTGCGGTCCGATTACTTTGTCTGCCTCGTTACGAATCGCTGATTCTACTTCAGGGTGTTTGGCCAGCAGCCAGAAGAAGCTGGTCAGTGCTGAAGCCACCGTGTCACGACCAGCCAATAGGAAGCTAATAACAATATCCCTCAAGTACGTGTCGTCGTTTACGGTGGCCATGAACTGTGATAGCAAATCTTTTTGAGAGGAAAACCCGAGTTTTCGCTTTTGCCTTATCACCTCTTTGGCCAACAGATTAATCATTCTGATTGCTTTTTTGAGTCTCTTCTCGCTGCCCAGATTGAGCATCCTTTTGATCTTCCATACGAGAGGGGACGCCGTCATCGCTCTCTCTGCTGATAATTTGGAAGCCAGGTCAAAGGAATCGGCGAACTCCGACATGGGTAGAGACAACTCTAGGCACTTAGGGTCCAATCCGAAGGAGAATCGGCAGACACTGTCGAACGAGTATCTTCTAAAAACATCTTGTAAATCCAAAACGGTGCCTTGCTTTGACAACAGGAGTGGGATGAGGCGATGTTGGATTTCACAGATGACAATCTCAAAAGCGAAGCATCTTACGGAGTACTTGCTAAGCTCCAAGCAGGCCATCTTTTTCTGAAATCTCCACAGTTCGCCGTCCACGTTGAAAATACCTCGACCTAGGAAATCGCCCAGGATCATGGAAAAAGTTTTCCCTTTTGGGAAGTTATCAAATTTTGTCTTGAGCATGTACTCGACGTTTTCTGGGTTCGCGGTGATCGTGTTCCCGAGGACATGGATGTGGATGGTTTTAGTAGGGGAGTTTCGAAGAAGGTGAGCAAACCAATCGCAGAGATTCGGGAAGTTCTTGGTCCAGCTTGAAGTGAGATAAGACTGGCAAGTCTCGCAGCTACAGAAAACATTGAGCCTGGGGATTAACGAATGTAAGAGAGACAAGAGGGACAAAATAAGGAAGATGATGATGGTGGTGGTGGGGGTGGGAAAAAATAGGTAAGAGCTAAAGAAAGCACAGAAAGGCTGAAAGGAAGCCGTAAGTTCCATAATGATAGATAATATTATGGATAAAGATAAATACAGAGGAATTGGGGGAGGGATAGGGAAGAGAGAAGAAAGAAACAACAAGGATTGCCATTGGCCGTTATGTAATGGCTATATATACACGGATAGTGTTTTCATACATGAACAGTTTTCATTATTATATATCATTATCATTATTATACAAGTAGTAGTATAAGAGGAATAAAGTGGAGTGCAGTATACGAAGTAGAGTAATAGTTTTACTGTGTTGTTGTTGTGCAGTGAAGAAAGAAGAATGATTGAACGGAGGAGGAGGGATAATACCAGGGGAAGGGCACGATGAAACCGTGCACTAACTAGAAAACAAAGTTTTTAATTCATCTTATTGGTGCATCACCCATGATGTATTGTCTTGTGTGCGACACCACATCCGTCTATACATTTACCTCACGTGTTTTAATTTGAGGGCCAGCCTCTTTTACATATATATAATATTATTTTTATTTTTAATATAAGACTTAATTGAGGATTCATCTTGACCTTAAATAAGACATATTTTTTATATTTATTTATTTTTTTAAAAATTATCCTTATTGATACTCCTTAAATAATAATAGAAATTGAGATAATTAGTATATTTTAATAAAAATATACTATATTAAATAAATTTTTTAATTTAATTAAATTAGTTAAATATGTCATATATATTAAGGATAAAAAAAAATATATATTTTTTTTTATAAAGAAGCCTTCTTGAGTTCGAATCTGTCGGATACGTTTCAGCCATACCGCACGATGCTACGATCGTTAACGTTGGATCTGCCAATCCCAAGGTGGGGAGGGGGCGCACCTGCTGTGGATGCGTTGATATGGGGCTCGACCAATTATGTGGAAAATAAGGGGGCAAAAATATAATTATACTATAGAGTCATGGAAGTTTTGAAATATCATAAGAACTAGATTATGGCCCCAAGTCTTAACTTAAGCTTTCTATTTTACAGATAATGCAGCTTTTTTATATTTTTATTTATATTGATATATCGATAATGGTAATCCAAGAATACGCTAACGATGATGTTGATTATTTGCCAGACGTGTTTGTGCATGAGCGTAGTGTATCTAAATCGGTTAATTTTTCAGGTAGTTGAATTGGGCTTTCAGTCATTTTCAACCAAAAAAAAATCAAAATTTATGACTGAAAAAATCGGTAGAAGATGTCTGTTGGAAAATTTTATTTGCCAGAAACATCTTAGTTTAAGTAACGATATTTTTTATATATAAAATTTATAGGATACGGTATTTTTTATGTATACAAATATATCAGGTTTTTTTAATTAATAAAATATGTAAAAAGAGATTTTTTTTCTTCCAATTTTTCCTTTACAACTCTGGCTTCCACTTTAATTCTAGTTTCAATTTCGGCTTATAAACCTTTCACAATTTATAACAAATTTATATCCAATAAAGGTCTAAATTTTTTATAATTGGTAATTAATTTGTAACTAATATATATATGTGTTAATTTTTACAACTGAACTATGTGCTGATTATTGCATAAACACATTTTCATATATTTGCCTTTTTTTTAGTCAGTCCTTATCTGAAATAATCATAAATCGCAGTCCTTTAATGTTATTTTTTGTTTTATAGTCTTCCTGCGTCATTCTCTCGTAACTACAAGCTTCACTCAAAGCAAATGGATCATTATTCAAAGAATATATGAAAAAATATTTATGTATGTACATTTAGCATTTTGGATAATTTTACATTTTAAAATCATGAGTATAAGGTTATATATGTGCGTGAGATCCAAAATTTCAGAATTCAAATTCAAATACACGTTTCTCAGTCAGAATAATTCGTTCAAGCATGACTGGGCTAAGAAATTAAACTTGTGTCCATCTCTACTCTCTAGCACCAACTACCAACTATAATTTCCAAACCCCAAACACTTCCTTCTTTCATGACAACGATTTTCTAATGAATTACGTGGGCTCCTCTATCCTATGAACTATGAAGTCCAATGAATATTAAAAACCGGTTTGGTTTGAGGTAAAATCATGATTTTAAAAGTTTTTTTGGGCAAAATTTTAGTTTAGAAAAATTTTAAAACAAACAACCATATTTATCCATAAGTACTTTTGGGCTAAACAATAGTTTTGAATAAGCTACTGAAACTAGTTTTTAGAATAGTAAAAGAGCTTATGGACTATCTAATTATTATTTTATTTTTATTTTTTCTTACACCCTCTCTCTTCTCTCTTCTTTACCCTCTCTCCTTTTTCTTATCTACCCTCTCTCATCCCTCTTCTTTTTTTTTTCACTCTCTCTTTTCTCTCATCTTTTTAATAAAATAATATTGTTTTTAGTAATTTACCAATACAAAAAGTAATTTTAAAAATAAATATCCAAATACTTATTTATTCAGAACTACTTTTTTTCATAAGCTCTTTTTTAAAAGCTCTTTTCCATAAGCTGTCCAAAAACTTTTTTCTTCTTCTATAAACTCATTTTTAAAAGCTTATCTAAACACATACTAAGTCATTCTGACCGCACGGATGACTTTAAACTATAGCTAGTCCAGCTTCTTTCTCTTAATTAAATTTGAGAATGTTAACTTTATTAGAGAGAAATAATGACAAGAGAAATGAAGAATCATATGTATTATTCAAGAGCAACATGCTCTTACAAATATGGTAACCCACTTGGGTTTACACATTAATCTACCCTCACTCGAGGGAGATAAACCAACCCCACTTGGGGATATTGAGGAGAGACCCAAGTTACCCTCTCCTTCACTATGGTAAAGATTACATAATCTCACACTCAAACCTATATGCTAGAGCCCTTTATATAGAGTTTTAGGGTCATCTAAGTACTAGTGATTAACACTAACCACCTAACTAATTCAACCTTCTAACACCCCCGCTCAAGTTGACACCCCTTAACTCTAGGTATTCAACTTGCTAACAGAACACACAAGGGAGTAAGGTGAATTAAACCAAACCATTTTTATTTTATAAAATACAATATGAAAATTTCTTCAAAAACTCTCTCTTCGATGAATACTTAAACAGCAACTGCAATTTTTTTTTATGTTGACAATTTTCCAGTCTTGGCTGCTGCCATTAGAAGATCTGTTTAACGACATAAGAATATTGGAATCTGAATAATGTCTGCAACCCTGCCAACTGGTTGGAAACTTAGTGCATGCAAACGCTTCACAACGCGCTCAATACATTCTTTCCCCTCTACATCTTGTTTCAACATTGCCAAAGCGTATATCAATGCCATGAAGAAAAGCGCTTGAATCTCCATAGGGTAGCCATAAATACCCATTCTTTGGTCAATCATGCAGCATCCATCAGCACAAAGCAGAGTAGGGAATGTATCAAACCCCTCTGACAAACACAGAGTCAATATAAGTCTCATTCCCTTTTGACACTCTGGTGTTTCAGCCAGAGTTAGATCCCCAGTAGACTTTGTGTATGCACGAAGCAAAATGATCCACCAAAATCCAGAATCAACGGGAGCAACTCTTCCAATTGCACTGTCACCAAAATCTGCAACAATAGTATCTGTGTTCCTACTAGGATCATGAAGAACTTTGAAACTAGTTGGCATGGCACCTTCACCCAGCTTAAACCGATCTATTTTTTTTTTTTGAAAGATGCAGTGTCTTCAACAAGAAATTCCTAACTATATCGGGTTCACCATTCATCAAAAAGGCTAGACCACTAGGCACAAAATCTCGAACAAAAACCTGATCATAGTTTAGAACTTCCTCAGATTGATGATCAACAGCTTCGTGAATGGATTCTTTGTGTATAGTTCGCTTTCTTTCTATTCGGTTCACAATATGCAGATCTTTGTCAAAACCTTGACGGGAAAGACCATCACTCTTGAGGTGGAAAGTTCCGATACGATCGATAATGTCAAAGCGAAGATCCAGGATAAGGAGAGGAGAGTGGGAGTAAAAGTGGCAATAACACTCAACAATGGCTTCAAGATGCCGATCATCGGTCTCGGGGTTTGGCGCATGCAAGGTCAAGAAGTCATGGATCTTATAATCAACTCTATCAAGCTCGGTTATCGCCACTTTGATTGTGCTGCTGATTACAAGGATGAAGCTGAAGTTGGAGACGCTCTTGCAGAGGCTTTTAAAACTGGGCTAGTGAGGAAGGATCTTTTCATCACTAGCAAGCTTTGGAATTCTGACCACGGATACGTTATTGAGGCCCATGCTTCCAGCTCGATTCTCTTGTCAAATTTTGTCAAAAGCATGGAATTTGTGTCACGGCCCACACTCCACTGGGAGGTGCTTCAGCAAACACAGAATGGTTTGGTACAGTTTCATGTTTGGACGATCAAGTTCTGAAAGGTCTTGCTGAGAAATACAAGAAGACTGCTTCCCAGATTGCTATTCGCTGGGGAATTTAAAGGAATACCGTTGTCATTCCGAAAACATCGAAACTGGAGAGATTGAAAGAGAATTTTGACGTCTTTGATTTCGACCTGTCTGAAGAAGACATGGGACTCATCAAAGGTTTGGACAGGAAATATAGAACCAATCCACCTGCATGTTCTTGATGAATGGGTTCTTGATGATCACCTTTGTTTCCATTTTCAGGTTCTTGATTGCCGCCATGTTCTTGAATGGATTCTTGATGATGAAGATCACTTTCTTCTTGCGCAGCTTCATGATCACCAGATCTTTTAGTGCTTTGATACCATGTTAACTTTATTAGAGAGAAATAATGAGAAGAGAAATGAAGAATCATATGTATTATTCAAGAGCAACATGCTCTTACAACTATGGTAACCCACTTGGGTTTACACATTAATCTACCCTCACTCGAGGGAGATAAACCAACCCCACTTGGGGACATTGAGGAGAGACCCAAGTTACCCTCTCCTTCACTATGGTAAAGATTACATAATCTCACACTCAAACCTATATGCTAGAGCCCTTTATATAGAGTTTTAGGGTCATCTAAGTACTAGTGATTAACACTAACCACCTAACTAATTCAACCTTCTAACACCCCCGCTCAAGTTGACACCCCTTAACTCTAGGTATTCAACTTGCTAACAGAACACACAAGGGAGTAAGGTGAATTAAACCAAACCATTTTTATTTTATAAAATACAATATGAAAATTTCTTCAAAAACTCTCTCTTCGATGAATACTTAAACAGCAACTGCAATTTTTTTTTATGTTGACAGTTTTCCAGTCTTGGCTGCTGCCATTAGAAGATCTGTTTAACGACATAAGAATATTGGAATCTGAATAATGTCTGCAACCCTGCCAACTGGTTGGAAACTTAGTGCATGCAAACGCTTCACAACGCGCTCAATACATTCTTTCCCCTCTGCATCTTGTTTCAACATTGCCAAAGCGTATATCAATGCCATGAAGAAAAGCGCTTGAATCTCCATAGGGTAGCCATAAATACCCATTCTTTGGTCAATCATGCAGCATCCATCAGCACAAAGCAGAGTAGGGAATGTATCAAACCCCTCTGACAAACACAGAGTCAATATAAGTCTCATTCCCTTTTGACACTCTGGTGTTTCAGCCAGAGTTAGATCCCCAGTAGACTTTGTGTATGCACGAAGCAAAATGATCCACCAAAATCCAGAATCAACGGGAGCAACTCTTCCAATTGCACTGTCACCAAAATCTGCAACAATAGTATCTGTGTTCCTACTAGGATCATGAAGAACTTTGAAACTAGTTGGCATGGCACCTTCACCCAGCTTAAACCGATCTTTTTTTTTTTTTGAAAGATGCAGTGTCTTCAACAAGAAATTCCTAACTATATCGGGTTCACCATTCATCAAAAAGGCTAGACCACTGGGCATAAAATCTCGAACAAAAACCTGATCATAGTTTAGAACTTCCTCAGATTGATGATCAACAGCTTCGTGAATGGATTCTTTGTGTATAGTTCGCTTTCTTTCTATTCGGTTCACAATATGCAGATCTTTGTCAAAACCTTGACGGGAAAGACCATCACTCTTGAGGTGGAAAGTTCCGATACGATCGATAATGTCAAAGCAAAGATCCAGGATAAGGAGAGGAGAGTGGGAGTAAAAGTGGCAATAACACTCAACAATGGCTTCAAGATGCCGATCATCGGTCTCGGGGTTTGGCGCATGCAAGGTCAAGAAGTCATGGATCTTATAATCAACTCTATCAAGCTCGGTTATCGCCACTTTGATTGTGCTGCTGATTACAAGGATGAAGCTGAAGTTGGAGACGCTCTTGCAGAGGCTTTTAAAACTGGGCTAGTGAGGAAGGATCTTTTCATCACTAGCAAGCTTTGGAATTCTGACCACGGATACGTTATTGAGGCCCATGCTTCCAGCTCGATTCTCTTGTCAAATTTTGTCAAAAGCATGGAATTTGTGTCACGGCCCACACTCCACTGGGAGGTGCTTCAGCAAACACAGAATGGTTTGGTACAGTTTCATGTTTGGACGATCAAGTTCTGAAAGGTCTTGCTGAGAAATACAAGAAGACTGCTTCCCAGATTGCTATTCGCTGGGGAATTTAAAGGAATACCGTTGTCATTCCGAAAACATCGAAACTGGAGAGATTGAAAGAGAATTTTGACGTCTTTGATTTCGACCTGTCTGAAGAAGACATGGGACTCATCAAAGGTTTGGACAGGAAATATAGAACCAATCCACCTGCATGTTCTTGATGAATGGGTTCTTGATGATCACCTTTGTTTCCATTTTCAGGTTCTTGATTGCCGCCATGTTCTTGAATGGATTCTTGATGATGAAGATCACTTTCTTCTTGCGCAGCTTCATGATCACCAGATCTTTTAGTGCTTTGATACCATGTTAACTTTATTAGAGAGAAATAATGAGAAGAGAAATGAAGAATCATATGTATTATTCAAGAGCAACATGCTCTTACAACTATGGTAACCCACTTGGGTTTACACATTAATCTACCCTCACTCGAGGGAGATAAACCAACCCCACTTGGGGACATTGAGGAGAGACCCAAGTTACCCTCTCCTTCACTATGGTAAAGATTACATAATCTCACACTCAAACCTATATGCTAGAGCCCTTTATATAGAGTTTTAGGGTCATCTAAGTACTAGTGATTAACACTAACCACCTAACTAATTCAACCTTCTAACAGAGAAAAACTAATCTAGAGGTTCTTATAGTTTTGTCTAGTTTTGAATCAAATCCCTAAAACTTTTCTTTTTTATCAGGTCCTTTTAGTTTCAGTCCCTACCATTAAATCAGAACTAATAGAACTTCTATTAGAGGACGCTGATATGGCAAACTGATGAATTATTGGACAACTTGGACGCTGAATACTATCTACGTGGAAAAAATTTAACCAAGTCTGAACAAATTTTTTTTGACAAACATATAAAAACATCATTGTTCTTCTCCTATCACAGCCGCCATTAAAGACGTGATACATAGCTTCTAGAACACCTGTTTCTTCTGAAGCCACCACTTTGCAATCTGAAGCATTCCTTTGCCAAATCTGAAACACGTCGTTGCCAGATCTGAACCTCGCATCGTACCATTTGACCCACGCTGTCGCCATCTCAAATGTAAACGCAGAAACAACAGAGGAAGGAGAGAGATCGACGAGAAATAAACCTAAACCACCCTGTGGCTTCATTAGTTGATCTGGGTTCCTGTGGATTCGTCTTTAGCTTAATTTTATGCTATTCGGTGGTGATTCTATATCTATTTTTTTTATCTATTTCTTGGTGGTAAATAAATCGTTGAACTTCCAAACCTAGGTGATGGTTTGTTTCCAGTCGTTCAGATAAAAGAATTTTTTGTTACACAGTTAGTCTCTATTTAACGGTTTAAAAGATAAGGGACTAACGGATTTATAGTAGAAATTATAAAGGCCTAATAAAAAGAAAAAAAAATTTAAAGACCTGATTCAAAACTAGAAAAAATTATAAGGAGTTCCATATTGGTTTTTTCATTAATTTGCTACAAATGCGTTTTCTTTCGTTATTTTTTTTTACTTTTAACTATTACAAGTAGGACACGATTACTGTTACTCTCAGAGGTTCGTTTTATTCCATCTCCAAAAGTTTTCTCATAGAAAAATCCTTTAATAAATCCGTGTAATAAAAATGGAATATCTACCCCCGGATGATTAGATCAAATGGTAAAATTTATTCTAGCTTAATTAGAGTTCTTAAATTTAAACCTAGAAATGTATCAAATGGTAGGGTCGTCACCTAAATAAGTCTTACTATAGCTTGATCTATTTTAATTTTGGGTCCTATTAAGCTTTCAAATTAAAAGAGGTAAGCTTAAGATACAGAGTGGAAAAAAAAAACAGAGAGGAGTATCTAATTAACAAAGATATATATAAGTAGGTAGATAGATAAATAGGGAAGTAAATTTGTACAGTATATACGTGTCTCTTTGTGTTCTCCATGTTAGAAAATTAAACATCTCTAATACATAACAATCAATCCAGATTATCATATAAACAAATACAAGATGCAGCGGAAACACAAAATTATCTCTTGCCATTAGCTTTACTGATCTGGATTCGGGAAGAACTGGAATCAATACAGCAATACCTGTGAATCAGAGAACACTGTCAGATGAACAACAAGTTTTTCCAGTTGGTGATTGGGCCACATCACTCGCAATACGTTTCATGCCACATAAAATCTGTGATGTATACGCCAGTGAGAAAACAAAAGAAAATGAAATTAATAAGGTACTCTGAACGATGTTTTTTCAAAAGGAAAAAAGGATCTGAGAGCGGTTCCACATCTATCTGGACCCTACCAGCTGCTCATATTGCAATGAGACTGATGATTATAAATCAAGTGCACAACTTTTGGAGAAAATTTAAAGCCTGCACATTCATTCCCCTATACCTAACTGTAATGGGTCGCTGGCGCTTTCGAAGCCACTTTTCCAAGGTTGGCCATCCCTTCAAGCAGTATACTCTCACTAGCATGAAAATTACGAGAGTATGGGATTGCAAACTGGGTGAAGAGGCGTCGAGTTGAGCCGTAAAAGCAAGCACAAGCAAGAATCAAAGACGAGTTAATTGTTAAATGGGGATAGTGAGGCCACGTCCCGGGGGGGGGGGGGTGAAGCTGGTGGGACGACGTGGCATTGTACATGAGGAAGATGATTAATTAAAGTATTTGCAATGAAATAAATAAATAAATGAGAAATATA
Source organism: Leucaena leucocephala (assembly GCA_037074615.1). NCBI lineage: Eukaryota > Viridiplantae > Streptophyta > Magnoliopsida > Fabales > Fabaceae > Leucaena > Leucaena leucocephala. The sequence continues at coordinate 6,786,471 of CM073521.1, read as the reverse complement.
TACGAGGGAAGGCGAGATTCACGATCCCCGATCCCAGTTGTAAAAACGGTCATCATCAACGTCACGACTCGGTAAAAGCAAAGAATTGAAACTGAATGATTTGCAGAGAATGGGGGAATATGGCCATCATCTTCCAACTATTATATATCATTCTGTGTTTGGCCTGGCCCCACTCTCTCACTTTGCTTCCATCTTTTCATTCTCGTAAGCACATCAACCTTTTGCGGTGTGGCCAACATTTCCCATCCTCTCAAAAATATCATTTCTCTGTTCACAACCCACCTGCTCGTTTCCTCCCTATAATATATATCCTTCCCACAATTATTTTCCTAACCTTCAAATTTTGTAATTCAGTGAAACTCTCATTGTACACTTTTCATATTTAATTTCATTAACTAATTTTACCTTGCAATAGCCATGAACGTCCGCGTTCTCTGAGTGTACTATTTTGAAGTAGAAAAGGTTACTGCGACCCTCCCTGTATATTAAAGGGTCCACTCTGTTCCAAACAAACTTAATTTCAAAAGGGGGAAAAGCTATTTATTTTCAGAGAACTTATGGTCACCATTCCAAATGCTTTTGTGTTCTTATTTATATTTATAAGGACGTTAATTTAGGCTCCAATCATGCATAATTTACTTTATTGTGCAATATGTATCTTTAGTCTTTTACATCCCCCCTCCCTCCTATTTAATTTCCTTGCGATATTGATAATTATTAATTATAATCGATCTTTCCGTTATTATATTAAGCATCTGTAATTAAAGTGATTTCTTCAGGTAAGAAAATCTGCGTTGAGCATGAATCTTTTTGGTAACATACTAGTTTAAAGACTCCAAAGTCTAAAGCCATGGCATTTTGATGATAAAAAGAACCCCGCTATTTAAGTCTGTCATATTTGGAGCTTTTTCCCCCCAGTTAGTCTCTCTTAAAATTATCTTCTTAATGTCGATCCTTACAGACAAAAACATTTAACAATTTGGTTTCTCGTAGAATTACCTTTTTATTTTGAATCTTGATGTATGAGTAATTGCCACTTTGAGGCCAATGCCCGATCCTACACACACACACACTCTCTCTCTCTCTCTCTCGTAATTAATTAAAAACCCGCTGGGTATATCCAGATAATTAATTATGGGAGGCACGAATAAATCCTCTAAATTAAAACAACAAATCAACAATTATTCAAAGTCTAGTGTTGGAAAAAAATTATTCAAAGTTTAGTGTAATAAGTCAACAAAATATTTATTTTTAAATTCTATGTTCTAATTTATACTCAGTATGCTATACTAATTGTACTGAAAGAGAAAGGAAAGTATCTGCCACGCGCCAAAGCCAACGATTGGACAAGAAATTATGCAAATGGGTAGTGCGCGGGGTCAGGGTGATGGCCACACAGGAAAAAAATGGACACGTGTTTTTGAGGTCCTCGTTTTATTTTTATTTCATTTATTTTGTACGACTGTTCGGTGTTCCATAGACTTTTAATTATTTTATATGACTTTTTTTTTGCCAACGTATTTTATATGATTGATTGTGCACATGAAATATGGAAAATATTGCAAAGTGCCAATAAAGCATCCACACCGCGGCATCAGTGCGATAAAGAAGAATGTGATGTGTCTGTGGAGATTGGACCCCTCGTCCCTCGACGTTTCAATTCATCTCACCCTACCAGTGATGAAATGAGGAGGAAGAAAAAAGTTAAGAGTGAAAGAGATCAGAAGGATATTTTTTTAAAAAAGAAACGTGTTATAAATATTTCATTAAGTTTTGTAAAAGATCTTAGAAACAAGACATGAGGGAGTATCTAAGTTATGTGGCTGTAGGCTAACGAGAGACAGCGTCTCACGACTCTTGGAAGGATGACCAAATGCTTTCAATTCTATGGGGTTCTCCTGTCAAACTTAAAAGTTAAAACTGCAACTAGCGCAAAGAAAGTGAATCCTATAATAATCCTAAGTCTGAAAATGAAGCTCCGACAGAGAAAAATATGTGCTCTGTATATTTTTGGAGTTATCCAGTGCTCGTACCCGGCCATCAATTTCAAAATTTCTGTAGTATGAGTGAGTGCGCGTGTCCCCTTTTTCTCATTTTAAATAATTTTATGTTGTACAAAGTAAATATGTAAAATAAATTTTATCTTTTACTATTTATGATATTTAATATAAAATCTAGTTTATAGTATAAGGTAAAAGTGACTTTTTTAGGATGTTAGCGGATTAGTTTGTTATCCTGTGGTTGTGGTGGAACATATTCTCGTCCGTATGGAAACTTGAGAGCTATGGATCTTGAGTGAAATCCAACTTTTCAATAGTTTCTAAATTAGGGACGGGAGCCGGAGGTGGTATTTAGTTTATATAGACTTGGCAAATGTTTAAATGAGCTTCATGTATTCGAAATCTAATCCCTAAAGTGCAGGTATGTGTGTGATTATATGATTTGCTTCAAACTTAATGATAAAAGCTGAGACAATGAGCAGTGGTTAGGTTGCCTATAGTCGATCGACCACATTCGATGGCCTCGATTCGATGTTCTCGTAGTGGTAATTTTAGTCACCGGAAGGATATATTATATGGATAATGTAATAATCGTAATATCTATCTTGTTGATCCGCTATTCTAATCATGAGCCGCAGCATCAGTCAGAGTCAGAGTCTAATTTGGATTCTTCTTAATTAGTTTTCTTACTCTTACTTCTTATGGGACATAATATTGATGCGTCTATATGAAACTTCGACTTTGGAGTGTGAATGTTACTATACATTTGCTCCTCGATCCTTCATATAAAGTCGGGTATGATCGGTTCTCATTTCCAACTAGGACGATAATCCCTATTTGAGTGATTAATTACTGGCTTTTCTCTTCTTTTTTATCATAAGACTATAAAAGCAAAGTCCAAGACTAATATGAAGCCTTCTTGTGTCCACTACTTTTATTTATTTCATATCTGACTATTATGGCTATAATATTTTTAAATTTCGTTTGAATAATTTTTTAAAATTAAAAATGGCCTTGTATTATTGTTTTCCCCCCAACTCTTATATGCATTCTTTCTTTATGTATTCTTAAAACAGTAATTTATTTATTTTTGGAAGCAAATAGTGGAAACGTTACGCGTTTTTTTTTTCAGCTTTCTAATTTTTACGTTAAACATGTATGGAAAACACCAATATTTACCTGATTATACAAAATTGAATTGACATAATAGGAGGGTTCAAAGGCAAATTAAAGCAACCAAAAAAAAAGGAAAAGATGGAAATATAAAGCGAAAACGCAATATGAATCTAACAACCTCTAAAGTTCATAGGTAAAGTTTTTGTTGCATATAAATTAAATACTTGTCAACGTAATATGACATGCTAACAACTGAAAATTAAAGCGATACATACAAGGCACAAATGAAATAGCAAATCAGGTCGGCCACTTATTCCTCTATCACATTAATCCCTTGACAGCCATGATTTCTCATATGTTTAGTGGTTAATTAATTAGAACGAAGTTGTTGAAAACTCCCCATGGTTCTGAGCTTAGTATACACAGCATGCCATTCAGCGTCTGAAGGGTGAAGCGATTCCCAAAAGAAAGCCGTTTTGGGATGACCACATACCTCATATTTCTTCACGTTATTGTCGTCTACACGCGCACAAGAATACGAAGCGTTAACTCCGACACAACATGGCTTGAAGATCTGGTGAATGTTATAGGTGGTGGGGGTGGCTCAACCCTGGCGGGAAACACGTATAGAGATCAAGAACGTGGAAGGTATAGGCGAATAATGGTGACGGTGGTGGTTGTGGGTGATTCGGTTGAGTCGAAGAATGTGTCGATTCAAGAGGCGATTGTGGAGAGTTGCAAAGTTATTGGAGGCGTCGTAACAGTGGTTGAGTGAGAATAAGTCTGTGACGAGGGGAAGGCAACCAAGTGGCTCAATAGCAGTCGCCACGATTCTCTTCACTCCCAACGCACGAATGCGCATCAGATTCAAACTCGTCTGGTTCCCTACGGACGCAAAGAATGACGGTAAAGCCTAACGTTTCAGTGAATCATCATATCACAACCTCGTCAGTAACATCAAAGAGCAGCGTCTCACGTCTTTGTAGGTTATATAATTAACATGACAGAAGGAAACCTCAGTTCGGAAGATCCTAATTCTATAGTGGGGGAAGAAGCAAAAAGGAATGTGTAGGCTTTCCATGCGACCCAACAAGACAAGTGGCTAGTGGCATTGGGCCAAATTCAAATGACATTCTGGATGTGAGCCCAACCCAACTAAACCCAATGTTAATTTTTTGTTCGTCAAAAAATAACTACGGCCTTTGACAATTATTCCAGCAATTTCAGTCGTGCTAAAGTGAAGGCAGCTTTAGTATAGGCTAATAGTAAAGAAAATTTTATTGCCCTTCGATTATGGGCATATTTATTTTGAGGTAAAACTATAATTTAAAAAAAAAAAAAAGGTAAAATTTTAGTTTAAAAAAATTTCAAAACAAACAGTTATATTTGTCCATAAGTATTTTTGGGCTAAACTATGGTTTAAAACTATAATTTTGAACAAGCTACTAATACTAGCTTTTGGAACAGTAAAAAAATTTATAAACTATCCAATTACTATTTTACCTTTATTTTTTCTTACACTCTCTCTCCTCTCTTTTCTCCACCCTCTTTCCTCTCTCATATCTTTTTTCTACCCTCTTTCCTCTCTCTTTACCTTCTCTCCTCTTGTATCTCTCTTCTCCACCCTCCCTCCTCTCTTTTCTTCACCATATCTCATATTTTTAATAAAATATTTTAGTAATTTATCAATACAAAAAGTTATTTTAAAAATAGCTATGAAAGTATTTATTTATTCAGAATTATTTTTTTCCTATAAACTCTTTTCTAAAAGTCCTTTTATATAAGTTGTCTAAAAGCCCTTTTTTTTCTATAAACTCTTTTCTAAAAATTTATCCAAATACACACGGTAGGTAAGTTTAATATATTTAAAAAAAAATTGTACCAAAAAAGTAAATAAATAAAATAAATTGAACGCACCCGTTTCATAGAGAATGTAATGCTTGATTAGTCATAGGTTATAATTTAGACGTCATTTATTTAATGTCCGTATAAAACTATTTCTTGAATAAATTTTAAAAAAGTGCATATATGTTGCATGCTAAAAGCTTGTGTTTCTACTAACTTTTAATTGATAAATAAATATAAATGCCAAAAATAACGATAAATAAAATACTCAATAATCTCTTTCTATAGGGTGCTTTTTTAAAACCACCTTTCCTCCCCAGACAGAAATTCATGCACAAACCACGGCTAGAGGGTTCTACATAGGAATGTTCATAAAATTCGCGGCCCAGTATACTCACTCGAGCTCACGAAAAAGAAGCCCTACCCAGCTCGATAAATATCAGGTATCGGGCTGTAAAATACAGCCATACTTTTTTCAGGCTGGGCACCGGGCAGGGGTTGCCTTGCCCTACCCTGCTCATGAACATTACTTTTTTTATTTTGTTTACTTTTCTTCCTAGATACTACACTTGGAAGGGAGAATATGATAGTTACTAATGACTAAAGGGTTATTTTAGAAATATCAGTAGTTAAGTACGTAAGTTGTATCTTTTAATATTTATAACTATATTAATTTTTTTAACCCTACTAATCATAATATGATTACAATACATTGCACATTATAATTATTTATTTTAGATACTTTATCCTTGTCAATATTTAGAAAATTGATATAAAGTTATAATTACAAACTACTCAGACTTCAAGACTTTTTTTATATGCAATGAATTTTAAAACTTTAATTATTATCGTTTTGTTACCTTATTTTTAGTGGATTATAGATATTATTTAACCCTTGAAAATATATGAATATTGTATTATTTTAGAAGTTTATAATTACATATTTTTTCCATAACATGAGCATGTCATCACAACTTGGGCATGCCTAACCCGCCCACGCTCAGCCCGCCTATGCCCAACCCAAAATAGTTAGGGCTTTTACCGGGCAGGGCTACAAAATACAGCCCATACTTTTTTCGGACAGGGCACCGGGCAAAGGGATTACCCTGCCCAGCCCTGCCCATGAATACCCCTAATTCTACCTACAATCTCTTATACATCTTCATCCATTCATTTAATCGAATTGAATCATAAAAGATAATTGATTACAATATCAAATAGAATATATTACTCATTCATAGTTGCCGCCATAAAAAAGTATTACAATCTTATTTGCAAAAGCATTTAATTTAATTGGTAAAAAAATAAATGCATAGAGCCATTAAAATCAAATGGCCGGGGATTATGTGTGAAGAGATATATATAGAAAGAAAGTACATATAGCGCAAGAGTGGAATATACTATTGGACCTATTTGAATAAAAGTTTAAAACAAAAAAACTTATGAAATTTTTTTTAAATAACTTTTAGAAAAAAAAAATTAGATAAGAGCGTATGAAAAAAAAAATTCTGAATAAATGAGTGTTTGGATAGTTATTACTAGAATGACTTATATAATTAAAAAATTAATAGAAGGTATGATTTTATTAAATATAGAAGAGCGGAGAGAGAATGAAAAAGAGATATGAGAGATAAGAGATGAGAGAAGGTAGAGAAGAGAGATAAAAAATGAGAGGGGTGTAAAAAAAATAAATTTAAAATAGTAATTGGGTAGTTCATAAACTCTTTTACTGTTTTAAAAGCTAATATCAATAGTTTATCTAAAATTTTAATTTTAAATTATAATTTAGTCTAAAAATATTTTTAGACAAATATAACTGTTTATTTTAAAATTTTATTAAATTATAGTTTGGATAAAAAATTCTCCTATAACCTTAATTTAAACTCTTTTCAAACACAAACAATATATGAAAATGTCGCACGGTTTAAATTAAGGTTATAGGAGAATTTTTTATCCAAACTATAATTTAATGAGAAAGGAAAGAATGTTTAAAAAACTGAATATATATATTATTTATAAAGGTAATTTTGGATTGGTATTTTATTTTATGCATTCGGCTGTGGGATGAGGAGGAAAGGAAATAAATCCTTATCTCTGGAGTAATAAATATACGATCGAAAGGCGTAGAGAGAAGAGATAAATACCGGAAAGGAGCCATTAGTGGCCACGTAATGGGCGTAATCATTTCCAGCGACGGAGATGAGGGCCATCGAGTTGATGAGGTCGGCGCTGCTGTACACTTTATGTTCGATTAGCTGCTCCAAATAATCAATCTGAGTGGAAACATTTGGAATACCAATATATGTATCGAACACTCCGGCACCCCCAAAAGCAAAGTTCATTCCTTTCTTCAAGTTCCGTGGCTTCATCATCTTCCTCATTCCGCAGGGCTCCGACGACTTCATCCCCAAGTACCTAGCTGCGTTCACCTATATTTGTCTCCTTTAATTATTTCGTTCCACATATATATAATGGAAAAAGTGAAAAACAGAGGCATTATTCACGTCAAGTAGTAGGTATCAACGAAGTCGGTCAGGACTCAGCCGTCGGAGAAGCGACCGACGGGTTTGCCTGGAAAGTTTATTACGTAGGGAGCTTTCCAGGCACTGGATAGCCCTCTCCTGCTGTTGCCGGTCTCGGTATACGAATCCCCAAAGACGAATAGACTAGTTGGGCGAAAGTTATGCATGTGGTGCTTCTCATGCTTATTATTCAGTGCAGCTTTTTGAGTTAGCTCTGTGATTAAATGATACAAGAAAGAAAATGACCGGAGCTCGTGTAGATATGTGTAAAATAGATCATCAAACGAATACAAAAATAGTGGGTACCTGAGACGGAGATAAAGATAATAAGGAGGAGAGAGAGAAGGGACAAGTGGTGGTTGGGTGAGTCCATGAAGCAGGAAGACGAGAAGCAGCTGCAGAATTGGAGTTTGAGGCTACTACTGTAAATGAAAGGGATCTTTATGTAATGGACATAGGCAGGGGAGAAATAGGGTCATTATCTACGCTTGGGGGAACTAATTTGATCTTTGAGATCCATGTTTATTATTGATATAGGGAAAGTGAATAATAGCTCTGGTCAACTTGGTCATGATGATGATATCAATCCGTGGATTTTATTCCATGGTTCAAAGAACCCTTTATAATTGCCAATTTGCAATGCGCTGCGCTTATTCGGACTGTGATTATTTGGTGTTTTGTGTGTGTGTGTTTGGGGGGGGGGGGGGGGGGCAACCTCTAAAACCAATTAAGGATTTGCAACATATGCGCTATTATTATTACTATTTGGAGCTAAATGCTTCTTTTATTCTTTATGTTGCAAAAGGATAACCTCGGGACTCGGAGGGTTAAAAGAATGATATCGGAAGACTAAACCCACTATCCCCTGGTCAGTTCCACAAATATATATATATTTTGGAATAAAAATTTTTAAAAAAGAGTTAAGTTGACCCACAAGCAGTATAAATTTTTTTTTTCTCCTAAACAATTTCCCAAATATATATTTATACTTTTCAGATGTCCATGCAGAAAGCAATAATTTTTTTAAAACATTGGTAATAGAATTTGACTTTTATTTATTTCTATATTCTATTCCATTCTTATCACTTGATTTTTTTTTGGTTTAAATTGCTCATTCATTTTTTAAACTTTCCAATAATTTAATTAGATTAAAAATATTTCTTGAAAATCTCTTAATTAAAATTTATATACATTATCAAAAAAATTAAATAAAACATTCTAAATCCCTGAATCCACCCTACGCATGATTCCAGTCACCAATTCAACTTACGGTCATGTTTCTATTTTCACTACACGGTGCAACAGTATGCGTTAAATTTAGAGGGCCGTTAAGATTTTGCTGCGAAGCAGGCTCCACTCAGCGAGAGAAGCGAAATCCTGATGACGGATGAGCAGAGAATCCGTTTCTCTCTGAACGCGAATCAGTCGTGTCATCCACCATTGTCGCCAACTATATTACCTTACAGAGATTAAAGCAAAGTTCTACAAGAGAAGCATAACAAGTAAATCACACACGCGTACCTTCCACCCCTGGGTCTCGGCATAAACCGGCAAAGAAGGACCATCTATTTGACTATTGCACCCCTAGAACCAGAACCAGTTCCATTACTCAACCACAGTTCACTAAATACCCCAAAAAACGGCCGACACAAACCAAAGAAAACTAAAGAGACAAAAATAAAGTCTCCCTGGTTCTGTTTTATATTAGTGGTGTCGAAGTTGTTGGAGATCAGAGGTGTTTCGCAGTTTGTTATAGACGGCGTGCCATCCAGCTTGTGTGGGATGAACCGTATCCCAGAAGAAAGATGCTCTTGGATACTCACAAACCCTATATTTCTTCACCTTCTTATCGTCTACACTCCCACATGAATACTCACTGCTCACCCCTGCGCAACATGGCTCAAACGTATTCTCCTTCCTATTGCTGTTTTGTTTCTTGGTGTCATTCAATACTGACAAGAAGCTTTCATAAAGGTTAAGCATCGCGAAGCTTAAATTCTTCTTGCTTTCTCCATTCAACTTCTCTACTGCATTCTGTAAGTAGCTGTTATGAACCAAGACGAGTAAGTTATAGGTATTGTTGCAAGCTTTGTACGAGGATGAGACTGTGATCTCTGGAACGCATCCAAGAGGTGGTAGGGAGGTCACTGCCATTTTCTTCACTCCCAACTTATGAATCCGTCGTAAATTCAGAGCCGTCTGGTTCACCACTAGGCCAACAAATGACGTTATGCCCTAACAACGAGAAAACAGAGAACCATCAGTATAACCTCAGATTAAGCATGATTGTTCATAACTTCATATATTGCAAGGAAAAGAGAAATTAAAACCCACATTAATCCAAGGTGAGGTAATTGAACATAGTAATGCTTACATCAATGGAACCATTGGTGGCCAAGAAGTTACTGTAGTCGTTGCCGGCGACGGAGACGAGGGCAACTGAGTTGGCGAGGTGGGATTTGTTGAATACGTTGTCATTGATGAGGCTTTCAAATTGATCGATCTGGGTGGTCATGTTTGGCCCTGGAACTAAGGTATTGAAAACGCCAGTTCCACCAAAAGCAAAGTTTATCCCATATTTTACATGATGGGGCTGTTCTTTTAGCATTCCATAAGGCAACGGCGACTTCACTTTCACATACTTAGCTGCACAATTATCAGCATGAGTTCGTTAATAGCTCGGCAAACTGCATAGGATCATCTGATTGATGCTAGTTAATTTTAGGAATAGATTATTCCATTTCTTTGTCTGAGATTGTAATGATTGATGAACAAGTAAAGGAGAACTGTCTTTGATAACTTTTATTGGAAAAACAGCATGCGTACAGAACCATTAAAAAGTTTATGGGGATAAGAAAAATAAAAGAAGATATAAATCTGTGACCTGAATTTATAATTGTCTGAACTGATTTTGGTGAAACTCTTTTTTTTTTCAGAAAAGTTCATAAGAATTTAATTGTCATAAATCAAATTTTTTAAAATTTCATTGCCATTCTCCCAAAATAAAAGTATACCAAAGCTACATTAGAATTCCATGATACCCGCTTTAAGCGTGTAAAATCGTAAGCGATACAGTAAACATATGGAGAATTGACCCCTTTTGTAATGATTAATAGTGCAATTTCTTGGAACACAAAATGTAGCAGTAATGAGCACTAAAGAACTACTATATAGAGAGTGCTGAAAGCAATGATTAAGAATATCAACAAAGAGAAAAGTGGCCAAAGCATGCTGTCACACGTAAGAAAGTGAAGACCACGACATACTGTTGATTGTTGAACAAATAATTCTAAGTGGAAAAGAGAGGTAGTGCAGAATACAAATGGGACACGATTATGAAGCAGCAGGCAAAAGGTAAAAAGAAAAGTTGAATTCATTGAGCAGTGAATAGTTTTTCTGGCAAAAAGAGAGCCAATAGCAACGTCAGATAGAAAGTGAAATATGAAGTATGGAGAAACGAAAAAAGCAGGCGCACACATACCGATATAATCGGTGAGGACTCTTCCGTCGGAGAATCGGCCGGCGGGTTTGCCTGGAAAGGTAGTTCCATAAGGCTGTTTCCAGACCTTAGACAACCCTCTTCGGATGTTTCCGGTGTCCGCGTAAGAGTCGCCAAAAACGAACAGTTTCTTGGGCGAGAATTTAGGGTGGCGAGCATGGAGACGAGCCTCGAGTTGCATAATCCAGTGTTCTGTAATAACAATATTGCCAGAAACACACTGATTAAGGTTAAAAAAAGTGAACTTTGGATTGGTGGAGAAAACTACAAAGCTAAAAAAAGAGTGAATATAGACCTGAGACTGAGAGAAGTAGGAGAAGGAAAAGAGAGAGGAGATAACATGGGAGGTTCTGGCGTGAGGCCATGGATGAAGATGAATTGAGTAGTGTTGTGAAGGGTTTTGACGAGTGATGACAAAACGGCTTTGAGGAGAAGGTAAAGGCCGAGTTGGTAGAGTGAGGAGGTACGAAATCGGAAATCCCCTGAACTGAGAAGTCAGAAATTTCCTGAATTTATAGGGCCAATGAGAAGAAGTAGAAAGAGACTCAAAATCACTGTTTTTTACTAAATAATTTATCTAAATTGTGAGGAATCGTGCCGGAAAGAAGGGGGGAGGGGACTAAATTGTGAGGAATGCTTTCCCTACTATTTTTTTTATTTTATAAGAGTTATTTAGTTTTTTAATAAAATAAAAAAATTAAATTAATCAATTAATTATAATTATTATAAATATTATTTAAATAATTTAGATAGATTAAATAATATATAATATAAATTCATCTTGAAGAATTATATTTAATTATAATTAATTTATTTAATTTTATTAATCTATTTAAAAAAAATAATTAGCTCCTATACTTAGGATTGTGGATAATAATAAACAATGCTTTTTTTCCCTTTTAATATTTCATATTCCTATGTTGTTCCCATTTGGATTGATATGATAATCGGATGAAGGATTATTTATGTATTTGTTACAGCTTACAATCAAATTATAACACAGTAAATTAATAACAGAGGCATGGAATCTAATATGAAACACAATGAATTGGAATAATATATACCACTCCTCACTCCTGAGTCTAATTATAAGGTAAAGTTTTAAAATCATACTTAGTCAAAATATAGGATAAGAATGTGTCATAAAATTTTCTTTCCAATTTTACCTTTTATTAATTGTAACAAGTTGTTGGTATGTTTTTAATTATTACATAACACTTTATCGTGGTTATTAATGTTTGATAAGAAAATATAACTATATATAGTCACAAGTTTTTTTAATAAAATTATAACTACCAACTATCGCTTTTTAAAAAGGTTAATTTTGCTTTATAAATGAGGATTAGACAGGAGTAATAGTCAAACAATTGCACTCAATTTCTGTAGCTTTGCGAGATATTTTGAAAATGTGAAAGACATGAGAGATAAAGAAGAATGTTCGAAAAACAAGAGATTGGAGATCAACTGTAAAACCAGAAAGGACTCTTGGAATTTTTTCCATGGAGAAAAGTGTCTAGAATCTTCTAGAAGGGCGGAAGTCATGTGAAAAATAAGAAATAAGTAATGTTTGCAGAATAAGAAAGATTACTTCTACAAAAGAGAAAAAAAATCTTGCAAATTTCAATTTGTGTTGACATGGATCTCACTATACTTCAAAATTAATAAAACATTTGAATTAAAAAGTAAGTGTCACGTGTCACAATGTACTCCGTTTGTAGTTGGTGTGGATTCCATTGCCTTTTAAATTAATGAGATATTTAAATTAGAAAGTATGAGTTATGAGTCACGATGTGATTAGTTGATCGACTTGGATCCCACTTTCCATCTTCTTCATATCAAATCACATGTCTTTTTATACGTATAAATAATTTTGTAAAGTCACGTTCCAAGTTTAATTATCTAAAGGTTCCGGTCCCTGTTAAGAATTTAACAAATTTAACATCCTGATTCCAAATTATGTGCATCCATACAGCCCTTATACCAAATTCTTCCTCTTGTTTTTTTCATTAAGAGGGGTGCTTGGGCAAGGGCCAACAAAACACAAACAGACATTTATTATGCAGAAGTTTCCATATCTGTTTTTTTTTTTAAAAATGACAAAATGATTGCTTTTAAAAGGATAAATTAGAGTGCACATTAAGAAAAAAGACACTTAGTGTGCTTGGTTTGAAAATTTGGGTCAAAAGCACCTAAACATTCATTTTTTTTTATCAAAATTGGTTATAGACAAAATCATAGTTTCCCCTAGCAACTTTTACATATATTTTTTTTTATATTTTTATAGGAAATAATAATTTTGTCCTCTAATTTTTTACCATTTTTTATGTCTCATCTCTCTTTTAAATTCATACTTTATATAATTATTATTTTACATCATGCCCTTTCTGATAATTTATTTATAAAAATAATTATTCTGATAACAACTATCTAAATATTTATTTTTTTAAAATAATTTTTTATATAAAATATATTTTACAAAAGGACTTTATAATTAATTTTTTTAAGAAGCTAAACCAAATACACCTACAAATGATAAAAGAAATAGAAAAGAAGACTTGGTATATATATGTTTTCTTGAATACTATGGCTGGTTTTGATTAGATGTGGCTCTTAAACAGCAATCTATATAACCATTGCAATTAAGAAATAATGTGCCAGCCATTACTTAATACTTATGATAACATATTAACATTCCTGAACGCCACGGTTGAGAATCACCGATAACGGGGTTGGTTGAACACCTTATGCGTTGGAGTTGTTAAGCTCTTGATGAGTGGAGTTCCGAATAGCGCTTTTGGGGAGAATCTTGATCAGTCACGATTCTCTATTGTTTCTATGGGTAACAAGTAGTAATTAACAATTAATTGTATTTTTATTCTTTGTGTAAAACGGAGTACTAATTTTATAATCAGGTGGGGATATGGCCAGTTTAAGATTTTGGGTTAGATATTCGTAAAACTGATTAATGCAGACAAAAGTGCAGGTCTAAACCCACAAGTCAATGATAAGAGAGTACTAGTTAGGATTATCTTAAGATAATCCACGTCCCTATTGCACTTATGCATGAGATTCAAGCCAACATTTTCAAGAATTAAATTTCACTCGCAGAGTTTACTATTTGAAGACTTTCGAGTTTCGTGTTTCAACTCCCAACTACTTACGTGGTTTTGTTTTTGCCACAACTTCCACCTAATTTAATTATTGTTGTTATAAATTTTTTCTTAGTCCATTTGCACGCCGACTCATTGGCATAGGAGCGTATCCGAAACTCGTTCTGCTATTTTATTTATGAGACACTTTTTATTTGAATCATATGGAGAAAAAAGGTAGTTAAAATTACTCAAGAGTCTTAATTTTTTTTGAAGTTATTATTATTCCTAAATAATCTTTAATTAAAAATATCAACTTATACTTTGGAAATTTAAAGTTCAATATGCTACTCGGATGAATGAATTAGATACGTAAATATTCTTAAAAAATAATTCATAAATGTTTCAATAAATTTTACATAGTGCCTTACCCTGAGGTTAGATCAAACAAATATTTTAAAAGATGCGCTTCATTTGGAAGACTAGATCGAGCGCAATTCAACTCAATACTGGCATCATGGTCGACCACAACTGAATTTTATGCATATGTATATTTATATAAAACGATATATGACCATGCATAATTGTGAATATTAGTTGCCCACTAAGAAATTATTATTTATTACTCCGAACCTAAATATAAGAGTTAGATAGAAAATTTATTTTAATTTTAAATATAAAACTCTAATTTATTTTATATCTCAAAATTATAATTTTCCCCCCAATAATATTCCTACATGATTGTACAAATTAAGGATATTTCTATCAATGGTATTTTAAATGTACATGATTAAATTGGGTATTTTAAAAAATTAATACATAATCATAACAATAACTGAATTAAATAATTTATTTAATTTACTAAAATTAATTAAATAGATATTATAAAAAGGACAATAGGATTAAATAAATAATATTGGCTTGTTTTTCAGTTTTCTTTTGTCTTATCCCCTGTGTTTGCTGTGTTCTTTTACTTCGTTTTTTGGCACTTTGCTCTTTTATTTTTATCTTTTTAGTTCCTACTCAAAAAATATGCACAAAGTGATTCTATTAGCACATGCACGTTACCAATTATAAAACTTGAAAGAGTTCAAACGGACCATTTCGCGGTATAAGGGGATTAACAAGTGCCTAGAGCGACACAGAAACATCCAAACGTGAAAAACAAAGAACCCGGACAAATCTACACATAGTCCTAAGTGCTGGAATTACACATTGGTATTCATATGTTACACGAGAAAATGGGTTGTATAATGTATATATATTGCTCTATAAGGAGACTCAATTCTGGCAGCTCAACTCCACTTCTTCATCAACCATCTGCAACTGAAAAAGTAATCCAATTAGTACAGCCATATTGCCTCGAACAGCTTCACGTAACATCATCACCGATTGCTGAAAGGAATAATCTTGATGACTAATCCTGGGAAAACATCATCTGGGTCATGAATATAAGGATTCTCTTCCACAATATAAGTATCTCCGCACTTATCATTTATGGTCTGAAGCGTCTCTCCCTCACGAACCACATATATCTCATCACACCCCTTCTTCATCATATTCTCCTGCATCACCTCAATCCCGAACTCGCTTGTTCCCGATGACTCGAAGCAGCTCAACACCAGCATCACTGCTAGAAACAGAGCACAGTACCAAGATATATTCTCCGCCATTACAGTTGAAGAACACCCACAAGACATGTTTATTGTCTAACTTATCGGAAAACTAAATGAATTCTTCTTCGTAGGACTCTTAATTTCTGGCCTTGTGTCGGGTTTTATAGCGATTTCGTAAGTGAAAAATGGAGGAATAGCAGAAACCCTATCCGTGGTGGGTGGAGTGGGTAAAGATATAGGAGGGAATTGAAATGGATCTCTCAGTGTAGTAGGCAAGTGTTTGAGTGTTTGAAGGGGATGACCTATGAATAAGAAAGGGAAAGTTGGTTTAACTGCTTTATTAAATGAGATAGCTTTTTGGCTTTTGACCTCGGTTCCTATTTGATTCAAGTTTTTCCATTCACAGTGAAGGTGCTTCATATCCTACCACATGTGTTCCTGTAGAGAAATAATCATCCATGAGGAAGCAATGAGGAGAATCTGGTTATGGAATGTCAGATTGTGGGGTTACCTAGAAAAAGCACGAATTAGCATAGCATCTAGCATTGGTTTATGAGAAGCCATAATCAATTGATATGTGGTTGATCTTGCCGAAATGACAGATGAGGGTGTAAATGCGACTTTGATTTAGACTATGACCACCCACTCATTCCTTCAAACTAATACAAATATATGAATTGAAGAAAAGTTTTATTGCTAAAAATTTGTTTATTAATACGAAAGAATCTCAACGTGCCAAGTGTTGAGTTCCATCCTCAAGAGATTATATAGATTTCCATCACTCAAAAGCAGTTTTTTTAATAAATAAATTTTTAAAAAGAGGTTGGGCTCACCAACGATCTAAGAGCATGGCAAAATTTTAATTCCTCGATACCAATATCGAATATGACGAGTTGTCAATTACTTTTACGTATAAATCTAAACACTTATGAGTTAGAATGTCTCCCAAGCGTTACGACTAGAATAATAATAAAATAATACTTTCTAAGGATCAAACACGCTCTAAATGATAATATGTCTCATCTTTTTATTAGTTGAACCTATAGATGATGGGTAAAAGCATGTTGATAGCATCTTGGGAGACAGAGTAAAGTTGGATCTGAAGTGAAACCAAGTGGTTTACACGCTTGCAGCACAGTTTTAATAGCTAATATCCCAGGCTTTTCTTGAAACCCATAATATTTGCCTCAGTTATTCTTTTGTGGATGAGAGGCACTCCCAAGTATTTGCCTAAGTCAGCGGTGAGACCAATTCCGAGGATCCGGCTCAATTCAATAGCTCTATTGAAGTGAATAATTTTAGCAGAAAATTTTAGACTTGCGTCCAGAAAATATGCAAAAAGTGGCCATAGTCTGCTTTCTTGACCTCAGCTTGTTCCGTGAACAGGAAAAATTGACTATGAAATGGCATGGTTGAGAAACGGTTAATTATGGAGATGGTCATCAAAGTGAAGCTGTAAATTATTGCTGCTCATTGGCAACGAAAGATCACATCCAATTGGTCGGGGCTATTTCTTGCATAACACAACTAACAAATTTGTGAAAGATCAGTCCAGTCAGTGCACTAATTCTGATTGCCACTGCCTATGTGATAAATTGCTGAGTTAAAGTGTTGTGAAGAATTTGAGAATTTTATCCGACTCATGAGTCCTGTATAAGTTGGACTAAAGAACGATTGCAAGGAAAATAAAAGATTATTTCGGCGAGTTTTCTTTCATTTCCTCACTTTTAACTTCAGCTTAGTCAAATTAACAAAGTAAAATACATACATTTGATCCCTCCAAAGTCCTTACTATGAAGTAAATTCTGTCAGCATAATTAGCTGCACAGTTGGGGTGAATTCCCAAAGCTCCCACAGAGTTTAATATTTAGGTCACCTAAACTCAAAATCCACAAAGAAAATTGTGGCATCAACTGGGTTATTCACATTCCCTCACTTAATTATCTATGTTTTCAAAAACAACGGCGCAAAATTAGAATACAGGCGAATACTGGAAATTAAGAGAACATCGACTGCCTTAACGATCAAAAGTTACTTATTCTAGAACACCCGACTTTTTTAGGCCAATCGGAACGTGAGACATACATGGAGAACGAAACTAGGAATAAGTTCTGAAAGGGAAAATCGTACAAAGAGGCAACATTTATAAGCAAAAGAATGACTGCTCACTCTAGTAAAAGTAGAGCAGTATAAAGAGGCAACATTTCAGCAATACATGGGTAATAATCTGACAGGATCGGAGAATGAGATCGACAAAGAACACTCGATTACCTATGTTATGGTTGACATTAATAAAGATAATATCCAGATTGATAACATTTCCAGGTAAGGAGGGTGCTCAACTATCAATGCCCCAGTTATTAACATCTGTCAAAGAAAACATGTCTGAACTTCAGGGCTTCATTAATGTCTCCTTGATGTACTTAATGACCCCATCTACGTCCACCGTCCAAGCAACTGAAACAGGGGAAAAACCCGTCCATGGATTGCTTGAATTCCATCTACATGAAATCAAAACGACAATGTGTTTTGAGCATTAATTAAACAAGAAGCATCAAAAATAAAGAGAAGGAGCATATCAATTCCATTGTTTGGACTTACTTCTTTAACCCTTGGTCCAATAGTGTATGCCCGACACAGAGGCCTTGTGTCTCTACCCTCACTACCCCTCTCTTGTATGTAAAAAGATCTGGACGAACAAGTGCTACGAAACTGACAGGGTCGTGAAGGAAAATTCCTGAAAGCAGATATCGGATTATCATTCCAATGCCAAGTTGGCAACAAAGTAGACAATTAACGAAAAATGCTTTAAACAGCATGATTTTAGACGTCAAAATAGCATGTCATATTACCGTAGACACCATCAGATTTAACGTGCCAATCCCGGTAAAATTTGCACATCTCACTTAAGAGTTGTGTATGCTTTCCACCGGAATTTTTCAATTGAAGGAGGTCAGCATCTGAAATCAAAAGACAGTATTCAGTACCTGACAATTACAATAAACCCAATTGCACGATAAAAGTAGCCTAGAAATTAGAGAAAACAATAAATTGCAATCCCACCTGTAAATTGCACTTGGGTTGTGATATTTATTCCGACAATAACAATATTTGCGCCAGAAGTAAACACAATATCCGCTGCTTCTGGGTCTCCGTATATCTGCAAATTAAAAAGAAATGAAGTCAACAGGACCAACTGAACATTAAATCTGATCATGAAGCATAACGTAACCCATGATCCATTTATTTCAACGATCACAAACTTCGCAGAAAATATTTTCTTTGTAGTCTAGAGTCTGTTGTGAAATGTGACTTTGAAAAATAAATGAAAAGGTGATTTTCTCTTCAAAAGGGGAGGTTGTTTTCGCTTTTGACCAGTATTACTTTAAAACTTACCATTCTTCCAGAACGTAAAGGAAAATCCTCAAGCCCATTAGTTCTTATCTGTCTTCTATAAAAATCAAAGGCATGAAACCACCACTTACATTTGCTTCTGCTGCTGGATTTACATTCCCCAAGGCAAAGAAAGAACCACCGAGTATAACCACTCTCTTCACCTTGCTAGCAAAAGAAGAATCTCTTCTGATGGCCTAATCACGAAGGTTAAACTATTAAAACACACACACACACACACACACACACATATGCAAATGAAAATAAAATAAAAAAAATTGTTATGATGACCGTGACCATTAATAACAAAGCATGGTAGAACTTACCAAAGCTAAATTTGTCAGCGGTCCAAGTGCTAACACAGATATTTCACCAGGGTATTCAGAAACCTTCTCCACCAAAAACTCCGAAGCACTTTTATCTATCTTCTTAGCTTTTGGTCGGGGTAGGGATATGTTTCCAAGCCCATCAGAACCATGCACAAAGTCAGCAACTCGTGGAATTCCACCCTTTCAAAGGATAAAGCATACTTCAGACTCAAAAGATGAAGCAAAAACAAAAGAAAAATAACATAAAACCATTATTTAAAACATGTAAAGCCACGTGCAGTGCCATGTGGACGAAAGATGGGGCTGGACAAGCAAGGTAAAGCTACGTGCATTTTTACCCTTAAATTATTCTAATTCTAATAGAAGCATTGGGTATCCTAAACTATCAAGCAGTGCAATGTTACCTTCAAACTTAAAACAACATTGCAATGTGCCCTTACCATTAAAAGGGAGCAAATGTCAGTTAACTGGGTGGCGTGGGGCCCACATATATCTATGCTTGCTTTTAACAGACATTTGTTCCCTTTTAACGGCAGGGGTGACATTGCAATATTTTCTAAAGTTTGAGGGTAACATTGAACCACTTGATAGTTTATGATACCCAGTGCTCAAGTAAAAAGATTTTAAGGACAAAAATGAGATTTAACCCAACATTTAAATATAACCTAACTGAGTTGAAATACTCCAGTCAACTTCAAAGGTACATGTTAAATAACTACCTTCAAGGGCCCAGGGGTGCCCTCTGCCACTGGAACGTTTTGACAGCCAGCAATCTCACACTATCCTTTTGCACAATAAAAAGACAAACTGATCATGAACATGTTCTAAAAACATGAAAGACACAGAGTCTTTTGTAAAATAGAGTCACAACCAAAGTTGATGAGAGTTTAAAACATAAACACATACCAAAAGCAATGAATTGCGAGTGGCATCTTCTGTAGAAACATTACCAAATATGGTTGTCAAGCCCAGGACCTCCACCCCAGGTGTTTGAAACGCCATCATGATTGCCATGCTATCATCTATGGATTTACCGATAGCAAAAACATTAATTTGTGAAAATGGCATTCACAGTAAAACACAACATTCATAAAAAAATATACAAGAAAACCACAACCATTATTCAACCACTTGAGTTAGTGACATTAAGTAATTCCATGGATTGAACATCTCCTATGAGTATGACAAATTAGCTGGAACTTAAATATTGCACCACAAGAACATTTGCTTATTTAAGCACCAAAAAAAAACCTATTATGATTGACTTCGCAACGCTTCCTCTGATTGAAAATGTGATTTTTTAAACTATAACAATCTCAATAATTCCAGGTACAAGTCCAATTGCCATCAAACGCGTCCTCTGAAAGACAAATAAAGTGAATAACTAGATTATTCTCTTATACGCTCACTTAGGAATCTTCAAAGCATCCGATTAAATGCTTTTTTAATCGAGTTTTGCTGATTTTTCACTTGAAGAAAATTAAAATAGAAGTGTATGACTTTGCGTATCATCTACAGAAGTTAGGGGGCCAGATGGCTAAATTTAAAAAATAAATAAATACAGGAAAGTACGCTTATATAAAATTGAAGATAAAAAATATGATTGGCTTTTTTACCCAGTCAAACATTTGATGTGAAGGAACATGATTAAGATGGGTGTGTGTCCGAGCGCGCGCGACCTTAACGATATTAACATTTTGAAGCTTGCAAAGAATTTCTCCGTTCAATGGCAGATGAAAAGAAAATTAAATTATGTAGCTGAAGGCGAAGCCAACCATCAGATTGTTAGGCGAACTACTCGCCAGGCGGAAAATTATACAAAACTCAACTCAACAGGATCAAGACAGCCGGAAAATCATACAACAACAAAAATTCCGCAACCATCAGATCACCAGGCGAACTACTTATGCTTTCTAAGTTTATTTAGAGAATCAAAAAAGGTATATAAGCAAAGCCAAAAACATCCAAACTTACCAATCCCAGGGTCAGTATCGATAATGAGCTTCTCAGGATTGGCGCGAGAGCCGGAAACCCCGTTGGAATTAGCGCCCGTGAGCCCACTCGCCATGACCGGTCGGAATTAGAGGTAGGGATTCAGGGATGGCGAGACAGCAAGGAAGACAATTTGAAACGCAATTCCTCGAAATTAAATGTATGAATGTATGTGTGTATGAAGCTAGCCTCAATTATATAGAGAGAAGTAGAAGGACACAGCCCATACACACACACATGGAAAGAATGGTGCGAAGGAATATGCAGAGGAAGATGTGAGCGACGATGAAGACGACGCAGAAATGAGCTTTAACCAAATCCCGCCCGAAAAATAAAAGACGGTGGAGTGGTTTGGGGAGTAAAGCTGGAGCAATCAGAGAAGGACACGCGTCGTGCTTCCATTGGGCTTCTCGGACGTTAGTTGAGGGTCGAATTACACCAGGGGAAGAAAAGGAATGCGCGTTGTAGTTGTAAATCGATTAGTTCTATTTTTGTCCTTTTCTTTGCTTTTTGTTTTTTTAAAAAAGAAGGGACAAAATGAAAACATAGGTTATGGTTAGGAACAAGAAGGCGAGAGCAATGACGTGGAAACTGGGGGTTAGTTTTGGGGGTTAGGGAATGGACAAAGGCAAGGCAAGATAAGGATTCCAGCTAACGTGGAACCACGTCGCACGAGGCATTTATTTATTTTGTAATTAAAAAAAAATTGGTAGGCGGGGAGGGCACCTCAATCTTATCAGAAATGTAAGCGAAGAATAACGGAGATCCACGAATGCTTTGTTGGGATGAGGCCTAAGGGTTAGACATTTTAACCAACCGAAAGCATCTTTTTCATAAAAGCAATGTAACAGTTGCTGTTCACCAGAAAGATCAAATCATTATTTTAAAGGCTGATGGAATAAAATAGTGTCACCTAAATCTCTTCGGATCAATACGTTTCTTATTCGATCCCAAACTTTAGTTTCTGTTCTATCAATTTCTGTTCCTTTTAATTGACATTACTTTGCCTTAATCATCGGTCTTAATCAACCGAAACATTTTGTTCGTCCAAAAAGCATATTTAGTCTTTTAAACAACTAAATGAAGATTGTGTCTGCATAAATTATAATTTCTAAAGTTAATCAAAAGCAACGATAATGTTAAAAAAAAATTATTCTTCTTGAAAAAATTATTTAGATAATAAATAGATCAACCGTCTTTAATAGTGTATAGATAATATAAAATATTATATATTAGCATTATATTAATCCGCATTAGAAACAATAATAAATAATACAAATATATATTTTTTATATAAATGTTAAATATACAATGAAATCCGCTTTTGGTCTTTGACCAAATCATAATTATAATTTATTAAATGAGGAGGCCCACGGAAGAAAAAGCACATGCCCCCATATGATCGTCTCCCAGGTTTCCACTGCATGGGCTAGCACATGACATTATTCGTTCCCTGTTCTTTTATGCTCATCGCCTCTAATGCGATGATTTAATTTAATTTATTTGATCACCATTTTTATCATTTTTTAATCAGCCTTCCTACTAATCAGTTAACAAGCGTAACTGGTCCCTGTTCTTTTACCTACTTGCTGTTCATATCTGCAGTTCTCAATTCACTAATTAACTCGATGCCTTTTTTACTAACCATGGCCAATTGCATTAAATCTCAGCAGTTAATTATTCTTTAATGTTAAATGTCTTTTCTTTCATTCCCAACATATTGGGTTCAAATATTTTATCTTTAATAATTAAGAAAATGTAACATGGTTATCGTTAGCTATGGGATAACAACAACTAAAAATGATAAGCGACGGTCTACAAGTGAACGATTGTCGTGGTTATCATTGGCTGCTGCTAGTAATTATCTTCAACTGATGACTATCAACTAACGTGGGGGTTGTCGTCAGCTCTTGGTGATAGTGGTGGCCATCAGTCCGCAATATTCATGGTGACCTTCATTGTCCGACGACAGTGACAATTATCCTCGATCAATTGCAATGGTCATCACATTCATCAAGTAACAATGAACGGTGATGGTGATCGCCGGCGGTAGTGATGGTGATAGTTGTCAACTGTTGTTAGGTGACGGCGAATGGCAGTGGCGATCATCCGCAATGATAATGATGACGATGAAGGTGAAGATGTGGTATCATTAGTCGTTGTCAGGTGAAAATGAACGGCGACAACGATCAACATAGACGATTATGTTTGTGGTGGTCGTCGGGTGATGAAGAAAATTAATGGTGGGATCGCTGGACACTATTGTTAGGCGGTCGTTGCTGAGGGTCAGCGGCAGTGACAAAATATTGCAGTAAGAAATTTTTTAATATTAAAAATAGTATTACAAAATATTTAAAATTTATTTTTTATTTGGAAAACATTGTGAAACAAATTTTTTATTTTTTTATTTTTAAAAACTAAAAGACTGTTTTTAAAAACAAAAATAAACCGGCCCTAAGATCTTGAGGAGGATGAATAAATGACGATGGAAAACCATCATCTTACATCTCTTTAATGGGCTTCAATAGTGTAATAAAAAAATATATATATTTAATATTTAATAATATTTTAAATAAAATTATGTCTAATAAAAATATATTTATATTTAGTAAAATAAACTCTCTCTCTTCTTTCCAAATACACCTAATATCATGCCACTTTGTTTTGAGGACTCCACAAGCACAAACTAATCTGTATTTGAGCAGCGTAGGGCTATTTCAGGAGGCAATAATATATTCTATATATCATCCTAGGGTGTAATTAGTGAATAAGTGATACATATAACTATTTAAAATATATTTGATCATTAAAAAATATTATTTTATTTTAGTTCTAATCGTAGCATTTAGAGATACATCATAATTCTTATATGCTTATATTTATATTTGAGGATAATAAATAGTTCGCCTTACTAAATATTAGTATCACCTAAAAAGAAACAAGATTTTACCCTACTCTTATATTGTAAGTGAGTCTCATTCATTTCTAAAAATATAATTACCCAAAAAAAAAAGAAGCAATAATATATTCTACCACCCGTGCTGTAGGATCCTATCTATTAAAATTTAAGATCTTCTTATCAAGCTGGAAGAACCATATCCAATTATTCCAAATGTTTTGTGGCCATGACACAGTCAACTTGCGCCAACAGGCTCGAGATCTTTGGTAAATATAGGGCAGAGCTGGGCATCGAGATATAAAATATAACCCATACTTTTTTCGGACTGAGTATCAGGCAGGGGGTTGTCCTGCCCTGCCCTGCCCATGAGCACTTATTTTTTATTTTTTTACTTTTTTCCCTAGATGCTATACTTGGAAGGGAAAATATGATAGTTACTGGTGACTCAAGGGTCATTTTAGAAATATAAGTAGTTAAGTACGTAAGTTGCGTCTGTTAATATTTATAACTATATTAATTTTTTTTAACTTTACTAATCATAATATGATCACATTACAAATTATAATTATTAATTTTATTTTTTTATATACTTTATCTTTGTCAATATTTAGAAAATTGATGTAAAGTTATAATTACAAACTACTTAAATTTCAAAGCTTTTTTTATATGTAATGAATTTCAAAATTTTAATTATTAATTTTTTGTTACCTTATTTTTAGTGGATTATAGATATTATTTAATTTTTGAAGACATATGAATATGATATTATTTTAGAAGTTTATAATTGCAGATTTTTTTACAACATGAGCATAACATCACAACTTAGGCATGCCTAGTTCGCCCACGCCCAGCCCTCCATACCCAGTCTAAAATGGTTAGGATTTTTACCAGGTAGGGCCAGATATCAGGCTGCAAAATATAACCCATGCTTTTTTCGGGCAAGACACTGGGCAGAGGGATTGCCCTGCTTAGCCCTGCCCATGAACACCCCTAATAATTAGGTGGATTGAAGAATTTTATAATTTGAGATAAAATATTTTATTTTTATTTTTATTATATTAATTTTTTATGTTTTTGATAGAAATATTAAAATATTAAAAATAAGAATAGCTTATATTATATAAGTATAAAATTTTGCCTCTACTTTTATTTGTATATTACCAAACATAACCAAAGTATATTTAATAAGATAATTTTTTTAATAGAAGTAAATGAAATTAATCTAAAAATATATTTTAAAAATAGAAAAATTCTAAAAAATACCTATTAAATTTTAAAATTTTAAATCAAATTTTTTTTAAAAAATATATAAATAATTTTATAATAGTTATAAATAATTTATAAAATATAGTAAATAAAATTTTAAAATTTAAATAGATATTTTTTAGAATTTTTCTTTTAAAAATTTATTCAGTAAAATAAAAATAAGCATAAAATTAATATATATTTTTTATAATTTAAAATAAAATAATTTAAAATATTTTTTTATAATTTGAGAAGAGTTAAAATTATTTAAAAATTTTATAATTAAGGATAAAATAATTTAAAAAATTTTACTTCTATTCTTATCATTTTAATTCTCAATTTTTTTATAAAATTAAAATAACCAAAAAATAAAATAAAAATGATTTATATCGTCCCAAACAAAAAAAATAAAAATTTTCACTTCTACGAGTTCGCCACCCCCTCTTACCAAACATACAATTGGATTTGACGTTACTTATTCATTCTCTAGGTTTTAAATTCTGAATGTAAAATCCATTGGTATAGGCGAAAATAGAGCTCGGTGATGGGCTTCCCGACATTAGATCTATTTCACATGGTGTTCTGTTCACCTCAAACCCTGCTTGCTTCAGAGCTTCAAGACACTTTGAGGGCAACCATCATCAGGAAAATACAATTGTCACAAGAAAACTACATAAACATATTTAAATACAATGCAAAACAATCAATCTCAGTAAATCAAACTTTAAACAAAGATTAAAAAAAAAAATCATCATCTTCAACCCCAATCCATACAAAACCCAGATCAGAAAATCTAACAATCAACAATCCAAATCCATAAAACAATGTCAGAAAAATAAAAAACGCAGGTCCAAGAGAGAAAGAGAGAGAGGTGACTTCGTCGTTGTCCTCTCAGATCCAAGCTTGTAGATCTCTGAGTTTCTTCATCTCACCGTTTCCGACAAGAATCCATCCTCTCCATCCCTAACGAGCGTTGCGACTGAGCATCTACAGCGTCCACTACAGCAGAGCGAGCGACAACTCCGTCGTTCCCACAGAGGCGGTGAGGGTTCTGTCTTTCTGATCATTTGAAAAATGAAGGAGGGCTTGAGGGAGAGGAAGACGGAGGGGGTAGAGGCTGAAGAAGATGGAGACGACGAACAAAGCAATGGGCAAAGCAGGGTGGCGGTTGTCGAGAGTGTAAGTAAATTGATAAAATATACGAGGGTAAAATGGTCATTTCCGTCGGAACTTAATAAATGCAAACATGTGCATCACACCTCTGTGTCATTTTTAAATGTTTGAAGTCTAATTTAAAGTTTTCTATTTTTTAGGGTATTTTTAGGTTATTTTTCCAATATTTTTTTAAATAAAAGTTTTTGAAATAAATGCGCACTTCGCAAATCGCAATCACAACCAGCCTGTCCTAATTTCGCGTTTCTTCCTCCTTCACTCTCACCTCCCTTCTCATAATCTTCCTCGTTAAGATTCATTATCTCCTCAATTCTAGGTACTCTTTTCTCCTCCCAGTCATCATTCTCCTCCTGCATCCCATCTCTCAACCTCACTCTCATCTCAACAATCTTGCCAATTCATTTGTATCAATCAGGTACTGTTTTCTTTTCCCTCTTCTCCAATTCTGTTTCCTTTTTCCCCTTTCTTCTTGTTTAATTCAGCAACTTTCGCCTGTTATAGAATCTTGTTTGTTTGATTTCCGCTAAAACGTTGATAGAACAGGAAACGGAAACCGTTTTCAATCTGTTTTCTTTTTTCATTCTTTGCACATCGATTGGTTCCTACCTTCTATTGCTTATGAAAGCTTTGCCTTCCCAGTTTTTCCTTAATTTCAATCCGAACAGATTTTTCCGTTTTCATCCTCACGTTTCCTTCTGTTCTATAAATTTTGGCAGGTCAGAGCTTCGTGGATTCTGAATCGCAGAATCTCAGGCAAAATTCATCTTTTGTTTCTTTCAAAGCACAAGAAGATAAATCCGCAATCTCATATCCTGACGCGCGCGGGACACAACATGGCAGAGGAGCAACGATGCCAGACATTCGAGGGCCACCGGCTTTGTGCCAACAACTGCGGCTTCTTCGGAAGTCCAACCACCATGAATCTCTGTTCCAAATGCTACAGAGATTGTTGTCTCAAGGAACAACAGCAAGCCGCTACGAAATCAACCATCGAAACCGCTCTCTCCTCGACATCCACCCGTACGCCTTCGCTGGCCATGGAGTCCCTCCCTCTTCCGCAGGCGTCGAAAGCATCGGATGTTGCGGCGGACGCGTCGATCTCGGAGCCGGCAGCCGCCGTACCAGATGGGACGGCGGGACAACCAAACCGGTGTGCGACGTGTCGTAAAAAGGTCGGGTTTACCGGGTTCAAGTGCAAGTGCGGGATCACGTTTTGTGGCGCCCACAGGTACCCGGAGAAACACGGGTGTAGCTTCGATTTCAAGTGGGCGGGGCGAGAGGAAATAAGTCGAGCGAATCCTGTGGTCATAGCGGAGAAGCTCCGTAAGATTTAATCTGGGCTGTTGGTTGCCAAGTAGCCCAAACGGAGAATTGATGTTGATCGAGGCCGTACATCGTTTGAATCTGATACGCATCGGGCGTCGCGGATGACATGTACTAAAAATTTAAGATGAAATTGGCTTTTATGTTATGGTCATGTAGTTCGGCTTTTGCTGTGCGTAAAAAAGAACTGAATAGAAACATTTCTTTTTGGTGAAAGCCATCGAAGAGCTACTTACAATTCTAGGTCGACCCAATGGTATGTTTAGTAAGTTGAAAGTGTGGGTGGAAAAGTGGATTCTACATGGAAGTTATCGAGTTCTGTAAAACAAAAATTAAGAATTGGGACCATAAAATTAAAAATAATTTTTTTTTGACGATTTTATTTTAATTATAATTTTTTTAATTATAAAATAAATATTTTAAATACTAATTTTATATTTATTTTTATTATATTAAATAAAATTTTAAAATTTATTTTTAATTTAGTTTTATTTTTATTTTCATTTTTATAAAAAATTCGTTACCGAATCTACCCTAATGGAACCTTATTTGTGGTTGAATTGAGAGGCACGTGGGGCTTATCATTTGGGGGAAGCGTATCTATTGATTTATTGATTTTATGTTATATAGTGGTTTGTTTTAAAAAAATTTTAACCTAAAATTTAAACTAATTTTTTTTTAAAGGCTTATAAATAAACAAGAAGTGAAAGCCATCGTCTTGTCTGCTTGACACCGTGCTACTTTTATACCCCCCATTGTAGGTTTTTTGTGGGGCAAATCATTTTTTAAATATTTTAAAATTACGCCGATCTCTCTCCCTCTTATTTATTTTTTAGGCCAATGTGTTTATTTTGAGTAAATGCTCGCGTTTATTAGGATTTTTTTAATTTTTAATTAAATATATCAATCTTTCATGTATATATTTTGAAGTATACTTAATTCTGAATAATTCATTTTTTATCAAGTAATTATAATTTATAAAGTTTAAATAACCAAAATCGCCAAAAAAAATATAATCATTTCAGGTTGATCATTTATGTAGTTATTTCATAAAAATAGTTTCATTTAGGTTATATTTAGATAGAGAGAAAAGTGAGAGAAAATATAATATTATGAAAACACAAATTAAAATAATAAAAAAACTTATTATTCTTTAGAATTTTTTCTCATAAAATTATTTTTTCTATACTTTTTGTTCCCACAAATTGATGGCCGGTCACGGAGATATAAAATCTGCAATATATGAGCGGCTGATTTCTCGCTCATGGCCTCACACCCTGACAATAAATAGAAATGATTTGAATATAAATTACGATTATTAATTAAATAAGGGGAAAATACGTTAATGATATGACCATGCGTATAACGACGATTTTGGGCTCCAATTAAGACGTGATTTGGAATTATCGCCAAAAGGCAACAACGCAACTCCATCATCCCCACTCATTCTAACCTTTTTTTGGGGCCCACCCCAGCAGTTGCAGATTACTGGATCGCCCACGGGATTTGTGAAACAAAGGCAGGCCTTCATTTCTGGGACACTGTACTTAACCTTCGTATAATTAATTATGGGCTGTTTGGATAGGATTTTAAAAAAAGGTTTATGGAAAAAAATAGCTTATGGACAACTTATGGAAAAAGACTTTTGGAGAAGAGTTTATGGAAAAAAAGTGGTTTTGAGTAAATAGGTGTTTGGATAGTTATTTTTAGAATGACTTTTTATGGTGGTAAATTACTAAAAAGGGTATGATTTGATTTAAAGTAAGAGAGAGGAGGGAGTTAGAGAAAAGAGAAGAGAGAGGAGAGAGGGAAGAGAGGAGAAAGGAGAGAGGGTGTAAGAAAAAGTAGGAGAGAGGAGAGAGGGTGTAAGAAAAAAGTAGGAGAGAGGAGAGAGGGTGTAAGAAAAAGTAGGGGTAAGATAGTAATTGGATAGTCCATAAGTGCTTTTACTGTTGAAAAAGCTATTTTAAATAGCTTATTCAAAACCATGGTTTTAAACCATGGTTTTGTCCAAAAGCACTTATGGACAAATAAGCCTGTTTGTTTTGAAATTTTCCCAAATCGAGGTTTGGGCCAAAAGCCCTTTTAAAACCATGGTTTCCAACGTTTCCAAACACACCCTATATCAACCATTTAATGGGCCTGTTTGGATAGTATTTTGAAAAAGGGCTTATGGACAACTTATGGAAAAGGACTTTTGGAGAAAAGTTTATGGAAAAAAAATGGTTTTGAATAAATAGGTGTTTGGATAGTTATTTTTAGAATGACTTTTTATGGTGGTAAATTACCAAAAAGGGTATGATTTGATTTAAAGTAAGAGAGAGGGGGGAGTTAGAGAAAATAGAAGAGAGAGGAGAGAGGGAAGAGAGGAGAAAGGAGAGAGGGTGTAAGAAAAAGTAGGAGAGAGGAGAGAGGGTGTAAGAAAAAGTAGGAGAGGGGAGAGAGAGTGTAAGAAAAAGTAGGGATAAGATAGTAATTGGATAGTCCATAAGTGCTTTTACTGTTGAAAAAGCTATTTTAAATAGCTTATTCAAAACCATGGTTTTAAACCATGTTTTGTCCAAAAGCACTTATGGACAAATAAGTCTGTTTGTTTTAAAATTTTTCCAAACCGAGGTTTGAGCCAAAAGCCCTTTTAAAACCGCGGTTTGCGGCCTTACCAAACAGGCCCAATATCTAAAGTAATTAATTATTACTCTAAATAATTATTTAATATAAAAATTAGTTAATTAATTTTAATATATAAAAAAATTATATAATATAAATTTATTTTAATAATTTAAATTTAATTATAATTAATTAATTTATTTAATTTATTTAATTTTATTAATTTATCTAAATTAATTAAATAATTTTTATATTAAAAATTTGTGAGAGAGTATCTTTTTGGGTTCATGATGATAATCAATATTTGAAATAAAAAAACCTACTATAGTTACTAGCAAATTACTCTTTCTCTCTAATTTTTAATATAACATGTAATTTAATTTATAATTTATACTATAAATTAAATCTTATATTAAATCACGAAAGAAAGTATATAATAACCAATCCTCTAAACAAGTAATTAGATGTCTCATCGTAAATTTGGTCTATATATAAACTCAAGCTAATTAAAGTCCCTAGCTAATGCAAGAACTTTGAATTCCAAAAACGATCCACAATCCATATATCTGGCGTACGTGTATTGCGATATTAAGCACAATATCTCTTCTAGATGTAGCATATATAGCTGCGTATAGTCACAGTTTCTTTAATTATCAGATTATTCATTTTCTGACTATATATATATGTATGTATATGTATATATATACAGTACTACAGCTACATGCCTAAATATTAATTGAAATTCACAATCACACATCATGTTATAATTACGTACAAAGTGAAATGAAGAATAGAACTACCTGTACACGGCGCATATATTCAACATTGATTAATTGAGAAGAAATTGGATCATGCATGGGTGCTTCATTCATTTTTATTATATAGAACGAAGTCAGGGGCGTGAGCTTCAAGCAAAGGGATGGAAGTTTCTCCAAGCACGCCACATCCAATACTGCAAGACATGGGTTTGGGGCACAAAATTAAACGTGTCGATATCCTTAATTTCAAGCAATCATTTTCCTTTGAGAACTCTAATCGTACATACGATCCTCGTTCAGCTGGTCTCTTCCTCGTTACTAAGTAACAACACACGTAAGATGCTTCCGAATTTTAACATTATTCTTCTTTTGAGTCAGGAGACCCTTTCAACATTTTCATCTGATGTTTTTTTTTTCTTCCTCAGCTACACAAGTAACAATGATGTTGCAACTGCAAATGAAGTCACACGCGTCTATGTATATGTGAACAGATATATACATAAAAAATATTGACTCGATGGACACGTCACGCATGGTGTGTTCAATATCGAAGTTATGCACAAGACACATATATTACAGAACCAGCGCAATTGTTTGGACCTTTCCAAATGTTGAATCTTAGTTTGCATATATAAATTTCCCTCTTGGATATAGGTGAAACATAATAGCTCAGAATTGTCCGTTCTTTGCTTCCGCTTTGCTTCTTCATAATTAGTAGCTTTATGCAAATGAAATTTGGTTTGTTGTTTTTACCTACAACAGTACTGTTCCATAAACTGCCTTTGGCATGATGGCGTTAATTACCAAATTAAACCATAACTGAACGTACAGTGCGTATTGTGTACGGTTGCAATTAGTTTAACTATACGGTTATTCGGTTAACTCTTTTCTTCGTAACAATTAACGACTTGCAATAAGAAGTCGTGGAGATTGAAATCCTACATCGATTTGATCAAGAAGGTGTAAGAAATGTGATCATGTTCCAGGAACGGATTGAGAATTGCTTGGTCCTGACTCTTGCTGATATTACTTGGGAAAGAAGTTACAAGTACTTCATGTGTGTATATATATGTAGGTTTTAATACATGCGATTAAAATACTACATATATCGAACGCCATAATACACTAGAGAATTGAAACTGAAGATATTGATCAGCAATAACATTACAAAGCAGTAGAATGGATATGGAACCGTGTACATACTGATTTCCCTTATATATTATTGGTGAGTTTGGGTGTTTTTCTTTTTGCCAGTATTATTTCAGTTGTGATTCAATCCTGAAGCTAAAAAAAGGCCATGTGCGTTTATAGCAAGTGCGCAAGTAATTGATATATGAGGGTGAATTAGGTGGAAACGGTGACGTTTGGCACCGAAAAAGCCGGCTAGTCCCCATAAACAAGGCAAGGGCTTGGGGAGCGTGGGGCCCATGGAGGAAGGTCAGTCCCGTCGCCTTCATCGCCACCCCCACAGCCTCATCAATACAAACTCCACTATTCCTCTCAAAGGTGATTCCTTGTACGCTTTCTTTTTCTTTCTGTTTAGGCAGTCAGAAACGTCTCGTTGTTCGTTTTCTAGAGCATCAACTTACAGTTTATTCCCGCTTTGCGGATAATATTTAACGTCTTTAAAGCATCCACGTGTACGTACAAATATGCGTGAATCATCATGGGAGGCGTCATTAAACTATTTATGGTTGGTGCATGTATATCTGTAATTCTGTATATATATAAACAGTGGTACATCTCCGAGGTAGGTTGCTATTCATTTATTAGATTCATTCGCAGGTTTTATAGAGTAATCAGAGAGTATATTGAAGAAGAAGAAGGGATATGGATAGGGATGTGGAAGGTGTGAATGTCTTATTATCAGTGATGGTGATAATGGGATTGTCGGCGGGAGGAGGGTATGCATACAATCGACCGCCGCTTCGTGAAACACTGTTCATCCCTCACGCTTATTCTGATGATTGGCCCCAGCAGGTACGTACGAACACCATCCCTGACCTCTTCGTTTCTTCTCCTTTATATATACACAGAATTAAGTTTCCAGTGAACTCTTTGGACTCAATTATCGATCGAAGAAAAACTTTACGTTGGGGCATGTAATTAGTTCTGGAGATGAGATTTGGAAACCAAAGAGGGGAGAGATTTGTGTGGCGCATCAGGTAGCTAGTGCGTCTCTCTTTGTCCATTTAATTAGTGTTCACGTCACTGAGAGAGGCTTCTAGGCATTGGCAAGCAGGTAAATGGCCGGCGCCACGTTTCCATCACATCCCATCTTTTTCTCCATCACACCTGATCGTCATATTCAATACTTCCTTCTTCTTTTACCTTTACTGCTCCTGCTTCGTTGCTCATTTAATTGCGTCCATTTTCAATTTGAATACTTTCTAAATATACTTTCGGATTAGGTCCTGCTCATCCGATTTCATTTTGGTAATTATTGTCTCTCCTATTCAGCAATTAGTGCGCTATTATCATTTTACCATTTATATATTGTATAATTTCAGTTTTGGGTGAATTTCCTAATTCCCTTTTCCTTTTTAGAAAACTTTGAAAACTACCGTCCCTGTATTATTGCGTGTCTATCCCGTCAGACATTACTTGCGCATGAACAATATAATATATTTTAAAAAAAACTGATCCCAGCAATTCACATCTTAATTATGTTATTTCCCAAAATAAAAATACTAAAATTTAGTTTAATAAACAATTGTATAAAACATTTAAATTGTTTACATTAATCTGGAAATTAGCTCCAATTATTGTTTCCTATCCTACAAGGTGTTAGTAAATATGAAATTTGGATGAGATTGCAGGTGCACATATCAGTGGTGGGGCAAGACAAGATGAGGATATCATGGATTACAGAAACTCCGACCGCTACTAAAGTACAATACACCACTTCCCCTGACGCTGACGGACCCTTCGCCACCGGCACAACCTCTTCCTACCGTTACTTCCTCTACAAGTCCGGTCACATTCACGACGTCCTCATTGGTCCCTTGAAACCCAACACCCTCTACTACTACCGTTTGGGCGATTCCTCCCAACAATACAACTTCACCACTCCTCCCTCCCAATTTCCAATCAAATTCGCAGTCGTAGGTAATTATATATCTCAAACATCACCCATTAATTCATAAACCACCACACTCTGGATTCACTCAATATTGTTATAAATTTATTAACCTAATAATGCAGGTGATCTTGGACAGACCAAATGGACCATGACGACGCTGCAACATATAGCCAATTCAAACTATGATATGTTGCTGCTACCAGGAGACCTTTCGTATGCAGATTACATACAGAGCCGATGGGACTCCTTTGGTCGCTTGGTTGAGCCATTGGCTAGCCAGCGTCCTTGGATGGTCACTCAGGGCAACCACGAGGTCGAGAAGATCCCAGTTGTTCACCGCAAACCATTCACAGCCTATAATGCCAGGTGGAGAATGCCCTTCGAACAGAGTGGTTCCGACTCTAACTTGTACTATTCTTTTGAGGTTGCTGGTGTCCACGTCATCATGCTCGGATCCTACACCGACTTCGATTCTGGTTCTTCACAGTACAAATGGCTTATGGGCGACTTGAAAAAGGTGGACAGAGTGAAAACACCTTGGATAGTGGTGCTTGTTCACGCTCCTTGGTATAACTCCAACACTGCTCACCAGAATGAGCCTGAGTCCTATGACATGAAGGCTTCCATGGAAGATTTGCTGTATGAAGCTCGTGTTGATGTTGTTTTCGCAGGCCATGTTCATGCCTATGAGCGTTTCGTGAGTTGTCACTTCATCTCATCTTACCTAATCCTATTCCCTTTCTGCTTCAATTTATAAATCTACCAACTTATTTTGTCAGACTCGAGTGTACAAGGACAAAGCTGGCACTTGCGGTCCTGTTCATATAACCATTGGAGATGGAGGAAACCGTGAAGGCCTCGCCACCAAGTAAGTAACGAATAAGTTTCTAAGCACTTTTCAGACTTTGTATCGTAAGGGTCGGTTAAAGGTAATCACTCATTCTTTAAACTAGCATTTTTAGGGCTAAAGAGTAAGGTGAAAAGCTCTCCTTTCCCGGAACCACAAGAATCCTTAGTTATAATAGGATTTCAACTCAGCACTTTTTGAGATTTTGAGAAGAGTTGCTTTTGAAGAGCACAGTACTATAAAAGTTGTAAGCTGTGTTTGGGGAGAGTTATTGTCTATGGTTGGCCTCTATGGTAGAATCAATCGAGGACCTGAGAGGCGGTAGTTTACCTTGTGGAGGATGTCAGCAGTTTGAATCCGTTTATTTTCAAGTTATGAACTTAACTGATACAAAGATATATATTCTTATATTAATTATAATTAAATTATTTATTTAACTTTTTTAATCTATAAAAAAATTAACTAATTTTTATAATTAAGACAGAGGTAGTATATGGCAACGAGGATATACCATTAAATCTAGGAATATACAACAATGAATGCTTTGTTGGGTGGTGTAACAGGTTCGTGGATCCGAAACCAGAGATATCAATATTTAGGGAGGCCAGCTTTGGGCATGGAGTGTTGGAGGTGGTGAATGCAACGCATGCGTTGTGGACTTGGCATCGAAATGACGATGACGACGAGGCAGTCCCCTCTGACTCATTCTGGTTCACGAGCCTCTCCACTGAACCTGCTTGCAAAGTCTCTTGATAAATATCCTGTATGTTGTCGGTTGTACATTCACTTTTTCGTAGATGATTTTGAAGGATACTAATTATTGGTATCAATGAAATAAGGAAATGACTGCCCTAGATGTCTCATGAGCATCAGATTATGGGCATGAGCTCATTACAGGTAAAGATTGTGCTTCGTTGGGAATATGTCGGAGTAATTCTTTGGTTTGTTTGTGTAGTTTGACTCCTGAAATTAAATTCCCTAATTTGGAAGTACCCCGTTCTAGCTTCTGTTGTTTGCTTACGATGTTGTAATGACAAAAAATTAAATTCTAAATCTGCCTTTAACTTCTTCACTTTTCCGGTTTATCCAATATTCCTTCGTCGGATAGCTGAATAAGGAAGTATTTCAACGAGTTACTCTTCTACAATGAAATCAGCATATAAGTGACAATTAATTTTAGTTTTTCCTTCTTATGGGAAGAAAAGTGATTTTAATCTTATTCTAAAACAGCTTAATTTTTAATATGGATAGGAGTATTGGACCAAACATCTTATTTAGACAAAAAAATACCCCCTCAATCAAATAGTAGTGCCTATTGCCCTATCTCGTCTAAGATTCCATGTGTTTTCTTGCAAATTAATGCCAGGATTTTATATTTATTTTTACATATATTAATATAGAAATAAATGAGAAGAAATTGATTTAGACTAACCACAAAGAGTAGTAGTGTTCATGAATCCAAAATGCTAAATCAGTTTCTAATTAAAACACGGCGACGATTAGAAGCTATGATCTCCATTGATTCTCTTTCTTGTACCAGCCAAGAGCCTTCCAATGGTTCACGAGAACGGTTATCTGTATGCTAGAATAAGAAGACAAATGAGGGAACTAATAAATTACTGAGAGGAGCCATAAAAATAACAAAAAAGAAGAAAAATCGAAGGTAGATGTTATACCTTGACGCCCTGAAGAAGCACGTACATAATCGACGACGACGATGGAGGCGCGTTGGGCGAGTGCGGTAGTGATAATGGTGGGATTGTTCGGCGTCGTTTTGGCCTACCGTCGCCCCCCTCCTCGTAAGACAATCTACGTCCCGCATTCCATGGATAACGATTCTGATACGTCGCCTCAACAGGTAACTCGTCATGCTCTCCTAACTCGGCTTTTTTCTTATCTCTGCATTTGCTTACAACTCGCCGGTATCCATTGGAAATGAAAACGGTCTTTTTCTTCTTCTCATTTTTAAGTCTTGGCTTTTTCCGGCGAACGGAACCTGTGCTGTTTTCATGGGGGTCTCCGCGCTTGTTGTTTTGCCGGAGAACTATGATTTGGGTCGGTGGTTTTGGTTTGGTTGGGTTACCCAATGCGTCTAATTTAAGGGGTAGAGAGAAAATGACAACCGTGACTTTATGCTAATCCACCGTTTCTAGTGTTTTTTTTTTGGTACAAATTATTTGAGTTATATGCAACACAAATTAGAGATAATATTATTCAAGGCACATTATTATTTTTCTATCCGATAATACCTCAAAATAGATTGTATATAATAGAATGGTAATTATACTTAAAAAAAAAAAACAAGAGATAAGTTTATTTGTTGGGCAGGCCCAAAGCCCCAAAGTAAGTTGGGCTGAAATGACGAGGAGACTTTGTACATGGATAACGTGGAATAACAAGTGATTTGGGTGGGGTTACTATGATGCAGGTGTATATATCTCAGGTGGGCCTAAACAACATAAGGATCTCATGGATCACAGAGAGCCCAACCCCTCCCATTGTTCATTACGCCGCTTCTCCTGAAGCCAACGCTTCCTCTGCCACCGGCTCTACCTCTTCCTACCGCTACCTCACTTACAAATCCGGCCAAATTCACGACGTCGTCATCGGCCCTCTTAACCCCAACACCCATTACTACTACCTTCTGGGTGACTCTCCTTCCTCCACACAATACTCCTTCAAAACCCCTCCTTCTCTTTTCCCTCTCAAATTCGCCATTGTAGGTCGATCAACGCTCAATCCATCTTCCTCTCCTCATTTCCCACACTTCTTCCCTGCAACATTAATTGATGCTTGTGTGTGTGTGTGTGTGTGTATGCAGGTGATCTCGGCCAGACGGAATGGACTCGGTCAACCCTACAACATATAGCTAATTCAAGCTACGATATGTTGCTCTTACCTGGGGACCTATCTTATGCGGATACTGAGCAGGACCTGTGGGACTCCTACGGTCGCCTGGTTGAGCCATTGGCTAGCCAGCGCCCTTGGATGGTCACTCAAGGCAACCATGAGGTCGAGAAGATCCCAGTCCTTCCCCGCAAATCATTCACTGCCTACAATGCCAGGTGGAGAATGCCCTTCGAACAGAGTGCCTCCGACTCTAACTTGTACTATTCTTTTGAGGTTGCTGGCGTCCACGTCATCATGCTTGGATCCTACACCGACTTTGATTCTGGTTCTTCACAATATAAATGGCTCTTGGCCGACTTGAAAAAGGTGGACAGAAACAAGACACCTTGGATAGTGGTGCTTCTTCACGCTCCTTGGTATAACTCCAACACTGCTCATCAGAATGAGCCTGTGTCCTATAACATGAAGGCTGCCATGGAAGATTTGCTGTATGAAGCTCGTGTTGATGTTGTTTTTGCAGGCCATGTTCATGCCTATGAGCGCTTTGTAAGTCCCATGTTGATGTTGTCGTATGTTCCCCCCCTCCCCCTATGATTTGACTTATTCGTTAGTAATATGTTTGTAGACTCAAGTGTACAAGGACAAAGCTGATAACTGCGGTGCAGTGCATATCACGATAGGGGATGGCGGCAATCGAGAAGGTCTCGCCTCCAAGTGAGTGGATCTTTTGAACATTTTAAAGCTGTATTTGATTTGATTGGATAACTGTTTCTTTAGGAATGCTAAGTTGAGTTGTGGGTTTACAGATACATAGACCCAAAACCAGAGATATCGCTGTTCAGGGAGGCTAGCTTTGGACATGGGATATTGGATGTGGTAAATGCAACGCACGCACAATGGACTTGGCATCGGAATGACGACGATGAGCCTGTTGTCTCTGACTCTGTCTGGTTGAATAGCCTCTCTTCTGTGCCTAATTGTAAAGTTTAGTACCATATTTCTACACATTATCATTTGAAGAGATGCATAATGCAGCTCGTCGCCCTGCAAGTCTGATTGAAAATTACAAATGGTAGTTGATCGAAGTCCTATATGTTCGTCTTGTTGTAATACCTTTGAAAGATTACAATTTTTATGCACAAAAATATGGTAAATTTAAGTTGATTCCAGAAAAAGCTTTAGACCCAAGGATCGGAAAATTTTCAAAGACAAGCATTGTGTTATTAATTAATGGTCGACCTATAGGTTTCCTACGCCTCCCGATTTTTTTCCAGTAGGAAAATGACAGATTTTCCTTCTCTACAACTTTCTGAAACGATAGCAGTATGCTGAGTTGGCTAGGAAAGGCTGAGTGACTGCCACATCAACGCTCCCCTGCACTTCAACACTACATTAATGGACAAATAACAGAATTTGCAACAAGGTAACATACATAGCCCAGCGATTCAATTCTCAACCCATTGAGGGAAAAAAAACGAAGGCTTACTAGAAATGCAAAGTGAAATGGTATTTATTTGGGACTTGATACCAGATTTAGATACTTGTATTTATGTTTTTGGGCAACATTACAGCTTTTTTGGGGTACAACCTTACGGCTTCTTGTACGAG
This sequence comes from Leucaena leucocephala, assembly GCA_037074615.1. Classification (NCBI taxonomy): domain Eukaryota; kingdom Viridiplantae; phylum Streptophyta; class Magnoliopsida; order Fabales; family Fabaceae; genus Leucaena; species Leucaena leucocephala. Next base: position 6,746,678 of record CM073521.1, on the reverse strand, counting down.
ACAAATCTGAATGGCTTTGCAGCCTCATTTTCCAAGTTGAAGGTCTTTCCATTCATTACTCCCTTGTGTCATTTTTTTTTATATGACTATTTAATTGAGTTAAATTTAAATATTATAAAGTTCAATTTAAGTAACTCTTTTAGAGACGTTTTTTATATTTATATATATTTAAATTTGGGATATCATACTTAGGCGACTTAAACCTTTTCTATTTGAACTAATGCATATTAATCATTGTATACTTGTTATAACTTATAAGCTCATGGTAATAATTTTGTATAAATTAATAATGTTAATTAAGATAAATTATTTCTTGTAAAGTTTTAAAAATAACCTCAATAACTTTATTTAGTCAGTCAATAAGTTTTGTAATTAGTTAGGGATGTTAAGTGGAAAAAATTAATGCTTCAAAGAAAATATGTTATATTATGAAAGAACCAAATGGAGTAATTCCCTTACAATATCCCATATTCCCAAAGCTTTTGTGTTTTGGTCACGTTTGTTACAAAAATATTGAACATTCTGGTCGCAGTTTACAGCATTACGGTAGACGTGGAATAAAGATTAGCTGCACAGCTGGGGAGAGGGAATCGTCAATGATAGTAATGATTATAGTACATAAGAGGAGGATAAGGTTGAAAACAGAATAACTGTTTAATGGATTATATATATATATATATATTCTAGAAATGAATGCGTACTGTTTGGAGTTGAAAATCTGAATGAAAAGGCATATTTGCCACCATGTATTCACCCTAAAACAGGAGCAAATTCCTTTTAGCACCATAACGATGTTCGTGGAATAAGTCAAACATGTTGATGTGCTTGTTACTAGTAATCAACAACACTCGTAAAAAATAGAAGACGAGCCGAGTGTTCCAAATGAGATGGGATAAAGGTAAGAGTGGGGCCCCCGTGGATGACGGATCAAGGTATCATGGCGCCTCATGAGCATGATTCCTTCCTAGTTCCTCCTCCTTACAAGTTATTGCTTTGCTTAACAAGCTTTCATTCAAATCTTAAAGATATACTTACACTAATCATATAGAAGCATCTCTGCTTCTACTCTCTTCCTAAAACCCCCTTTCCAAATCTCATGTGGGGATACGTGTTGTGTTAATTGAATCATATTTACCTTCAATCAAAACTATTTCAGGATTATCAACAGGTATTGATATAAATGAAATAAATTTTAACTATTTAAATATGAGATTTTAAATTTAAGAGTGTGAGAATATAAAAAACTCTTGAAATAACTATTTGAATATGTATAATTTAGTCAGATAATTGTATAAAAAAATTAATTTCATAAAAAAACTGAGGAGGGGTTTCTGGAGGACCCTCAATTAATTTCCGACTTCCCTCGCTATTATCTCCATCACAGATTGGTTAATATAGATTTTGTAAAACATTTTTTTAAAGATAATACGAATTTATTTATTTTATATAGTGTTGTCCACCTCTCTCCAGGGAAGACAATGAACACTGGTGGCGAAATGTGAACACAAGGGGGGGCGAAGACGACGGTTCCATAGCTGTGGTCCCCTATGAGATCCCCGGTACTCAGTTCAATCAATAAGAAGAATTATAAACTCACGTGGAGGGTTCAATGCACTTACCGCTGGTAATAATATAATGTGAATTTTAAATTGATGTGGGAGAAAAATGAAATTCTATTAATGATTCTATATGCATAATAATGATGCAAAAATTCATAATGAACAACAACGCGGGGAATCGTTATTCATGATGCGAAATCATGAAAAATGACCTCCTCAAAGAGAGGTTATGGGAAACTTAAAAGGCTTCCTATATTTATGAGGTCATGCCGTCATCAACCCCTTTGGCCCTACTCCTAAACTTCTTAGTGTGTGTTTAGGAGGCCGTTTCAAAATTTATTCTGGGCTAAAATTGCGGTTTGAAAATTTTTTACATAAACAGCTATTTTTGTTGAGAATTGATTCTGGGTAAAACCTCGGTTTGAAACCGCGGTTTTGAATAAGCCACTGAAAATAGCTTTTGGTTTGAAACCTAGGTTTTGGATTATCCAATTACTATTATACCCTTACTTTTTCTTACACCCTCTCTCCTCTCTCCTCTCTATCATCTCTCCTCTCTCCTCTCTTATTTCTCTTTTTCTCTTTCCTCTCTCTCCTCTTATCTCTCTTTTCTCTCTCCTCTCTCCTCTCTACACTCTCTTCTCACTCCTCTTTCTTCTCTATCATCTTTTATCTCTCTTACTTTTAATCATATCATACCTTTTTTAGTAATTTACCAATATAAAAAGTAATTCTACTACTAATCATCCAAACATCTTTATTCCCAAAATCTATTCTCCAAAATCTATTATTCCCAGAATCTATTCTCCAAAAACTAATCCAAACACACCATTAGGCACATTTGGCTCATTAAGATTAAGTAATATAGGAGTGATAATTTAAAAGGTGTGAAAATAATAATACCAATTATAATAGTTAATTTATTTTTTCAATAGATCTATAAAATTAAATAAATTAATTAATTATAAATAATATAAAAATTAATTGGCTAATTTAAATAGATTGAAGTATATATAATATAAATTTATTTTTAAAATTATACTTGATTATAATTAATTAATTTTTATAATTAGAATAGAAGGAAGCAATAAACTTTATTTATAATTTGATTATAGTTAGATGGGTTTGTTTATAAAATGAAAATAGTAATGAGTTTTTATTAGCAAACGGTGAATGAGTTAAATTGAAGGCAGGGACGAACCTAATTCCCACTATATTTATATTCATTCCCGCCCTGGCCCCATAATTCAAATAATCCACTATTTACCGCTTGTTTATTCATGTAAATGTTATATATTTAGGTAAAATAAAGTGCGTATTTTAAAAATAAATATTTCTCAACAATTTTAGAAAACTTAGAGGGAGATTAATGTATCTGTTTCCACTCACTAAAAAACAGGCAACTTCCCACATTTTGCAGCAGAGTGGACATCCTAAACTTTAAAAAAAAAAAGAATATTTTGTATTTTGTATTGAAATATTTGTTTACTAAACTTTTGTCTAGAATAAAAAAAGAAAGAAAATACTCAAATATAAATGAATTGGATCCTTTTAGAAGTAGACAAGATAGAAGGAAAGACCCAAAGAAAGAAAGGGAATAAGAAGGATCCAAAAGGTGGCCGATAAATTACAAAGTAGTCGTATACGCCAAGGCCAAGCATCGGAGATTTCACGTTGTTACACTCATGAGCCCTTAATCCTGAATTCGCCGCTTCATCTATCCGACTCATTAGCTTCTCCCATAATTATTACCGCTATGCTTTATTCTAACGTCCCAACAAAATACCATCAGTGCCTCACACTTCATTAGCTCATTTAATCCCACACCCAATTACAACAATACCACTCCTCCACCCTTTTCCCCTGCCTTTTTGACCTTCCCCTGTTATTTCACATCTGGTTTGTTATAAAACCACTCCCCTCAGCAGCATCGATCAATAAAGCTAAAAATTGTGTATTGAAATGGTCTACATACAGGTGGTGGCACGCAGATAATTACCTACTTCACAAGGGAGTGTAAAGTAATAAAAAATTATCATGAAAGTATAAATAAAAACCGCCATTTTGAAGAAAAAGGGGGCATTACGGCACGAGAATGATTACTGCCAACAGTTGCAGAACATGAAAATTACATCATGAAAAGGGAGTTTTAAAGAGCCCTCCAAATAGGAAGAAGAAGAATGGCTCTGTAAATAAAAACAAAAAAGAGTAATTGATTATAAGGTATGGTGAGGCGAGGAAGAGGGGGTGGGGGTGGAGGTGGTGGTGGTTTTGGCATCATTGCGAATCTTTGAGACGCCCTAGCCCACCATCATTTTACATAACCTAGATCCATAATACCCCCATCTCTTTCTTTCCCATTTTGCCCCTTCCCATAAAGCACAAGAGAAGAAGAAGAAGAAGCATCATCATCATTCACATGACGCCATAAGCATAATGATAGAAGCCAAGCATGAAATCTTTTAGGCTCTTAACCGGCCGCCTTCTCTGCTTACACATGCATGATTGTTGTGTCAGAGATAGGAGAGGCACGTCCCCACCACCCTTTGTGTCTCACTCTCCCTCTTCTTCTTCTTCTCTTCATCTTCCCCTTTTCCTCTGTTTATAAATTGGCTTCTTCCTTCTCATCTTTTACTCCCTCCCACACTGCTCTCCCTCTTTCCTCTGTTCCATAATTCTGATTCGCTTCATCTGCCAAGGTCCTCACCCCCAAAACTACCTTGAAAAGGTGATCTTTTTCGAAAAGTTCAATTCAATTGAGAAAGGCAGAGACCCCACCTCTTTCTGTTTCTCTCTTTCTCTCTTTCTCTCTCTTGTTGTCCTGTTTTCCCATTTCCTGCTTAGTGCTTACTTTCACAGAGAGAGACATACATGGTGTTGTAGAGTTTGGTTTCTCTTTATTTCAGATATCTGCCTCTGTTTGGCATCTTCTACTTTCTTGCGTGGGAATCACATAGTTGGGTATCTAGCAATCCTCCACCTTGTTCTCTGCAAGAAATGCTTGCCTTCTTTTTTTTTTTGTCAAGCGTGGATTATATATAACAAATAGTTTTCTTACTTTTATATTTGATTAAAAAAATGCTATGTGAATGGTTTCTTTGTCTTTCTCTAGCTCTACAGTGAATTTCCATTCTTTATTATATATGGATTTCATATTTTCTCTCGATAGCCTTTTTTTAAGAACATTCTTTTATATTAAAAATTTGAATGCCTCTGGCGTGCGTGGAAGAGCAAGAACTGTCAATGGACAGACATAGAAACAACCACAAGATCTTAGCATGAAGCTTGTCTCTTTTATGCATAGCCTTTATCCTTTTCTTCCCTATTGGGACAGCCGAAAGAAACCATATTTATTTTTCACCTTTCAAGTGAGTGCAGGTTTGGACAACTGATATTCCCACCTCTGTTATCAGTTCCTTTTAGCATCTGAGACAAACCCATATGCTCTATTTATTTGATAGAGTGGTCCAATAGACTCAATTGTTCTGGCCTCCACCTGCTTTGCCTTTTCCTGTTTGTCATTGGCTTCTTCGGTTAAGTTTCATGATTGTATCTACCAAAGAAAATTCATAAAGCAACGCATTGGCCAGAACACACCCTCCTCTTTTTCTCTCTTTAATTATTTTAAGCAGTTATTAAGCTGGTTCTGTTCTGCTCCTCTTTAGTTTCATCAAATTTTATTTTAAAGTTCACAGCTTTCTTTCTTTTATGCACACGCGTAAGTTTATTTGCAAGTCTGGCTTATCAATTATATGCTGCATTGTGTGAGCTAATTTAATTACATTATCTGAAGATCCTCTTGTTTGTTTTTGGGCTCAGGGGTATCTGGGAGAACTGTTGCATAGTGATGGAGAGGTTGAACTCAGAACTGTACTTGCAGAACTGCTCCATAATGAAAGAGAATGAGAGGCTAAGGAAGAAAGCTCAGGTTCTTAACCAAGAGAACCAAGCACTGCTTTCGGAGCTGAAACAGAAGCTCTCCAAGGGGAATCATAAAGGCAATTCTGCAAACACAATCCTTGACCTGAACCTCGCTTCAGGGTCTAACCAGAATGGTTCCAGCTCTAGCCACTAATTCTGATTGGAGAAAGAAGTAACATGACCTCTCACTGGGTCTCTTTTGCTTGTTTTTTTTTGGGGGTTAAAAAACCAGAGTGGACAGTATTAATTGTAGTCTCTTCTCTGTTTCATAGGATATAATCATAGAATCCTCTGTGAGGTTACTGTTACTTCTCTTTTCATGTCTCGTTACATTTTCCTACAACCATGTCTGGTGTATCTAGGTGTCTAATGGAAAGGAATATAAAGTTGTTATTATATGGTTTTTAGCTCACCCTGCTTTTGCCCTGTGGGGGTAGCAACAACGAAAATATGAACCTGGTCTTTTAATTTTCTGAAAATAAGTTAAAGCTCAAACATCTGAATGAACATGAATTCTTACTGTTAATGACCAAGCACGCCTAATGATGAAAGTTTAGGCAGATCCCATCTAATCAAACATCCATACAACTCAGTACCAACAGTGATTTAAGAATGTGTTCTGGCTGTAGACAAGTGAAGACCTCTATAGTTAACCTTCAAGTACTTTTTTTTTATATCTTTGTTTAACTAAAACCTATATAATAAAGTATAATAGAAGAATTTGATATAAGATATAAATAACTTGATATAATAAGTTTTTATTTTTTTAAAGGAGTGAGGAGAGGAAGACTAGTTGTTAGTGGTCCACAGATTCTGGTTTGAAGGGAGAATCTAATCAGAGGACGTCATGAAAAAGATTCAGGAAGTCAGAGGATTCATAAGATTAGGTTGGGAGTGAGTGAGGGAAGGAGAAGAATGAATGAAAGAGAAGATGATATCAGACTGTTGTTGGACACGACCATGTCTCAGAAACGAACATTACTGGGTTTTGACAGTCTGATACGAACATTACTGGGTTTTGACTTTTGACCTTCCCACCTCTATAAATAATGACTGCTCCTCGCTTAATATCAACAATATCTAAATCAAAGCATAGAAAATGACGTTTTTGGGGTAGGGCGATTGCATCTAATAATTATTTCTACTTATTTATGTTTATATTTATTTACATGTTGAATTTGAATGAGATTCCAAGTGTTATAAATAGGCAATAATTTAAATTTATAGTTATACTACCGAACTATTTGAAAATAAGGAGTATTGAATACAAATATTTATTTAAAAAAACAAAAACGGACGAGCGAAAATTCAAACAACCGAAAGAGACATTTCTTCTATTCAACAAAATGCTCGACAAAAGATAGACTAGAGCAAAACCGAATCAATGTTGTCACAATCTTTATGAGAAAATGTCATTTCAAACAATTCTTGGTTCAATTTTCCTCCCTAAGTATTTTTTTTATAGCTAGGACTTTGCTATTTCTGGCTCCCAAGAGCAATATCCATGCCAACAACTGCAATTATCTATTCCGTCATTATACAAATCTGGGGTGGTCGCCGGGAAAAGAAGATACAAGAAGGCCAATAATCCCATTACTGCTGCCACACTAACCAACCCTGTGACACAAACACAGATGGGTAAGCTTGGATCAGGGAAAAAAGCATGGTTAAACCACTCAGCACTGCATGCTCAAGATCTAGAATGATAGAAATGAAACAACAAAAAAAGATGAAACTTTAATTATATATAAGAAAAAAGCCCTTTATTGTCATTGAATGCCTCCTGCCTAAGGACCAAACTTCTGGTTTTCAAACCAAAAAAAGAAAAACATTGAAGTATACTCCAACGGTCTAACCATATTATGCATAATAAAGTTGCCTTTTGAACTTACGCCAGAAGTAATTTAATACACATACCACTTCTCAGTGAAAATAGTGCAGGCAATCCCATGAAATTACAATACATGTGAGCAACTACTGGAGGAATAATATGTCCTGCAAAACACCATCGAAAAACAACTCTAAAAGACAGACCAAGCCAACCAAACATATTTAACTAGGTTAATCTTTTCATAGGAGATGAGCCAATCTTAGATATAAGCCGTGAGAACCCAATCAATCATTTAGTACAGCCCACGTTGACCAAAGAAACACAATTCAATGACCCGTATATATGACAGGACAATTGACCAAACTTCACCTACCAGTTCGAATGAAAAGAAATGAAGCATATGACCCAAAGATAACAGTGTAGCCAAGCTGGAGACCTGCAGATATAATCAATTGTGAGTTGTGGAACTATTATCAAACAAAACTAAGGGCAAAGCCTGGACATGTATTAGCCTCTAGGATAAAACACACATCAACCTTATGAATGCACGATTTGAGAAAACAAAATATAGACACGAGATATATAGTAAAAGACGAGCATACCTATAACCTGGGAAGCGTTGATTATATTGTAGTTTTGCTTACTGTAAATCTCCATGAAATGATTTAAATGTGCTGTAGACCAATTACACAACAGAACTTCTCAATAACCTTCATACCTCCAAGAAGTTAAAAGAAATCAAATATTCACCCCCGCCCCCCACCACTTTTGTTACTTTACATCCATGCAGAACTCAAGTGAATATTTTTCAAGGATGCAAGTTACCAAAACTTTTACCGGGCCTATGTGCAAGTGTACGCCAAGATATGTATGTATAGTTTTCATCACACTCTAAATTATTTTCATGCTTAACAACTTTAGAAAATGCTAATGAAGTTGTGTAAATGTGTTTCACAGTGAATGCAAACCTATCATGATCGCTACTACAATAGATTATCAACACTCGAATAACAAAGACAGCACTTATAACTTTCATAAAATGAATGATGAACCTTGTCCTTGTGATCTGATTAAAGTTAGAAGGAAGCAACAGTCTAAATTCCTAACAGAATATTAACCGGCGCTCGATCGCTTCTTTTGATGACATTTCAACTACTGAATGCCAAAAGGCTACTTCATATGTACCACACAGAAAATGCTACTTCATAAAGTGTCCCAAAAAAAGATACATCTTTTCATGGAGACATGTATTGACTTACCCAAGCTGAAGAATATAGGGCAAAGAAGTATAACAATGTATATTTTGAGTCCTCCACAGAGAAGTAAAGGGATCATACATGCTCTAAATACCAACTCCTCAGTAATGGGTGCCTGTTCAACAAATTATAACTAAGAATTCTCACATTGCCTGTATATGGGGAAAAACTCTTCAAATATATTTAAACTCCTATTCAAAAGTATGTAACTTGTCTCTATATAAACAATAGCATAGTGCCTACTAACCAACAAAGAAGGTTAGGGTGTGTTTGGCTCAATTGAGGGGAGAGAAAGGAAAGGAAATGGAAGGGAGAATTTTTTTTTATATATAAACAAATATGAGATACAGAAGGGGTATTTTAGAGATATTAAAAAAATATTATGGATATAATGGTCAAAACAAGGCAAAAATTTAATTTTCCCCCCAAATCCCCCCAATTTTGGAGGGAGGGGAGGGAAAATCTCAAAAAAAATTCACTCCCCTCCCAAAAATTTTGTGGTGCCAAACAAGGGAAAATGGGGGCAAAATGCCTCCCTTTCCCTCCCCTCCCTTCCAAATCCCTCTTACCAAACACACCCTTAAAGAACATCAAAAGAAGACATAAATAGTTCACTTGCTGCTAAATAGTTGATGTAGAGTAATGGAGGATAGAAAATACCAAAATTCTCTGGCTCAACCTTAATAAGATTTTTCACCATCTTTCTTGTAATGGGCTTATCAATCCAGGCAGTAGTTTCGCATATGTGTATAGTTTATGGTATATTAAAACTTGCTACATGTTGACAGCTATCAGCTTGGTACAGCAAATAGATTAGCAAGTAGTAATTGCACTTGGACAAAAGAATGTAAGTGAGATGAGAAATTTACACTTTTCTAGTTAATGCAATTTAAATTAAATGGGATGTAAATGACAAAAGATCAATATGCATTAAAAATACTAACCACAATACAAGTTCGCCAAGCTAAAACATTGGATAAAGTGGTTGAAAAACAGCCAAGAAACCTCAGTAGGGCATTTTTGCACAAATCAAATGAAAGACTTCCACCGGAACTTCTGTATTGCCTCCAAGAATCAACCAATAAAAGACACTTGAGGAATATTGATCCAGCATACATTAGAGAGGTCAGAAAAAGAGGGATGGTCACTGCTTGCCACTGTTTCATACAGAAAATTGCATTTCAGCAATCAAATTTAGGAAAAGGTGAGTGACCCTGTTTTCCAATCTGCATAGCATACAAGAGTATAACTTGGAATTACCATACAAGAAAGTTCACATTCTTTCCATTCTGTATCTCCAAAAGATAAAAATTGACGTTACATGTTGGAAATTCATTAAATCAGGAACATTTTTGGTTAGAATATAAGAAAACGGAACTCACAATATGATCCACTCTTATGCCATAAACAGCAAATACTTGCGCTGCCGCCCTGGTTCGTACCTGCCGCATGGTAAAACAAACGCCAAAACAAGATTGTTATGATTGCACGAGCGGCACAAAACTAAATTAAAAATTGAAGAGTAGCTTCAGAAGTCATAATTACACAGTGCGACTCACATCTCAATAAGCTAATTTTAGGTGACAAATCGATTTTATCGAAATTTCTCGATGATTTATCATTTACTTCTTGTTACACATACACTAAAATGTTATAACAATCCTATCCTCCGAGTTTAAAGAAACAACTAAATTCTTTACTTTGATTATAATAAGTTGAATAATAAAATTTGTTGTCCAGTGAGAATAGTTCAGCGCATCAAAAGAGGGAAAAATCTCTAGTCTGGGGATAACTCCAATATTAACTAACGAAGTTATTTATTAGCAAGCCGCCCTATATAATTACAGTTGAGGTCCCTTATTTTTTTGTTTTGAACCATTACTATAAAACAGAGATCAAGATTAAGAATACTACTCAGTAGGCTGAACAGAATGATAACGGCAGGAAGGAAATGGAATAAGAACAAGAAAGAGCACACATACAGGAAGGATTAGTGCAGAGACTAAAAGCGATAGGATCGAAGAAATGATGGCGCAAATGAAGCGTCGGACCATGTAATTGTTGAGAGAAGAAGGGGGAGGTAGGCGAAGGACCAGAGTGGGAGCGTAGAGAATGCCAATGTATAGAAGGGCCATGGCCATGCAAGCTACCATTGCAAGTGGTTTCGAAAGGCTGCCTTCCTCCTCCATCGCTAGAAAATAATTCATGAACCCTAGAGACGGAGGGCGAGAAAGAGACAAAAATCGCGTCTTTTGACTCTTGTGTATTGACTGTGGCTGGGGTATTTCACTGTTCCTTTCTCCCGGGGAGCGCCACTTTGCGACTTCGTCGTCCCCAATATCTTGCAGCATAAACAGTCACAGTAAGTTCGAGTTTCGGCTTGAACGGCAGGCTGTTTTCAGCAGTTCGAGTTTTGCCAAGAAAAGACACAAGTAGTCAAGTACGATGATTGAAGTCGCTAAAAACTATTCTGGGTTAAAGTTTTTTTTTTAATGACTTACTTGCTCTAAAATAAAAAACTTGACATTTGATTATATTTTACTAATATAATAATATTTTATAAGACCTTACATTTAAATCATTAGTTTTTTAATTTAAGGGTGGAAAAGGGATTAGGAAAGAAAAAAAAGGAGAAAGAAGATTCTACAGTCCAATCACAGGCAGCATTTGAAGGAATTTAACATTGCCAAAGAAAATAGAAAGAAAGAATTTTAGAATGAAAAGAAGTTAGAACTAGCATGCCCCATTTCTTTCCTTCCTCAGATAAAGCACCAGTTTTTTTAAAACAAAAAACAAGAAGAAAAGAAAAGGAGAATAACATTGAACACCCAGATAAAATATTCGCAAAGGAAGATGATTTCAGGTCAAAATAAATAAATGATACTACAATTAGTTCCTTTACCTTTATATATATATATATATATATATATATATATATATATTTCGTAATTCAAAAACCGGCTTAGTCTGAGCTATAAGGTACCAAGCATCGAAAACTCATGCCGCACAAATTTTATTTATTTTCTCGTCGATCTCGCCTCCTTCTTTAAAATCTAAGAAACCAAAATATCAATGTTAAGATTGTCAAAACTTTAATATTACTTGAAGTCGTGATATATTTTCACTTATTCATCAAATCTCATGGCCAAAGATTTCACAATGTCACCAATAATTTTTCATCCAGTGGTAACCCCCCCATCAATTTAGTAAACATCTCACAAAGGCGAGTTCCTACGGCACCATTTCAACCGCCTCGACCTTCCAATTTCGGCATTCCCTTCATGTCCTTTGACATGGGGTTTGTAGCTGCAACTATCCCCTCTAACACGATTTACGTAGGCCCCTTTGGAAGCGATATCTCTGCTAGCTTTGATAACGAGGGATCTCTGCTTAATAAGTTTGGGATTCACCCGCATCAAATTTAGAAGAAAATCATATCGATACTCAATTCATACTGGATAAATTATGTTTTGCACAAGGACTTCAATTTATCAGGGCCGATTCTTCTCTATATGTCCTTATGCCTTTTCCAGCTACTTGACAGAAAAATTCGATCGGTGTAATCCTGCGTTGGATCGTGGCATCATCTATCTTCTTATATGTGGTATTCAATATGTTGGCTGGTCGAACTGGTAATTTAGATCTGCATACTTGCACCAGTGTGGCGGGGTATTGTATGTTGCCCGTAGTGGTTTTATCGGCTCTGTCTCTTTTCTTGCCGCAAATTGGAATCATGAGGTTTGTGATTGCTACAATAGTTGTGCTGTGGGCAACAAGGTCTTCCACGGGTCTTATAGTTTCGCTTGTAGATGGTGGGAATGAACATCACGAGTTGATAGCATATGCTTGTTTCTTGATTTACACCCTATTTTCATTGCTTGCCATATTTTAGTTGCGATTCACACTAAATGTTGTAGTCATTCTATAATGTGATGGAAATTTGAGTTGTAGAAAATAGAAATATTTTTATAATTGAAATCTTTTTATTGCGCATTGCTTTAGTTGCAGCATTATTTCATGAAATTGTGTATATTCTATTGAATTCTATTTTTGTTAAAATCAGATTTCTGATGATTTGCAGCACATATAATGTAACATCCCGATTTTTGGTCTAGGAGAACTGGGAAGTAGTCTGATATGGGCAGGCTGCTAAACCCGTAGTCCCAGGGTAGTAATCTGATATGGGCGGATTACTTACCTGTATTTTGTAGGAATCCGAGGGATAAGCTAAGTCCTTTAGGATTTAAAGATGAGTTAAGTCTTTAACCTACAGAATCGGGACAGTTCACCTAGGTTCAAAATGAGGAATGTGAGGAATATCCTAAGTCTTAAGCCTAGAAATTCTGCAGGTAGCTTGATATGGGCTGGCTCTTGTGTAAGATAACCTGATATGGGCAGGTTGTCGAGTATTTCAATTAACGATGACTCCCGAAGAGTTTAGGGGATGAGTTATTGAAAGAGAATTTCTAGAACTTAAGATGAAGGATAAGAAGATGAGAATAGATGCCAGAAAGAGAATGCAGGGGCAAAATCGTAATTTTAGGAAAGATCGGGCTGGTAGCCGATGAGTACCATATTTTGCCAGAAAGTAGAGAAAATTATGCTGATCATTTCACTGAACTGTAAAATGTGCATAGGAGGTTTCTATGTGTATGAAAGAATTAGAAATGTGACCAGGGGTAAAATGGTCATTTTGAAAAAGTGTGCGCTTGAGCGCTTTTTCAGGCCAAAACAGCCCGGTCCGAATAAAATATCTGAAAATACCGGGAGATAGAGAAAAGAATTCCAGGTTGAATGACGCATCACAGAATTTTGATTTGAGGTCCCGATTTTTCTGTAAAAATTCCTGAAGATGGGAATTTACAGTTATAATTGGTAAAGGAAATGCAGTCCCGATAGGGATGATCGGACTGTGGCCAGGGGGCCGTATAGTGTTTCTAAGGTCTTTAGTGACACCAGGGAAGGCCCAGGCCCATTAGATCAGTCCAGTGGTAAAAGGGGCCGGTGTCCGGGAAAAGGTGCGAAATGACGAAAATGCCCCTATGTTATAGAACAGCTGAAGAACGAGTAAAGGGTATTTTGATCATTTGCCTAAGGTTAGACAGTCCAGAGAAGCTATCTGGATAGTTGACCAGGGTCAAAGAATACTCTGGTAAGATGGGAAAATACAATAATGCCCCTAGACCTAATAAAGTAAAGAAAGAGATACTAAGGGCATTTTGATAATTTGCCAAGGGTGTTTCTTGGGAATGGTGCCATCAGAGTACTTGGGCTGGATCAGAGACCCAAGATGATATTCCTAGGCCCAAAAACGTATCCCAGTATATATGTGGGAAAAAATGGCATTAAAATAATGATTTAATGACTTTTCAGTAAAGTAAAGTTACCCGGTTGGCACGATAATCGAGAAAGTGATCAGATTAAGTCCAGGACTTATCTGGATAGCATTGGAAGGCGTGAAAGGTCCCTTCCAGATGCCACATGGCGTCATCTTAGAGGCAGAAGAAAAGTTAAGGACACGTGGCATAATCTCAGCCGTTGAGTCCGGTTTGTGGGAAATCGGACCGGATCGGTACTGGATTAGACTAGAAATGCTGAGTCAGCTGATGAGGTATCCAGGAATTTTGACATGTGAAGAATGTGGCGATGAGGTGTCCTGAGTGATGCAGTAAAAAGGAATAAAAGAAAATAGGAAATTCCAGGAAAAACCAGGACCACATGTTCAGATGGCTTCAAAATTATAGGAATGCCATTGAGGGAAACTATAAATACCCCCTCCCCCTCCCATTTCATGCATCCCACGGCCAAGAGCAAGATTAGATAGAGAAGGAAGTTCTTGAGAGAGAAAGTGAGAGAAAGAAAGAAGAAAGGAAGTTCTGGCGGAGTTGAAAGCAGTATAGAGGTTCTGGATTTCTGCTTTTGAGGTAGTAACTAATCCTAACTTTTATGTAATGGCTTTGTGATTTGATGTGCTATTGTTTGGTTGGATTGTTGTCTTATATATTATGTCTGAAGCTCTACTTCAATGCTATGATCATATGTTATTGAGTATGGTAGCATGCAGCATACTTATCTGTACACAATCACAAGCAAGCACTGTCACACTGCATTACATATATTGTTATGTTTATTACTACTGAGATTCCCCCGAATCTCATTCCCCATATCTAACCCATTACAGGGAGATTATGTTGAAGTGAATTTTAAGAATGTTGAAAGACGCCGTTATGTCGTTGAATTTAAGACTGAACATCATAATATGATAAGTACTGTGTACGTAGGTGCTGTCTAAGGAGGCTGAAAGTGAGTGGACCTAGCTGGTTCATCCAGTCTTTCCTGGGTACTACGCAGAATGGTAGTTCTCATGAGGGAATTACCGAATCAGTACGGTTCAGTTCTTTGTACAGATGAAGCCTAGCGGTTATGCTGCCGGATTTTAGGCAGAAAAAGATGTAATAGAAATATGAGAGTTTTGTGTATATTCTGTTGTATGACATTTTATTATTTAATAATAAATATTGTTTGGCATGTTCAATTTGTGGATGATGAATTAAAAGAGAAATTCGCAGGTCTTGAGGTAGCAGTGTTCTGACCTCAGTTTGACCTAGTAAATGAAAGAATTTGGCCACGAAATTTGGTGAGCCGGTTGTACACATCTGGGGCATTACGTGGATAGGTAATAAGCCTTGTTTGGATGCATAGAATGAGATTAATCAGTTCTCAAATTAAAGGTTCAGAATAAGGAACTTAAGAGTAGAAATTTTAACTTCTGGGCTTAAGTTAAGACATGGTTGAACTAATATTGCTTTCGTAAGTGTACTCTGAGTGGTCCAAGGGAGGATGTTTCATATACCAGTTGAGCCAATTTAAAATTATAGTTTTATATATGTGCAATAGCTTATTAGAATAATAGACGATCTCAAAACATGAAGACCACATTAAATCTCTATTATTTGAGAGATTGTCAACTTAAGTAAATAAGCAATTGGTGTCGTTCAAAGTATACTAAGTTGATCATTTAGACTGCTAAATCCCTCGTCATCATAGTGAAATATACTATATATGGATTTTGGTTATTGATCCCTAAATATTTCATATTTTTTGGCTTAGATAAGGGGTCTTAAACTGGGACAGCAACTTGATTTCGTGTACGATATTTGAGAGCTATAACTTCGATGTGTAGAACTATGGAAGAGAAAAGAAGTTAATGGTGAAAGAGTATGTGGCATTATTTTTGTCAGTATATTTTACAGAATGTTTATGCCTGGATAGAAGAGCATGCCATCAAATTCTAAAAGCTGTTTTATGTTATTGTCATTACTATCTCTACTTAGAGAGGAAAGATAATGTTTTGTTTCAATTACAGGACTATTCATTCAGGCCATTGTTCCTATCACCTGATTTTGTGGTTTTGGGGAATAAAATGCTATTCCTCTTATAGTGCAGAACTTCCTATCTTTGAACAATATATAGAATTAAAAATTGAAAAAGGGTTAAACTATAAATTTATCCTAAAAGTTTCTATTCACGAACACTTTTGGAAGCAATATAGCTTTGAAAGTTTTTAAATCGTAGTAATATTACTCTTATCATTAACCAAAGTTAAATTTAATTATTAGTTGACCAATATGTTGACATGGCATGTCACGTGATATCCACATCATCTTTTATTTTGAGTTAATGTGTAAATTTGTCTTAGAAGATTTTATTCATAAATGTTGGGTATCCGAAAGTTTATTTTAGGCTCAATATTGCCCTGACTGTTATCTAGGTTCAGTTTGACTGTTAGTTTAACTAAATATTGAGCTAACCTTCCACGAGCTATATACTTTATTTTTTTTTGAAGTCAAATTTATAAATAAAAAAATTATAAAAATGCATTCCTCCAAACTTAACCAGAGTGTCATCCTCGACAGATCATACTTAATTTTTATATATTTTTTTAACATAAAGTAAAGTATAAAAATATAGAAGATAACATATGCAAGGGACTCGTAAGAATTCTTGAAAAGCATGAATGACAAGGACTATTAAATGTTAATTTTTGAGAAGTTAATAGAGTATGTTTGTTGAGAGTGATACTTTAATTACGATAGAGTTTGGAGGAACACATTTGTTTTTAATTTTTTTCTTATTTATAAATATGACTTAGAGAAAAAATAAAGTGGATAGCATATGTAATGATAAGCGTAATATATCTGGTTAAATTGAAACTAAATAATAGTCAGGTTAACATTGAACTTAAAAAAAAAATCTGATACGCAACACTCATAAATGGAAATTTTTGTGACAAATTTGCACATTAACTTAAAATAAAAAATATGTAGATGTTACGTTAACATATTAGTTAACTAACGGTCAAACTTAATTTTTAGTAACGGTTAGAGTGATATTACTATGATTAGAAAATTTAATATTACTCATACAAAAAATTTAAATACTCAACGCTCCTAGGTCAAAATTACACTTTAACCCAATTAAAAATTTGTAATCAAGTTTTCTCAGACTACCGTAGTTTTTGTCTGTTGGATGGAATTTATTTTTCTTATACATGCTGGCATCCTACCTCCCCCAAATCAAATCTAGAAGCCCAAAACCGGTCTAATTTGAACGTTGTACTTTTCACATTTGAACATAAACTGTTGCTCTGTGGAACTGCACTTGCAAGAAAGTTTGATATGCTGAAACGGTTATTTTTGTTGACAACGGGAAACAGAAAAAGACGAAAAGAAAATGGTATGGATGAAATTTGACTAGGAATATGGACATGTTTCATGCGTGCATGGTTTAATATTTTTATTCCTCTGCATCTTTTCCTCATTTGATGCCTGAGCAAGGTATCGTTAAATATTGATCCATACTCTTCTAATTTTAGATTAAACCTCTGTTATACTACAAGATATTTGTGGGATCTTATATACAAATAATTTACTATAGCTACTCTTAAATCTGTAATCTTATTGGTGATCACTGGTTCATGCAAAGCCTAATGAAGCTTGCTGTATTTACATCTTTTGTCCACCATGGCGGCAAAAAAGAATTCTTCGCTGAGAAAGAACTTCTTATTTGTTTCTGGAAGAACTGTGTTTGTCTTTTTGGAACATTTGTTTTCATGGTTATGAGGATCATGGAGGAAGCAAGAGCCGTGAGGGTTTTCTTGCATTTCCTTATCCCTATTCCTCCACAGTATTTGGTATTTGGTCTCCAGGAGCTTAGAGAATAGCAGGTGATGACATTCTGAAGCCTTTTGACCTTCGGTTGCTATTTCTATTTGGACCTCTTCGAGAAGGGACACTGTTTAAAGGTTCCCTTGTAGATTTAACTTGTGCCTTTTCTGTGGAATTACAAGTCTTGTAATTACTAGTTTACGTATTTTTTCTGAGTTATGGCAACCTTCGGACACAGTTCATTATTTGCAAGTTTGTTAGTTTGATGCGGCCAAACGCTTAAGCATACTATATATTATTTATTATTCAAAGATATCCCACTGTTTTTTTTTTTAATGGTTTTGTATATTCGCAGCTTTTTCTATCTGTTGAGGTAGGTAGCTTTCCGACTGTCTTCATGTTATGATTTTGGTAAATGTGAATCAACTGCTTGCTATAAACCATCCCTACTTCACAATTTAGAAATATGTTTATTTTGCCCTTGGTTATTGACTTTTAGAATCTTATTGTTTAAGGGCCTCCCTTCACGAATATGATCTAGCGATCATAGAAGTTGGGCTACATTTACTGGCATATATAATGTTTCATAAACAGAGCTTGATGTCAGGTTACGAGCTGAAATTCTAAAACAGGCTCTGCTTGCTTCCGAACGATTTTCTGACGGATACAAGCAGCACTTTGTTTTACAAATTTGCTGACACGACTAATTCAAATGAGCCATGCCTAAACTAGGTGGTGTCCCTTGAAAATGGCTGCTTAAGTGGTGCTTACACATTTTAAAATCGTGTCATTACAGATAAAAAGGCAAGTGGGAGCTACACATTGAATTTGGTGGAGCAGCTAAGGGGAGTTGCTGCGTTGAAAACCATCGCCACTTACTGTAGATTTGTTTGAGAGCGTTCTACTTACCACCATCACCATAAACACATATATTTACACATACACACGGCTCTGCCTGTTAATTGTACAGGACAAACCATGACTGCATCAGCTGAAGATTATGCTGTGCAGACGAAAGCCATCCAAGAGATAGGCATGGAAGAAGACGAAGATCTATTTGAGATTGATCTGGACGCAGTAAACGCCATCCCCTCACCTCACTATTGGGAAGGTTTCTATACTTCAACTGGCAATGCACTTCTTGCCAATTGTTTGCTTCCCATTTCTGATATCTCTGTCGCTGTTCCTGCTGATAGTTCAACTGAAGCTCTTGGAGATGTTACAGAGCCTGTGTCACTTGGGGGAGCTCTTGAACTTCTTAATCAAAAAATGCAAGCACAACCACCCTTCGTGATTCAGCATTATTGATCTTGATATGTCCCCGTACAATGTTATGGCACTTAGCAACTAGTGACGAAATCTCCATCTCTTTCTTTGATTTTGTTTTGTTGTGTTGTTATAGTCAAAATTTCTCTGTTCTGTTGGGCATGGAAGTTGAGTCACCAATGACTGTAAAGAGTTTAGGTAAATTCCTCAATCAAATACATAGAGATACAGGGTTACCATGATACTGGGTTTAATTTCCCCGTTCATTTCCTTTCCTTTACGACGAATCAAAACCGTTCAATTCCTCCAAAAATCTAAGAGAAAATTAACCCAAGAAGCACAACTTATAAAATTTACAATTAAGAAAAAAATCCTCCAATCAGAACTTTTTATTTATTTTACATTTGTTCACTTTTCAATTGCGATGAGTGCCAAGTTTGTTAACATTCCTCCGGTGAAGCCTGACCTCTCTTTTTGGACGATTGTAAGATAGTGAGCCAGGGAAATGAATATCAAGGATCACAAAAAGCTGAGACATTCATTTTACTTTAAAAAATGACATCATTTTATGCCCCGTTCAAAACATGTCATATTCATTGTTCTACAGACCTACTTAGGCATTATGAATTGGCCCTCCATCTTAACCTTTTGAACTCAAGACTACAAACCATGGCCACCCTTATCGATAGCATCTTGTTCTACAGCATGAGCTTCTTAGTGTTGCTCATCTGCACTGTGATTTTCTTTGTCAAGTCCTCTAGCGTTCAACTCGTGAGTTCTGGGACCAAACATCGAACCCTGCCGAGCCCACTGGCTCTACCCATCATAGGCCACCTTGACCTTGTTGGCTCAGTCATTCCCAAATCTTTCCAGAACCTGGCTCGTCTTTATGGCCCTCTCATGTAGCCACGTTTAGGTGCATCCACAAACTTAATTGGGTTCGATGCCAAATTGCTGGCGAAGTTTTCAAAACCCATGAACTCAACTTTTGTAATCGCCCTGAGTTTGGATCCTCTGATCATTGCCCCTACTAAGGCTCTTATTTCACCACTGCCCCTTATGTCCCTTATTGGCGTTTCATGAAGAAACTATGCGTCACCCAACTCCTCGCAAACTCCCAGCTCGGCCGCTTCACTCATGTCAGAGACCAGGAGATAAAGAGCCTCTTGGATTCTCTTGTGCAGTGTTCTAGAGAGACGCCAAAGCTTGCGATTTGAGCTTAAAGTTTACTGCTTTGACCAACAATATCTTATGTCGAACAGCCATGAGCACCACCTCCGATGCTGAGCTCATTCACAGGCTGGTTCGTGAGGGCTTGGAGTTAGGAGCTAAGCTAAGCTTAGGGGAAGTTCTGGGACCTCTTGCAAAGTTAGGCTTATTTGGGTACGGAAAAAAGTTGGCAAAAGTTAAGGGCGGGTTCGATCAAATACTGGAGATGATCATGAAAGAGCATGAGGAGAAACTCAGTCATGATAAGAATACTGAAGTAGAAGAGAGGAAAGACATGATGGGCATATTATTACAAGTTTATAGAGATCCAAATGCTGAAGTGAAGCTAAAAAGAAACGACCTTAAGCTTTTCTTTCTAGTAAGTTTGATTTTTCCTCCGTAATCTCTCTCTCACTCTTCTCCCAGATCTCTTCTCTAGACGAAATTAGTGTGTGTGTATATATACTCACTCCGCTCTAGTATACAAATTAATTAATTTTTTTAATATATTAAAAATATTAAATAAATCAGTTAATTAAGGCTAAATTAAATCTTTAAAAAGAATTTATTTTATTTACTCTTTAATCTACATAAAATAATCAATTAATTTATTAGTTATAATTAAATAATTATTTTATTTCCTTAATTATTAAAAGGGACAAACCTAGCAGTAGTTAAAAAAAAATAATTGGAGGAGGAGTTGTTTGATGAGTATTCGTGTTATATGGAAGGAAATACTCCTAGCAGGCACGGACTCCACTTCAGTGACGTTGCAGTGGGCAATGGCAGAGATAATAAACCAGACAAGAGTGTTGAATAAACTTAGAGAAGAGATGGACTCAATCGTAGGGACAAGAAGATTAGTCAAAGAAAGTGATGTTCCAAAACTGCCTTACCTGCAAGCTGTTGTGAAGGAAGTTCTGAGACTACATCCTCCAGCACCCTTTGTTCTCAGGCAATCTGCACAAGATTGCAACATCAACGGCTACCATCTCAAGGGACAAACCAGGACCGTCGTCAACGTCTACGCTATCATGGGGGACCCACGAGTGTGGGCCAACCCAGAGGAGTTCATGCCAGGGAGATTCTTTGTAAATGGAATCTGATGCAGATGAATGGTCATGATCTCATATATGTTACGTTTGGGAGTGGAAGAAGAGCATGTCCTGGGGCATCTCTTGCTTTGACCGTGATACAATCCTCCATTGCTGCTTAGATTGGGAAGTCAGAGGTGTCCCCACGTTTGATACCGCAGAAGGCTCTGGATTCTCTGTGGGTTTGGTCAAACTACTCGTTTGTTACCCTATCACTCGTCTTGATGACCTGTTTTCAGTTTAATATTCGTAAACAATAAGGTTGAATGGTTTCACTCCCTTAGTGTTTGTCTACTGTATCTTAAATGTAATTAGAGAAAGAAATAAAGTTGTTTTTATGTATGTGATAGCTAATTGGCGATGCCTTTTAATGGACTTTGAAAGTCATAGTCTTGTGCTTAGGTACCTTTAAAATAAAATAACACTTAAATTTGGAACATTTAAATCAGAACATAAAACTAATTTTTTTTTGTTATAATTATTTTTTAAAAATGAGTTGGGCTCACCATGATCTAAAAGTATGACGAAATATTCTTTCCTACCAAGTGATTTAGTCTACTACTATTTAACTCAAAATATAATTTAATCCCTGTGTTTTAAACTTATGATGGGCCTGTGGCCCAAAATATTTGATTATGGGCCAAGATTTCTTGATAAACTCCCTTGAAATGGCATTCGTACCCGATTAAACACTGTTCAAGTTCAAGCTTAACGAATGTTTGTAGTAGATGAATCTCAACTTCAAGAAGGAGATGGGGATGAATTTCTCTTCCAACTGGGATCTTATTTTGTGGGGTCACGATTTGGAAGCTTTTGGTCTTGGAGGATCAAGAAGCTTTACTTTCAACGTTGACTTCATTAAACCATGTAACCCTGCTTATGTTATTTTACATACTTGGAGATTATATGTTCAGATCTTGTATTTGAAATTAAAATAGCCTCCCTCAACTAGTTTATATATATGTGTGTGAGAGTGGAGGGATTTTTTGTTTTTATGAAGAAGGAGTATCTTTTATCACCACAGAAAATTAGAAAAAAATTATAATGATGATATCAAAAAATTGTCATAACTTTTAACCGCGTTGTACTTTTTTCTAGTTGTGTGAAAATGCAGAACATGGCATGTAGAGTTTATGAATGATACAGCTTATTGTAAACTTTATATTTAATATTGTGATAATAATGATTTTACTTTTATTTTGCTTCAACTATCAATTAATTAGAAAAGAAAGTTTCTTGAATATTTTTTTCCTTTATATCATATTAAAATGATTTACATGATCAGCCCTCGTATGAATTAATATTAACACCGCCACTGAGCAAATTATTCGAGCAACACCAACATGATTCAGGTCCCCCACCAAGGAAAAATAGTGACACTGGTGGTACATGAGAAAAAGTAAAGACAAAATCGAATTTGGTCTCCGAGTACCAATCAATTCGCTTTTGGCAGAAGAATAAGACAGAACCGAACCTCCCAAAATATTAATGTATTTTATAGGGTAAGAATAGGGCCTTACTCATATCAATATAGAAGATGACAAATGAAAAATAATTATGTTTGGAATCATACTGTATCTCTACATAATAGCTCAGGTTACTATATACGTGTAATATATTTTTTAGATGACAAATGAAAAATATTGATCTCTCTTTGTCATAGGATATAATTAAAAAATTAATTTTAATATTAAATATAAAATTTATTTTTTATATTTATTAAATTTTTATTAAAATATCACATATTGTTACCTTTTGAATAAAAATTAATTAAGAGAGAGGGAGAGTTTAAAAAAAAACTATTAGAGTGTTTTAGAAAAATATATTATATTAATTAATTTAATTATTTTTTTAATTTAATTAAATAGGTGAAAAATAATTATATTTGGAATCATACGGCGTCTCCACTTAATAGCTCAGGCTACTGCATACGTGTAATACACTTCTTAGCTGTAAGAAGTTAAAGGGACATCATCTTTTTATGTAGGCGCTAAAAATTGGTGGTCAAGATTGCAAGACCAATATCATTATTACAGTTCTGAACCAACTATACATACGTGTCGATTCCAGACAGAGATCATGTCAATCTTGAAAACACTTGTTGGTCATTGGTTATTCAGACACACCATTCCTTCTGGTTTAACTCACAAAGGAAAAGCGGAAGACATAAGAGCAACCAATTCAAGCGTGTGTGTGTATATATATCTGACCAATCTCACGTTCGAAAGAATAAGGTATCTGCGTGTGGGAGCGCTTACTAGCTGGTTATTATAAAGTCATAATTTTTATCCTGAACAATAGAATTCATCAGATTTGAGAATAAAACTAACACAGACATATGAATGAGAACAGAACCCTAAAAAGTGAAAAACTAAAAACACGCTTCTTATTTCTCTGAGATCCCCTGATATACCCACAAGATAATATGCATACGTGAATACAATACAACGGACTGATGGAAAGAGAAGCATGAACATATAGCAGAGTCCAACAAAGATATGATAGTTTCTGCCACGTTTCTCAACCTGATATGCTGAAAAAAACTACCATATATCCCACCACACTCCCGGCATCACAGGATAATATATATATATATATAGATAATCACCTTATTCCACACATTAATTGATTATTACCAGCAAATTAGTTTATTAATTGATTGGTATTGACTGATCAGCGTCTTCTGGCTGCGGTTTCTCGTTGCGCATTGAAGTAGACAGCGGCGACTGGAAGGCCGATCTCATTTTCTGCGGCGAAGTTGCGGGTGTTGAAGTGATCTCTGGAGGAAGGAGGAGTTACACACTGCCTGCGCTTCTGCTTGAATAACACAAACACGAACCTGTGGATCCCTATATTAGGTTTTGGGATCTCATAGCTCACCAACTCTTTGCCTGCGAGGTACATATCAACAACAAAAATAATATTACTCTCTAGATCTCTCCGAGTGACTGTCGTTTTATCAGATCATAAATTTATAATTTATAATTATGATGAGGTATATTAACGAACCGAATGTGGCATCTGTTGTACCTGGGATGTCAGTTACCAGCCTGAAAAAA
Organism: Leucaena leucocephala; assembly: GCA_037074615.1. Taxonomy (NCBI): domain Eukaryota; kingdom Viridiplantae; phylum Streptophyta; class Magnoliopsida; order Fabales; family Fabaceae; genus Leucaena; species Leucaena leucocephala. Next base: position 6,722,316 of record CM073521.1, on the reverse strand, counting down.
CACACCATTTCCACCAAATTTGACTGTTAGATAGATCTCAATAATTTATTTGCTTTGTACCTTGTCAAAACATGTTTTCTTCGCTGTCTGTCCCTCAGTTTGGTTCTACTTGATTTCAAGAAACGGTTAGAAACTTGAAGTTTTGCAGATGTTCGGGTTTAATTACGTTTGCAGGTTAATGATATACTGTGATGAAAGGTGCATATACATATGATTAAGAATTATCGGACACAATTATGCATTTGATTATATTTATCATTTTATGTCATTTATCACTATCTAGCTAGGCTGTCTGACGTTAGAAGTGTCTCCTAACTTAATCATAATTTGGACATGAAATAAAATAATTTGTTTTTATTAACAAAAATAAAAATAAAAAAACAGGTTAGTTTGATACCAGTGCAAGTGCTCTCTGAGATAAGGGTCACTGGGGCCTGGAACATCCGGGTCTGTCATAACCTGCAAAATTAAAGAGCATTCTATTATTATATGAAAGGTGATTAAGTTAAGATAATAGAAAAGATGTTTAGAAAGTGAAGCAGCTCTGAAAGGATTAATTTCCTACTGTTGTTTTTGAGATTTAAGTATTAAAAAAGAAGATGGTGAGAGAGGAAGAAAAGGTTTTGGAAATACCAGAGTAAAGAAGGACCTCATATCAGCTCCGGCAATCTCGACCCTAGGCCTGGCCGTCACTGCGGAAGGGAATAGTTCATGCCCATTAAACACTTGCTTGTTGTTGTTGTAAGTCACAGTCATTTTCACACTTGGGTTGAAACAATCAAGAACATCTCCTATCACCCTCCCAACAACAAGAGGTTCTGTTGGCATTCTTGCCATTGCAAGAGTAAGTAGTAACTACTAACGAGAGAGGATGATGAGTACTGGAAAAGGGGAGGCTAGCTACACTAGAATACACCCTCAGTGAGATTATTCCTACTGAGAGATGGAAGAATGAGCTCCATATTTATAGTGTTCTTAAAAGTAACTTTAAAGGAACAGTTTTCTTTTAATTCTTTATTCTTATTAAAAAAACATGTATTCTGTTTTTTTTCCTTTTCCCACAAAAAATGCATTCAATGCCTTATATCTTCATTAGTATCTGATTTCTTTATTAAAATATGATAAGTATATAATTTTCATGAATAAACATATAGTTAATCTTTATAACTCAATATCATATGGTTCGATTTTTTTTCAAAAAAAAAACTTGATATATGTTATAGTTTTATTGAGAAAACAGATGATCGATATACATAGTTAAATTCATATATAAATAATTAATTCTAATTCTAAAATTTGATGATACAAACAAATATAAAAGATAAAAGAAGCTATGTTGATTGAAATATACACAATATATAGTGAATTCTTATTTTATTATATTATTTTTTATTTATTTTAAAAAATTTATTATGTTTAATAGGTATCATTCCAGTAGTTGTTTCTATTTTATATTTTAATTGATTATATGAATTAAATGATTAAAAATATTATTATTTTGTGCTTTATTAATTTTATTATTTCTCTTGATTAAATTGATTTGTATAAAGATATTTTATTTTTAAGTATTTTAAAAAATTAAAATAAATCAATAAATGATAATTATGATTATATCAACTATTATAAAATTATATTATATTATACTACTCATTATCGGGTCAAACGTCTGCTCCGAGAAAGAAGTCAAATAACACTACTAAAATGTAAAAATGCTCCTAGGAGGCCCAACCGCCCAAAAGTATATATTAGGTCCTTTGGCACATCATTTCAACGAGTAATTCCGGGGTGGGAATTCTGCGGAAATCATATTAAGGTGGCCATGATTTGACAAAAACCCTTCCCTGTGGGTCTCTCCGAATCGGTTCCTGATTGGCTGTATCCCTAAATCAATGAATTTTCTCATCAATGAGGCGTTTCTTTTAAACCCACCTCATATCAGAAAGAAAGTATCATGTGAAGTAATCCCGTTTTTTGTGGGTCCTTTCCATGCAAGTTGTCAGGTCGGCTGTTTTATTGATCTATTAAAAGCCGGAAATATGTCTCTGACAACTCTTCTTCACAATCACATTTCAGAGGCTGATCATCATATAAAGTGAGACTATATCCTGAGTTTTGTATAGAACGCTTTACGACTTGCGGGAAGAACCTTTCCTTAATTACATGCACAAAACATATGGATATTGCTGTTTCCGGACGTGTGATTCTTCTCTCTTCTCTTTTTTCTTTTTAGTTTTTTGGGAGATTCTTGTGGGAAGGTTCAGGGCATAACGAAGCTCCACCACCAATGCTCAAGGCTGGCTATGAGGTTTTGTTGTTAGTGGGTAGGGTCATTTCAGAATAAAACAGACTCAAGGATTCAAGCAAGTTCCAATTTTAGAGAAGGAACAAGCTAAGTACGGGTTTCTTTAACTAGAAGCTGCTTCGTTAATACGAATTTTTAACATTTTCTCTTCTGTTTTTATTCTTTTTGTTCGACGCACGTCTGCATATATATGCGCATTCTCATCTTAAAAAAGCGCAAATTTATTTTAAAAACATCACTAACTTGTTGATCAGTGGCATATATAATTCAATTTATAATTTATCATTAATTAATAGCAAGCACTAGTTCTTTTTTTTTTTTTTTTGTGAGCACTCAGAATATGTCCCGCTGGGGTGTAAATTGCAGTTAACACTTTTATATAGAAGATATATAACACTAAACTACAAAAAGTGTTTATGTATGTGTATCCAATGGCCACAATATGTGTGAAGAGACATGATTCTTAATTTTACTGGTCCGAAAGCACTAATTTCCTATTCTGGTGACCATAACAATTGCCTTCTAAATTTAGGAAATGCATATGGAAACTTCATCTCCTAAAGCCTAGTCTGAGCTTTGGAATTGCAGGAAAAAGCCTAGCTGCCCGCATTTCTTCCGGTGTGCTTTTTTTTTTTTTTTTTATGCACAATGGGATCCAACCAGATATATGGACACATGTTGCGGATTGGACGATGAGCTGCAGAAATAATTAAAAAAACGTTTTGCTATTGACATTTTAATGACTTCAACTTACTCCGATCTACTTTATTCGTATTTCCTATACTCAAGTCTCTTCCCAAACAGTAAACTCATTTCCATTTTCTACTCTGATCTGATCCCTCCCACCATCGTGTTCTTTCCTCCCTCCCTTTCTCCATCGAAATCTCAATATCATAGTCTCCTTTATAACATCTAACCTAATCGTCTTCTTCAGCACCATCGTCTCCATTGAGGTATACCCACCCTCTTGGATAGAAGCACCATATAAATATCTTCGTATGTTTTACTACAGGGCATTTGAAAATTGAGAATGCCCTGAATCGATCTTCCTAGACTGATTTAATGTAATTGTGCAGCCTGACGGTAAGTGATAAAATATTAAGAGCAAAGGTTGTGTGTTGTATAACACAGGTCCTCTGCTGAGTATATAAAATAAAATGCAATAAAAATGTCATTAAATAGCCAAAAAAAATCACTTTCGTGAATGGAGAATAACAGTTGATCAAAAAGTGAATGGAGTATACAATACATAATATATATCTCCCTTTAAAAATATTTAAGAAATTACCTGATAGTAATTACAATAGTACTATAAGTTATAAATATATGTTTTATTTTCTAAACTAAACAAGCCTAGATAGCGTCCTTTGGGCACTTGTGATTTTGATATTTATGTAAATATATCATTGCCAGTATCTCTGCGTAATTGCATCTGCACCTGATTAGCAGCAGATATTTTCTTGATGGCGGTGGGGCAAGGGTTAGAAGATGGAGAGAAGAATTTGAAAGTGTAATGATAAGTTGTGGTGGTATAGGAATATATAGGTGAATTTAGATGTAGGGTGATAGAGCCGTTGGAATAAAAGGAAGTTGCAATCTGTGATAAACACGGGTCTCGGATAGGTACTTCTCTTCTAACAATGCTTTAGGTGCCTGAGCAACTGCTGAACTCTTCATTATATCTAATTCTTTTTCCGATAAATTCATTATATCAAATTCGAGTCTGCTTAGGAAGCAATATCAAATCATGCATATTCGTCACTACAAGTCCCATAATTATAACAACGAGCTTTGAACGGTGATGATATGTGGCCACTGACTTAGTTTGATTCAGTTTAATTCAAGTAATTGAACCCCGATGCAATTTGTGACAGTCCAAATTGAGTTTAAATAGCTCTAGCCAAATCTGCTCAATGCAATTAGGTATAAGAGATGAGTCTTGACCATAGATGGCCCCCACAGTCAAGATTAATATCAGGATTATCAGAAAATTGAAAAAGCTAGCTCTGAATTCGAAACCATAAAAATGTCAAGTTTGATATTGCGTACCTGGGAATGCCGGTAAGATTGAGCGATAGCCTTGCCTGCTTTTCAATTATTTCGAACCAACGAAGGTAGGAGAGCTGCAAAGACGTACGGCGCTCAATATGCTTTTGGATATATAGAATCTATGGCCCGGTGTCAACCGATTTCACCGATTTATCAAGACGATAATTGCTAAGAGCTTCTTCCATCGGTTATCGAGGATGAATTGGTTTAATTGAGCAGCCAAATCTCTTAAACGAGTATTTTCGGCCATCATCAGCGGACAATGAACGAACCAAAGTTGCGAAGTATCTTAAAGATACAGTGACAGAGTGAGAAAAATAGGCGCACAATTAATGGCTAATAAAATTCTTAAGAGGGGTGATATATATTGGAACGAAAACGTTCACTGCAAGAAAAAATTCGCAGTACCTAAACGCATGAAAGGCATTCAGTACAGAAGAAATTAAAGAGAGATAATTGGGGAAGGAAGAAAGCCAACGGAGAGGAGATAATGATTTTACACCCTCTTGCTCCGTCTCATGGCAATTTGTTCTACGTGACTGAATTTCATGAACTTGTAGCATCAGATACAGCCACGTGTCCCGGTTGCTAACTAACTTCTCATCATCATCAGATGCGTGCGTCTTCTTTTATCAGTGCACAGGTAGCTTCTTAATAGATGCGGGCAACCCTTCGATGAGGATTTGAGTCTTACTCACCAGATTTTAAGTGACTAATCTACCCAATCCTGTTTGTTTTTCTTTATAAAAAAAAATTTAGACCGATTTAATATTAATTTTCTATTAAAGTCAAGATATGGTTTTAGAAAATAAATAGTACTTATAAAAGACTTATCAGATTATCTATTAAAAAAGTTTTTATAATGATAATAAAAATTAAATTTATATTTTTTTAAGTTACAAACTCATTTTTTATTATGCTCTTCGATTATGTGTGTCTTCTTAATAATAATAGAGCACCAAACATATTACGGACTCATGCACAGGGATTTCGTTTGTGCTTTTATTTGCTCTCTCAATATTGGGCTGGGCCTCGTATTTTGGATATATTCCTTTCTTTCTCTCTCTAAATTAGCAACAAAGTTTTATGAAAATCAGAAGGCTCATCCTCCCCATGCAATATGCTAGTACTGTAATGAAAAAATGGAAGACATATTATATATTCTTAAGGATTTTTCTTATGCTAAAGAACTTTGACTTAGATTAATTAATCCCTCACACTATTCATCATTCTTTAGAGTTCTATTGCTTGACTAGTTTGCTATGAATCTTAAAAAAAAGGTTGGGCAGTTCTAGTATGAGTAATTAGAAATTAATCTAGAAGATTTCAGTTTAGAGTTTATGAAGATAGAAGAAATAAGCTATATTTGATAATGACTTTTTGAAACCGATAGATCCTTTCTTGATGATAATACATATATGGAAGACCTATGAACATGTTCAGAATGGTTATCGAACAAATGATTTGACTACATTAATTTCATCTTATTAGAAACCACTACCATCAGGTTAGATTAGAATCAATGTTAATAGAACCGTTATTGCAAACCACAATAAGGTGGGGTGTGGATAGGTGATTAGATATTATACAAAAAGGTGGATTGCCAGATGTACAAGTGTTATGAGAGCTTGAACAGTAATTGAAGCTAAACAGTTGACGATCTATAGAGGTTTAAAACTTGGCTGAGATTTAGGGTTCAAGAACATCCTCCTTAAATCTTATGCTAAGAATGCTATTAATATATTGACGAATTCAATAGTCCATAAATATAGTTTATTAGTGTAACAAATACACAAAGTTTTGAATCTATCATGGGATCTACAAATTCAAAATATATCTAGAGATCAGAACTAACTTGTAGATACTATGACTAAAGATGAATTGACAAATACAGCATTACTACAATAATACCTTTCTCATTTGAAAGCTCTGTGTGATAAAGAGTGTTTGGGATTCAATCCCCTAATAGATTAGTTTGTATTTATGGTGTATTAGTCTTCACTTATAGTACAAAAATAACAAGGCTCGTCCACTTATTTCATGCTTATCTATAATAATCTTTCTATTCAAAGCAACAATTAAAATAGATAAATATATGAATTTTTCAAAATAATATGACTACTAAACTATACTAGCCACGTGCCACACTTGGCTTTTTGCAAATATAAATTCGACTTCAGACATTAACCTAAAAAAGTTATCATATTTAAATTTGGCTTTTCAAGCATGTTAGAGTCATTAATGTAATTAAATTAAATCTTAATCTAAATTGATATCTTACTTATAAATTAAAACGTTAAAGATAAGTTTTTAACCTAATTAATCATTATCTAAAAAACTAAGGTAATTAATATTTGAAATGATTGAATTTAATCAGTATCATTATCTCAAATTAATCATTATATAAATAAAATATTCTAAAAAAAATAAAAACTAGGTAGTTCATAACCTTATATTAAAAAAATAGACACATAAAGATTTGTATATTCATATTAAACTTGAACTTCATATCTATCTTAAATCTTGAATTAAATATACAACGTCATGTACAAAATTTTAACTTTTTTAACTCACGAGAACATGATGTTATATGCATGAAATACGAAATAAGCTACATCGTTACTTATGGATAATATTTTGTTTAATAAATTTTATATTCTATATAGATATATGAATAAAAAAGAGAAGTTATTCTATTCCAATGAAGTCTATTGACTGAAAAAAATATTTATCTTTCATTCAGCTTTTTAAAATAATTTCCTAATAAATACCCATTTTGGAATCACCAATAAACAATAAATTCAGTTTAATTTTTTGAATAAATCTAGAATACAAAATTAATTAATTAATTATAATTAATATAAAATTTAATTAATTAATTTAGATAGATTAAAAAGTATATAATATGATTTATTTTAGTTAGATTTGATCATAATTAATTAATTTATTTAAATTTTTATATATATCTAAAAAATTAATTGAATCTTATAATTGAGACCTAGTACAAATTATCATATTATAATGCCAAATAAGAGGGAAAAAATTATTTACTTCAACCGCGGTCTTGCGCTGTAACTTGTAGAAGGTTGAAATATATTATATTTCCCCTTCCTCAGTTCCTCACGGCTGATAAATATTTTTTTATATAAAAATATAGATAAATTTTACATCAATAACTATGACATAATCACATAATTTAAAAAATATTTACAAAAAAATTTATAAAATTATTTATTAATTAGATCTTTAATAATGAGAATCAATCTCTATGTTGTGGATATTAGCTGGGCTCATAAATCATACCATAATTCTATCAAGACCCTCCTTAACGGAACGGAAGGGGGCGGAAGAGAGACATTGAAACTCAATAAGCTTCCGTTAGCCTGGGCCTTCGAAAGTCATATAATACGCGTCCTCTCTAATCTCTCATCTTCCCCTACGCAACCAAACCCGCTTTTTTATGTCTTCTCCGCTTTGATTAACTTCATTCGTTCGATACCAAAAAAAAAAAAAAAAACTTCATTCGTTCCGTGGGTTAACCTCATTCTCCCTACCGGTTTCAACGCCTGAATTATTTTACTTTCAGTTAAGGGTGTTCATAAAACCCGCGGTCCGGTATGTCTACCCGAGCCTGCGAAAAAATAATCCTGCCTAGCCTGATAAATATAGGGCAGGGCTGGACATCGGGCTGTAAAATGCAGCTTATACTTTTTTCGGGCTGGGCACCGGGCAGGGGGGTTGCCCTGCCCTGCCCATGAGCACCCTTATTTTTATTTTTTTTTATTTTCTCCGTAGATGCTACACTTAGAAAGGAGAATATGATAGTTACTGGTGATAAAAGGGTCATTTTAGAAATATAAGTAGTTAAGTACGTAAGTTGCATCTTTTAATATTTATAACTACATTAATTTTTTTAACTTTATTAATCATAATATGATTACATTATAAATTATAATTATTTATTTTATTTTTTTAGATACTTCATCCTTGTCAACATTTGAGAAATTGATGTAAAGTTGTAATTATAAACTACTTAGACTTTAAGGTTTTTTTATATGCAATGAATTTCAAAACTTTAATTATTATCTTTTTGTTACCTTATTTTTAGTGGATTATAGATATTATTTAACTCTTGAAGACATATGAATATGATATTATTTTAGAAGTTTATAATTGCAGATTTTTTTCACAACATGAGCATGGCATCACAACTTAGGCATGCCCAGCCCGTCCACGCCCAACCCGCCCATGCCTAGCCCAAAATAATTAGGGTTTTTATAAGGCAGGGTCGAGTATCGGGCTGCAAAATATAACCTATATTTTTTCTGGACAGGGCACCGGGCAGGGGAGTTACCCTGCCCAACCCTTCCCATAACCACCCCTACTTTCAGTTGCTTTGTCCTAATTTCGTTACCGGCTATCTATTCCTTCTATTTCCGCCCCGCAATGCACCATTATTACCCAGCTCTTTTCATGTCTGTTGCTTAGTTGCATACTTGCTGGTAACTCTTTCCCCCTATAGTTAGTTAATTTTGTGGTCTTCTGTTTTACAATCACACTTTAATGCTAAATTTCTGTATTTTTTGTATTTCTTGATGCATAACAATGGTCAGGATTGTTCCAAACTTCCAATCGTTTGTTTTTAGTTATCTTTACTTGTGGGGCTTAATTCTTATATCCAAAACTAGCTTGCCACTATTGTTATTTAGGTTAAGATGGTAAATCAGCCATCAGCAGCATGGCTCTTGTTTCGGACTAGCCTTTTTTTGCAGCTCAGCCATACGTTAATTCTTTGTCGGAAGTTGTCGCGCAGTTTATCGCGCGTTGTGCTTATCGACGGCCACTGCACGGTGCATGAGAGAGGCAGACACGCGGTCTCAGGTGGGCCCCACCACGTCTATCGCCTTCTACTGTGGGTTTTGTTTATGTGCGCAATCAAAGCTCTTGAACAACCCACTTCCTAACGAGAGAGAACTTTTTCGCGCCATAGATCCAAATTCTGATTGGTTGGATATATTGTTGACAAGGGAGGCTGGGTTCAACTGATGTATTTCATGGCTTGTACTTGGGTAGTGAAATTAATACCGCATGCCCTTTGCAAGTTTGTTATGGCATTATACGTGTGCATTTGGTAACCGAATGTTCTTATGCTGATGCGTTAAGTTGGATAAAAATTAGGGCATATAATTTGAAGTTGACGTGAAATGCTCCTTCCATCCTGTAATTCACTTAATTTTATCTTGCAATAACTATTTCTATGTTTGCCATTTTGAAGATTCTAATCTTCACTTTGTACCCTGTTATTACTATTCAGGTCTTTGGGGCGTGGACTGGCGGTTTTTACCTGCCATCAGCGTATTTGGACAATGGTTTGCTTGCTAAGGTGTTTTAGTTTATTTAATATATTCGAATGGAAACATCAAGGTGAATCATCTTTGGCTACAGGTTTGCTTCCGGATGTTCCACCAGAGATTGAATTGTCCTATTATGGAAGGATCCCAAGTCCATGTAGTGAGAGCCCTTCTGGGCTTCTTAATGGTGAAAGCTTGAATGTAGAGGCAATTTCGGATTTGGACCTCTTCTTTAATAGTCTCTACAGCTACTACTGTTGGAAAGGGCTTTGGTGCATCATGATAGAGTGGATTGCTGAACTTCTTAGTCTTGGATTTACCATGTGTTTCTCAGTAGTTTTCTTATTATATGTTGATTGGAATGGAATTCGTAAGTGTGGGATGCATGCAGTGGAATCTGTAACTAAATCCTGTGATCTTCGTGTAGAAGCTCTTCATCAACACCCTTTAACCCCATTGACATTTACCAAAGCTATTATAGTTGGTTACTTCGCAATATTTTCCATCTATTGGATATTTAGTTTCTTGAAGTTTTTTGCTCAACTAAAGGATACTCTGGAAATCCGTCAATTTTTCTGCGATAGGTAAGGACACACCAAACATGATAAAACCCTCAAATATTGTGAGCAACTGCGACTTTTGCATGACACACATGATTTTATTGTCATTTGTCATGATCTTCTTGCGTCTCCAGGTAAATGATAAATAAATTCAAACTTTGCCCTGGGCAACAATTCTTGAAAAGTTTGTTTTGGTGCAGAATTCAAGACAGCTCTGTGTGGTGAAGGATCTCTCTACTCACGACATTATGATGAGATTGATGCGGAAGGAAAACTACTTGATTGGAATGCTCAACAAGGGAGTGTTTGCTTTCCCCATTTCTCAGTGGATCCTAGGTGCTGGTCCTACTGTGAAATGTGATCCTAATGGAACACAATATCGTCTAATATTAACCAAGACCCTGGAGTGGACTTTGAACTGGTTCATCTTGGAAAGCATGTTTGATCGGTGTGTTACCTACTACAAAGATACCTCTTCATATATTATAAGTGTTCATATTATTATTTGTTAGTATAAATTTTGTGGACATAGGCCTTTTGACTTTACTTCATTCCAGCAATTTGTAGCATTCGTTATGCTGTACTCCTTTGTGTTATAAGAGATTTATTATCCAATACATAATAACATGAATATGGCATGCTTTATCTGCAGAAATTTTTGTGTTAGAAGGGACTTTGTGTCCGATCCACAGGCATTAAAGAAAAGGCTTAGGGTGGTTGGGCTTTTAATGCTTTTACTTTCTCCATGTCTTGTCATATTCATGCTGGTATATCTTTTTCTGAGGCATGCTGAATAATTTTATAAACATCCAAGCATGGCAACATCTCGAAGATGGTCAAATCTGTCAAGGTGGATCTTTAGGGAATTCAATGAGGTATCATTATTCTTTTTGTTCTTTTACTAATAGAGACTTCAGTTCATCTCTTTTTATTTCATCCATTCGTTGTTTTTATTATTTTGATTTGTTTTCTTAATTTTGAAGGAAGCAAATGCTAGATGAAGACAATCTTCTAATTTTTCATCAAGGAGACATTTGTCTGATTTAAGTTGGAAGACTGTCTTCTTCCTAGGTGTAGCTTCTGTCAAAATAATGAATATATGATTGAGATTGAAAAAAGCGAGTAAAAAATAGAAACCTGAATGCCCATATAGATGTGAATAGTCCATTTCTGCTCCAGCCTCCAGGGGACTAGGGGTGAATAGAGGATTTCCATCCGTGAGAAAATGTACTATATTAAAAAAAGGTTTGGAAATTTTGTGCATAAGCCAGTATCTCCTCTTGGAAAGACAATATTATTCAAATCTCTAGCCTCCTTGTCCGAGAAAATATTTTAAATTATTAACTAATTCTCTATTTGATTGTAATGAATAGGATGAGGCCTTAGTTTCTGACTTTCTTCATTAGAATCATTATACTTGTTTAACTTAAGCTATCTTATTTGAAGGGATCCTATATATTGGTAACCGCATTCGTAGAGTATGATGATTTAACGAGTAATTGGGATTAGATTGTGCACACTAATGATTTCTTGCTCATATGCTTTCCTGTATTTTACATTTTGAAAGGTATTAATAGTTTGAATATGGTATTTGTAGTTGTCATTGTTAGAATGGTAAAATGTCCATCTCTTTTTCTTTTAAGGCTAAGCTGACCTATGGTTTCTGTTATAGGTGGACCATCCCTTCAAGCATCAGATTAATAGCAGTGAAGCGCATGCCTCTGATTATCTCAAGCTATTCCATTAACCTATTTTATCTACCGTTGCAAAAGACCATATCTTTTATATTCGGTGGACTTACTGCAATTCTGATCATCTTTGCTTTTGCTTACGAACCTTTGCTTGAGGCACATGTATTGGATTTTAACTGATTTCGCCTAAAAGATGTTACCCATATGCGTATCACTAACTATCTACAAAAATTGCAGATATATGGTCAAAAGTTGTTATGGTATGCTGCTGTTTTTGGAGGTATAACAGCCATTAGTTGAGCTGCATTGACAGATGAGCTTCTGGACTCAGATTCAGAAGGATCAATGTCTATGGTGGTTCAGCATACACATTACATGCCAAAGAGATGGCGTGGCAAAGAAAGTACTGAAATGGTCCGCATTGAGTTTGAAACGTTATTTCAGGTATTCTCTATAATTGCTGGTTTGATGCACTTGCATTAACCTTGATCTGTCGTCACGAGTTATTTGTTGTCCATCTGAAAGCACTGTTTGAATGCTATTTAGTTTCACGTTACTATGCTTTGTGTGGTGCAGTATACTGTGATGCAGTTACTTGAGGAGATGGCCTCCATCTTCCTCACTCCATATTTACTTCTGCTAGTTGTCCCAAAGGTCATTGCTTTACTAGTGGGCATAGAACTTAATTTTTTCATGCACCGTATATAATGTTGTCCTAACTTTTTTTGTCCAATTTTCAGCGGGTTGATGATATTTTGCAGTTCATTACAGATTTCACTGTGAATGTTGAAGGTGTTGGTCATGTTTGTAGGTTGGTATGGACGTAACAATTTTTGTCTTTCTTCAATCTGCATCCCATTTCTCTATGGCAAGTCCTTGGGCCTTCTTGAAATGTTTAATTTTTGTTGTTGTGCAAATGATGTATGGTATTAATCATCTTCTGTTGTATCTTCAATATCGTCACAGTTTTAGTGTATTTGATTTTCAAGTCATGGAAACAGCAATTATGGTTCCCCATGCAATGCACCACGCTTCCGAAGGAGTTCCCAGGGGAAGATGGAGAAATCATTTTTGAGTTAACTCATTAGTTACTTTATTACTGTTGAAAAATATATTGAAAGGCAGATGCGTGAAACAACATGTTCTACAAATTTTCTGCTACGGCTCCAGTTCCTAATATCAGTAACTCCTGTTATGGTTACAGCTTTCAGAATACCTACATGTCATGGGAACCAAATACTCTGGGGAAGCAGTTTTTGCTGAACATTGAAACCTTGAAAGAGAAAAGATTACAAGGACATGTAAACAAATACACATTTTCCCCTCCTAGAATATGGAGCATTGGATACAGAGAAACACCGCATAATACTATTTATGGAATTGGCAATCACTTAGGTCTTTTGTGGCCAAGAGATGCCAATCGAAACAAAAATGGCTATCTTCTTGATTGGTACTACACTTCTCGACCTCAATCATATGACTTTGAGAGATGTTCCAGCATAACCATTTGGGAATTGCTCAGCAGTATCCCGGAGATTATTGGATGTCCTCCAATTTCACACAGAATGAACAACCTGGGTATGAAGAAGACGACTCGGGATAATATTGTGAGGATCGAGCTGCGTCTCATTTTTCAGCATCCACAACAGCTCCCATCTTCCGGGAGATTCCACGCGCGGATCGAAATAGTAATGGTGTGCCAGAGTCCGGCAGGAGCCGTTGGTGGGCTAGGAGTCGCCCACAAGGTGGACAAGTTCAGACAAGCTTTTTTGAGCCTCCAGATTTCAATCACCAAACATATAACTATCATGATAAGCTATCTGATGGAGTCTCAGACGATCAAGAGCAACATTTGGACTGGAGAGATTGTCAGAGATTATCAAGAACAACACACACATTTGACTCAGAGGCAGCAGGGGAATTGAATCTTCATTTTGATGATATTTATAACGAACCCCGAGAAGCTACTACTGGGAACCAAGCGCGACAACACGTGGACTGGAGAGATTATCACAGATTATCTAGAACAACTAAAGCATATGGCTTGCAAGCAGGGGATCTTCATGTTGATAATATTTATAACAAACTTCCAGAAACTGTCGCTGCAAGCCTTTGAGTGATGAGGTTTTACTCATGGTCTTTGCTGCATATAGATCCATCGACTGATGCTGGAACACGAGGGAGAATTTGATAAACAGTCATCATGTCAATTGTCAGGTGTCCTAATTTATTAATTTATTTTAGCTGATTTTAGTTTCTGGTTAGGTTTTTGTAATTTATTTAGGAGACTCCGGTTAGTCGTGGTCCTTGTTAATATGAAAATTGTTATTTATTTATTTAATTTTATTTTCATCAAAAGTGGGAGCAAGGGCCTATACTGGAGGAAAAAGCAAATTAAGTCAAACTAAAAATTAGACTGATTGAATGGAACAGCCCATTTGATTAATGAATGAGATGGGGATTGAGTGTATTTGGTTGATTTATAAAATTAAGTTACAAAAAATTAGTCCTATTGATAAAAATTAATTAAACTGATCAACATAACATCAGTCTTTTTTAACCTTAACATAAAATCAGTTTGAAAGTCAATCAACTTTTTAGTTTTTTTAATAAGATTTTTGCTCTGAAATAATACAGTTCTTCTTCGGTCCATATAAAAAATAGAAAATAGAAAATAATATTTAAAGAGTCGAATGTTAATAATCATATTATAATTTTCTATGGATAAATAATTAAAACATATAATTTTAAATGCCGCTAATCATAATTTACTCAGAATATAATTTACAAAGGAATGACAAATCGGGTATTATCTTCGTGCGTTCGGATGATTGAATGAATTCAACTTCCATACGATTGTTTCCCTTTTTGCATTTCACGTAGTATCTTTAATTTAAGTCGCTCTCCTATATTATACAATAACTAAAGAAAATCGTGTGATTAATTCAAGGATTTTTTTAAAAAAAAAACCGTTTGACTATTAATTGTAATATGTTCTTGTATTTTCCTCCGTCAACGATCTCTTGGGGCACGCCAAATGGATTTCAAGCCAACCGTCATCAACTACAAAACAATGTTCTGTAGGAATTTATGTTCAAATCAACTAATATGTCTTCTTAAAGATTTGGATGAATATAAGTTCTAGCTCGTAAAGTCATTTTAAAATGAAGATATAGAAAAAAAATGATATTTTTTATATATTAAAAATCACATTGTAGATAAAAAATATATTGAGAGAGCGATTTCGTTTTCATGTTTAATAATATTTGAATAAAATTGTGAAAAAAATTATTTTAAAAAAATGTAATAAAATTTAAGAGTAACACTTTCAATCACTCGTCTTCCAAATAGCTAAATACCATTTTCATGAATTTTATTAAATTAATTAATTAAATCTTGTATGTTAATATATTCGTATATTTTTTAAAAAATAATCTAAAATATGATTATATATCATAATTCTATATTCATTTTTTTAATATTTTATGCTATTATTTATACTTTTTTTTAATAAAATGAAATATTCGAATTAAAATGCCGGCAGGAGATTCAATTCCCTACCGTAAATTGATCGAAGAGGGCTTCTTAATTCTCATTCCTGGTCAGAGGCCAACGCTTCCAGCTCCAGACTGGTCATAGTTAGATCTCTCCGTTCTCTGGGTATATATCTTCCGATAAATCTTCGAAACTTAGGCGATACTCTCGGCCGGTATAGCAGTGGCAGAATATGGCTGCCGGAGTTAGCCGGAAAATATCTGCGGCATCAGCCAGGGCTCATACCAGAAGACCCAACAAAAACACTTCAACTCTGCTTCCTTCAGGTGCCTATTCTCTTTCTTCTTTTTATTTGACTTCTTTCGCTCAAATTCTCGAGTCGCTTCGTTTGAATCGAAAGTGTAGTACGATTTTTGAGATCATCTGTATCAACGCTCTACGTTTTATTTTTGTTGCTCTGATTGTAGAATAAGCATATACAGTAAGTCAATTTCTAAACTCGTGCTTTAAATTGTAATCTTAAGATATATGAACTTCACTTGACTGAGGCTTCTCTATGGCTATCTTGCTGGGAAGCCTAAAGAATTTATCCCGCTTGTATTGGAAGTTGATGTTTTCTGCTCCAAATGCTGTTGATGAAAGAAGTTGTTATATGCTATTATAGGAAGAGGGATATTATGGTAAGTCACACTGGAAAGTTAGTTAGAAGAGAGAGAATAAATCTGTGACGTGTCTATTGAGAGAAGGATATAATGATTGTATCTCACCCATTACGGTTTTTGTCGAATGAATTTCCCTTTTTCTCTACTCTTTTTTGCTAACAAAGGTATCAGAGCCTTTAGCCGGCGATGGCACCGCCGGATACGCGATCAACGGACCGTGTAACTGATTTAGAAAATCGTCTGGAGCTCCACCGCACTTCCGTCACAACTCGCCTGGATCAACATACGCTGGATATCTCGGAGTTGAAGCAAGCTATGGGACGCATTGAGGATTTCATGAAAGACTTGTCTGAGAAATTAGCGTCAAATGGTAATGGGAAGCAAACCATAGCTGGGAATGGTGGTAATGGGGGAACCGAAGGAGGTTCTTCTTCTGCAAACCATGTTCCCGCGTTTGGGTCATTCCATGAACTACACAATCCACCTTCTGCATACTCCATTCAGACTAAACAGAGTCGAGTGGAATTTCCTCGATTTGATGGTACAGATTTTCGAGGGTGGGCATATCGCTG
The DNA here is from genome assembly GCA_037074615.1 of Leucaena leucocephala. Taxonomy (NCBI): domain Eukaryota; kingdom Viridiplantae; phylum Streptophyta; class Magnoliopsida; order Fabales; family Fabaceae; genus Leucaena; species Leucaena leucocephala. Next base: position 6,705,634 of record CM073521.1, on the reverse strand, counting down.
CCGGCAATTTTTTGAGGTCGATGACACTCCGCCTGAACATCGTATTCGCCTAGTGAGCATTCATTTAGAGGGACACGCTTTGCGATGGCATCAGACCTTCATGCGTCACTGCTCGTTCTCTGAAATTCGATGGGACGACTATTTCCGGCATTTGGAGAATAAGTTTGTTGATGTTCGTGATGAACATCCCTTGATTGCTCTCAAGAAACTCCATCAGGCTGACAGAGTCGTTGCTGATTATGAGCAGAAGTTCGATGAATTGTTGTCGGAGATCGATCTTCCGGAGGAAGTTGCTGTGAATCTTTTCATCGGAGGACTCAGGCCTGATATACAACAGTTCGTCCTTAACTTTGCTCCCACGACATTGGCCAAAGCATCCGGTTCAGCGCGGTTACAGGAGGCAACTATTAAGGTAATTCACGAGTATGCTCCCCCCCTCGCAGAGTATCCAACCAGTCCTCTTGGGTTACTGGATCGGGATCCAAGGCATCCACAGTAATGGGCCCTTCCGTTGGGCTCCTTTCCACTGATCAGAGGCCTCCAAACCTGAATCCTTCAAAGGCAAGTGCAGCACCACTTCCATCTAGGTCATCTTCCAACACTCATACCTCGTCACCGAAGCCTATCAAACAAGTATCCCGACGTGAAATGGATGAGCGACGTCGAAAAGGGCTCTGTTATTGGTGTCCCGAGAAATATTTTAACGGTCATCGTTGTCAGGATTCCCACGTGTTCACCTTAATGATTCAGGAGGACGACGACCAATTTGAGGATGCCATCGGTGATACCCAAGCAGCAGTGGAGGGGTCCATTAATGCTATTGAGGGTTGTGAACATACTGCTACTCTGAAATTATTGGGCCGTATCAAACATCAGCAGATCATTGTCTTGCTTGACACTGGTAGCACGCACAATATACTTGACATTGCTGTAGCTAAACGCCTTAATATCAAGGTCCGGGAGCGGCCACCCATTCGATTAGCTATAGCTGACTCACGTCAGGTTTCTATTTCCAAGTATTGTTCTGATCTTACATGGGAAATGGGAGACTTAACATTTACGTCTGATTTTTTTATTATGAAAATTGGTGGCTATGATGCTATTCTGGGAGTACAATGGTTGAGGACTCTGGGTCGTTTTAGTATGGACATGGATTCTCACTTGTTTGAGTTTCAACATCAGGGGAAACTGATCCAATTACAAGGGCTGAATCCTACACTTTCTATGAATACAGAGGAAGTGCGAATTGTTAAGGAATTGATGACAGCTAATCAACTCTATTTACTTCATGCTCCATTTCAATTACAGGCCGATCTCACTTTTCCTTTTCCATTGCATGGGGAGCAACATGAGGAGTTGAGAGGCCTTTTGGATCAATTTAGAGATATTTTTGCTGAGCCCACGGGTTTACCTCCAGTAAGGAAGTTAGACCATGCTATTCCTCTTCTTGACGATAGGCCTATCTGTTGCAAACCTTACCGTTATGGTCCTGTTCAGAAAACAGAGATTGAAAGACAGATTCAACAGATGCTTGATAATGGCATCATTAGAGAGAGCTGTAGTGCTTTTGCTGCTCCTGTGGTTCTAGTACAGAAGAAAGAGGGCACTTGGAGGTTTTGTGTTGATTACAGAAAACTTAATGAGGCCACCATTAAGAATAAGTTTCCTATCCCTGTTATTGAAGAACTTCTGGATGAATTAACTGGAGCTCATTATTTTTCTAAATTGGACCTTCGTGCAGGATATCATCAAATTCGGATGAAAAACACTGATATTGTTAAGACTGCCTTTCGTACTCATGAAGGGTTATATGAATTTTTAGTTATGCCTTTTGGCTTAACTAATGCTCCAGCTACCTTCCAAAGTCTTATGAACTCTGTTTTCAAAGCTTTCCTGCGGAAATTCATATTGGTTTTCTTTGATGATATCCTCATTTATAGTCCAACCTGGGAAACTCACTTGGAGCACTTGGAAACTACTCTTTTCACTCTACGCCAGCATAGTTTATTTGCAAAGGCTTCTAAATGTACTTTTGCAGCTACTCAGCTTGAATATTTGGGCCATATTATTTCTGGCCATGGGGTTCAAGCGGATCCAAAGAAATTGGAAGCTATTGCTTCCTGGCCAGTACCTACAACACTTCGAGAGTTACGTGGATTTCTTGGTCTCACAGGCTATTATAGGCGTTTTATTCATCGGTATGGGTCTATTTGCCAGCCCCTTATTGTATTGCTTAAGAAATCTTCTGCCTTTACATGGACACCTGAAGCCAATGCTGCTTTTCTAGCTCTTAAAGAAGCTATGATGTCTCCTCCAGTTCTTGCTCTTCCTAATTTTCAGGACACTTTTGTTATTGAAACTGATGCTTCAAGTATGGGGTTAGGTGCTATTCTTTCCCAGGGAGGTCACCCTCTGGCTTTTGCAATCAAGGTATTGCCTCCAAGGAAGAGGGCCCTATCTGCTTATGAACGTGAGATCCTTGCCATTATTTTTGCTGTCCAGCAGTGGCGTTCTTATTTATGGGGCCGTAAATTTATTATTAAAACTGATCATCGTCCTTTAAAGCATTTAATGGAGCAAAAGGATTTGAGTCAGGAACAATTTAAGTGGCTTCATAAGCTATGGGGGTTACAATATGAGATAGTTTACCGCAAAGGCAGTGATAATGTAGCAGCTGACGCCTTGTCCCGCCGTCCAGAGGGCTTCTGTTTTGCTCTCTCTATTCCTATTTCCCCACTTGTTGATCGTATCAAGGCCACTTGGGTCACAGATGTCCAGTTACAGCAAATAATTCAGAGTTTGGAACAGGATCCTATGTCTCATCCGCATTATACTTGGCAACATCAATTACTGAAAAGGAAGGGAAGATTAGTAGTTGGGTCTGATAAGAATCTCCGCAGGGATTTGTTATCTTATTTTCATGCTGACAGTGTTGGAGGCCATTCTGGTATACACCCTAGTTTCAAGCGCCTTGCTTCTTTCTGTTATTGGAAAGGGATGGAAAGGGACGTGCGAGAAATTGTGCGAGAATGCACCATCTGTCAAAGATTCAAACCTGAACTTGTGGCTTCTCCTGGACTTCTGCAACCTCTTCCTATACCTAAATATGTATGGTCTGAGCTGTCTATGGACTTTATTAGTGGACTTCCAAAATCCTATGCCAAAACTACCATTTTAGTGGTAGTTGATCGTTTAACGAAAGCTGCCCATTTTATGGCCTTGAAACATCCTTTTACAACAGTGGATGTTGCTCGTGTTTTCATGGATAATGTTGTTAAGCTGCATGGATTCCCCAAATCTATTGTTACGGATAGGGACCCGATTTTCTGTGGAAAATTCTGGAGAGAGCTTTTCAAATTGTATAAGGTCAACCTACAATATTCTTCTGCTTATCATCCGCAGACGGATGGCCAAACAGAAGTCCTTAATAGGTGTTTGGAGTGTTATCTTCGTTGTATGACAGGTGATTTTCCTAAACAGTGGGTTTCCTGGTTAGCATTAGCTGAATTATGGTATAATACCACTTATCATTCTGCTATCGGAATGTCCCCTTTTGAAGCTGTATATGGAGTTCCTCCACCTGTTCATCTACCTTACATATCAGGGGATTCACCTAATGACTTAGTTGATCATACTTGCCTTTCGCGTGAGCTGGTGATTCAGTTGTTAAAGCAGCATTTACAGAAAGCTCAACATCGAATGGTGCAACAGACTAATAAACATAGAACTGACCGTCAATTTGCTGTGGGGGATATGGTTTATCTTAAATTGCAGCCTTTTCGAAAGAATTTATTAAATAATTCTTCTTTGCACAAGTTGGCTGCCCGATATTTTGGACCATTTAAGATAATCAACAAGGTGGGGGCTGTAGCTTATGAGTTGGAATTGCCTCCAGATTCCCGTGTCCATCCGGTCTTTCATGTGTGTCTCTTGAAACAACATGTTGGGTCTAATATGACAGCAGTTCCTACACTACCACCAATGGATGATCAAGGGCAATTCTTGCTTGAACCTGAGAGTATTTTGGGGAGAAAGATTATTAAGCGACATAACCTTCCAGTTACGCAAGTGTTAGTTCAATGGAAGCTGTCTCAACCAGATGATGCTACATGGGAAGACCTATCTGTTATCCAACAGCAATTTCCCACTTTTTCGACTGCTGCACCTCCTGTTCAGACTATCCTTGTGGACAAGGATTCTTTTTAAGAGGGAAGTATTGTTATATGCTATTATAGGAAGAGGGATATTATGGTAAGTCACACTGAGAAGTTAGTTAGAAGAGAGAGAATAAATCTGTGACGTGTCCACTGAGAGAAGGATATAATGATTGTATCTCACCCATTACGGTTTTTGTCGAATGAATTTCCCTTTTTCTCTACTCTTTTTGCTAACAGAAGTCATGTTAATCCCCCCAAAAGGAAGCCTTTATGTTTTAAACTATTGTCGATTAATGCCAATAATCGAATATTTTTGGACAAAAAATGGCTGAACGAAAACTTCCCTTCTTTTTCTTTATTGACAGTAACTAGTCGAAGTTTCTTTATTTGTAAGCACTGGGATAGATTGCTGGTTTTAACTACATAAGATGAACTGTCTTCCATTTTACAATAAGAAACTAGGAAGGTTGGACATGTACTTGACCTGGCTAATTCCATTGTATCCCCCTTGGGATCATTTATTCTCTATGTATTATGTTACTCTTTTTCCTGGGGCTCTGTAGCATATCCAAGGCTTTATGGGAGTCCATCACCTTATGTTTTCTTTATTAGACATGTGGCATTTTCCCTTTTGAATGCTATTTTCCACTTCTAAATTCTAACGTCACAATCTCTCAGGAATGCTTAAGGCGGCTCTAGCAGTTTTGTTTATTGGATTTCTAGCATGGGCTTTTCAGGCTATTCAGCCTCCTCTTCCCAAAACATGTGGCTCCTCTAACGGACCACCTGTAACAGCACCGAGAATCAAACTTAGAGATGGAAGGCATTTGGCATACCGTGAGCATGGTATCCCAAAAGATTCAGCTAATTATAAGATTATCTATGTCCATGGTTTTGACTCATGCAGGCATGATGCTGTTATTGCCGATACCTTATCACTGGTAAGTGTTTATCTTACAATTTGAGTATGTTGCTTTTATAGCACTCTAATATTAATCGATGTTGGTTTTTTCCCAGAAAATTACTGAAGAATTGGGGATCTATATTGTATCTTTTGACAGACCTGGTTATGGAGAAAGTGATCCTGATCCAAATCGAACTTTGAAGAGCATAACCTTGGATATAGAAGAGTTAGCTGACCAGTTGGGATTAGGGTCTAAATTTTATGTAATTGGTTTCTCAATGGGAGGAGAGATTGTTTGGGGCTGCCTTAAGTATATACCTCACAGGCATGTTTAAATCTGATTGTATGTTATTCCGATGGCATTTAAAGGCTCTAAGTAAATATGTCTATTTCTATTTACTGCATTTTTGTTTATTTTTCGGCATGTTTGCATCTACATGCTTGCTTATTATGTCTGCTACTGGTGTGAGATTTTGTTGCCAACCCCTCCATCTTTTTCTTTAATAATTCTTTTGCAAATGTTGACAGGCTGGCAGGTGCAGTGCTCATTGCCCCAGTTGTCAACTACTGGTGGTCTGGTCTCCCTGCAAACTTAACTAAGGAAGCCTATTACCTACAAAAACCACAAGACCAATGGGCACTTCGTGTTTCTCACTACATCCCTTGGCTAACTCACTGGTGGAACACCCAAAGATGGTTCCCATCAAGTAGTGTAATTGCTCATAGTCAAGATGTTCTTTCCCATCAAGACAAAGAACTTTTGCCTAAGATGGAACATAGAAAGAGTCATATGGTACGTATCCAGCCTTTAGATGGTTGATAGAACTTTGTCTTTATTGGGAATGCTTTTGAATAAGAGGCAGTTACTAACCAGAGTCATGTTTATAAATTATGTTGTATAGTTTTATACCACTCTTGAAATTTGTTGGTAATTGTTTTGCTAAAGATCAGAACTCGCACCAACTCTTCAAAGTCGGTGTGTAAAATACATGCTCTGGTGTTTAACCATTGGAAATCCCTTTCTCCAACTATTGAGTGCTGCATGAGGTCAACTGGGAACAATTCTCACTGGTTGTGTTCTCTAATTCTTAAACTGAGTACTATGGGGGATTTGGCATAGCATGCATGTGACTCTGCTTACACAATATTGTTGTCTTGTATTATATTAATCTTCTCTTCCCTTCCCATCTACAGACTTCCCACTATTTATGAATTTCATTAATCCTTCGTCTTGATAGTTGTGTTTTCGAATTTAAGATTGACCTCTATGTAATAAGTTGGAATTTTAAAGCAAAATGACCTGGCAATTATGGGCAAATGACGATGCTTGGTTATGCCTGTTTATTGATGTTACCATCTGAAGCTTCTCTTTTGGTGAGTGCCATCTTTTGAAGTATCATTCAATCATAAAGAAACTATTACGTGAGACTGTTCATTCAGGATTTGGTTAATTAATTGGAACTGACTTTCTGATCTAACTTCATTATATTTGTAATTTGCGTATATTTTTTCTTTTGGTTGTTTTAGCTTCAACTTAATATCTTATTTTATGAAATCTAGCAAGATTTCTTTTCTCTAGAAATAGTGACATCAACTTCAACCTCTCCTCAATAGAGATTTATAATGCTTGTTATAATGTTGCTTCCCACAGGCCCAAGTAAGGCAGCAGGGAGAATATGAATCCATACATCGCGACTTGAATATTGGATTTGGGACATGGGAATTTAGTCCCCTGGATCTGGAAAACCCATTTCAGACAAGTGGAGGTTCTGTCCATCTATGGCAAGGAGATGAAGATCTGATGGTGCCTGTTATTCTGCAACGATACATAGCACAAAACCTTCCATGGATTCACTATCACGAGCTTCCAGGTGCTGGTCATATGTTCCCCCTTGCTGACGGGATGAGCGACACTATTATTGAGTCCCTGCTACAGAGGAAGTAGGCTATGGCTCCCCGAGACTATATTGGATCAGCTTCCTATGTATTTCCTGTCTATTATGGAGATTTTGAACTCTCTGATCAATTTGATCTGTATGATCAATTGTCGTTCCTGTTTTGAGGGATGATCAGACAGAGGCTAGAATGTTTATCTTAAATCTTTATGTTCTTATCCCGTGAATATTTAAGGCATTCTTAGATATCCATACCTCGGTATCTTGGAATCACTTTCGTATCAGATTGTCTCACAAACTTGAAGAGTTTTATCACATTAAACTTACAAATTTTATTTTTCACCTCTTAATTATGAATTTAGAATATATGTGACCCCTAAAGATAATCATTTTGTGATATTATAATTCACGTGTGACCGAGTATTCCGTTCTATGCTCACCTACATAGAAGTGTAAGGGAATATGTTATTTTAATGATCATTTTATCCTTTCATTAAAAAAACAAAGTGTAAAGGAAGTAGGAACATCATGTTGATGATTTTTTCTGAAAAAAATATAATAATCTTTTGGGTACAAATGTTTTTTTAATACAACTTTTGGGTACAAATATTGTTGACGAATTTCAGTCGCGGTGATGATTGAATCTCTGGGCCCAACTAACTCACAAAGTATGCCTCTTGGGCTTATGAGAAAGCCCAATACTATGCGTTTCCATCTCGAAGATAGAGACGGGCGTTTCGACTCGAAGATGGAGAAAGCAAAAGAATACGTGTCGAGCACAAAAAAGAGAATGCCCCCAACGAGGTTGCGACGGGGACACCTGTCCTAAACGTGGCAAGCTCGCCATGCTGACGTTTGAATTTTGCTATGTATATAGGATCCTCTGATCTGTAGCCTCCATTTGGTTATTTTGGCATATTTTTTAATCGATTTATGTTGAATTGTGAGGGAATGACAGAGGATGGTGGTCACAAATCTGCAGGGCTTACGGCTTAGTTATCTCTTCCATTTGTGCTTGTTGGATCTGACATGCGCTGAATATTATGAGTGAATTCTCTGTTTAAGCTGAGACACGACCTTCCTCTTTCTTCTCTTGTCCTCTTCTTTTGCCTCTTGGCCTTCTTTTCGATGCTGTAGGTCGACCTTATACTAAACACGTGATCCAGGTTAATTTTTTAGCACTTCGGAATTTGAGCAGAACTTGACTTTCCAGGTATAAATCCTTCTCTATGCTGCTTCGTTTTAAAGGGTTGGCATTTGATCCCATCTCTTGGGGTATTTTTGATGGGTGGTCACAAGGTTTGACGTAAAAAGCATAGGCTTTCGAAATATGTCGGCTTATTATTTTAATCTGAATCATGTTAGAATTTTTTAGAGTTCTTAATTGGGTGAGAATCGGACAATACCAGCTGCTTTTCATGATTATAAAATCCTTTTTCTTAGCTGCTTTTTGGTATTATCAGATCAACCACGTTTATTTCACCTTATAAGAGAAACGCACCTTATAGAATATCGTAGCGAGGGATCTACTGCATATCCCTACTCCTCCGATCTTTTATGCTGTAGCAAATACAGCGTCATAATATTAACTTGTCATCAACTACAACAGTACAACATAAGATATCATTCTTGGATTAGCAGGAGGAAGAAGAGAGAAAATGATGGTGGCAGGAGGGGAAGTGGACTCATCAATGCAGACAGAACAAACACCAAAAAACCAAACAATGTCTTCTCTGGGAAGGCAATCTTCAATATATGCTCTCACACTTGACGAGTTCCAACACAGGCTATGCGAAGAAGGCAAGAATTTCGGGTCCATGAACATGGATGAGTTTCTCAGTAGCATATGGAACGTGGAAGAAAACCAAACCATCAACAACAGCAGCAGCAGCAGCAACAACTCTGATGATAAAGGCACAAGAAAGCAGCCAAGCTTGTCTCGCCAGGGATCTCTCACCATTCCTACTCCACTCTCCAGAAAAACAGTGGATCAAGTTTGGTCTGAGATACACAACCAAAGTACCGACAACAACAGCAACAACAACAATGGCCATGCAGGAAACAATGTTCGGAATTCCAAGTCTGCCCCACGCCAACCCACTTACGGGGAGATGACTCTGGAGGATTTCTTGATCAAAGCAGGGGTAGTTCGGGAAGCATGTTCTATGCCTGCTCAATACGGGCTGTACCCAAATAACAAACCGGCAATGGGGCCCACTTTCATTGGATACGCCGGAAATGGCAAGAGGGATGCTTCTGTGTATCCTCCTCCTGGGGTTTGCTACGGAGGAGGCGGTGGGTACGGAGCTGCGGCGCCGGTGAGCCCTGTGTCATCATCAGATGGGATGGTGGCAAGGGAGAACGCCGGTGGAGGACAGTACGGTATGGAGATAGGAGTGCTGAGAGGAAGAAAGAGGATAATAGATGGGCCGGTGGAGAAGTTAGTGGAGAGAAGACAGAGAAGGATGATTAAGAACAGAGAATCAGCAGCGAGGTCCAGAGCCAGAAAACAGGTGTCCTTCATTATTGAGGTTGAAGAAATATTTTGGTGCCATGTTAATATTATCTCTGTATTTGCAGGCATACACCGTTGAATTGGAAGCAGAACTGAGCCAATTAAGAAGAGAGAATGCCCAGCTGAAACTTACTCTGGTAATTTCAAGCATCGTTACAAATTTTCTTGTTTGTTTCCAGTGACTGCTCTGCAAGCACCGACTGATAACAGTTTTTGTTTAATTCTTCTTCAGGTGGAGCTTGAGAGGAGAAGGAAGCGACAGGTAAGTAATAAATGAATGAATAATATGATTAAAATGGAGAAGAAAGCGAAAATTTTATTATTCGATATAATTAAACAAATGATTTGATCGATCGATCTCCTGATGCAGTGTTTGGAGGAATTAAAGAATAATCACTCTAGGGTTAAGACCAAAGCTCAAGAGGCAGGAGACAATTTGAGAGCTCTGAGAAGGAACCAGAGTTGTTATTTGTGAAGAAACTGCATGTCATGGCCAGTAACTTACATTAATTTATATATTTTAGATATTAGTATTCGCGGGCCCCACACTGGCATCAACAGGGTCAAGATATGTCGGTGACCGGTCAAATAGTCTAATGTATGGTTAATGACATATTTTCAGTGCCTTCATTTAGTAATCAAATATGTCATAAAATTGGATTATTTTTCTTTTTTGTGAAAATATGGGGCTAATAGCCCATCAATTTCAATTTCAAACTATCCGGGGCTAATACACATAAAACTTGATTTTTTTTCTAAAAAAATTATTTTAAAAATCCCAATGAAGATTCTAGCTATCTCAATGTAGAGATTTACTGTTGTTGATTACGGATTTGTGAAATTATTATGAAGATTTATGGTCCTTCTCTACAACAAAAAATAAAGTGTGACAAAATTGTTCTCAGGCTAATTAAAATACTATCAACTCATTTAGTGCTATGGTTGTAAAAAAAAAATTTAATAAATAATTTCTAAGAATTTTATAAATATTTTTTAAATTTTAAAGTTATGTTTTAATTTTAGTGAGAATTCGATATTAAATTTATTTTAATTTTTGTATTAAATAAAATCTCATTTGGCGCGAAGAAAGTAGAGATGGACACCTTAACAATAACGTAGGTCTAATCAACTCCCTCATTTTCATTAAAATAACAAGGATGACTATATTGATTAGTGTCCCATACATGTCTCCAACTTTCCCATACTCTATAGTCATAGAAAGGAGAGAGGGAAAAAATATAAAAAGAAAAAAAAAAAGGAGAGAAAGAAAGAAAGCAAAAAGAAAGAAGGAAACAAAGAAACTTTCCGCAGGCTTGCCCCCGCCCAAATCCGCCTTCAGCCTTGAGCGGCTGTCCAACCAGATCATGCGGGAATCAGAAAAGAAGAGAGCGTAAAACAAATATTATCGATTTGCACCAATAAAAAAACAGATATTATCGATTGACCCAAGACCAATATCTTTAATATTTAAAATATTCTATTATTCATTTGTCCCTCAACTTTAATTAGACCCATCTTTTCATTACAAAAATACATAGGGACTCTTAATTATAAAATATAACAATCTTTTCAAAAATATTTATCATGTATATATTTAAAATAAATTTATTATGAATAAAAAATTACAAATTCAATTTACTTTGACTTTAAATAGTTTTTCGCCTTTAGCCAACCTGGCTATAAAAAATTAAATATTTTTATATTTGCAAAATACATATTTAATATTTTATATGATATAGATATACATGTGAGACTGAGGGTAGGGGTGTGCATGGGCAGAGCTGGGCAGGGTAGTCCCCCTGCCCGGTGCCCTGTCCGAAAAAGGGATGTGCTGCATTTTATAGCCCGATGTCCAGCCCTACTCGATAAAAGCCTTAACTATTTTGGGCTGGGTATGGGCAGGCTGGCATGCTCAAGTTGTGATATCATGTTCATATTTTAGAAAAAAAATCTGCAGCTATGAATTTTTAAAATAATATCATATTTATATGTCTTCAAGAGTTAAATAATATCTATAATTCAGTAAAAATAAAATAACAAAAAGATAATAATTAAAATTTTGAAATTCATTGCATACTATATAAAAAAAACCTTGAAGGGATTGTGCTTCAAATCGTGGTGCCTTAGATCTCAACCTTTCTGCCTGATCATATAGGTTGTAGTGGAGGGAGTTCTGAAGCAACAAATTAAGAAGTGTTACAGTGAGAAAAAATTGCCCTAACTTAAGAACTTAAAAGCTTTATAAGTTACAACATAGATGAAGGTACCTTCTAAAGAGCTACTGGAATTGCAGGGCCCTTAGCTTTAGCAAAACCAATAACCCCATGATAATTGCCACAAGCTAGCATTGCAGTGTACTTTACAACTTGTCCTCTCTGCACAAAGGAATACAAACAAACTAAGAAAAATCTGCGAGACAGAATCACATCAGGGGGTCAGGAGGAAGAGGTGGAAGGAGAAAGGAAACTATAGATCCTTGATTAATAAATGGCCTTGGTGAAAACCAACCTAATAGCTGCAACACTAAATCCAAGGTCATCAATTAAAATTGTTGATTTAACAGCCTCTTGACTATTGGTTGTTCGGAGTTTTGAGATGATAGAATCAGCCTGACATGTGATTCACATTTAGAATTAGAGAATACTTTAACTAAACACGTTCTTCCATTAAGGTCTGGAAAGTTAAAGTAAAATGGACAAGCAAACAAACAAGGCAGAAACAGGAAGAACAGTAATTCAGGTGGCTCTAGGAAGCTGAGGTAACATATCTCCTTAAGGTCTCTGACACAAAATAAAAGAAAAAAAATAAAAGTATCCAACATTTGACTCGCATCAAGATTCCTTCACTTGTGCTCTAATGACAATCTCCCTTCTTAATTTGACAAGTCGCGGGAAAAATCCACAGACCGATAAGCTACATATCAAGTATCAACCAGAGAATTAAGCACTATCATTAATTGAACTTTACAGAAGCAAATAGCAAATATTAGCATACAAACACAAACCTTGGCTTCAGCTAGAGCCATGACCAACTCTTCTGGAGTTTCTTTTCGAATGCTTTTCTCAGCAATATCTGCCGTCTAAGCAAAAGAAGGTTAACACAAATTCTAAAAGCCAGGGAGATTTCATTCATGAAATACTCAAACCAGGTATATACCATTGTCGTGAATTGGTAGCCCATTTCAGATAATATCTTCAGGCGTGCAAAAGAGGGCAATCAGAATTAATTAGTACATAATCTCAACAAAAAAAATAACATAATACCAGCAAATTAAATGTCAAGCCAAAGACAAGTCGGACTGGTATATGCTTAAGAATCCGCCATTAGAAGCAGATCAATGCAGAAAGAAGATGAGACTATACCACAAGTTACAATCAGAACCTTAAGCTATAACGGCATTAAGCGTTAACAGGTTTGGTAAAATATGAAGATTTACGAATTTGTGAATCCTCATGGATCAAGAAACACCCATCAGAAACCCAAACACAAAACAAGCGACGAATTCAGCAAAAATTGTAGTTGAAATTGTACATTCAGCAAAATGTTCAGGGTTCCATTTTGTTTTATACACATATTTACGCTCTCTGAAATAATCTTCTTTGGCCCCAAATTCACAAATAGCAACAGAAATTAGGCAAATGACCCCAATCCAAAACGCATAAAGAAGAATGAAATAACAAGAAGAAATGGACAAACCAGATGCAGAAGCAGATCTGAGAATGAAGAATGGAGAACAGAGAATGAGAAGAACTAAACGCTGAATGTCGGTAATGCGACCGGAGAACACTGTCGTTGCTCATTGGAGACTCGCAGGTCGGAAAGGACGAGGGTGTGGAACCGTCGACTGCTATCTGGTGCCAGGTGGGAGCCGGAGGCGGAGAGACGCACGCCACAACACAATGAAGACTGAAGAGTGAACACACACAGCACTAGGCAAAAGAGCAACCCCTGATTGACTCATAATCTCAGCTTCTTTTAGGGCAAAACAATTAGTTTAAATATATATATTATATTGGGCCGGGCTAAATGGGCAGGGTAGCATATCTTGCCCAGTGCCCTGCCCTGCTCGATATTTGGCCCGGCCCAAAATATCACATTCATATCTCGGGCCAATTTTTTTAGGCTGGGCAGGGCCATTTTTGCTCGAGCTCGGGCAGGCGAGTCGGGCTCCCTGGCATCATACACACCCCTAACTGAGGGCATAATATAACCATCTTTATCACAAGAAAATAAAAAGCTGACTTATTCCAAAGATAATCAAGTCCCCCTTTTCTTTCCGGCCTGCATAATCAAGTTTCTTATCTTGTTGAATCGTTCTTAATTTTGTAAAATCTTCAGTACGATGAGATTAATCCCCAATGTTCTTAAGTGTATAGTAGGGGTAGTAATACGAACCAACCTATCCAATACGGATTGACCTACTACGGGTTAGGTTAAAGATGGGCCTATTTTAAAAAACCCGCCTCTTGGCAGGTTGGTATTATATCAACCCGTGCCCACCATGGCGGGTTGACGGGCTAGCCCGCCTACCCGCCAACTTTTTTTATTTTTTTTTATTTTTCACATGTATATGCCAACTTTTATTTTTGTAAAAAAAATTATATGTGTCAATATTAATTGGATTCGAATCATGTCTGAAGTTGTCAAAATATTTATTTAGTCAACTTTGTTACTATCTATAGATAAATCTATCACAAATAAAATAATAATAAAATAAAATGAATATATATATAAAGAAATGACTCAATGAGATAAAGTTAATATAAATTAAATGTAATGTCCCTTGTTCGGCTAAGACTCTCAAATTAGTAAAATACAAATGTGCAATACAAATAGTAAAAAAAATAAAAAAAATAAAAATAAAAAAGGCCGCAGGTTTGGTGGTTGACCCGCACTAAAATGGGCTACAATATTTGACGACGGGCTCAATCCAAATTATCAGTTCTAGTGTATAGTAAAAGAGCCATTCAATCAACGAAACGAATGTAGCGTCAGACATAACCAAGCCTCTAGCTTGTCCAGGAGAGGAAAACCAGCAAACTGTGATATGCTGGAAAACCAAACACAAAGTGTAGAGATGAATAGTAGGGTGAGCAGAAGAAAACCCATCAAATAAAAATAAATGAAGACCACTAAGGGGGGAAAGGAGGTAACAACTTAAAAGGCAAACGTACTGATCTGTTTTACCTGAAGAATCAGTAACTTCAGATATTATGAAGCCATGTGATTCGTCCTTGACGAAATAAAATATCAAGAGAAAAAAGCATACGAGAAATAGAAGTACCTCCTTGTTGGAGTTTGACAGGCTTCAAAGATTACAGCAGAACTCACTACTACTCATAGTCACACACAATCGTTAAATCCATATATTTTCTTCCCAGGTGAAGAATTGATCGGTAAATTTGGCAAAATTCTGACACTCTTCGTGGGTTTTGACCTCTGAAACAACCCCATTGATAATCAATCTTTTCAAATAGGGACATCTTTCCAATAGTCCAGAAACCCAATCTTGGAAGAGGTCGTTGATAGCAGTCCATCCAAGTTCCAACATAACCACATTCACCAGAAGAGACCGACCCTGCAAACCGTAATGAAGTACTCCATCTTTTAAGTCATAGCTCAGGAACAAGTGTGTTAACCCGGGGAAAGCATGAAGAAATTGCTCTAAATCCACAACCTCATCCTCATCATCAAATACAACACCCCACAGCCTCAGCTTACATAGATTTGACGCCTTGGAGATCGTATGATAAAATTTTGGCCACATAATTGTGAAGTTACAGACATCTACAATCTCGAGATTCTGTGTTCTCACCGATATCAAGATGGATGACACTCACCTCGTCAATCTTCAGTGCTTTCAAGTTTCCCTTGCCAGATAATTCAAATACCTCGAAGGTACAGTCTTTGAGATGCAGATTCTCAAGCTTATCTGCGTCCAGTATGAATTTGTCCAAACCAAATGATTCGACATAGAAATTTTTGACAGACAAGCTTCTGAGTTCCATGGAAGCCTGTGAATCTGACATAGCAATTTCTGGACTAACAATGGTCAAGGTTTCAAGTTTTGGGAAAGCAGCAATTAGAAGGCTGAGATCCAATGCTGAGATGCTAACATAGCTTAGTGAAAGCGACTTCAGGCAAGGAAATTTTTTATAACTGGGCTCTACACCTGTAATAGAATTATGAGCCAATGCCAACACCTCTAGTTTTTGCCCGCCACATTTTTCAATGATATTGAAATTTGGACTCGTCTTCACATTATACAGTAATTGGCGCAAGGAATCCCTGGTATACATAAGCCAAGCAATGACAGGGGCAGCAGAAAATTCATCCACATCATCCATGAAAATGGTTAAGCACTGCAATGCTTTGGTTTGGAAAATCTTTTGACTGATAAGTATTTCCAATCTACACGGGTTTAGCTCATGATAGATAGGCCAGTCATTAGAATTGAAGGATAGGGTGTGCAAGTGATTGCGCCAAGCTTCTCTCCATTTCTTACATGTTGCTGAAGCAATCACGACATCCCGAGCAGATCCAACATGGGATAGTACGTTACCAATCGCTTCAACGGGAAGGTACTCCATACTTATCGGTGGATTGCAGAATTACAGCAGACTAGCAATAGTTCCCAAAAGCCCAATATGAGTAGTGTACTTTACAAGAACGTGTCCGGCATGTGTTAATGTCATACATAAGACTCATTCTGAGTACTAATCCAATCCAAAAAGAAAAACCAAGTTATAAGCCTAACGAACAAAAATCAGAAGCCAATAAAATTGGAGAAAGAGAGTGACTAGACTGTTAGCAAGGAATCAGTCTTAAAATGTGAAATAGGTGAGATAAATCCAAGGTGAAGAAAAAAAACAAGAAGTGGAAGCGGAATACACAGTAAACAATAAATTCAAGTAGAGCAACAGGAAGGACAAACGCATTCAGATTCACAAACATCCCATCAGAGACGGAAAATGGATAAGATTATGAATGAAAAAGGCGCCTCGCCGGGAGAAAGAAACGATCGTCCCCTCGGGAAGTAACAGGAAACCGATTATCTGAATAGCCAAAGGAAAACAAACGGCGAAAGCGGTGGCGAGGTTGATATTGATTTTGATTCGACGAATGCTTGAAAGTAGAAAACCCGATGAATAGTAGAGCTAATCACGGGTCAACAGACTCGTGTCAAATAGAATTACAGTGGCAGGTAACCTAACTCCGGTCGGGCGCAGCTAAGGAGTCAGCAGCCACAGCAACGACGAGAGCTGAGGAACTACGGCTAAAATGATTTGGCACTAGCGTCCCTGTCAAGCGACAGCGAGGCCCAAGAATCTGAAATGCCTCAACGCAAATGCTTGATGGATTTTTTTGTTTTTGATGAATAATGCTTGATGGATTGATTTACTTCGATTGGGTTACAAATAGTGGGAGGCCGATGCGAATCTTTTGTCTTGGACTGAAATTCCACTATCAAAAAAAAAAGTGGAATATCACGACCAGGCCCATCCATCGGCCACCACAAACTGACAAGTGACAAGTCACCAAAGAATAGATCCGAAAAGTTCCTAACAAAAGCAACCCATAGATCATACCCCATAGCCGTGCTTGTTACGAAATTCTGTCCTAATTGAGCCTGCATCAACAGTGATGGTTAGGTCTCGACTGTAGTGAAGATAGATAAGTATTCTTGCCGAAAATAATTGTTTTTACTTGTATGATTCGTTTCGATGAGAAGAAAAGTTGAGAGGAAAAAAAAAAAAAGAGGAGTATGGAAGATGAAGAAAAGAGAAAATATGATCACTAGAGAAAATAAAATAAATACCTCAATGACTAAAATGCCCTTACTCGTTTGTCAAAATATATTGTGTTTAAAATCAAGCTAAGTAATATCATAATGAAAAACCATATTAACATTAACATAAGTGAATAATTTAAAATCAAACTATCTAGTGAAGAGAGTTTAAATAAAATAAAATAAGATTTAAAAAAGAACAGCGAATAGGAGCATTTTAAAAAATAACTTAACATTTATAAAATAAAAAGGGGCAACGTGCGGAACAAATGTGGGGACCCATCAATCCAATACCCTCCAAGTAAATTATACCAATTGATAAAAGAAAAGTAAATTATACCAAGAAAAAAATATGCCCCAGTTAGAACCCTCTTTTTTGACATGAACACGGCGAGGTGCATCTATGTCTTTGTTTTTCTTCTATTTTTTTGGCAGCGTGAGAGAGAGAGAGAGGGGCAGCACCGGAAAGAGCGTCTTCTCCTCCAAATCTTTCCAGAGAGAAGATTTGGAGAGAGAATAAGGTGAATCTCGCATCTCATCTTCTCTTTCATTTTTCTTTCTCTTTGCTTTTCTTCTATCATCCAAATAAGGTTAAATCCACTTCTCTCCCTATTTTTCTTCTTAGTTTTCCTTTCTCCCCTATTTTCCTTCCATCTAACCAGGAATTAATATCACATGGCTGTTTTGATAGCTGGCCCCTCCCCTAGGGCAAATAATTTGCAAATCCACTCATGGTTGGTCAGCAATCACTCGCTCTCAAGTTATTTTGGTAAAATACTGACGTGTGAAGATTACACTTAACAAAATTGTTGTTCAAGGAGACGTGGAAAGATTGCATGCTCATGGGAAGATCCTGGTTCCTCGTATCATGATGAAGACAAACTTGCGAGATTGACCTATCATCACATCTATTGAAAAGAAAGCGTGATCTTCACGTTAACATATACCTGAATCCACTCAAAGTTATAGCAAACTAATAAAACTAAAATCATTTCAGTTATTTTTTCCAACCTACAAACGGTACAAATTGTTGTTAATTAAGAATTTTTAGAAATCAAATGTCAACATAGATTATAAAATTCAGTAACGCCATGAATAACTGTCGTCCTGACTTTTGCATATGAGACTAGTATCACTTTGAATTATCTCTCTATATATATTTGTCCGATCACATATACTTACAATTTAAAAATATAAAATGTATTGAAAAATAAAAACTAAAATCACGAATGATGATCAAATACATAATCATATTAGCGAAAGAAAAGTGATTTAAAAAAAAATTGCAAGTGAGAACTGTTTTTGTGAAGATTCTTTTTTTTTTTGTTAAAAAAGAGGGCTAAATGCTCAAATAACAAGGAAATTAAATTATATTGGGATTAACTCCCATACACTCATTCATAATTAGCTGCTTTAGATGTGAATGACAAAATGCAATATCCCCGTGGCATTTAAATTCTCTTTTGCAAGCGTATAATGCAATCTATTTTAATTTTTAGATATATATTGTAACTTTAATTCCCATGATGATTATAATAAAATATGTATTTAATAAACTACATATATTTTTTTCAAATTCGATAATATGTCTATAATATTTTTAGCATCAGATTTAAAAATAATATTTTTAATTTATAAATCTGAAACTAACTTTAGCCTTTTATATATAACCTATTGTTTCTCTTCTAAAATACTACATAAATCCAACTGATCAACCTCAATAATTTGTCGTTTTACGACCTCAATAATATTTTTGGGCAGCTCCACTCCAATCATTTTGTGTTCTGAATAAATCGGGCATGCAAGCCATTTCCCTTTCTAGAGCCCAGGGAGAAAGGCCCAAGAAACCGCGGCATCGGCGTTTTCTTGTTCAGGCCGTTGCGGACCATTTTCCTTTTTATCATCAACAAAATAGACAGTTTTGTCGACTGATGAATACTGATTACTGGCCACAGCTCAGCTGCTCAAACTAAAAGGCACCGCAGGAGAATCTCGCCTCCCACCGTTTGGGTTCGGCTCTTTAATGATTGTGTTTGAGACCTCTTCGTCTTCCGCAGGTCTCTATCCTTCGTAGCTTATATGAATTATTGCTTGTTTACCATTTCTAATGGTGTTTAACCTTTTCTCCTCAACCGGAATCTTGCGCAATTGGTGTTGCATTTGCGCTTCCGATCGAATCAATCGGTTGACGTTGGATATTGCTGGTTACTATGGACTATATTATGCAATACGCTGTTCTAGTTCTAGTTCATTTTACTTGAGCCACTTCTCCATGAGACACTGCTTTTTTTAATTAAATTTATATCTGGCCTTAATATTTCGGGGGCACATATTTTTTTCCTTAAATGTTTCCGTTATTGATAAACAGGTATTGTCAGAAAGAATTTTGGGCCAATCAAATGTTTAAGTCTCCTGAGCCTCTAAATTTATTCATCGATTGACCTTCCTATCAGAAGTTTGGCTACCTAAAATGGCAACTTGTATGTCTACAAATTTTGCGCCTTCGAGAACTATAAATGCAGCAGGGGTGCTAACTGTTAATGGGGGAAGAACATTGACGGAGAACTACCTGGGGAGAAGTTGTTGCACTAAATATGACAGGCATGGATATTCTGGTGGCGACCGAAAGTCAGCGATGATTCAGGTTAAATGTTCGGCCAATTCCCACAATGTCAGCCCATATCATAGCCAGGACCCTTTTCTGAATCGACATCCTGAGGTTTCAATGCTCAAAGGGGAAGGGAACAGCGTGGCGCATAATCCAAGAAAGGATAAGACTGCTGGAAATGTCACCGAGAGCTTAGAAGATGCATCTACTCCAAGTAACTACAATGAAGCCAAGATCAAAGTTATTGGCGTGGGAGGTGGAGGGTCAAATGCAGTCAATCGCATGATGGAGAGTTCCATGAAAGGTGTAGAATTCTGGATAGTTAATACTGATGTTCAAGCCATGAGAATGTCACCTGTCATCCCTAATAACCGTTTGCAGATTGGTCAAGAGCTTACACGGGGTCTTGGTGCTGGTGGCAACCCTGAGATTGGGATGAATGCTGCTAAAGAAAGCAAAGAATCAATAGAAGAGGCAGTTTATGGAGCTGATATGGTCTTTGTTACAGTAGGTTCAACTACTTATCTCTATCAGCAATAATAGCTTGTCCTTGGTGAAATATTGTTTTATATATGGTAGGCTGGCATCTCAACGTCTCAAAAGCCCAAATATTAACCATATGAGCATGAGATATATGGAATTCAATATCTCTTATGTTACAATTGTCTTTAACATGGGGATCTCAAATTTTGATCTACCTTAGATTAAATGAGATTTCTAGGAATCTTGGAACTTAAGATTTCCGCATTTAATGTGCCAAAACTTAAACACTGGTGCAGGTTCAAATTTTTAATTATCGGCATATGATTTAACCTTGGAAGCTCAAATTCATTTTTGCAGGCTGGAATGGGTGGAGGAACCGGCACTGGTGGAGCTCCAATTATTGCTGGTGTGGCAAAGTCGATGGGAATACTGACTGTTGGTATTGTCACAACCCCTTTCTCTTTTGAAGGACGAAGGAGGGCAGTTCAAGCCCAAGAAGGAATTGCAGCACTAAGAGATAATGTTGACACTCTGATAGTCATTCCAAACGACAAGCTACTGACTGCAGTTTCTCAATCTACCCCTGTAACTGAAGCATTCAATTTGGCTGATGATATACTTCGACAAGGTGTTCGTGGTATATCTGATATTATTACGGTATTGAATCTGCAAACATCCTTGAATGAGAACACGTACCTCCCTATTACTATTGCATTCTCCCCCGACCCCCTCATTCCATTCTCTGCTTGAAATTGATTACAAAGGAGTAAAAGGAAAATGATGAACAAAAGGGGAACCCTAAAGTGTTTTTTCTCCATTTCTCCAGACAATAGCTTCTATCCAATCAGCTTTTAACTTATTTGTCTTAACCTTATTTATGCTCATGTTGTGTTGATTGATTTCAGATTCCAGGATTGGTAAATGTAGACTTTGCTGATGTTCGAGCAATAATGACCAATGCAGGTTCTTCACTAATGGGGATAGGAACTGCAACTGGTAAGCACGGAAACTGCACATGCTGCTACTGGCATTATAATGCAATCATTGGAATAAGTAGGAATAAGAACTTTGAGCTCTGTGTGGTGCTCAGTAAAAAATATATGCTATGTCTAGAGAGGTAGGGCGGTACTTAAATTGTAGGGGTAGAAGATATATTGTATTATTTTGAGGTGTGCATGTCAAAATCATTAAGAATGTAAGCTTTAAAGTTCTGGTTGGACACATTGGTGGTGTATGGTTTTCAGAAATCAAATTTTACTTCTCTGCACCGCTGTCTCTTGATGATGGTGTTTATATGAAATCTGTGATCTGTTCATTTTTTTTCTTGAATTGATGAGCCTGTTCTGGTCCATGAATCACTTTACTTCTGTCTCCTATTTGTGTTTTGTTTTAGGGAAGACGAGGGCAAGAGATGCTGCATTAAATGCCATCCAATCACCTTTACTAGATATTGGCATAGAGAGGGCTACTGGCATTGTATGGAACATAACCGGTGGAAGTGATCTGACCTTGTTTGAGGTAGATAGACATCCCTCTAACCATTGTAGGTTTTGTTTGTTGATTGTTAGTTGTCGTCATCCATTTTTTTTCACCTCTCTTTTAAGTTTCTTTTTCCTTTTGTCAAGATTGCTAGTCTTAGTTTTCCGTGCTTATATTTATGAAAGCATATGCAAAATCTATGGGGTGGATGGAACTTTGTTTAAAGACAGTCTGCCTCTGTCAAGTGATTGTGATTTTAACTTTCCCTGACAAATTTTAGACTTTGATTCAGAATTAGGCCTATTTGAACGGCAAACTTGGTGTTCATGCTTTCAGTGGAAAACAAAATGTATTATCGCGCTTCTGTATGCCACATTTTACAACTTAATCATTTACAGGTAAATGCTGCAGCAGAGGTTATATATGACCTTGTGGATCCCACTGCTAATCTAATATTTGGAGCAGTGATAGATCCATCGCTCAGTGGCCAGGTAAGTTATAATATGTTAGCCTTTGGCGTAATTTATATGAATGTGGGCATGTAATTCAGTTGCTCCTGCAGACAAATATTTAATAAGTAACTCGCTAGTTATCCATCTGTTTGGTGATCATGTCATTTGGTTCTACACAGATAAGCATAACGTTAATAGCAACTGGATTCAAGCGTCAAGAGGAAAATGAAGGAAGGCCCCTACAGGTATGGCTCAACACGCTCTCTTTCCTGCTGTCCTGGAAATCAACGACTCTGCCTTTGTTTTTGAATGCAGGCAAGTCAGCTTACGCAGGGAGATACAACAGGAGGAACCAACCGGCGACCTTCATTCACTGATGGTGGTTCAGTTGAGATTCCTGAATTTTTGAAGAAAAAAGGGCGTTCACTTTTTCCTAGAGCTTAACACTCCTTGTAGCCAGCTCTGTGCCTTCTTTAAACCCCTTTATTTGTCTTTCAAGAAGGGTGGGAAAAAAAAAGCACTTCTATTTCTTCACGAGTGCATCAACTTTTAGGAATATAAACAAATTGGTCAAGGTATTAGGTCCCCTTTTTTCCTTGGTTGGCACCTTTAGGTGTTAGAGTTGTGCATATACTCTGTTCATGAAAGTCAAGTGTTTCTAGTTTCTTTTTTTTTTCTTTTTCTTGAATAAAGTGTTTCTAGTTTCTACTTTATAGTTGCCCCAAAGAGAGGGAGAGAGTGAGCTTTCTACTTTGTTGTTTGCTTAGTAGAGATTTGCATTGATGCTTGTGCAGCTAGCTTGTTTATGAGTTCATTACCTTGTTCTAATAATCTTTTTTTTTGGGAATGAAAATGATGCATTTATAGATCACAAAAGGTTACAACAGTAAACAAAAATTAAGATGACCTCCGTTCATCCTCCACCATCTCAAATCTCAATATAGTAAAATGGGGGTTGATCAAGTCATCAGAATTAGTGGCCAAAATATTTAAAATAATATTTTAGGTAACGTCATTGTTACTTGTTGCCAATCTTGATTTCTCTGTCACTTACAAATTGTTTCTTAAGTTTTGTTGTTCGCCTAGTAGTGATTTTCGGCATTGAGCTCATTAACTTTTCTTTGTGGCATTTTGTCGAACAGTTTGACAGCGTAACCAAGTTCTCCACTTTCTAAGTACATGTTGATTAAGTGATTGGTGAGGAAGGTGCATAGTGTATAAGCACCTCGAATAAGCTAACCATGCAACTGTTTTCCTTTGTTTAACTCTAGTTTGTGCATGGCTTTGAATAAGGTGAGCCACCTCCGTCGTGTCCTTCAGCTTGTTCATCCCCAGAACTGCGTACCAACTATGACTGTTCATGAATTCGTCTCACCTTGGACCATCAAGCCTGTAATATGTAATTAGTCACTGTTATTAACAAATATTCTGAAGCATCTTTTAAATGAGGCAACTAAAAAAAACGGAGATGATCAATTATAAAAATGCACCTTGGGGGTCAGAACCCCCTTTTTTTTTTTTTGTCCACCCAGTTTACCGGAGTTTTGCCCCGACTACATCCGGATCCGACCCGCGTCGCGCACCTGGCTATGGTGGGTGAGTCTCCCAACGAGAATTTTCTGCATTCGCCAAGACTCGAACTCGAGACCTCGCTTATGGGGGTCAAACCCCCTAAAACAATATCTTGAAGCACAATGTGGCTGAGACAAACAGAGACCTTAGTGAAGACTGTGGGGCCAAGTTTCAATGAAACCACCCACTTGGCCATACAAGCAGCCGCAGTATTTCCCTTAAACTTGAGGTGAGAGCCCATGTTTTGCTACTCCCCTCCAACATCTCATTCCTATTTCGATTCTCTGTATTATTATAACAGAAGAGGCTTTAATAGTGGGATCTTGGTTTCGGAAGATCCCAAATGAAAAGACATGTCCCATACTAGCTAAATCACAAAAATAGAAAAACAATATTGTAATAATAATAATGTTTTTTATGGTGGCCATTAAAATTTAAAATCTCTTTTTAGGTAACTCCAGAAAAAAAAAGTTAGTTTATATTCAAGTGGACAGCGATAAACGGCTGGTGACGATCCCCTCAAAAATCAAAATCATTAACCTCATCGGTGGAGAGCCAAATCAGACATAATTTCCCAGATCAACATCAACCTCTCATTTCTCCAAAAATCTACCCGGGATTCTGAGGAATCTATGGCTTTCGAGATCAATTTAGTTTGTCATGACATCATTATTCATTAACATGTAAAATTACTCTGCCAGATGCTTTTTACCTCTTCTAGTATGTGCATCTTATTAATGGATTCTTTTACATCTCATGGTTATTTTTTTATTATTATGAACACAAATATTGATTAAAATTGGTTATTCCTAGCAAAAACTGTTTTTCTTTTTGGGATTTCCATCCCTCGGCGTTTTCGGTACACGCGAGTTGGAAATAAGCCACATGTTGAAACCCATCTTCGTCAGGTTGGAACAAAGCCACTCGTTGAAACCCCATCTCCAACAAGACACGTAATTTTATCATTTACCACACAAAAAAGGAAACTTTGCGGGCGATGGCTTCATAAAATTTCCACCCATTCTTTGGCGTCAAAGCAGAGAGAGTACAAAATCATCACTTCATCAAAGTTTCAAGCATCAACACCCTCTGTAGACTCTGCTTCCGCCTCTCCTCTGCTCGTAATGGAAGAAAAAACCTCTCTGCCTCCAACTAACTCCGATAACCAGATAACCCATCAACCATTGAAGTTGAAGAAACCCCTTCTAACAGACGACGATAATATTGAGCAAAAATGCTCCTTTTTGAGCACTTGCAGCTTCGATGATTCACAAAACCTATCAGCTTCAAAAACATTTGTCTTTCAGAAGCTGGACCCGTCTGCTGTAAATGTGAGAGAGGAAATTGTTGAGGCAGAGGATAGTGGACGCGAGAGGCTGAAGCGTCACAGAGTTGAAGTAGCTGGAAGGGTTTGGATTCCTGAGATGTGGGGTCAAGAAGAGCTTTTGAAAGATTGGATAAATTGCTCTGCTTTTGATGCTCCTTTTGTTCCCAGCAGGATTATGACGGCACGAGCGGCTCTGGTACAACAGGGAAGAAGGGCACTGCTCGTGGATTGAGATTGAGCATGTAACACAGGTCTCTGATTTTTCACTTGTCTAGCACATGTAGTAGCATGTTCCTATGCAGGACGGTTTATTAGTCCTGACCTTATATGAAAACCAATATGTTACTCTTCGTACTTGCTTAAAGAATACGATTTCCTGAATTAGTCATTGCCACATGCTTATGGTACCAAGGAAAACTACTTGAGCAAAGTGATTATGAGTTCAAAAGTTTCATCAGTGATAGAAGGTTTGCCGCTAAGTTACCCCCTCTTCTCCAGCCAGCGTTTTGATATATGGTGTCGAAGAATACAGATTCAATTATTTGAAATGTTTTTTAGGCGCCCTTCGTTTTAACTCTCATGTAGAACTGCACAATGTTATATATAAATTTGTCCTCATGAGTTTGAAGGAAGCTGTAATAGTGAGAATAAACTACAAAGATATTGAAACTTTCTAGTTCATGCACAATGAAACTAAGGCTCAAAACAATAAGCCTTATAAGGCTCAAAACAATAAGCCTTATCTGGTAGATTGGCATCAAAACCAAATTTTTAGATAAGTTGTTAACAAAAAAATCTCACATAATGAACTCATAAAAAAACATGGAAAGGCCCATCATCAAAAGAAATAGAAAGGATCCGAACTAGTACTTTGATGCTCCTTTTTTGTGAACACTTCACACGCCTAAAGCAATTGCAGATAACATGAGAGCACTAACAGTAATATCAGAGATTCATCTATTATTAGCCAAAGGAATTGAATCAACAATGACCATAATAGGACATTTGAACTGCTAATGTTGGTGGATAACTTCAGTAACTCGTAGCTCTCTGAATCACTATTCATTATGATTTTTAAAATGAAAAATTATAAAGAATTCACATACTGGACCTTCATTGTTCTCCACAAAAAGGAGTTGTCCAATTATTAGCCCCTTCAAAGGTAATGATATAATCTCTGTATCGAGCAAAAATAAATGATACGGAAAGGAAGGCATGGTTCAAAGACAAATGAGAAGTATTTGCTACAATTACAATATCAACTTCTCTTTTATGGCCCCAAAATAATGCAACCAAAGCAAGAGCACACTCCCAAAAGGGTATGTATTAAATTGATCTCTTGAAACATATTTAGTCAACGGCTATTCACCATTTATATTGTTACTTGTAAATTTAGGGAAACATGCTGGCCAAAAAAGAAAAAGTTAGACTAACATATTAAATTTCGTTTATATATAAATATTACTTATATATAATCAAACCTACCAATTTGACTTGACGACACTTTTCATATAAATTGGTGAGATATGAGAAAAGAGTTACATAACAATCCATAAGGTAATCAATTTATCCATTATGATTCATGTACGTATATCTCATTAATGATTTAAGACGTAAAAAACTATACTACGGCATGGTCAATTTTTTTTTTATTTGAAAAATGGAGCATTAATCCCGGACGACTTGTTGACCGCTCTAATTGTCCGGTTCGATTGAACCGGTATTGTTAGCCTTCGGTCCGTTAGCGTTGGAACCTACCCTAACATTGGCGCAAAGCGCAGGAGCGAGAGAGATCTGTAACCCTAGGGAGAGCAGAGACACAATCAGCGGTTAACCAGAGAAATACAGCGAAGCTAACTAATCATCCATGGATTCAGCAGCTCGAAGGAGTAGAGGAGGTGTTCTTGAAGGCCTTTACAAGGTCATTATGCGCCGCAACTCCGTTTATGTTACCTTCATCATCACTGGCGCCTTCCTCGGAGAACGGGTCGGTCCTCAGTTTTAATTTAAATCTCTTGTTCTTCGAATCTAATCGGAGTGTCGTTAGTTGTTTTGCAGCTTTATTTGTTGTGCATTTTCTAGTAATTTTTTTTCAGGATTAGGCGCATTTTTTGCAGTGGCGGGATTCGATTTTTTTTTCCTTCCTGGAGACCGATTAATGCTTCAGCTTCTAGTATCCTTCATAGGAATGATCTGATTCCTGTTTGCTTGATGCATAACTTCGAAGAATGCGGGTTAGGAAAGGATAGGTTTTTTGTTGTCATGTTTCAATCACAGTTGATTATGGACAGAGTTTCGAATATGGAACCAATGTGTTTTGATAGGAAGTACGCATAAGTAATAGTCCAACTCTCACCATCGAAGAGCAGGGGGAGGTTGGTGAGGTTTTAAAATCCATTAGGAGCGTAATGTTTTAAAATCCATTACTCTGTTCCAAAGAGGGGTTAATTTTATTCACGACATTTGTTACTTTGTTGTGTACATTTGTTTGCTTGCGATAAGAATAATTATGAGATTTGATATTGGTTGCAGGCTGTGGATTATGGGGTTCACAAGCTATGGGAGCACAATAATGTTGGGGTAACAAATCTGCTTTAATCTAAATATATTATATTTTTTACTGAGCATCAATTTTATGGTGCTTACCTTTTGTGAATGATTTATTTATTTATTTTTATGAAATGTCAATTTTGATTTATTTAATTGAAATGATGTCTTTATTGGATCCATTCTTGTTGTTCTTTATGTGTTAGGACAAGGAATGCAATATTTCCATTCATATATGCTCATTCTGTTTGTGTTATTGAATTATGTTTCCCCTGAAACTTCTTAATTAATACTTTGTTGAGTTGTCTGGATTGTGTATAGATTGGAGCCTTGATACTGCCTCTTTTGAACTTGCCTACATGCCTAGATCATAATGCTAGTTAACAACTTATTGATGTTTGCAAGTAGCCATTCTTCTCACTGGAGTTTGGAATGGGCTCCAAAGGCTTACAGTTTATGAACACTTTTTAATGCAAATACGTTTTTTGGGTTTGAAATTGATGCAATTTTGACATAATGTGATTGTTCCTAGATCACGATTTAGACTGTTTCATTAAAGTCTTTCTAATATCATCCATCATTTCGTGTCATTTAACCTCTGGTGGCCCCTCCTTTCCAATAGGAAAACCATAGAAGAGAGATGATCTTGATGTGAAGAGCTCGATCTTATGGGAGGTTGTGACTCTCCGTCTATGAATTGCCTCAAGTTTTGTATGTACGGGATTAAAAAAATTAATTTGCACACATTTTACTTAAAACCAATACTAGGAGGAGAGCTGAGACGGCTATCTTTCTGCCCCTTAATGCCTCATTTGTCTTGAGTGTTTATAAAGTTCCATGAGAGCAAGTTGTGAATCGTCAATTGCCCTCTCTGTCTCATGTATATTTGTGGCTTTTCTTTTTTATTTTTTTATTTTTGAGTCTAACTACATGGCCATTTTTCCTCCTGTCCATATTTACTTTAATCAAATATAGTCTAAATGAGACAATAATTTGATATGGGAACAAAAGAGGATGTGATCTTGGTTAGTAAACTCTATTCCATGAGACTTCCAATGTTTGATAGGGAAGAAGGAGAAAATTGGAATGGTTAGGGTGAGGAGTGCTGCACTTAGTATACGGCTTTCTCATCATGAATTAGAGTTCCATGTATATGCCCATTTTAAATTTCCATTGTCCATCAATCTGTGATAGCAGGACAAATAATTGTTTTCCATTACCACACATAAATTTTAAGATTTCTAATACTTGTGATGTTTTGCTGTTGATTTTTTTTATGGTGACCACCGAATGTTAATTCCATTTTATTATTCTGCAGAAACGATATGAAGACATTCCTGTGCTGGGGCAAAGGCCATCAGAAGAGTAAATTGTCGGACCAATTCATTGGCCGTCTTTGAAGTTTCATACTTTCGGAAATTTGGAGTGAACCTGATGGACTAGATACCAATTTCCATTTTTGTAATAAGTGTCAGATGGTTGCTTCTTTGTCAATTTGATTCACAAGCATAATTGCATTGATTGTTGGATATATAAGATAAGGAACAAGCATTATTTGCTTAAACAATTTACTCAGAAACGTTGGAGTATGTAGTTTATCGGAACTGTTTTCTTAATACTGGCACTCTGTTTTTGGCACCGGCAAGTTCCAAATGGTGTGAAAGAGAAGCACTGGAAAGTGGAAGTGTACCGTTCGCCGAGTTAGATGCTTTTGGTTGCCTGACAAAATTTCCTTATTCGTCCTATTGTTACCTTCCATAAATTTGATTTGTAAAACTTGGAAGATGAGATGGCACATCCAGCGGGCAATTGTTTTTCTTTTTAATGTATTTAAACGGATCTAACTAATATTGTTTTTCTTTTTAATGTATTTAAACGTATCTAACTAATACCAGATACTCCTTCTCATCATTATTAATGTAAAAGGTTGTTAAGTATTTTACACAAATCAAAGAGAGTTAGTTATATTATTATTTGTTTTAAATTGATAAGATTTACTTAATTTATCTCTATTAAATAATGTGACTAAAAAATAATTAAATTATTTTTTAACATATTTTTATTATCTTGTCTCCTTCCTCTTCTCTCTATCACTATATTTATAAATCTCTCTTCTCTATTTTTTTTTAAAGAAGAGGTTAAATTGGAAAAATGTTCATTAATAACTAAATCAAACTCTTATATTTAATATCAATATATCCTTGTAGAAGATATTTTATAATAAGGATAAAAGAGAGTACATCAAGCAAACGGATGATTGAGGTTTATAATCGAGGTTTGGACCACATTAGAGAGAGCGAGTGTCCGGTATTTCTCTAAGGTTTAATGAGATGGAGAGATATAGAATTATGCATTTTTATGCCAAATATTCACCGAGAAGGAACGGATCAGGCATTGAGCTGATCATGTTCCCCCTACCTGTGTTGGAACTGACCCATTCAGTTTTCATGTGAAAAATAGAATCAGATATACATGCAAAAAATTACAAATATTGTCACTCACAGGGATGACGCCACGGCTAAGTTAAATCAGTTTCAAACTTCAAATGCAAGAGCCTTGTCCAAAAAGTGATTAATGCTAGCTTAACTTAAGTGTAAGCAATATTAAGTAATGTCAAACATATAATCAATTCGAGCTCTCTACAGGCTCAGAGCAACTTCAGTTCCTCTAAGATTCAAGGGTAATGTAAAGAGAGGAATCGAGCAATGGCATGCTCAATTTCATGATCAACCATTCTATTTATTGACTTTTGTTTGGCGCTTCAGGATCATCTACCATGATCAAGCCTTTGTCTAGTTTACAATGTGCAGCTTAAGGGTATGTTTGGTTTGAGGGAGATGGAGGGATGGAAAGGGAAGCGGAGAAATTTTGATCCATTCCCCTTATATAGCATTGCGATTTTTTTTTAGAAAGGGAGGTAAAATCTTTTACAATTTTCCATCCCTCCCCTCCAAAAATAGGTGGAATTTGGAGGGGAGGGGTAATATCTTTCCTGATTCTGACTAATATGCCCATAGGTATTTTCAAATTGCCCAAACTACCCTCCTTTCTTATTCATCCTCACCCACTCCGATCGGGACCTTCACTTCACCCACTCCCCTCCGAATTTCCACCGCCGTGCGACCAGCTACCTCAGCCACTACCATCTCCCCCACTCACCCCCGGCAGCGAGGTCTCTCCTTCTCCACTTCAGTTGTGATAGCCATCGCCGCCGTCTCTCTTTCTATCTCTTTATCTCGCCGTCTCCATTTTCTCTCAAAAAAGATTAGGGGTGGAGCAGGATTAACAGATGCAAAGGGACGCATCTGACGGAGCAAAGACCGTAGAAGGACCGATGTAGGAAGAGGCAGCGGTGGATGTTGAATCAGAGAGTGAAGGGGTCGCCGTCGCAAGCTCTTGAAAACCTAGATGAGACAAGATCAGAGGGAGGAGTGCTGTGTGACAGAAGAACGAATGTTCTTGGAGTTCTTGTGGAGTTGGCAGTGGCGTTAAGGTATGGTTGGAGTTGTGAAGCTTCGTTCAGTCCATCAATGGCAGTCGCCGTGGGGGAGAGATTTGCAACGATAGGAGCCAGAACAATTAAACAAATTTAAAAAAAAAATAGAGAATTTTAGAATAAACCCTTTTTTTATAAAATTTCAATAAAAATTTTAATAATTACTATAAAATTAGAATTTTTTTATATAAATGAAAATAAAAATAATTTTTTTTATATAAAAATAGTTTTTCTGATAAAATCTCTCATTTTTCTTCGTAATATTAAAATTCTTCACCATCCTCATTATTAAAATATTTTCCCTCCATTAAACCAAACACTAAACGCTAAGGTGCCCAAGTTTTGTTCAATGGCAATCAGAATGCAGAGTTGATAAGATGTCACCAGCATTTCAAAGCTTCAAGTATTGCAAAAGAAGGTCTCCCCTGTTCCTATTCATGAGGGGAAAAAAACAGTAATTATACTCTCACTGCGGAAAAAACGAAAATGTAACATGATAAATACAGAACAGAGAATTAACAAAATCCAACGATCATCACACTCTTTTTATTCTATTTTAAACCCACATTTTGGTTTACAGGACTTTCAAGCTCCTGCAAGGACAACAAACTCATCATGAAACTATTGACAACGCCAAACGTATGGACAGTCACGGAGTCACCTGAGTACAGTTGACTCGCACAGCCTTAAAAACTAGCAGAAAAACTTAATTCAAATACTTGTGGTTTAGCATAAGATTGGACATATGTCCAGCAGAAACAATACAACACTATCTATAATCTTTCAGCTTCAAAGAAGCAGTTGACGATGATTCTTGAAGTTTAAATAAAATGGTGTCTGGTAGTAACTCATAAAGAAGTGGAAACCAGAATCAATCCCAATTTTTTTTTTCTTGATGCTGATTCCTGAAGTTCAAATGAAGTAGTGTCTGGTAACCCATAAAGAGGAAGTCGAAACCAGAATCAATCCCCGCACAGGTTTCATATAAATCAGGAAAAATAATCAGTTAAAATTCGCCCTCAGTCAATTTGCACATTATCTTTGTGCAAAATTAGATCCTCCTCCACCTGACTTCAATATAAAATAATTCTTATGTCCACCTGACTTCAAACTCATGACTGAGGACCAATTAAATGTTCCCTAAATACTTTTCTAGATATTCCTCAATGTAATGGCTATTCACAAAACGTGAAAAGCAGATGAATAATCATCTACTTTTGAAAAAAATCATAGAATTTTTTGAGAATCTTATAAGATCTATTCGTTTTTTTTCTCTCTGAAAGATAGTCAGAACTTACAAGATAATTTTGAATTAGAGTTCTAGACTTTTATTCATCTCTCACTCTAATAATATCTTGGGGTTTGCAGCGATAACTTGATATATATACTATATGACTATTAACTAAAATATGTCTATGGTTAACTAATTAGCGAGTTTGAGGAATAGTCAAAGCCATACCCAATCAAAAAAGTACGTTATCCAAATGTATTTCGAGTAATTGTAATAAAACCTGACTAGTTGACCCTTTCGCTTTTCTGGTGATACCCATTGCCTATACTTTAGCTAATCAATTTTTTAAGCCTTCCAGGATTTAGATCATCATCAATTAGAGAAATCATTCATCAATATGTTATCTTTCGCAAGATCAGATATAAATCCCCTATCCAACATTTCATTTAACACCGACTGTCCCTCCTTTTGACTGCCCTCTCGTGCATACCCAGAAACCAAAATTCTATAGGTCAAGCCATCTGGTTTCAAACCCTTTCTTGAAGCCAGAAATCTCAACTTATTTGCATCTGCTGTTCTTCGCATATTACAGGTATCCTGAAGAACAGAATTGAATGTCACAATATCCAGAACCATATTTTCTTTAAGCATTTTTTCTGACAATCTAAATGCTTCTTCAGTCTTCCCCAAGCTCTTTAAACCATCAATTAATGTAGTGCAAGCAATCAAGCTTGGGGGACTTCCTTTGTTCCATAGCTCATAAATAATCTCCAATGTCCTAGCAACATTACCTTTCCCACATAGAGTTTCCACCAAAACGAAATAATCGTATCCGTTGGGAAAAAGTCTCTTGCCGGACAAGTCTGCTAATATCTCACATGCTCGCAAAACCTGACCTTCCCTACAAAGTCCATCAACTAAAATCTCACAAGTCACGCTTGAGAGCTGACACCCCAATTCAATCATCTCGTAAGCCATCTCAATCCCTACTTCAATCTTCCGCTTCCTGAAGAGCCCCTTAATCAAAGTATTAAAAGTAACCACATTGGGATTGCATCCCTTTTCCCTCATCACCTTAAACAAATCCAAAGCCAATCCAAACTGTGAATTCCGACAATAACTAGTGATCAAAATATTAAAGGTAAACACATCAGGGCAGATTCTATCTGTTATCATTTTATCATAAAATTCCAACGCTTTGTCGTGCCTTGCGCATTTTACAAACCCATGAATCAAGCAGTTACAAATCACCACATTAGGTTTCCCATCAATCAATCTCCGCATAAACTCAAAAGCGAAAACAGCATCGTCCAGTTTCCGGGCTTTACACAAAGCGTTAATCGAAAACTGGAATATGGATTCAGCTCGAGATCAAGAGAAAATACCGTCAGAGCAGGGGCAAGGATTGGAAGCCATGAATTGGAGAAGAGCTCGTAGTTCGACCAGGCGGTTGGTAATAGCGAGAGTACGAGCCATCCATTCGAAAGTAGAATGGTTGTGGCGATAGGAGTCGATGGTGGAGGGCCCAATTGAAGATATGAAAGTCATAGATGATGATGGAGCTTGGATTTGAGGAAGTGGAGAAGGCCGTCTGGTGCGAAAGGAGGAGTAAGATGGGTCTTAACGAAGTGAAGGAGGTGATGATAGTGGGAGTTGGGAGAAAGAGTAAGAGTAGGAAGTGGGGAGAGAGAAGTATCAGGTGGGGCCGGAAGCGGAGGGTTGGGTATGGGAGACGACGAGGGTGGGGGTTTAGCAATGGGTTTTAGGAACCTCTTCAAAGCCAGTCTCGGATCAGGTTTTCCGTAATCAGATTTACGTTTACCATGCTTTTATTTTCCATTTTTTGGGTGGGTAAAAAATCCTTTTATTTTCTTTCCTCACGTAGTCGTCACCTTGATCTCGCGCGTCACTCCGAAGAAATGAAAAACAATTTGAGAAGGTAATCTCGTTTCAAAACGCACTGGAAAACACACATTGAGATTGGAAAGGGGTAAAGAATAATGAAATTAAACCCAAAAACAAAAACCTTTCTAGGGAGAGACTCTAATACACAATAATACAGCCTACACATTGGAAATAAACTATTTAAAGATGATAATACACCAAAAGTCCAAAAGCAAAATGCAATCAAAAGCATGAAAACCCATAAAACATCCTACCAAAGCAAATAAAAGTGAAACTCTAAAACTCTTGCTGACCGCTACATATAGACTTACGGAGGCAAATTATGATGCTATTTCTTGTGCTTTTTTATATCTTATTATTAAATACCCAAATAACTTACTAATTAATTGGTTTACATATATATACATGTGAGTTAAAAAATTAGTCCTTTAAAATGTTAAAATTATTTTTAATAGATTATTAAATATTTGGATTGACTGATTTTAATTTAACAAATTTTAAATTTTATAATAATAATTAATTAATAATTTTATTAATTTACTGTATGATATTTAAAATTTTTAACTAATAGTTAAAAATAGTAGGCAAAAAAATTAATATTTTAAATAAAATATATTATATTTATAGGGAAATTGTTTCGTGAAAGGATTTTTGCGAAATATCATCGAACATCATCGACTTCCTCTGTTTTTGGCCTTTTCATTTCTCGATTTGTATTAGAAAGTAGCTAATGGGACAGACTATTTATTATACTTGTATTAGAAAGTTCGGAGCTGAAAGCCCCAATTTCCACATGAATATAAATCGGAGCCTCTCAGCGTTGAATACAGAACCGATCGTCAATGACTTGTATCATCGATCAATTTTTCTCTATACATACTGGTAGTAATAATGGGAAGAAGCACTACTGCCATGAGTGAGAATAATAGCAACACCATTATAAATTTAAGGAATGGCAAACATAATCATGGTTTCTCCCTTAATTTCTCTTCATTATGGGTTAAGTGGCCTCTGCATTTGCAAATTATAATAGATGTATAATAGTTGCCCATTTTATCTTGTCTGTCTTCCTGTTCCTATTCTTTTTTTATGCTAAGATTGACGAGGTCGGAGAAGAAGAAGGAATCCACTGTCGGTATATTCTTCACTGCATGCAATTGCAACGTTAGCTGACCCCTTCTTCGCACAAGGCGTATTTCGATTCAAAAGCAACAGAAATATAATACTTATATTTTCATTGATCGTTATGTAAACTAAAGTTTCAAAATTTCCTTCCTTCTATGTATATATCTGTGACCCTGTTCTGAGCATTATAAACAGAGGATATCAAGAGGGGGGAACTGGAACAGAACATGAAACATATATATATTATAAGGCTAAACTAGTTCAGGGATGCTTTCAAGCGCTGGCTTCCACCCTTCAAAACCATCATCTCTCTTATGAGACTTATCTTCACTCTCCGTCACTTGCTCGCCATTAAGCAGAGATAACATGTTGACGTTGTTGACTGAAATTCCTCCCTTTTTAAGCATGGCTTGTAGTTCTTGCTTACTGATGACCACCTTAATTCTTACCACACTGTTACTGTCTTGTGACCCTTGTACCTCGGGATCCGCGAACCTCACCTTCTTCTTTGCGGCTTTTGGGGGCGGCGATACGAGGTAGTATAAGTGGCCGGCGAGCAACTTGGTGTTGGGCTGAAGGCGGCGGAGCACTGGTAAGGAATCTGAGATTGCATGGCCGGAAAATTCTTTCAAAACCTGATGCGCTAGAATGGGTGACTTGTATTCAAGAATTTCACCATCGGCCTTCATGACCTGGACGAATTTGTCTTGCAGAACCAAGCAATTCCCCATGGATTTTCTTTAAGATCTCTGTTTTTCGTTCGCTTTCCTCAATGGAGGAAAAGCGAGCCGAGAATCGTGTTGTATTTATAAGGAGTGGTTCTGAAGAATACCCTCCTAGTTCTACGCATATTACAGAATTACCCTTTTATCTTTTACGTTGGTTGGGTTCATGGATCATGGTCCTGTAGTCATTGAAAGGGATCTTACATTAGAAATAGACAAAAAAACGATACTTTGTTATCTCTATCTTGATAGAAATAAATTTTATAGTATTTTATGTTTGAAGGAAGCATTATTAGATAAATAAAACATCGTTCGCAAATAGGTAAAGAATTTAGTGAGATGGATATGGGTGTTTGGAAGTAGAAGTGGTTGACCACATTGGGGCACTAGTAGTAATAATTTCTCTGTTGAGTTGACTCAAATCGGATAACACGTTTCATATTGACGATGTGGGCAGGTGTTGCGCGTCTCCTCAACACTCAACATCATGATAGAATGTGGATTACAAGTTGAAAGTTGCAAGTTGCAATTTGCAGTTTTTCCTTCTCCACTTTCCTGATCTCTTTTTTCGTTCCGTGTTTGTGCATAATCTCTTACGCCTTGCCCTGATCTAGATGGTTGTGCATGCAACACAAGCAAAACGACAGTTATAAAACAGCCACAGCGTATCTGCTTATGTCACAACTTCAACAAGTGAGTTTTGCCTTATAACATAGTACATTTATTTCTGGTATGACCATTGCTAATGCTGTGTATATGGTAAACACCTAAACCAGAAGTTATGGTATGTTTGATCTTTTAACGTTTTTCTAATCATGGTATCAAACAGAAGGAGGTTTATCATTCTCGTTCAGAGAGTCTTGTCTTTGCATAGTTTTACAGGTTAAAATGAAAAATGAAAATACTAAACTAAGATTGAGCTGTCTTGAAGGAGTCCAATTATCAGAAAAGACGTTCAAATGAAGTCTCTGTTTTTTTTTTTTTGGTTGGAAAATAAAGCATCTTTAAATTTGTCTGGTTTTGTTCCTCATTCGTGCGGTGCAGAGTGCGATACGGAACTTTTAGCTAATAAAAATAAAAGGGTGTCTCTCTTGTCCTGCTTTTTCTTAGAAAGTAAAGACAACTTGGGTTGTTATCCCATCATTTTAATATCATATCAAGATCAAGATCATGGGTGTGTGATTATTGATAGTTTGAATGTGTTTTTTTGCAGGAGATTGATTGATTACCAAGCTCCAGCCAGTTTGCAGCAAAAAGGAACCAGAGCGGGATACAAAAAGTTAAAGAGGACGATGATGACAAATATGTTGATGGAGTGCTTTCTGAAAAACAAGATTAGTGACGTGTGATGTTGTCAACACGCATGCTTTCTGATCATGAAACTTCTCGCAGGTTGCTCTCTCTCATTTATGCCAGTGGAGTTAGGAAGTTGGTTTATATTACTTCATTTGAAAAGGGGGCAAAAACTTGGGAAATGAACTTAAACAGAAACCTCCTGTCTCAAGACACAAGATTACATAATGAAACGGTAACCGGTTCAGTTAACTAACAAAACCCACCTATTTAACAGTAGCTAGCGCTGTAATTTATAGAACAGTACAATTAATCTTAAATAACTTTGGAATGTTATAACTTGTAAGATAGAAGAAAATACATATGGGGTTGAAAATAATTTTAGTAGTAAGTATCCAAATCACTTTGATTTATCAAAATGGAAAGAATTAAATTAAAAACAAAAATAGGTAATAATAATGAAAGCCCAAATGAAATGGTGTGAGAGAGTGAGTGTGTGTGTGGAAAGGGGTGTGGAGGATATAGATTCGCCTTGAACAATTTGGATAGCCATCAGTATATTGCCATTTATCAGCCTCGCTTGCGCAACTTGGCTCCCAATTGTTGCATTACTTAAATATGTTATTGGAACTTCATTATCACGACATGCTGAAATGGCGAAACCGGCCTTTGCTTTATCAAATTGAATAGCCACTTAACCAGTGAAAGTGTCTTTGACTGAAAGCAACCTCAGATATTTCCACTTCTCATCGAAATATCATCAGCATATCATCATTGTCTGCTGAAAACAAGCCCACTGGCATATAACCAGCTGTTTAAAGGGCCTTACCCTTCAGACCATTCAACAGATACATATCAGATTTTTTTTAATGTTGTTTGGGGATAAACAGAGAAGTGTATCTAATATCCAACATCTGACAAAAGCAGATTTGATAGAGAGATGGTGTAAATTATTATGTCAGCGTGACGAAGGCAAATCCTGGTGCGCATTGAGACGATTGACGAATGACCCACTTTCCTTTCACTTTTTAGGATGATGACAATTTTTAATGAACCATTTTCAACAATGTGATGATTTCGTGGCAGGATACAGAGCCAGATACCATTAGAACAGTTAATACTCATCGCACAGCTTATAATTATAGCAAATTAATTTAGATAAGTAATACAAATATAGACGTATTTCTTTCTTTAGACTTTAGTGACAAGTATCCTATAGTAGTGGATAAACTAATCTTAATTCCTTACAAATATTAAATATAGAATTCTTATTTTATCATATTATTTTATATTTATTTTTAAAAATTTATCATATTTAATAAATATTATTATAATAATTTGCTCACTATTATATAAATTAATTTATTAAAAATGTTATTTTTTTTGTTTTTTATTATTTTTT
The DNA here is from genome assembly GCA_037074615.1 of Leucaena leucocephala. Lineage (NCBI taxonomy): Eukaryota > Viridiplantae > Streptophyta > Magnoliopsida > Fabales > Fabaceae > Leucaena > Leucaena leucocephala. The sequence continues at coordinate 6,666,729 of CM073521.1, read as the reverse complement.
TATTTGTTTATTAAATTAATTTGTACGAAGATATTTTATTTTTATGTATTTTAAAAAATTAGAAAAAATAAATAAATGATCCTATAACCCATGTCAACTACTAAAAAATTATATTATGTAAGGATTGAGGAATTGACAAATTAAAAGAGAAAATTATGATATATAATTAAAAAATTCTAAATAGAGAAAACAAAATGCCTATTATACTGTATTATATTAATTCATTCATTTAATATAATCTTATATTATATTAGTATTATGTTATGAAGATAGTTTCTTAATATCTAACATTTGAATTTAATTAAAAGATAGAGAGTCAATTAATAAAGAGTCCCACATCTACAGAGAATACACTAAACCCACACAGCTTAAACCTATAAAAGGAGGACCTTGAAGTTATTTAGAAGACACCATTCAACACTATTACAATCATCTTCTTCATATTTTTCATTATGATTTCTTGTGATTTAAAGTTTTAAGTTAAACAATTTTATATATTTTTTTATTTATACGAGTTTATGATTTTCTATATTTAAGTTTTAAAATTTGTATATATTGGATTTATGTTTTCGATTGAAACACCTTTAAGATTTATTATTTTAATTTATAATTTGATATTCTTTATTTCATATCGTATATTTTCTCTTATAATCAATTATTTATGTTGAGTTCACATGTTTAGTTAAAGATTTTTGATTGAATATCTATGTTAGAAGAATAAATTATTTATTATTTAATTTTTCAAATATTAAGTAAATATTAATCAATTACTTTTGGTGTAATTATATGCTACATCTAGGTATAATTGTAAATTATTTAATTATGATCGTGGCGGTTGTCTAAGGTTATACATGTTAATGACTTAACATATATAATTGTTATAACTCTTAATATATTTGTAAACAGTGATAGTCACGTATCAATCTTTAAAAATATTATTCATATTTGTGATATTTTTTTACTCTCTTACTTTTAATTTTTGTTATTTACTCTTATTTTTACAATTAAAATAAAATCTCTTATATCACTTCTATGCATACTTAGTTTAATCTAAAATTAAGCCACATATTAACTCTAAGTAAAGATTATTACTTAAGTTAATTTGTATATCTCTATATTATATAGAAATTAATTTGAGTGTATAACAGGAATTATATCAAAACTATATGAAAGCAGGATGATGTAATCTCAAAATATAATTGATTTAGTCTATCCCAATTAAAAAAAAATAATTTTGTTGCATCTATTATCGAAAAATTTGTACGTAATTTTCAATGCATATACGTAATTGTCAAACACAAGAAAAAATGTATAGATTTAAAAAATACTAATTATTAAAACTATATAATAAATTTAAAATCTTAAAAGCAGTCAGATATTTTTATTAAAACTCATAGAACAGCCTTTGGACAATGGGCCTGAATTTTGAGCTTTGAAGGACACGTTAACTCGGCCCAGCCCAAATAGGGAGAATGTGACGTTTCAGGTTGACACGGTAACCATGTGTTTTTTTTTTTTTGCCCACCCGGTTCACTGGAATTTTGCCCCAACTACATCAGGATCCTACCTCCGTCGCGCACCTGGCTATGGTGGGTGAGTCTCCCAATGAGAATTTTCTGCGTACGCCAAGACTCGAACTCGAGACCTCGTTTAAACGATACCGAGCCGCTTACCACTCGGACCAATCGCGTTGGTCACGGTAACCATGTTGTTTCCCAGAAAAGCAACCAGATCCGACCTATTGGAGTTGAAGTTGAGGCTTATTGATGAATCCTCACTCCTCAGTAACTTAGTAACTGTTGACCCGGTTGGCTGGTGGAATCGTAGATCACTTGACAGACGCTGCAGTCAGATAGTTGTGTTGTATTTCCCTTTCAAATACGGCGGCCTTCTGCTGGCCCTCTCGTCCATTATTCAACCATATCGACTTCTATGCGTTGAAAATAACTGCTCAACCGTGCTTCAAGCTCACACCAGCGTCTTGTGTTTAGTCTCAAAGTCAAAACCTTATGAATCGACCCATCTGCTTCAATCGCGCTGAATTTGGTTGAATAATAATGTGGATTTGTCGTAACGTAAGAGCCCTAACTCCAGCAATCCCTTTTTTAAATTCCACGTATTTATTTATGCGCTCTTGATTTAGACCTTTCCAATATTTAACCAACATTCCCTATAACCCATTTGCACTTACGTATTCTCGACCATCCGAATATTTTATTCTGATTTCATTTACGTCTGCTTTGGACTGATAACCTTGAGCAGCAGCGAGCTTCAACTTGATAATGAAAGGAAATATACAAAAAAAAATAGCAATATAGTGATTAGGGGAAGTGCATGTGTCTAGCGACCACTTTTTTTTTGTTTATTTTGTGAGGCGTTCTAATTTTAGTCGTACAAGGAATAATTCCATTTTACAATACGACTTTCCGTTCTAGTTCCTCGCAGGGCGTTATTCGATGAACAATAAAACGGTCCTTACGGGAAATATCACTACACCTCGAATTCAAATTGTCTCAAGTTTGTAACAAGAATAGGAATTATCCTGTTTTTTCCCTGCAATAATCTATATAACCCAATGCCTTTATATTATTAACATTCAACAAATAATAAGGAAATTGTGTGGAGGCATAACTTATTTGATTATATGGTATTTTATAACTTTATCCCTGACCATCCCTACTAGGGAAAGGGAAACAGATACAAGCAAGCACAGTATGAAGAGAAGTAATCGTCGATGAAACTGACCACAGGAAATTTACAACTGCCCATTCAAAAACACTCGTATGTATTTACAAAACTTCATCGCAGAAACAGGGGAATAAAATAAGGAGCGCCGTTTGGTCTGGCTAGAGAAAACAAAATTATGCAAATTGTAATACAGTAGGACTAAAATTCACCAGGAAATGGAAAACAGTTTATACCGTTATTCAATGTGCCACGTCACCCAAATGACTGTTTAAAATGAGTTGGGCCCCGCAAAGTGATTCGTGACCCGCGCAATTACCAACTTCTTGTGCCCGTGGGTCCACCCATGGCGGTCGCCGGAGTAGTTGTACCGTGGCCAGTCCTATGATGAGGCGTGGATTTCAGAATCACCTAATCCCCACGACTCAGACCGCCTCCCTGACGTGAACCGCATCATCCCGCCCAAACCGGGTGGTTCACTCTCCGATACGCTGTTTCTTGGGATCGCCTCCGCCAATGATGCCCCCTTACGGCTTGCCGTGTTATCGCGCGGGTTTGTGTTCTTGATCTCACTTCTAAAAGCCGAATCCATCGGTTCAAGATCGTACTTCTGGACAGGTTTTTCTTTGCGATTGGACCGGAAAATAGCCCGGAAACTTTCCAAGAACCCGTATTTCCGCCTTCCGGTCCTGGCCGGCTTTTCCTGCACGGTGGCTGTTTCAGAGGAAGACCTTTGGCCATTTCTAAACCGGCGATTCCGATCCCTCTTGGACTTCACTCTTCCCATACAGGACACCTTGGGTGACGACGGTTCGATCACCGCCGATCCCGATTTTCCAACGGACGCACTCCGTTTCGGGAACAATCTTGCGTTGCCCGGCTTGTGGCTTCGGCGGTTCTTGGCGTCCACGTATACGGACGTCTTCTGAGGCTTGGGCAATCCGATGATGGAAGCCTTGGACGTAAAACTCGCAGAGAAACGCTGAGAATTGGAGTTGGGATTGGGGTTCAAGTTGGTGGAATTGGAGTTGCCCTTGGTGGATTCCTTTCGCTCATAGACAGCGTTCCGGTCCCACCAATCGTACTCCTCGTCCCTAGAGAGCCAGATTGATTCGGGCGGCGAATCAGGGTTGCGCTGAGCTTGATCCGCTTCGCCGGAGGGGTCATCATGGTCGGCGAGGGTCTCGCAGGCTATTTTGTGGTCGCAGCTGGATCCGCCAGCACATGCTGAAACGAGTGTTTCTAAATCCACCTGTGGCATCGTAGTTTGGGAACACACCAGAATGGAAAGTTGGGAATTCGGAAAGGAGCAAGGAAGGGGAAAATATCTAGAGAGGTTTAAAGAAGGGAAATTGATGAACGGGGAGGCTTTGAAATTGGAATGGGGGAGTGAGAGGACGAGAGAGAAATATATTGTACTAATATGGAGGGAGGCATTTCAATTTGTTTGACTCGTGCTTTCCCGGTGCTTTTGTCTCTTATGATTTCCCATCTGTCCCCCTACCACGCTCTGATTCGGATTCTAGAATGTGTAAAAGTTAATTCTTACACAAATGTGTGCCATAATTATTAACCAGAATACTTCTTTTGTTTCTTGAACCAGACTAAGTAAAGTTCTTTTCTTTCTGTTTTTCTTTACAAAAAGTGACAGCCAACGCAAAACTACTGGTACAAAGAAGCAGTAAAATGGACTCAACTTTTACATAAAAATGTGACGGGTTAGCATTTTATCAATTTATTTTAAATTATTTTTTTAATTATTAATATTATTATTTATTTTATGTAAATATTATTTTAAATATTCTTATTATCAAATACTAATAAAAATAATTATTTATTTATTAGTATGTGTTAAAATATTATAATTAATTAATATTATATTAATATTTATTTAAATTTATAGTTATAAAATTTGATATTTTATTATAAAAATTAAGAATTTTTTAGATTATAACATTAACAATTTTTTTATTAGTATTTTAAAAATTTATTTTTTTAAATATTAAAAATTTAAAAAAAAATGTGACAGGCTATCTAGCCCGCGGGCTAACCTGCAATTAAGAAGGGGCGAAATCGGGTTGACATTTTATCGACCTATGCAACCGGTCCTCTCCCAAGTCCCAGGTTGCGACGGGTAACTTGTAACCTCACCTTTATACATAAGTACTGCATCCATAGTTCTTTGATACACCCTCTATTTAACTAATTTTAATTTAAAGATATAAAAAAATTATTTTAAAATATTATTTATATTTATTTTTTAAATTAATTTATCTAATTTATAAATTGACATCTAATAATCTAATAATATTTAAAATATACTATAATTAAATTATTTATTTAATTTTTTTAATATTTCTAAAATTAATCAATTTAGTTTTAACACATATATATAGAGCCAGGGGAATTTGGGGTTTAAGATTGTAACATTCTAATTAACTACCACATAGCGTACTCTCAATGTCTTGCTTGGCGAGGCCAGCCTTTGGCTTTTCAACCCCTTCGTTAGAAAAATTAATGCTATAAGCAGTAATACGAGTTAACTTGCCAAATACAAGCTGAGTCATAACAGGTTGGGTTGGAGGAGAGTTGATATTTTACTAAGTCTAACCGGCCAACTTTTATACCATTCTGATTACATATTACCATTCTTTTGTTTCCCTTACCATTCTAGAAGGTTTTCTTATTCACAACAAACATTCACAATTTTCTTTTTTATACCCATCGAAAACACATTCTTTTTTTTTTTTTCACTAAACACATCGCTAAGGGAACAAAGTGAATAAGAAGACCTTCTGATTACAGATTTCTGATATATAGGCTATAGTTTTTCATTACAGATTACAAGTGATATGGGTCATCGAGACATTTTAAATTGATGCAGATCAAGATCGACAAAGACAATTCACAACTAGCAGACAGCAACCAACAACAAAAATTCGCAGAGAGTAAAGTTAACAAAGAGTAGATTTCCCAGATCAGCAACCAACAGATGAATCACTTCAACTCTTCAGATCAGATGTAGTTCGCAAAGAGTAAAGTTCCCAGACACATACTTTGAAGATCCGGATTGAGAACAACCTGGCGGCAACCGGCAACCGGCGACTAAGGAGATTGATGACCTCGCGTTGGAGACGACGAACCCTACCGATGAGACAGAGACTGAGACTGAGAAGACCACCGCTAGCGACGACTGAGAGGCTGAGTGAGAACAACCTGACGGGTGGCGGCAACCAAGGAGATCGATGACCTCACGCAGTCGAGCTGGAGAAGACGAGCCCTACCGAGGCTGAAGAGACCAGTCTTACCGACGACTGAGAAGCTCAGATGACGGGTGCCGGCGAGGTGGCAACCAAGACAGAGAAGGAGACGAGACGAGAGTCTGAGTCTAAGGAGGCGAGGGACCGAGGGTGAGGGCGGCCGTGATGCGAGCAACAGAGCGAGTACTGAGAGTGAGAGAGAACGTGAGGAGTGAGATCGAGACTGAAAAAGCTATCAACCTGATAGATTAGTCCTCCGCGAGTGTGGGTCACTGATTTAACAATCTAACCTGTCATTGATTTAACAATCTAACCTGTCATTTTTTTCTTTTTTTTTATACCTATTTTATCAGCTCTACTTTCAGCTGATAACTTACTCTACCATTAAGGCATGTAGTAGTGATTATCAGTACATCTAACCAATGGCATAACCTATGGAGAGTTGAAAAAATACGCAAGTTTATGTCACACTAGGATTGAATAAAGGACATGTTTGAAAATATTATAAACATGATTTTAAAAAAATTGTTAGCCTAAATTTTAATTTAAAAAATTTAAAATAAATAGTTTTATTTATCTAAAAAAAAATTTGAGTCAAATTATAGGTTAAAATTAAGATTTTAGATAAACTATAAGGAATAATTTATTAAATAGTAAAAAAAAATATGGACTATCCAATTACTATTTTACTCTTATTTTCTCTCTCTCTCCTCTCTCCCCTCTTTCTCTCGTTGCCCATCGAAGCTTTGTTGAAAAGGCTCCAGTTTCACTGTCGCTACTTAGTCTCCACCTTCTCCTCCATTTGGCAGCCGACGTCGCCCTCTACTGCCGTTAGATCTGATCACCGTCACTATTTGGGGTTAACGTCTCTCCGTGGTCGCCCTCTGTCCCCTCGTTAGTGTCCTCGCCCTCATCGCTGTCCTCGCCTCCGCCCGTCGTCTCTACTTTGCCGTCTTCCTCCGTCATAGTGAGAGAAAGAAAAGAAATGAGGATGAACAATGGAACATTTGTGAGGCTATTTCTTTTTTTTATATCATACATTTTTTAATAATTTATCAATTACAAAAGTCTTTCTGCTAATAACTATCAAAACACTCATATTTTTAAAACTATTTTTTTTCATAAACTCTTCTACAAAAGTTTTTTTTCTAAAAACTATCCAAATTTTTTTTTATAAACCTTTTTCTAAAAGTCTATCTAAATACACATAAATTATAGTTATAATTTTGATTTTGTGAAATTATCTGGTCAGAGTCAACACTGAGTTCCAATTTATTTATTGGCATGTTTTATTTTTAATTAAAAATAAAATGAGGAAAATTGCTTCAATATTGGACTCTTCAAACATGAAAAATATAACAATAAATTATTGGAATAATAAGAAAATAATTAAAAGCGTTGGGTATTAGAAATATAAGCTGCTGTGTTAGAATTAGAAATAGCAACAAAAGTTAGGCAAGAGCATGTGTTATGTCTCATAATGAGGCCTATTATTTGGAGACATCCGGCGCACTCCCGGAATTATTGCTTATAGTTATTATTATAACTAACGGGCATCATATTTCGAGTTTGAGACACACATGACATTGCACAGAATTACATGAATGCAAGCCTTGCTTTTGTTCTCCCTCTTCATGATTATCTCAATTTTCTTTATGGAAAATATAATTATCGTGTTTTTATCAGTAATTTAAATGTTGATTTTAAGTGAATGCGAAGAATATGCAACGAAACAGGCTTTTCTGTCTTTGAGACCAACATCCTAATTCTTTAATTTGCTTTAATTTATTTCATCGATCAGATAAAGGTTTTTCCACCCAAAATCCTAATTCTAATTAAAATCAATTCTTGAGTAAGGTACGACCTCTGGGATCCCCCGCGGCCAAACAGAGGTTAGTTTCTAGAAGCTTAAGCAGGGAATGAAAGGATTAGTTAGGGCTTGGGCAGACGATTGCGTGTTTCTGTACTTTATTAGTATTATAAAGATGCTAAGTCTGGAAGAATCGGATGAGTCGTTGGGGTCAAAATCCACTTGAACTAATTCTAATCTTAATTATTCATCGCCTGTCAGCCATTAAGGCTAAACCCCGGGGAGTTCAGGTCTAATAGCGAGCATTTATGTTTATATTTTTTGAAATAAAAATAACAAATACTTTTAAAATAATAAGGAGATTGTGTGTCTGCATTCCTTTGAAGATCATAATTGTAAACGTTCTTAAGTTTTAATTTTGGAGAATTTAACTTCATGGGTGATTTATTGGAAGCGCAGGCGAAATATTTTCTTTTTAATAACATCTGTATATCCAATAAATATATCTGGAGTCATGTTTGTGATGAAGAGGGTGAGCTAAAAGCCGCCGCCACGAAAAGAAAGAGAAAAGGTGGGAGGTGGGAGGCGCTTGGACAGGGGAAGAAGGTTCGTAAAATTGGATTAATTCATAGATGATGAGCTTCTAGAAGCGTTTTCCATTAAACGTTCAGTGTGCCCAGACTTGCCTTCATTCACACTGTTTAAGCTTCTTTAAAGGCCTACAGTTTTAGTAGGCCTTTAAAACAAAAAGCTTTCAAACCGTAAATCTTAAAAAAGAATCTTGTATACAAGCTGCCCAACCTTCAAATTTTTCTTTCAACTCAACCTTATGGCCATCTGATTAGAGCCTCACCTAGCGTATTTCAACCATTTCACCTGCCTTCTTACCCTATCTTTCTACGCTCTCGCTTCTTTGTCGGCGAGTTCATACCTCTATAGACGGTTACACTCGGAAAGAAACTTCACTGGATGCATTATGTCGGGCAAAAGGAGGCGTATGATGATGAAATCGTAAGTTCCCTTCGGCGTACAATAAAAATGAATTTCGCATAATATATCGTTTAAATTAGGGATCACTGTTGCCATTGAGGGCACACCCTTTACTCTCCCTGTTTATTTCTTGTTATTGTGTCTAGATTTTAAAGAAACTAGTTTGTGGCTAACTCCATATTGGTTGTTTGCCTTGTGAGCGTAAATGGTATATATAGGGTTTTCTTGCCGATATCATTCTCAGCTTCTTAATGAGTTGCTTTAATTTGGTATATCGAGAATTGGGCTACTATAACCATGTCTCGTGTCTCTAATTATCCACTCCTGTGGTGCCTTTCTCTAAGACATTGAGAAGGACGGGTTTAGCTTAGCGTGTATACCGCGTGATTTTTAATAAATTTTTCCAGTGTTTAGATTAGTTTTTACAGAATAGTTTTTAAAAATAATAATAAAAATGGTTAGTCAAGAATAGCTTCTTAAAAAATAAAAAAAAATTGGCTTCATGAAAAACTATGATTTTAGACTTAAAACCATAGTTTTAGCATAGATAATTGATTATTGAATCTTATGAGATGTTTGGATAGTTTTCTTTTTAAAACCATGATTTTCTCTCTAAAATTATGGTTTTAATAAGTATCCAAACACACTCTAGTTTCACTAGTCCGTAGTTTGTGTTTGGATGGATGATGTAACGCACACTCACTACTCAATGGAAACAGATCTGATTTTAGGAGGGGAAATAGAAACAGAGAAAGGAGAGGGAGAGACCGAACTGAATCGAGGGAGGAATTAGAACTGAACCTGAGGCGGAAGAGAGACAGATTCTAGGGAGGGAGTGAGAGAATCTGAAGAGGGAGAAGAGATCTCATAATGCTCAAAATATTCATTCATCAAGTCTGAAAAATACCATTGCTCAGAACTCCTATTTATAGACTAATTTCCTTACCCATGAAGAAAGCTAATCCAACTTGCAAATAAGAACAAAAAGTAAACAAGTTACAAATAAACTTGCAAGGAAAACAAAATAGAATAATAACACTTGCTAAAATCTAATAAAATAATACTAGTTGTCCCATCAACTTACTAAACACCCATTAAGCCCAAAATCTATTCTAAAGCCCCATCATAAATTTTAGAGAAGCACGTTAGTCAGCTTTTGACAAAATTTAATTTCTTTTTAACATCTATTTTCCAAAAATTAATCTAAACACACTGTGTTAGTTTAATTCCAGATTTCGTATATTTGGATGATGATGGACCATGGCCAATTCTAATATTAGTCTCTAGATGTGTCTAATTTTCCTGTAGACGCATGGAACTGGCTATGGCTGCGTTCCTGATGGTGTTGATATTGTATATCCAACATTACAAGTACTGATAGGCGATACTATGCAATTTGTTCAAATGTCTAGGCTTTTTTCTCTTCCTTGTTCTTTTGCTGGGATAAATTACTGTTTGAGTCGTAAGTTCTTGTTATCCCAACTATCTTAATCTTGAACTCGTAACTAGCATTCAATTTTTTTTTATTTAGGTTAACTGATTCAGTCACAAACAACAGAAGAACGGCAATTAAGGTGAAAAAGATAGCACTGGAGCTGCAAACCTGGTCTGATCTTCCTGAAGAGCTCTTAGAATTGATTTTGCCCCCTTTGACCTTAGTAGATAATGTCCGTGCTTCTGCTGTTTGCAAGAGATGGCATTCTTCTACCTCGGTAGTACGTGTTGTAAACCAATCACCATGGCTTATGTACTTTCCGAAATTCGGTAACTGGTATGAATTCTATGACCCGGTTCACCGCAAGACCTAGTCCCGGGAGTTCACAGGGTTAGCTGGCTCCAGACTGTGTTATACAAAAGATGGTTGGTTGCTGCTACACCGGCCCCAATCTGCCCGGTAATTCTTCTTTAATCCTTTTACTCGAGAGTTGATTAAACCGCCTAAATGTGAGCTGACATGCCGGATAGTTGCCTGCTTTTGTGCTCCTACATCTCCCTGTTGTGTTGTGCTTACTATTAAGCATGTTTCTCCCCTTGCTGGGGCTACTAGCATATGTCGTCCTGGAGCCTCAAAATGGGCGATTGTTAACTACCAAAATGGCCGCAGAATTGGCTGTGTTGTATTTTGTAATGGGCTGTTTTACTGCATGAGTTTCTCAGGATGGCTAGGGGTGTTTTACCCAGTTGAATGTGTGTGGAACGCTCTCCCTTTACCTCCACCCAAATGCCCAAAGGCTTTTTTTGCCAAGAAACGGTGGAAGGGAACATTCATGACAGAGCATGAAAGAGATATATTAGTAATTCATGCGTGTTCCGGTGAAAATCCCATTATTTTTAAGTTAGATCAGAAAGTGATGGAATGGAAAAAGATGGATACACTCGGGGGAGCAACTGTTTTTGCTAGTTTCTTGTCATGTTATTTAGGGACTAACCTTCCTGGAATAATGAGATACAGTATCTACTTCTCTAAAGTTTGATTATATGGAAAGCGTTGCATATCATACTCCCTTGACGACTGTAGATACTATCCTCGCAAGCTGTGCCATGATTGGGGAGAACAAGAACATTTTGAGAATATATGGATTCAACCACCAAAGAACTTTTCAGCCTTCGCGGATGAGTCTTAGCAAAACAAGGAAGCTTGTGCAAAATCAGTAACTTATCCAGTTCACTTTTTTATATGATTTAAGCATACATTATAAACATGCTGGATATATGTTTGATATATCTTTTTGTCATGAATCCAAAATGTTACCTTGAAATACTGGATCCATTAACAGTATTGTGACTGCAGTTATTTATCGTCGCAATGTCTCATTCAATCCAGTGGAAGAAGGGCAGTTGTGAAAATGTCCAAAACTATTATTACAGGAAGCTTGCGTAACAAGCGGCTTATATTTTTCATTTCTCTCAAAATCAAATTCCATTCCACGGCACACTGGCCCTCGTCCCTGTCCCTTTAGCTGAAAGTTGAAGTTTGTGGAAGCAGGGTTAACTGTTAAAAACACTCCTCGTTGCCAACCAATTTTCTGTCGACATGGCACATGATGCACCTTTACAACCACATTTCAATAATTAACAAATCAATCTCAAAATTCGTATCAGAATCTCTTTCAGCACCAGATTCGATGTCCAGCACGGCTTCCATCACTACAACAGGAGTCAACATGTTACTAGATGGATTCTCAACTAAGCATTTATAGCTTGACAAGCACATATCTACTTGTTTTGATATGTCCTTTCTTTCTTATTTCTTTCCTTTTTTTTAAAAGCTATTTTTTGGTATCAGCGTATCTATTTTGTAACATCTTGCGAAAGGGACATCAGTCCTTGGGCCCCCTTGAAACATGACAAACAAGTATATGAGAAAACGGAAAATGAGCTCAAGCTAGCCAGTATAAATGTATAATCTATGATAATCTATACCAAAATAACCGAAACCAACTTCGACAGCGTAGCTGCCATACACTGTCGCTAACTCAACTCTAAATCTCTAATGTCCCCCTTCTTTGCCGTTTTCCAAAAGATACAGAGGGCCTCGAAGCATCAGACAATCTTACCTTACCTCACAGGAACGAGTGTTTGAATTCTCCATTTGCAAGATGACAAAGCTTATTGTAACTAAAGGTATCTGCACACAGACCCAAATAAAATGTTGGTTCGATAAGATGAAGGAAAATTTTTAGGATGAGAAAAGAAGAATAATTGCTCATACATATGCTCAATAGAGGAGATTTAAGTTCTCGACTATAGTAACTACGGAAACCTGTTATATTTGATTAAGGGTACGAATATATATAGTGTCCAATTATGAGTAAAAACAACATGAAGATGCTCTGATCCTATGATGGAACCTAACTTTGGGGTAAATGCTTAAGTGGGTCTGCACCAACAGAATCAATGGATCATAGTAAATTAATACCCACCAACTGCTTCCAAACAGTATTTGAAAATGTTAAGGTGCAAAATGACTGACTAAGTCAGACATGGGTTGCTGAGGCCCGAATTTACTGTGTACATTAGGGGGCAAAATGATCAGCGAACCTGCAATCCCACCTAATGTCTGAAATTTAAAAGATAACCAGCCAATCCTGTACTACTATCGTTTTACCCCCAGTAGTAACCCTCCAAAAATACCGAACCATTTCAAGCTTCATTTGAATATGAGCAATCTTCTTTTCCACCATTTAAATTTCTAAAAAGGTTAATGATTGGGTTAAGCAGAAATAAACTTACAGTTCATGAATGAAATGAAAGGGGGGGGGGGGGGAAGTAATGCAAAACATCTCTTGTGACATTTGATAAAGGATTAAAAGACGATAATTATTATTAAATAAGGATAATATAGATATAATAGATATTATATATTTCAACTTTTGTGTTAAAAAAAAAAAGATTACATTTCCCATGTGTTTATCAAACAAGGGTGTTCATCTAATTTATAAGATTTATGCTTTTGGTTAATTCTTCCATCAAGGTTGATTTGCCATAGTCCAAGCTTCTTATGGTCCTAAGTTAACTAAGTAAAAGACGACAATGCCATTGCATATTTCAACAACCGATATCAATATGTCAATGATCAATGAATATAATAAAATCAATAATATGTTACACTATTAATAAACTAAACTTATTCTTTGAATTCCATATAAAGTACCAAGGAAAAAAATCGAACAAGGCATGCGAAAACACGTCTAATTATTACTGTAAACGTGTACAATAGTCGTGGGAAGAAAATAATACCAGTGATAGATCCAGCACGAATGGATCTATCACTGTCAGCTATGCCAATAACTTCAACAAAATTCGCAAGAGCACCCGGGAGCAAGCCCTTTACAACTATCTGTTTCTCATCAGTTGATTTTCCAATTATTCCTCCAGCATCAGATCGAACAACTTAACTTGCACAACAGCCCTTACCCTCCTCCGTCCAACATATGACCGTAGCATTTCTCCATTGACAAAGACTGCAGGATTTGAAGTATCCATATTCTACAGAAGACACAACAAAAATAAATTGTTTTACTAAACTGACAAAGACTGCACAAATGCTTATTTTAGTGCTGTTTCTGTGCTATAAATATGTAAAGAGATCGCATTTTGCTATAAAATTTAGCAATTCCCAAATGCATGGTCATAACTTAGAGCCATAATATTTAGGTTATGAGCACTCAATCTGGAACATCCTTTGTAAGAATGACGAATGATTTGTTCATTGTTTTCATTCACTCACAAGGAAAATCGCGATGAAATGGCTCTCAATTGTTTTGTTCAAACGATATGCACGATCAGTTGAGCACAATAGAGAGAAAAATGACAATATAGAGACATTGTTAAGGGCATTCATAACTGACGATTATTATCACCATGAGAACCTCCGAACCTGAAGTTTATTTTAGAAACCCAAAAAATCTTCAATCATTAGGAACATCCAGAAGGAAATTTAAGATCGAAAGCACCCAAGGAATAATTTCCAGGCCTAAGAAATATCGCTTGACTAAGGTGACTACTTAAAAGAATTTCTAGCTCCATCCTTCAAGTTCAAGTCAAGACTCTTGAATCCATCCCAACAGGAAATTTCATTAAAATTCCCAGTCATCCGACAGGATCATATACTTGCAAGGACTAGGTGATGCACTCCTGTAATTGAGAAGAAACTAAAGCTGTAAAGCAATGAAAAGTCCATGGAAATGGAAATGAAGGTCCTAGAGAGCAGCTATATTATATATATCCCTTTCCAATTCGAATATAACGGCAAAACCACATAATGTTCCGTAATCACAAAGACACGACCACAATTCTGTTCATCAACTGCAACAAGCACAAAAGCGAACGCCGCTTGCGATAAGGCATTTTTATAGCTATAACCATAAAACTCAAGAAAGCGTGTAAGAGATAGAAACTGGACACCCATTTTCATAAAACGGATGGAGAAAAATGCGAGGAAAATTGGTTATAGAGCCGGAAAATAGACATGAATAGCGTTTATTCGTACATCAAGTGACAGAAGATGCATCCAAGATGAACTGGAATTATTCTCCCCTGATTCAGAAGCAAATCACTGTGAAACAAAGCGCCAAGGTAGTGGTAGTAAGCTTCCTGGCTGGGTTAAATCCTCAAAGGCGTATGCCCCAAGCCCAAGGATGGTACATGAAATTGTTTTGAAATCATTAAAATTTAACCATAGTTTTTTTAATTTATAAAAATTAAGTTACAAAAAATTTCCAAAACTCTTTTTGTTGAACAAACACGTTTTAATCAATTTTTTTTAATATTGACATTAAAATAAAAAATAGTTAATAATCGTTGTTTAATCCATGAGAAAAAAAAGTAATTAAGTTTATATATATTTAATTTTAATACTTGATCATTTTTAATAAGTGACTTTTAGAGTTGAAAATAAGTTAAAAGCATTAACAACATGAGTTAATGACAAAATTAAGCAATGTATGAACAAAATTCAATTGTCTTTATCTAAAATCAAAAGTGATATGTTGGAAAAAAAATAAAAATAAAAAGTGATTTATTCAGTGTATATATTTTTTTTCATTTAATTTTAAGCATTTAATCTTGACATTTTTTTATTAAAAAAAGGGGATTTTTAAAAAAAATATTAATTAAATTTTAAAATTTTAAATTAAGAATTACTATAAAAATGTATTGTTATTTATTTTATAAGAATAGTTAATAATTTATAAAATATAATAAATAAATTGATTTAAAATTTTAAAATTTAAGTGACTTAAAAATAGTTTTTTGACATTGTTTGGTTATGGAAACTGGAGGTTTGGAACACCGTAAAACCGTCATGCCACGAATATGGTGGTAGAAGAGAGCATTGCCATCTAATTTTCGCAAATACCTGAAATTAAACGTCCCAACTCCCAACTGCAACGGAAGCTTCGCGCGCTTCTTTCTTCTGAACGCAAAAGAATGTCCTCGGTTCTCACAAACCCATCGCTTAATGCATCCCCATTCCGTTCTTCAACCCAAAGCCTAAAACTGAGACCCATATCCCCCCTTTTCTCCATTCAACGTTTCCCTAGACTCCCCCAACTTCGAGTTTCCCTTACAATCCATAACTCCACCAATCGTCCTTCCATTATTCCTTCAAAGGGCAAAGCTTCCAATACTCTCTCACTTCCTAAGACACTTCACTTCCTCAAACCCTGGCTTCTCTCTCAGCATAAAACCGTTCTCTTGGGCTGGCTCTGCAGCGTCATATCTGTTTACTCCCTCTCCAAAATCGTTTCTAAAGTCGGGAATGTTTCTGCTACTATCAGCAGCATTGACGCTATCAAGTTGCGAGACGAAGGTTTAGCATTGGGGGGTTTGGTGATTGCCCGGTTGGTTGCAAGTTATGGGCAACAAGCCTTTTTATGGGAAGCTGCACTGAATGCAGTATATAAGCTTAGGGTTCACGTTTTCGACAGGATTTTGCAGAGAGAATTGGGATATTTTGAAGGCAAGGATGGTGTTTCATCCGGGGACATTGCGTATCGGATCACTGCGGAAGCTTCGGATATTGCTGATACTATATATGCTCTGCTCAATGTGGGTAACTGTCTTTTTGAAGATCTCTTTCGACTTTCAATGTACACCCTTGGTGTTTGAAATTACGAGTTATCAAGATTATTTAGAACTTTTTTGGGGTCAAATAGGACCCATTTAGTTGTCAGGCCCATTCCTTTTAACCTAAAATTTGCCAATGTATCAATGACTGGGCACAGAATATCTCTTTTCTGGTCGTGGAACAATTCTCCTCCATGTAGGCGCCTGCAACTTATTTCATTGCGTTCGCATTTTCATGACAGTTGCAGCAGTCAATATTCTAGCCGATATATGCTTATGAAACTTTGGGAGCTTCAGGGATCCTCTGCATGTAGCCTCAAGTATTCTATTCATTTCTCCTCTCACTTTTCTCCTGTATTCACTAATAATAACCTCTTTTGTGTCGCAGACCATAATTCCCAGCACTCTGCAGCTATCTGCTTTGATGATGCGAATGTTGGTGATCAGTCCTGTCCTATCTTTGATTTCAGCTGTGGTGAGTTAGGAGCTATTCTGTGGGATCATATAACTTGACTGGCGGTAGAAATCTTGTTTTTGATTGGTGAGGGTAAATTTAATCTTGGTAAATTGTTATCAAATTGCAGGTTATTCCTTGTATGGCACTTGTTGTGGCCTTTCTTGGTCAGAAACTTCGTTCAATATCTAGAAAGGCTCAACTTAGCATTGCCACTCTCTCGGCATATCTAAATGAGGTAGATTTGTGTGACTGGTCATCTTCATTTTACTATCAGACAAAGTTTTATATTATCTCTTGTTTGCAAATCCTATCGTTCCATTTGAATATACTATGAAGTGGCACCACAATACAAAGCCACAGTTATTGCCCGTTAGCTGATATCTCAATTTTGCCTCAGGTCCTTCCTGCAATTCTTTTTGTGAAAGCAAACAATGCAGAACTGTGTGAGAGTAGCAGGTTTAAGAGGCTGGTTAGGATTGACTTTTATGAACGCCTGAACAAGAAGAGGATGAAGGCAGTTATTCCTCTGATTATACAAGCTATTTATTTTGGAGCGCTATCTATACTCTGTGCTGGTTCAATAGTGGTTTCAAGAGGATCATTCAATGGCTGTAACCTAGTTTCGTTTGTGACATCGTTGCTCTTTTTGATTGAACCAATCCAGGTAGCGTTATCTATTGAGACCTAGGTGCCTTTTCCCTCTATCATATTTGTTTGCTCCGACCATCTGTTTTTTCCTTTCTCCTCCATAGATTTAGGATTTACTTTTCCTAGCCCTGCAAAAACCTTTCTAGTTGAAATTAGACATTGACGTTATTATGACCATCTGCATATCTTGCCATTAAATTTCATTTGCAAGCTCTTTTCTTTTCCTTTTTAAAGGTCATAATTAGTTTAACATTTTTCTCTGTTTACTTTTTTTAGGGCTAATTATTATTTGCATTTCTATCATGGTTCAGCCTTTGAAGAGCTGTCTTAATTATTATTCTGAAAATAAAGAATCACGCAGGATGTGGGAAAGGCATACAATGAATTGAGGCAGGGAGAACCAGCTATTGAACGCTTGTTTGATCTGACCAGGTTCACAGATAAGGTACCTTTACGATATCTAACCATGACACTTCTAAATTTGAAAGAGCATTCTGCTTAAAGTTGATTATGGTCTTGATGGGTTTCTTGTTGAGCAAAAGATTAGGTTATGTGATTTAATTGTCAATTAGGATAATCCATTTCACTTTGGTAAAAAATGCATTTATTCTGCATTATAATTTATAGGTGGTTGAGAAACCAGATGCTGTTGATTTAGACTCTGTTAGAGGGGAGATAAAGTTTTGTAATGTCTCATTTAAGTACAGTGAAGAAATGTCACTTGTTCTGAATGGACTGAACCTTCACATTGGAGCTGGAGAGATAGTTGCTCTTGTTGGTCCCTCTGGTGGAGGGAAAACAACACTCATAAAGCTGTTTCTTCGTCTTTATGATCCAGTATCTGGTTAGTCATCTGAAGAGATATAATTACTTATATTTATATTTCTACTAAATCACTGTATTAGCTTACATACTTCCATGTGGGCTCAATATTTTGGTCATATATACCTAAAGGTTTTACAATCATTATTCATTAGTTATTATTCTGTTCAAGGGCATTTGGTTGTATTTTCATGCTTGCAGGCTGTATACTTATTGATAATCATGACATCCAAAGCATTCGGTTGCAAAGCTTGAGAAGACATGTTAGTCTTGTTTCTCAGGATATAGTAAGTGACTCAAGTTCTTATATTCCTTTACTATGCGTTTCTGTTCTAAAAGTTGTGCATTTGGTACCTGCTGTGCTGAACCGTTATTTACACCTTCACTTGTCAAACTATTTTTGAGAAGCATTAGCTTATCATTTCTTTCCTAGAATATTTATTAGCCGATCTTTTGATAAGTGTTTGTTGTCAGTGTTTTTTTTTTAATTTAACTCATTTTAATTTTTCCAGTCATGATACTAGCAGGAATTAGGTCTAGGATCTAGTGGTAGTTCCATTGTGATTTTTTTATAGATTGTCAGTATCATGTTAATTTCTTATCAATGTTAATTCTTTACTAGCCCACCTTGTGGGATAAGCCTTGTTGTTGTTGTTAATTCTTTACTGGTTCATAGCTTACATTTGAGTGGCAGTATTTCTTTGACATCTATGTGGTTTTCTCTATAATGCATGCGTATACTTTAGACACTTTTTTCAGGAACAGTTGCTGAAAACATTGGTTATAAGGATCTTACAGCAGAAATTGACATGGAGAGGGTAAAACACGCAGCACAAACTGCTAATGCTGATGAATTTATAAGAAAACTTCCTGAAGGATATAATACCAATATTGGACCAAGGGGCTCTACTTTAAGTGGAGGACAAAGGCAAAGGTTTAGTATTGAATTCCATTATGTTCCATTTTCAAACACCAAGTCTTGTCTTCTTCTTTAAAAAGGTTTCTAACACTAAATGGGATATGTTGGCTGTTTGTGAAACTTCAGCACTGACTTATTTCCAAGTTAACTGAAATTTACAGGCTAGCAATTGCCAGGGCAATATATCAGAATTCTTCTGTGTTAATACTGGATGAGGCAACTTCTGCTTTAGATAGCAAATCTGAATTATTGGTGAGACAAGCTATAAAGCGATTGATGAAAAATCACACAGTAAGAAAACCCCTTTTCTGTCTGATGTGATGATTTCCTGGGAATTCTGACAAAGATATGGGCACTGGCCTTTCTGTTCTTTTTTCTCGCTTTGAATGCGATTCAAGTATTTAGTGTTGAGCTATTATGTGATCTTATGTTAATAGGTGCTGATAATTGCCCATCGCATGGAAACGGTTCGGATGGCTAAACGAGTATTCCTCTTGGATAAGGGGAAGCTAGAAGAGTTGCCTCGTTCTGCTATATTGGGTGGTCACAAGGACTCGTTGTTATCATCTGGTTTGGTTATTTGAATATTTCTTGTACAGGAGACACCTTCACATCCTAGTCCAGTGTTTTATATCAATGGATCTGCGGGGACTATGAACATTCTTATTTATCCACATTTATTTCCAATAAAAGGTTCAAAATTTGAAGCATTTGTGGATTGGAAAACTTAACATGCCAGTCAATGCGTGCCAACAACTGTTACATTGAGGAGCTGGTAAATGCGTGCCAAAATGTTATGAACATTGCTAATTGAAAATGGATCTAAACCCGTGTAATTTTCTTTTAGGGATCATTATTGGGGATCGCCACGAAAATATCAATGACCATTACACAAAAGGATTTATTTGGGAACCCAATGTTTGCGAGCTAATCTATCAATGAGAAAGAGAAGTGACAGTAAAGCCAATCCATAAGCAAGCTGTTTCCTAAGATTCTTCCACGGTGGTTGGGGGAAGGCTATTTCTCTCTTAATTTCTTGGTTATGGCAAAGACAGCTCCTGCCATAGCCACAACTATGCCTGAAATTATAATGGCAGATTTTATTTTGTGTAAGGTGTCTTCCTTTTCCTTTTGCATTTTCTTCTCTTTGATCTCCGCTTGTTCCTGCACAACACACCAGAAAAGGGAACGTATAGTTTATTGAAACAGGTCGAATTTGGTGAGTTCTGTTTTTTTAATTGATAGTTGAAAGAATGAAGATTCAAACTTAAAGGTACCTTATTTTCTTTAGAGATAGCAACCTCAGATGATATGGGATCAACTTGAACCTGATTGTTACTCCCAGGATTCAATGTCCCATCAACGTCTGCATGAGGGAATTTTGACTCCTCTCGAACTTCATCAATGCTGTCTCTGGTTGCCATTTTCTTGTGACCTTGAAGCTCTCAACTTTGTTCTTGTTGGCTAAGGGAAGATGAGAAGAATAGGGAGAGGAGAGGAAAAAAGACAAGGAGGAAAAAAGAAAGAACTCGGAATCATCATTCTTAGTATACACGTGCCTGTGTCCCAAATGCTGAGATCGTTAAAATTTCGAGTTCCATGAAATTTTGTTTCTGTT
The DNA here is from genome assembly GCA_037074615.1 of Leucaena leucocephala. Taxonomy (NCBI): domain Eukaryota; kingdom Viridiplantae; phylum Streptophyta; class Magnoliopsida; order Fabales; family Fabaceae; genus Leucaena; species Leucaena leucocephala. The sequence goes on along the minus strand of CM073521.1, from coordinate 6,645,951 downwards.
CTCTAACTTTCCGTAATACTTGTTCCAACTCGCTAAAGTTTAGGACATAGCAATAACAAGAAAAGCAAAGAGAACTGTAACTGGTCTTTATAATTTTTTTTTTTTGCCCACCCGGTTCACCGGAGCTTTGCCCCGACTACATCCGGATCCGACCCACGTCGCGCACCTGGCTGTAGTGGGTGAGTCTCCCAACAGGGATTTTCTGCATTCGCCAAGGCTCAAACTCGAGACCTCGTTTAAGCGATACCGAGCCGCTTACCACTCGGACTAACCCCCGTTGGTAACTGGTCTTTATATGTTTCCTCACGGGTGGGTCACAATTACACTTTAAAAGAGAAGTTTAGATAAGCCCACTATAGCAAATTTATTTAAAAGGCTCCTAAAAAATTCTGAAATTTTATTGCAGTTTAGGGGTCTGAATTAAAATTAATTTTGTGATGTTAAAAGATGAAAATATCCCACTAATAAAAGAAAAAAAATAATAGGGGTATTAACATGACTAATAAGGTCATTAACAAGATGAATAAGAGTATTAACAAAATCCCTATTTATCATATTAAATCACATATTTAACTTATTAATGTCTCTATTATTCTTGTTAATGTTTATATTTATCTTATTAATTTATTTATTGTTATTGTTAAAGCCCATAGTCTTCTTGTTAATATTCATATTTATCTTGTTAATATCTTTATTCATCTTATAAATATTTTTATTGTTATTGTTAATTTTCTTATTCATCTTATTAGTTTTTTTATTCATCTCGTTAATTTTTTATTTTTCTTATTAAAGTTCATATTTTTCTTATTAATATCTATATTTATCTTGTTAAAGTCCTTATTTTTATTTATTTCACTGGTGGGGTATTTTTATCTTTTAGTATTATAAAATTAATTGACTCTAGTGAAGTTTCAAAAAATTTGAGGGCTTTTTAAAATAAATTGCTTCAGTAGTCATTGGATAAAATTTTCCCATTTAAAATCCATTGATTTTGTTCCCTAAAAACAAACGTTATGTCTTCTTAAATATGGGTTTTGACTTTTGAATGATTAACTGTCAATTTATATATGAGCTGGATTGTTTTAGTTTTACATTGATTCGGTTCGTTACAATTCAACCCAATCACGTATGAGGATTAATATAGATGATAAAAAATATAATTATATCTTATAAATACGTGAGTTCGATTTTTATAATTGTTATGAAGACTCTTTTAATAGGCGATCTTATAAGTCCCTTATAAATACTCTCTGGATCCTAGGGTTGTGCCTTATCTTTAGTAGGAGATTAGTGTCGAACTCAATTAAACTTTTTTTGTAACAAAAAAACCCAATCTATTATAATTATTTGTTGGTTAACGTATAAATTTATCTTAAAAGTTTTCATTCAAAAGCGTTGGGTATCTAGAAATTCTTTTTAGTAATGTCATTATGAAAATTTTCAAATCGTATCAATATTGTCTTGACTATTACCTAGAGTTAAAGTTAACTGTTAGTTGACCAATATACATCTACGTTATTTTTTAATTTGAGTTAAGGTATAAATTTATCTCATAAATTTTCATTTAGAAGCTCTGTGTATTTAGAATTTTTTTTTGTTTAATATCACCATCACAATTATCTAGGTTTAGTTTTACCGTTATTTTGGCCAACATTATTAAACTAGTCAGTATACATGTTATTCATTTTATTTTTTCCCCAAATCATATTTATAAACAAAAAAAAATATATATCCCTTCAAACTCTGTTATTATGAAAGGATCACTCTTAACAGACTATAATTTGATAACTTCTCCAAAAATAACATAAATACTCTTATAAGTTATATTCTTATACTATATATTAATATATGTTAGTAATTATTTTAAAAATCAACCTGTCATTTATGTATTTAAAGAATTCTTGTGAATCTTTTTATAGATATTATCTTCTATATTTTTTCTACTATATTTTATCTTAAAAAATATATCAAAATAAAGTATGGTATCAGAAAGTGATAATTTGTTAACAACGTAGTTTGGACAAATATATTTTTATAATTTTTTATTTATAAATTTAATTTAAAAAAAAAGTAAATAGCACGTGGATTGGTCGACTCAATATATTTAATCAAATTAATAATTAAATAAAATTTGGATAATAACTAGGGCAATATTGAATAAAAAAATTTCGGATGCCCAATACTCTTAAATGAAAAATTTTAAGGTAAATTTATATTTTAATTTAAAATAAATAATAATACAGATGATATGCTAGTATATTAATTAACTAATAATTAAATTTAATTTTAGTTAACAGTTAAGATAATAATATTACATTTAAAAAATTATAATGTAATACTGCTTATACAAAAAATAAGGGAAACTTTTGAGATGAATTTACACAGCCTCTCCCCACTTTTTTTTTTCCTTACCTGAAGAATATATTACATCCCGAATCCTATAATTTCACGCGATATCATCACGTGATACAAAAGGAATTCATCCACCCTAGCTATGGTAGTTTAGGTGTGCAGGTCAAATCTGAATATAGTTGGGGTAAAATTTTCGGTGAAAAAAAAAAAAAAGAATTCATCGTCTCAGAAACCTCGTGCGCGAAGAATACTGCATACGCGTAAAAGAAGCTATCTATCGATGTGGGAGCTCTAGTCCGACAAACATGAGCCCAGAGACGAGGCACTATGAACATTCAACAACAGTGCTTGGAAGGGGAAGCGAAGGAGCCTCAACCCTTGAGATTCACAAACTCACCGACGTCATGGAATTATCGCTTAAGGGAGTTATCGAAGCAACGACAGTTCCTCCAAGCTCTCACTCTCTACCGCCACATGCTTCGCTCTGGTTCTTTCCCCAACACCTTCACTTTTCCCTTCGCTTTCAAGTGCTGTGCCGTCCTCTTATTCCCTCTCATGGGTTCCCAACTCCATGCCCATGTCATCAGAACCGGGTGCCAACACGATCCTTATATACGAACTTCTCTCATTTCTATGTATTGCAAATGTAACTTGGTTCAGAATGCACGCAAAGTGTTCGATGAAGTTGGCCCATGGAGGAACTTCACTATTTCTTATAATGCTCTGATATCGGGATACACCTTCACCTCCAAAATTTTGGATGCCCTCGTGGTCTTTAGCCGAATGAGGGAGGAGGGGTTATCTGTTGACCGGGTTACGATGTTGGGCTTGGCTTCAGGATGTACGGTCCCTGCCCATTTGGGCATTGGGATGTGCCTTCACGGTTTTTGCGTCAAGTTTGGGTTGGACGGTGACTTATCTGTGGCAAATTGTTTGCTCACTATGTATGTCAAGTGTGGGGAGGTTGAACATGGCCGACAACTGTTTGATGAAATGACGGAGAAGAATTTGATTACTTGGAATGCGATGATTTCTGGCTATGCACAGAATGGGCTTGCCAGACATGTTTTGGAACTTTACCGTGAGATGAAGTCGATTAATATACGTCCGGACCATGTGACGCTTCTTGGGGTTCTATCTTCTTGTGCCAACCTTGGTGCACAGAGCATTGGTTCTGAAGTAGAACGACAGATAGAGTACTGTGGATTTTGTTCCAATCCGTTTTTAACAAACGCCTTAATCAATATGTATGCTAGGTGTGGGAATTTGATGAAGGCTCGAGCGATTTTTGATCGCATGTCTGAGAAGAGTGTCATTTCATGGACAGCTATAATTGGTGGATATGGAATTCATGGACACGGAGATATCGCACGTAATCTTTTTGATGAGATGGTCAAGTGTGGGATTAGACCTGATGGAACCGCTTTTGTGTCTGTTCTTTCTGCGTGTAGCCACGCAGGATTGACTGAAGAAGGCTTAAAATACTTCGATGCAATGGAGACGAAGTACGGTTTGAGGCCAGGTCTGGAGCATTACTCTTGCTTGGTGGATCTTTTAGGCCGGGCAGGTCGACTGAAGGAAGCCATGGACCTTATAAATTCAATGAAAGTAAAACCTGATGGCGCAGTTTGGGGTGCACTTTTGGGTGCCTGTAAGATTCACAAGAACGTAGAGCTGGCAGAGTTAGCATTTGAACGAGTCATTGAACTGGAGCCTACAAATATAGGTTATTATGTCTTATTATCAAATTTATATTCCGATGCTAAGAACTTGGAGGGGGTCTTGAAAGTCAGAGTCATCATGAGGGAGCGAAAATTGAAGAAGGAGCCAGGGTGTAGCTATGTTGAATATAGAGGAAAAGTACATCTTTTTCTTTCTGGTGGCAAAAGTCATCCTCAAAGTGATGATATATATAAAATGTTGGATAAACTAGAAAGCCTTGTGAAGGAGATTAATCCATCAGCAGAGAATGAAGGGAGAAGGGATGAAGAACTCTTGACTGGCATGGGGGCGCACAGTGAAAAGCTCGCCATTGTATTTGGTCTATTAAACACTAGGCCTGGAACAGAGATTACTGTGATGAAGAATCTGAGAGTGTGTGTGGATTGCCACATATTTATTAAGTTGGTTAGCAAGATTGTGAACCGCAGAATTGTTGTTAGAGATGCCACTCGGTTCCATCATTTTAGTGATGGAGTATGTTCTTGCAGGGACTACTGGTAACACTAGTGCACCGTTTTCAATTGTGATTGCATAGATTGACGTCCCATTGTTGAAGCTAACAGTTGAAGGAGCAATCAGGTTCGGAATGAAAAAGAAAGCCTAAGGGAGGAAGTAAAATTTGAGACTGGAGTGGGAGGAAGCGTGCCCAAGACTTGATGATCAATTACTGCTGAGAGGCTAAAAGCAAAAATGTGTCACGTCTAAATGACTCCAAGTTACAGGTTTTTATGATAACGTATGCTTTGCGAGTTATGAAAAAGTGCCAGTGACTCCAAAATATGAGAGCAGGGATACAGGATCAAATTGTACCATTGACTTGACATTTTTTCCGGATGATTTAAGGGAGCAAATTGAAAAATAGATACTCAATATCATTATATATATATATATATATATATATATATATATATATATATATTTATGCGTGTGTGCGTGTGTGCGTGTGTGATTTATCAACAAATTATGAATTACGTGATTTATTTTAAATTTAATACAATGCACGGAGCCTACAGTTAAATATTTTGATGGTCAATTCTATCATCCTCGTCATCTGTTTTTTGGCTCACTTAAGTTAGGAGCTTGTCAAGTATATTTTGGAGGGGAGCGCATTCCCTCGTCATCATTAATCTGAGCCGTCCGATTGATTTTAAATAGTCCAAATTTAATATAATATAATTTTTATATTTTAAATATTTTTTGTTTTAATAGATACAAAATTTAAAATAAAATAATCTTATAATTGTTACTTTCCTCAAAAATAAATTTATTATTAAAAAATTATAAATTAAAAATTTTAAATTTAAATAGTTTAAACAATCCAAATCTCATCATAGCTCATAGCTCATTACTGAGAAAAGCACCGAATGAGGACCCGTTTTGGAGCAAGAAGGACAAAATATCAGCAGTTCAGAACTAAACATAGTTTTTGGTTAATGAAATGAAAGCCGATGAAGATACATGGTTAAGAAATTAAACAAATGAAACTGGTACTGAGTATATTTAAACGTGGAAACCCAGAAACCTCTATGGAAGTTACTACCCATCCATCATTCCCATAAGAAATGGAGTTTCCTTGGTGCTTTCTAGAATTGAAAACTCTCAATTGTGATATCTGAAATTGTGCAACTCTCAAAGGGTCCATAGTTCTGCGGTATTAACGCCAAGCTTAACTAACTCTGTTCTAGAATTTACGCGCCCCACAATTGCAGTTCCACGGTTATTCTTAGTACTGGCACCTCCACTACCTTTTTGGAACCCTTCAATGTATTTGTCAGGCAAGTGAAGCTACTCTCTTGAAGCCCATTTCTCAAGGAGCAGACTTGAGAAACAACATTGCAGGGACAACAGTCAATCAGTAACTTGTTTCCAACAGCCGGAACCATTATTTCCTTAGAAGTTGACAAATTTTTGGATGCACTTTCAGTTTCAGAGTCATCTTCAGTAAAATTATTAGGGCTTTCCACTAAAGGTTCTTCAGAAAAAGCTACCTTCTCCTCTTGGCTGCTATCATTTCCATTTTCAGTCATTATTTAAAACCAATTCTGAAGAGCTCTGGTTCTCATCATCATCAAATGAATTTAGATTTGAGACAGGATTCGATTCCTTCATTGACTCCTCTCTTTCTCTGAGCGTCTTTATCACAAGAGTCTTGAGAAAATTCATCACCTGAACTGCGTACATCAAGGCAATAAAAGGATCTGCCATCTGTAAAAGAGAGGGGTCAGAAATGCTGTCATTGCTCGGTGGATAAACCAAAACCTCCGGCAGTTAATAGTTTTACCAGAGTATTGCATAACACGCTAAAAACAAGATTCAAGAAAGAAATCAACAACAACAACAACAAAGCCTTATCCCATTAAATGGGGTCGGCTACATGGATCATACGATGCCATTGTGCTCTATCAAAAACTGAATCCTTGGTTAAGTTATTGACCAGGAGATCCCGCTCAATGACCTCGTTGAGCGTTTTCTTTGGCCTTCCTCTATTCCTTTTAACCGGGTTCCATACGATTTGATCCACCCTCCTCACTGGCGCATCCCTTGGCCTTCTTTGTACGTGTCCAAACCACCTAAGACGGTTCTTTACCATTTTCTCCTCAATAGATGCCACTCCAACTCTTCCCCGAATTTGTTCATTACGAATCTTACTTTTTTTTGTATGTCCACACATCCATCTCAACATCCTCATCTCATCTACCCCAACTTTATGCTCTTGCTATCCTTTTAAAACCCAACATTCACTTCCATAAAGCATTGCTGGTCTTATAGCAGTGCGATAAAACTTTCCTTTTAATTTATCTGGTACTTTCCGATCACATATAACCCCAGTAGCCTTTCTCCATTTAAACCACCCAGCTTGAATTCTATGATTAACATCCTCCAAAATTTCACCATCCTTCTGTATAATTGATCCCAAATATTTGAACTTATCTATTTGTGGAATAACTTGATCTCCCAATTTGACCTCCAAGTTATTTCTAACTTGCCTCTTATCAAAATTACAATGCATATATTCAGTCTTACTTCTACTCAGACAAAAACCCTTCGACTCTAAAGTACTTCTCCATAACTCAAGTTTAAAATTAATCTCTTCTCTTGACTCTTCCACAAGAACTATATCGTCTGCAAAAAGCATGCACTTAGGGATTTCTTCTTGAATAGGCTTGGTTAGAACATCCACTACTAAATTAAATAAATAAGGACTCAAGGATGATCCCTGATGAAGACCAATCCTTATGGGAAAATCCTTTGTTTCGCCCCCAGACGTTCTTACAGTAGTTGTTACCCCCTCATACATATCTTTTATTGCCTTGATATATGCCATGCGCACACCTTTCTTTTCCAAAGCTTTCCAAAGCACCTCCCTTGGTACTCGATCATACGCTTTTTCTAAGTCAATGAAGACCATATGCAAGTCTCTTCTTTTGGTCCGGTACCTTTCCATTAACCCCCTTAATAAATAAATCGCCTCTATTGTAGACCTACCCGGCATAAAACCACACTGATTCTCAGAAATATTAGTCTCTAATCTCAACCTGTGTTCAATTACCTTTTCCCACAATTTCATAGTGTAACTCATAAGCTTTATCCCTCTGTAATTTGCACAATTTTGAATATCCCCTTTATTTTTGTAAATAGGAACTAAAGTACTTTTCCTCCAGTCATCAGGCATTTTCTTAGAACTTAAAATCACATTAAATAGTTTAGCAAGCCACACCACCCCCACTTCGCCTAAACACTTCCAAACTTCAATAGGAATACCGTCAGGTCTAACAGTTTTACTATTTTCCATTTTCTTAAGCGCCTCTTTAAACTCGTCAACACGGATCCTACGGTAAAATGCTAAATTTGGTTCAACTTCTCGTGTTAAATCCCCGAGCTCATAACTCGACCCTCCTCCCTCGTCATTAAATAATTTGTAAAAATAGGTCTCCCACCGTTCTTTAATATCACCATCTGTAACTAAAACCTTACCCTCTTCATCATTAATACATCGTACTTGATTCAAATCCCTCGATTTTCTTTTCCTATCTCTTGCAATCTTATAAATATTTCGTTCTCCCGACTTTGTCCCTAGCTCCTTATAAAATTCCTCAAAAGCTTTAAAACGAGCTGCACCCACCGCCTTCTTAGTTTCCTTCTTAGCTAAACGATACTTTTCCCAATTTTCAGTATTATTACATAAGTGTATAGCTTTGAAACAATTTCTCTTGTTCTTAACTTTCTCTTGTACGTCCTCATTCCACCACCAAGTCTCCTTATCTCGTCGACCAAAACCTTTAGATTCTCCCAAAATTACTTTAGCAACCATTTGGACCCTCTCAGCCATTTCCTTCCACATGATATTAGCATTTTCCTGCGCCTCCCAAACCCTTTCATTTAACATAGTTCTTTTAAAAGTTTCCCTCTTCTCCCCCTTTAACTGCCACCACTTGACTCTTGTGTTTAAAACATGTTGGCGTTTTTCCTTCCTACACTTAATACGCACGTCAAGGACCATTAACCTATGCTGGGTTATCACCCCGTCCCCTGGAATCACTTTACAATTTGTACAAAGTCTTCTGTCATGACTCCTTACCAAAAAGAAATCAATCTGTGACCTGTGGACCCCACTCTTGCATGTGACCAAGTGCTCCTCCCGCTTCTTAAAGCCCGTGTTGACAATCTTAAGATTGTAAGCTAAGGAAAACTCAAGAATAGATTGTCCTTCATTATTAATCTCTCCAAAACCAAAACCACCATGAGCCCCTGCATATTGCCCTGCCTCCTTACCAACATGACCATTAAGGTCTCCACCAATAAAAATCTTCTCAGTAAGTGGTATGCTCTGAATCAACCCCTCCAAATCTTCCCAAAACTTTTCCTTAAGGTGTGCTTCTGTTCCCACTTGAGGTGCATAAGATTCAAAAAAGAAATGCAAACCGAAAATTAAAACACAATGTTTCATTAATTCCTGAGTGCAAATAGATAATTGGGATGAACTCTTACTACTTCTTAATGATTCCGCATCTTACTGAATCCAAATCCAAAATAAAAGTACAACTATCCAAAATGACAAGGCATTTTACTTACTTGAGTCATATTTGGTGCAAATACCATTGCAACATTACGTGCATTCATCTTGTTCAAGTTTTCTAGTTGAACAACATCAGCCATTAAGTTTATTGCCCAATCTAGAAGAGCAGCCTCTGTAGGAGGAAGCAGCCTAACAAGTTGGGCACACTTCTCTTCTGAATGGGATTGCATCACCTGCTCTGGTGAAAGAGGGTCCAAAACTCCAGTTGGAAGTTCTCTGAACCAGGCCGACAAAAGAACACCGGGAAATCAAACTAGTGCAAAAACCCAGTTTACTTATTTGGTCACCTTAACAAGTTAATGGGCACTGTTATCAACACACTTTCCCTTCCCAGAAGGAGGGAAGACTGATTCAATTTACTGCTTTTACTGAGTCCCACCAACTTTATGACTAGACCCCTACAATCTAAGAACTGAATTCCAAAAAAAATCTGTGAAGATTCAGATTAAAAGATGCTGGAGAAATAGGCCTAGCAAAACCTTTATAAGACCTGCCAAGCAGTGCAGATCAACGCCACCAGGTACTACTCCTCAATTCAATTATTCCCCCTATATACTCTTCTTGACTATTCCCAGCGGTAATTCTGAAGATTCCTTCAGCCTGCATATATACATTCAAGATTTCCAGCCTATCGGTATCAAATAGGAGGTAAGATAAAAGCTCCTAAGCAAAGCCACATGGGAGACTGCTTACCTGCTGGCCTTCTTGTGCATACAAATGTCTTTGCATTAACAAGAGTATTGTAGGCACACTATTTCCTCGAGCATCAAAGGAAAGCTGCATAGATTCTGTTGAAACCCCAAAAACATTTGCACTGCAGAAAATAAATAAAAGTATATCAACATTCAAATGGATGATGAGGATTAGGAATTGGGGGACATTCAATAAGGTATAAAATATTCCAAAATGAGAACATGTTCACCAATGACAAAGCTGACAAATGTGAAAAAACCATCACCATGATTTCTTTCTACCTGAGCCCCTAGGTTGCAAGAATTGATCTTTTGCTTCCTTTGTTTTTTTTTCAATAGCCTCGACACCATTTGTGAAGTGTACTACTATTTCAAAGAGATAACGAAGATGGCACTAAATAGTTATGTAGACTTAAGCTATACATACTGAAAAAGACGCAGAAAGACCCATCAAATCCCGTATCTGAAAACACTTTTATCTGATTACAGAATGAACTGACCTGGCGCTGGGAGCCCTCTTGGGAACTTCAGGTTCGAATTCAACCGGCAATCCAAGAAACCATTAAAGCGGTCGAAGGTAACATGCGCGACGTGCCTGACATTGGAGGGCCATTGAAGAGAGTTCACTTCTCGCACTAGGAATGCAACCAATCAAAGGTTTCCTAAAACAGCAATTAGAAGTGTCAAGATAGGTAACTGATCTCCCTCTCTGTATCTTTCTTTCCTTTTCATGTCAGGCACTCTATCTTCGTCTTCTTGCGCCTCCTCTGTACCCAAATGGTCCTCGACGTCTTCCTCAACCGCGGAACTATTAAAAAGGGAATTTGGTGGCGAACCATTGTCTGGGCTGAGTGGCCCACATGGACTGGAAGAGCTTGAAAATGAAGGAAAGTGAGGCGGGGATTGGAGTACTTGGGTCATATCTGAGCAATTATTTTGCAGGAAGAGCTAGACTTCGATCTTGCCCTATCATTATTGAATCTATTTCTTCACGATGTTAGAAGGTTGAATTAGTTAGGTGATTAGTGTTAATTACTTAGTTACTAGATGACCCTAAGTCTATATAAAGGGTCCTAGTCTATTGGTTAATTGTGTGGGATAGTGAGATCCTCACCATAGTGAGGGAGAGGGTAACTTGGGTCTCTCCCCAAAGTCTCCAAATGGGATTAGTTCATCTCCCTCAAGTGAGGGTAGATTAGTGTGTAAACCCAAGTGGGTTTCCATGATATGTTGCTCTTGAATATAATATGATTCTTCATTTCTCTTATCCTTATTTCTCTCCAAGAAAGTTAACATGGTATCAGAGGAGGTTGCATTGTGGACATATTGTGTGCAATTCTTGATTCTCCACCATAGCCCAAGAAGTCCAGTCTTGAAGCAAGAGCCACCCCAGCAACTCGAATGAGATCTTGCCAGAGCAACCAGCGCAGCCATTTTGGAGCATTTCCTATTTGTGAGATTCTGCTATTTTTTCTTGTTTCTCTTCTCATCTCTTCGTTGGAAATGGCTACAGCCATACTTCGCTCTCAAGATTGTCTTCGAGGTCGGTTTGGCCACGAATCCTTAGCCCTAAAGGCATCACCTGTCAGATCGCCAAGAAAACCTAACCCTAATCCTATTCCAATCCCTAACTCTCACGCCTGCCAGAGTCGCCGGAGGAAGAGAAGCCCGGTGGCCGTTCATGCTAATCATAACGATCGAGATCGGAGTCATTATGGCGGTCGATGCACGGTGGCGAGAGGTCAGGCCACGAACCTTGTTATGGGTCAGGTCAAGATCCTTAAGCGAGGGGAAAGGTTGAGTTCGGAGAACAACCACAACTCCCAAGTGTTTGCTGTTCCCTCAAACAACCGAAAAATGTGCAAGAGCGAAGAAGGGTTTGATTTGGTTTTGGGATTGACTGATCGGTTGGGTCCGGACCCCGAAATGGTGCAGAAGCAGATTAGGATTTCGGATGGAATCTATGCCGGATCCTCTTTTGTTGCATCACCGCCTCCGAGTTCATTACCGGTACCTGGATTTCTAGGAAAGAACAGCGCAGCCATCACCTGGCAAGATTCAGACGTATCCTTAAGCCATTCGCTGCTGTTCTTGACAAGTTCAAGTTCTTCGGAGTTTCGACGAGAGCTTTCACGTCCATAGACCCCTTCACCGTCAAGACTTGTCGTCGGGCTTATTCTTGTCGGTTTTGGAGTCCTTGCCGTCCTTCTTGGGGTTGAAGAGAACAATGCAGTAGCGGTTAATTCTGATTCACAAGCTAAACACTAATTCAATCTTGCTCTACAATATATTCTTCAAGGTTTGATACCAGAGAATCACAACACAACCACACCTTTCTTTTTTCTTGGCTTCGCATTTTGCTGCATCTCTCAGAAATGACGAGCATTGCAACCCACCAAATCTCTCAGCCCATCACTTGCCACGCTTGGAGCCCTGACCAATCCATGATTGCCTTTTGTCCAAACAATAATGAAGTGCACATTTATGGATTGTTGGAAGACAAATGGAAAAAAAAAGCGCATGTTCTTCAAAAGCATGACCAAGTAGTTTGTGGGTTGGACTGGAATAATAAATCAAACAAGATAGTTACTGCATCCCATGATCGCAGTTCATATGTATGGAACTTTGAAGGATCGGAATGGGTGCCAACTCTTGTTGTGCTTAGGCTAAACCGCGCTGCTCTTTGTGTTCAGTGGAGTCCAAAAGAAAATAAGTTTGCAGTTGGAAGTGGGGCCAAAACTGTTTGTATATGCTACTATGAACAGGAGAACAACTGGTGGATGAGTAAACTCATCAGGAAAAGTCATGATTCTTCAGTGACAAATATTTCATGGCACCCAAATAATATTCTTCTTGCAACAACATCTACAGATGGAAAATGCCGAGTGTTCTATACCTTTATAAAAGGTGTAAATACAAAGGATTCAACAACTCCAGAAACTAAATTTGGAGAGTTAATTGTTCAGCTTGATCTCTCCGTGTCCTGGACGTTTGGTGTCAAGTGGTCACCAAAGGGCACAACTTTAGCTTACGTAGGGCTATCAGGCTCGTCAGGCATTTCAAACACTAAAAGGTGTCATACAACTGCAAGCTCTTGTTTGAGGCCACTTGGTTAGGAGGCAAGCTGTTTCTACTTTCTACTGTGTGAAGGGAATCTTGGGTTACACTGAAGATGATGTTGTGTCTACTGACTTCCTTGGTGGCAGCAGGTCAAGCATATTTGATGCCAAAAGACTGGAAAATTCAGTTATCAAGAAAGTTGCAATTGCTTAAGTATTGATTGAGGAGAGTTTTGAAGAAATATTCATATTGTATTTTGTAAAATGAGAGTGATTTGGTTTAATTCACCTTACTCCCTTATGTGTTGTGTTGGCAAGTTGACACCTAGACACACGAAAAGCCAAAAATTCGATAAGAATATTGTGAAGTGGAGTTTGGATAAAGAAAGGGTTCTGGAAGGTTAGGCCTGACTGTCGTCACAGCGCATTCACCTGTTTGATTTTCCCTTCAAGCTTACAGAGACAGATAGATTAAAGAGAAAAAGGAAGAGGGTCCAGATTTTTGCAGGAGCAATGAGAGCGAGAGCGAGAGCGTTCGTGAGTAATTGTAAAATGAGAATTGGGATGATGAAGAGAGAATAAGGACACGTACAGTACAAGGAACTTGGTTGACGCTATGCGACTGCGTAATGTGCGCAGGTGCCAACCAGGTGATGATTTCCATACCTCACGAGCCGCCAATGCTATCCCCTCTGTCTCTCAGGCTTTGATTTGCAGGTTTTTCTGCAAGAAAACTAATAATTTCATTCTCAGAACTTTTTTTTTTTTAAAAGAAATTGCTCATAGGACTGTTTATTAAAGTATCAAACCATACTTTTAAAAAGCTTTTTAACTCAAACCGTAGTTTAAATTTATTTTAAAACAAACAGTTATATTTTTTTATAAATATTTTTAGATAAAATTATAATTTTAAATAAATTATTAAAACTAATTTTTTTAACAGTAAAAAAGTTTATGGACTATCCAATTATTATCTTATCCCTACTTTTTTTTATACTCTCTCATACTTTTTTTACACCCTCTCTCCTCTATACTCTCTACCCTCTCTCCTCTCTCTCCTCTTTTTTCTAACTCTCTCCTCTCTCCTACTTTTAATCAAATCATACCCTTTTTAGTAATTTACCAATATAAAAAGTCATTCTAAAAATAACTATCTAAACACTTATTTATTCAAAACTACTTTTTTTCTATAAACTCTTCTCTAAAAGCCATTTTCCATAAGTTGTCCATAAGTCTTTTTTTTTTATAAACTCTTTTTTAAAATCCTATCCAAACATGCCCTGGATATTTCTTTTCCCTAAGTTACACCACAAGGGAAAAAAATAAATTAATTGATTAATTATTTATAATATTATAAAATTAAAAATTTAAAATATTATAAAATAGATTATTAATTAATATTATGGGTATAAAATCTCTTTAAAAATTAAAATTTTAAAATATTATATAATCAATTAATAGAATTATTAATTAATTATATTTAAAAATTTTAAATATTAAATAAAATTATTGATTGTGATTTATAGATAAAAAAATTAAAAATATTAAGTTGAATTAATATTATAAGATTTTAATTGTATATTATAAAATTTTAAGATAATAATATGATTGAAGATTGATGATGATCATGTTTTTTAGCTTTTTCCGTCGTGCATATATTAATCCACGAAGAACATGTGTTTAGGCCTTTTGTAAAACTAAAGTTGAATCTGGGTTTTAAAAAAGAATCTCCCACCCTCTCTACCTGCATGCACGGCAAAATCTCGGTCCCACCGTCTTACTCCTTTCTTCAATCGATCCTGAAGTGACGGAGGAATTGGAGACACACAGGAATACAGAACACCAATTTTGATAATCGATTAAAGGATTTTTGGACTTGCATGTATATAGGATCGTTAGATCTTAGCCTCCTGCTCTGTGGACTTTACAGTGAGGAGCAATGCCAGACGAAGATGAAGAACCAATTATTTGCATCACTTTTCCTCAGCACCTTCCATCCCCTGTTTCAAACTCTTAGAGTCTTAGGTGCCTATCTTAGGCCCACCTCATCATCTTACACGATTCCCCTGTTTAACATCTGTCTTTTGCTAAAGCCCATGGCTTTGTCTCATTCCATCGTTACTAAGAACAATAACTTAGCGGGCATCTTGATCAGTGCTCACCTAGTGATTTATCATATTACTTAAACTCTTCAAGTTCCTATAAGCGCAAAATTTTACGTTCTTGTATGCTGTCCTGGACCTCGTTGCCATTCAACGTAATATGTTAGTGGGAGGGAAAAGAGATAAAGAGAGGAGACAAGATTGTTCTGCTGAGCAGCGTCAAAAGAGGTTGGTCAAGAAATAAACTGTGTTGAAAGAGGAAATTGCTTGGACCTCCTGGGTTCTGAACTGAACTGCGGTCTTCAAAAGAGAGTTTCAAAAGGTTGTGGTTCATGCAATTCTTTTCAATATATATATATATATAAAGCAACATGACCAATGCGCTCCGGAGAGCTTTTATGGACGCTCTTTAGAGGGCAAAGATCTCACTTTAAGGCAGTTAGACATTTATTATTAATTTATAGTCCGTTTTGTTCCCCAAAAACAGAGGGTTGGTGGCCATAGCAGACTCAGAAATGAAGTGAAACAGAGCATAAAGATTGTATACATGTACAAGTGTTTTGAGAGATAAAATGAATGATATGACAGGCAAAAAGGGGTGTTGCGAGAATCGAACTCGCGACCTCTCGCACCCGAAGCGAGAATCATACCACTAGACCAAACACCCAGTGTTGTGAGAAGTGTTTAAAATTTAATTAATTTTTAATACAAAGTACTCAAGCGAAACGGTTGAACTTTCTGTAATTTTTCTTTCTGCTTATTGTGCAGTATTTTGAACTATTGAGAACAAAATGTAAGCTAAGCAATGTTGAAGCAAATTGAAGGAGATTTGCTATGCTACTATTTTGCTTCTTATAGCGTCTTGAATGTCATATTTTCTTAAGATATAATTTATACCTAATATATTACTCTTTCTTTCTTATTTTTTTAATATAAAAATTAGTTAATTGTTTAAATAGATTAAATAAGTCAAATAAATTAATTAATTATAACTAATATAAAATTTATTTAATTAATTTAAATAAATTAAAAAATACATAATATAAATTTATCTTGAGAAGATTTAGTCATAATTAAATATTTTATTTTATTTTTTTAGTATTTCTAAAATTATTAATTAAATTTTATATTAAATAATGGTATAAAATTTTAAATGAAACAGTCATGTGACAACTTACAACGCAAGACGTAAGTTCAGTGTAATCAAATACTTAAGAGGGGAGGGTGCAAATGCCTATAACAATACTTGTCACTCTTGATACAAAAATATTAAACGCGGACAAAGTTAAAATGGTAATATCAATACAAATTCTTGGTAGGTGAACCAAACACAAGCATTCAAAGTTCAGATAGTAATATTATATTTATTTATAAGTATAACAGTTAATTTTTCAGATAAATTTAGAATAAAAAATAAATTAATTAATTATAATTAATTAAATTGAATAAATTAATGAGTATATAATAGGATTTTATTTTTAAAGGTCAAATTTAATTATAATTATTTATTTTATTTTATTTTTTTAATTTATAAACAAATTAATTAATTTTATAATTATAACTAACTATTATAATTATAAATGGAGGGATTATAATAAAACTCGTGAGAGGAATGGGAAAACAAAACTTAACCCTTGGACGTTCAACGTGTTGGGATGAGTGTGAGGTCCAGTTTCAACATATAATGTGCAAATGAAGCATTCCAATCACAAGTCATAGCGATGCTTCCTCCGAAGTTAGTATCGGCATATTTTCTAATTCAAACGGCCTGTAGCCTATACTCTAAATAACCGTACGTCCTTTCCTAAAACTGTGGTGTTTTCAGGCGTAAACACCGACAGGAAACAAATGAACAAGTCGTTGACTCGTACTCATGTCTCATGGAGCCGTCCTTTGATTTGGAACTCCGTCGTCATCAACCACCATGCCCGTTCTCCATTTGTCCCCACCCATTAAAACGTCATGTTAATCCTCGAAGTTTGTAAATTAATAATCTTATTCTGAACATATAAAATATGCCACGAAAGGGAATGTTGCCCGGATACATATAACGAGGAAGGAGTCGAGGGGTAGATGGGCCAGGGCCCGTCAGCATCAGAGAAGAGCTCTCATGGGCCCATCCCACCTCAGCCTGGAAGTCTTCTTTTTGGGCGGATGGTTTCATTTTCCAAGTCAACCATTGTCTTTTTTTTGTTACAAAATTTTCTAAGCCAACCATTGTTGTATGATACGTGTTCTAAAAGTGAATGGTTGAATAAAAAAAAAATTTGAATGATTGATCTTATTTTCTCGTCTCTTATCCCTCCCTCCACGTCTGTGAGTTTGTCGGACTTATGTATTACGTTACACATGGTTTGGTTGGTCATTGGCGTTTACTTTATCAAATACCAAAATGCTCGACTGATCTCGTGGATTCCCAGGACATTCCTTATGGATGGACCTCCGGGAAGTTCACTTCGGATTAACTTTTAATAGAATAATTAAGATGGCTTTCATAACGAAAACACTCATGATTAGCAGTTTCGTCAGTTCAAATGTCACTGTTTGGAAGCATTGAGCCAAGTGAGAAGAGATTAGAGAAGAAGCGGTGGTTGGGGTGGGAATCAAAATTCAAACAACAATGATTGGTGAACAGTGGACCACTAACTAATTAGTAAATCCCAACACATAAGTGGAGCGCCTTCAGTTTCGATTTCAATTTGTTTAATTAGAATATCAAAAACTAAACTCTTGGCTTTTGCGCCACTTGATTCACGCTCATTATTTGGACATCAAACATAATCTTAGAACCAACCAACAAATGCGGGCGTACAGGCATCCCCCAACCGTACGTATATAATATGTGTGTGTGTGCGCGCGCCTATTTAAAAACAAAGTTATTGGGGTACCACGTACGCTTTACAGATCGATGCCTCCTCTTTAATCTTCACTAAAACGAGGTTACCATTACTTTATCTCTTTAACCATTCAAAGGCCAGGGTTGGCCAAGGGCCATCATTTCAAGATTCAATAAAAAACCCAAAACAATATTCAACCCTCATAGATTCCAAATTAGTACAAAGTCAACCGACGACTATTTCGTGGACATTCCACCAATATTCCCGTCTCAAATATATCCCTAAACCTAGCGAGCGCAAACCCATCTATTTCTCTCTACTAGTGCTAGATCTCTTCAATGCTGGGGAAGAGGATGGTTACGATCAAGAAGCTGGCGAAGAAGGTGAAGGGGGTCGGTATTGGAGGCGACCATGGTGCTGATCGTGGCCACCACGAGTGTTTGCTCAAGGAATATGCAGAGGAATCTCCAAACACGATACCGACAGGTTATATTCCGCTGTATGTTGGGGAGGAACGTCAGAGATACGTGGTTCCGACCGCATATTTGTCTCACCCATTGATCAAGATCTTGTTGGAGAAGGCTTACCATGAGTTTGGGTTTGAGCAGAGGAACGGCCTCGAGCTTCCCTGCAGCGTGGCCACGTTTCAGGAGGTTCTAGCTGCTATACAATGCAGCAACGGCAAGTTTGACTTGGCCAAGATTTTTGAGGATCTTATTTGATCTGCGCATTAATCCTTCTGTTTTTCTTTTCTGATGGGGTTAGTGTTCAAATGCATCCGATCGAAGTGGGTTGTATTTAAACGATGTAGTATTGGCTAGAAGTAGAAGATAGACACGATCAACTTCAAATTCAGTGGAAGCCGTTGTTGGTTCAGATAGCTGCTTTTCAAAGCAGAATGAATTAATCTGACATGTAAATTATTAGCTTAAGGAATGAGAGCGCTTCAAATTTTGATTTTGTCCTTCTTTTACGTCTCGCTTTTTATATTTTTTGCTTCGGAGCCGTTTTAGATGTTACAATTGTCATCCACGAAGCAGAGAGACTCGGTGATCAATGGCAACAATTGCGCAGGTAGGACGGAATTAGCTAGTCAACTGCCTGTATTACCATGGACTTTTGTCATGAAATAATTTTACACTTTTTTTAATTTCGGATAAACTTAATTTTACAGTTCTACATTTAAGACAATCCTTGAAAAATAAAAATATGGTACCATTAGGCATCGTTTCATTATCTGATGCTTCAAAGTGTGTGTGCTTGTGCGCGCAATATTCTTTCCAGTTCTTATAAGTGTACAGAGAGGTGGTGAAAATATGTTGCGTTCCACTTTCTTCCAGATTTTTGTTGAACTTGGCTCAAGGGCAGGTAAACTTTTAATCCCGTAGTCTTCACTCCCTTAAGAGGATGTTGATTAGGTAATTGTGTAAGTAAACAAGGTTTTACTTTTTTTGAAAAGGTAAAATACAGTTTAACGCACTGTTTTAGTTACACAATTACCCAATCAACATGGGGATAACGTCTTATTCCTCACCCCATTAAAATTACTCTCCCTAGAGCCAGCGTCTCCTTATTCTAAGACTAAAACCATTCATAATCGCATTCCAGCTCCAAGCCAAGATTCCCATGGTCCTTACAGTTACAACATTGTTTCCCGTAGCCTATGCAATAAATAGATTGCATTTTTATTCTCTGAATAGACGATGGTGAATCTAACCCATACACTGAATTACAAGCAGCCAGCAAACAATGAGCCATGAATTGATCAATAAAACAACCATCACTGACTCAGAAACTCCCCTCGTTGATCTTCACTGTTACAACCATCCACGAGGAGTCTCTTCATATGATCGACCAAGTCTTGCATCTGCTCCCTGGAATGCAGGGGCGATGGATACACACACACACAGCTCAAGCTTCCATCTCGTATGGTGTCAAATATGGCAATGGATGGACTCACTCCATGCACAGAAGGGCAACATATATAATCTTCCAATCCGAGGTCTGGATACATTTGATTCGAATCATCCAAGACAGGTTCTTCAAACACCGACATCAATGCGGTTCTTAGAGATGAAGATGGTGTCAAATGAGGGTTTTCAATGGCCTTGTTCATGAGAAAATTCAGGTCAGCCATGTCTGTAAAATGCTTGTTGTTGTTCTTGGCGTTCTCAAAGGCCGTGTAGCTTCTCTTTGCCAATTCCCATAGGGGTTCTCCACACACATCGTGTGTATTTAAGATTCCAGAATGATAAAATCCTGAACCAAACAATGGAAACAACCAACTGCTTTTGTGAAGGGGGGAAAAAAAGAAAATATTCTCATCTGAAAGACTCTTAACACATCCAACTCCAACCGTTTAATAGCTAAAAAATTTTTTTAGCAATATCATAGGTGCATGAGAGGTGAAAGAAGAAAACCCCTCGTATCGAGAAACATAATTACTACTGAGAAAATATTCCTGTCCATGAGCGGCCTATGGAGCTAAATCTTAGGCGAGGGGTTAACAAGAAGGTTTGGTGTTACTAAGTTGTAGTCCAAGTATAGGGTGGACTTGGACTTGAATAGCTCTGTTTGTTTTCATCAGGTCTGACGTGAAAATTTAAACAAGTCATTGGAGAACTAGTGAGCACTTCAATTACTATTACCTTACTGAATAAAATAAAAGAAGAACCACATCTTTCAAATTCATAAAACAGTTTAGCCCAAAAAAAAATCATTATACTGAGTATAAAAGTTAGAAAATTTGAAGAAAAGGACCTGTATTTTTTTTTTCTTTTTTTGGAAGCAGTCTAGCGTATTGTACTAGTAGGAGCAGAGCAATAAAGCAGACCAAAACCGGGGAAAGAAGTGCTCCTAGGACTAGTGGCTTACCAAGGTTGTGGCAGCTGAGGTCAGGATCAAGTTCGGAACGGCAATCAATTAGAGTTACAACACCATACTTCTCTCCCTGGTCATCAGGAAGGCGTTTAGAGGTCCAAACGGCACTCATTCCAGCAGCAGCAATTGCCCCACAAAGCTTTATTCCTCTTGATTTGCATCCCTGCACAATTGGTTAACCTCTCATATATCTCATGCTCATTCATTTTTATGTGTAGGTAGATTCTGACATTTAAAGATCCACCCGCAACCAAATATATATGTGTGTGTATATATATAATATTAATATAACATGATACGCTGTTACAAGCATGGCGGCATTTTCACTTAGGAGAGTTACGCATAAACCCAGACGGTCAGACCAAAAATCAATTGAAGTTTAGCTCAAAGCATAAACATTTATGTCCGTACCACAAGTTTCTCTTTTTGGTACTCTTTTTAACTGACTTTCTTTTTTCCTTCTGCAACTCTGATTCTGAGCTCTATTCTGAAACTCGACGCACAGGACCACAATAGTGTCATGAGCCAAAAGTAAAATAACCGCACGATCACATCCCTTATGTTCATCATTTGGTATATGAAGGAACTAAATGACTATCTAACCCTCTTTTCATCCGGTATAAAACCTTTATTTTTAATCTCCGCATTCTGGAAAAAAAAAATCTCGACATAATTATAATTATACTAGTTATTGTTTTTATACCAGGACGAGAGTGATTTTTTAAATATGAAATGGTTATCATTTTGTTGTTTAAACTGCTATAGATTTGTCATTTTTTTTTAAAAAAAGACTTTAGAAGGAATCAAAATAGGATAAACGCTTAAGTTAGAAAAGAAAGTGTGACTCACGGCAATTAGCCTCCCTGTTTCGTCCATATTCAGCTGAAACTTCACGAACTTGGTGCATTTAGGTGGATTAGCATCGACGAAACTCAAATTCGCGACCTTCATCGCGTTCAAGGAATAACCGAGCACGTCCACTCCATGCGCCCAAAAGGGTTTGTTGGCCTTCCCCTTTGGGACAAGATCCTCAATCGGCATCTCGATCTCATCTTCATTCCCCAACTCCACCGCCGTCCCTTTCCCTTCTAATTGCGCCAGCAGTTCCCTCATCACACCCATCGCCGCCGTACGATCGCATGCCGCCGTGTGTAACCGGAGGAAAACGGCCCAATAGTGGTCACTGATCGTGTAGGTGCTCGCAAAGAAGACGTCGGTGTCGGCCGGCGTCAATGAGTCGCTAGGGTCATGCCAAGGGTTCTGAGTCTGACTGAGCTCGTGCTCGACGATTAGATGGAAGGCGCTATTGATATTGTCGTCATCGGAATCAGTTGCAATGATGCGGGACGTGGATTGAAGATCAAAGGGTGTGATTTCGATGTGAGGATTTGGGGGAATTAAGAAATGATGGGTATTAGTGGAGGGGTCCAGGTGAAGCTTGGATCGGAGGATAGGGTGGGAATTTTGGAGGTTCCAAAGTGCGGTTTGAAGGAATGGGATAATAGGGGGTTTGGAGAAGAGGAGACCCAGGACAGTGACTCCGGTGCCACCGGGAACGGCTTTGCACCAGCTTAACTCAGTGCTGCCGACGGGTCGGGTAATGGAATCGGACATGGGTGGGGGAGGGGCCTCGCTCTCTACCGCCTTGCTCATGTTGCTTGCTAGCCCAAAAGAGAAAAGCTCCACCTTGAAGAAAACCTTTGATAATGGTATGATCCAAACATCCAAGGGGGGATAACGACGAGTGAGAGGCCAACAGGGATACGACAGCTCTCAGTAAATCGTCAAGCACACAAGCACGGGAGCCTAATTAGATTCTGGAATCTCAATCTCAAATTATCTCAGTTTCTTGATAATTTCTTCAAAAAATAATTTTTAAATACAAATATTTTAATTGTAAATTAGGAATTATATTTGAAACATAAATATTTGATCTGTAATTGAGATTCTAGATTCATAAAAGGTTGAATTTTTA
This sequence comes from Leucaena leucocephala, assembly GCA_037074615.1. NCBI lineage: Eukaryota > Viridiplantae > Streptophyta > Magnoliopsida > Fabales > Fabaceae > Leucaena > Leucaena leucocephala. The sequence goes on along the minus strand of CM073521.1, from coordinate 6,623,255 downwards.
TTTTCAATTGTTTTTACATAAAATTTTGTCAGTAATCTAACCATGACTAAATTCATATATTGAGACTTAATTATCATTTTTCCTTAAATTTTTTAAATTATTTGGTGATTTTATTAAGAACATAATCCGAGTTTCGTCCTTGATATGGGCACTTATGCTTATTTTAAGTCAAATATTAGTCTACGTTTTATTGGCCAAGGTCAACCATGAGTCTCTCCTTGACTTTCTTAAGGGAGAGTTCCACATTTTCGTTCGGTACAAGAGTGTTCCACGTTTAAGAGTAATTTTTTAACCAATAATTTCAAGGTCTAAACGTCACTGATCCCTGGTCAGGAAAAAAAAACTTGAGTCATCTACAGTAATTAGAAAACGCATCTTCTCAACGATCATCAGTTCATCACCGAGCTTAATTAAACTTGATCGCCATTCCCCACTATGATTTATTTTGTATTAATAATTAATATTATTCCACGTTTGCATGAGCGCAAGAAAGGCTCGCTTGGCCTATTGGGAACATCATCTGCCCCACCAACCCACCAAGAAGTATTCGCTATTCACTATTCAGTAGTGACATCATTCTCTTGTTGCTTAAATTTGAATTATTGAGAGAAATGTGAAAAAGCAAAAAGACTGGGGAGAACTCCTACAAGGTTAGAGTTTTCTATTAAGCAAACGACACACATTTCCGCACGCTATCAAATCATTGTTTACCACGCGAACTACTTGTATTGGACTCGGTCACTCGGATCACCCAACCCAATTATAAGATTTATTTTTATTTTATTTATAAAAATTAAATAAATTATTTAATTATAATATACTGTAAGAGATATCTCTAAAATACTTTTTATAAAATTACATTATGTATCAGTTCATAGCTTAAATAAATTAGTTTAAAAAATAATAAATATAAAAAATAAAATAAAAAAATCTTATATTAAAAGTCATAATTTACTCTCAAACTATGTCATACCAAAAGAGTATTGTTTAATTTAATTATTCAATGTTAGCGCACGACATAGATATATAACCTATTATGACATGTCTAACCTAAACTTGTTAAATATAACAAGAAGAACATTTGTTGATGTCATTCAATTAATATTGTGCTCACAAGTACTCATTATTTAATATATTGTTATACTAGCACCTTTGAGAGACATCGATATAATTAATAAGAGCTTCAGGTGCGATCTGCGAGCCGCGGACGTAAAGACCAATAAATTCATCAACAACTGGGACACACACACATTGTCATTTGTTCATTCAAAGAATTGTCCGGCTTGGACGATGATAGCCTTCATGGTACTAACGAAGTGGTGCATTTGTTGTCTGGAGTGCAAGGGCGAAGGGTAGACGAAGACGCAGTCCAAGCATCCATTTCTGATGGTGTCAAACACAGCAATAGATGGGCCCACCCCATGAACAGAAGCACACCCCATGAAGTCCTGTAACCCCACCTCCGCCTGCATCTCACCACCATCATCGTCGATCACCGAGTCCTCGAACACCTATATGATCGACGTTCTCAACGACGAGGTCAGGCCAGGGTTCTCCATAGCCGTGCTCATCAGCAAGTTTATGTCCGCCATGTCGGACAAGTGCTTGTTGCTCTTCTTGGAGTTTGAGAATGTTTCGTACGCTCGTTCTGCCACATCCCATAGGCTCTCTTCCCCTCCCTTCATTACGTGGGTGTTAAGAATGGCAGCGTGATAAAACCCTAGACATTTAATTATTGCCCAGTTTTAAAAAACCAAAAAGAAAAAAAGAAAAGAAATACTACTAGTACCGGTACATAGTTTGGTCGTTAGGGACCGGCTGACCGTCCATTGTTACAGATGGACACATTTATGACTTCATTAATGACTTTCTCTCTGTGGCCAACGGTACCCAGCACTTTGCTTTTTTGTTCCTATGACTTTTTCTCCCTCGACCATGTGTGTGGCCCCATAAATAACTAAATAAAGACAATATATGCTATATAATTATACGTCTTTCAGTTTCTTGTTGTGGGACTTTATATATATATATACTATATATAAAAGTTGTTGTCCGTTATATTATAATTGTACAGAAATAATTTAATTTTTTTTAGCAAATACTCGTTTTAATAGGAGTGGTAGTTTATTAGATGAGAAGTATATGTTTCAAATAAACGATGGTGATTAATTTCATTTTTACTATGGATTGCAAAGCATTTTTCTGTGGAATAACTTCATATATATATACATAAATAAAGCAACATGTAGCTAGGACTACTAATTAATCTGAAGTATAGAATGTGAAATTAATAATTATGTGGAGAGAAAATTGAAAGAGAAGAGTGAGATCACCGAAATTGTGAGGAGAGAGTGGAGGATGAAGAGTGGAGCGGCAATCCACAAGAGTGACCACGCCATACTTCTTGCCACCCTTCTTGGAGCCGTGCGCAGCCGTCAATCCCGCTGCCGTCAAAGCTCCACACAGTTTTATCCCCTTCTTCCTGCATCCCTGCACGTATATATATACACCTTCTCAACGCATCATGAAATGCAACTATATATATATGTATGCATGTATGTAATCAACAGGTGGGCTCACATACAGCTAAAACTCGGACCGTCTCGTTCTGGTTCAGTTGCAATCTCACCACCTGAGAACACCTGCTTTCTGTGTCCTCAAATTTCAGATTTGTCAGGCTCAGGGAGTTGAGAGAGTAAGCAAGCATGTCCCTGCCACGTGCCCACACTCCTTTTCCCCCCTTCCCACTAGGCACCAGATCTTCTATCGCCAATGATAACTCTGCTGTTTCCTTCTTCTTCCTCCTTTCGCCGCCCTCTTTCTCCTCCTTCGTCAGGGGAAGCAGCTCCTTCAAAAGCGAGGCCGCTGTCGTCCGGTCACATGCCGCAACGTGAAGCCGGAGAACAACTGCCCAGGTTTTGTTGGGAAGAGCATAAATGCTTGCAAACAAGACGGGGACGTTGATGTGGGGGTAATGTTGATGGTGGTTCCAAGAGTTGTGATTCAGCTGGTGTTCGAGGATTTGTTGGAAAGGAGAAACTGCTGGCGAGTCATGGTGGGGAACAAGGAGAGTGGAAGTGGCGGAGAGATCAAAAGATTGGACGTTGAGAGAGGGAGTGGTGGGAGAGGTGAGGAAGGAGAAGGAGGAAGCGTTGGGGTTGAAATGGAGGGTGGAGTTGAGGATGGGATGGGTATTTTGGAGTTTGTGAAGGGCAGTTTCGAGGCGAGAGGGAAGGGGGGGTTTGGAGAGGAGGAAACCCAAGACGGCGATGCCGGTGCCGCTGGGAACCGCCCTGCACCAAGTGTACTCGCTCCCGCCGACTGCTCGTCCCATGGTGGCGTCCACCACATCACAAGACATTGCTCTTTTTCTCTGTTCGATGGGAATAATGATCCTTTGATTTGAAGCTTTAATAAATAATGCCGCAGATGAGACGCAGAAGTGCTGGCCTCCCTCTCACTCCATATATTCTACCACGTTGGCAGGCAGCAATGCATAAATGCTCCAATCAATAATCAATAATTAGTAATAAACATGTATAAAAGGGTTGATATTTCTGACTCGGTTCTTGACTTGGGCATATGATATGAATATCTAGCCTTCACATGTTTTTTTATATATATGGACATATGAATTATCATTTGCAAATTTTCCTTTCAAGTGGCCCCTCTATTTAATGTTCAATATCAATCAATTATTGATGTTAATATTAATGTGATTTATAAATTTCTAACGAACTGTATCATCCATTATAAAATGTAAATAATACAAATAATATGGCTATCTTTTTTACTGGGGAGAATTATTGTTATTTTTGGATTAAGAGCCTTAATTTTTTGCGAATATTCTTTTTTATATAAAAAAGTGTTTAAGTGAGTTAGATTTTGAAGATAATAAATTTAAAAATACTTATAGATTATTCATTAACAAAATTTTCACACCAATAACATTATTTGATCTTGTCATAAGGATTAAATTTTTATAAATTTTATAAATATTCTATACGATCAAGACTCTTCTCTATAAAAAGTATAATAACTAAAATACTCACAAAATAAATGATTTATTCCGTATTACTTATCCGATTCTAATTTGAACAGATTAAATAGCATTTTTACCTTATAAGATTTTGCAAAAGAGATATGGTTGCTAGGAAGTTGTTGAAAGAGCAATGACACCCGGAAATAAAATGTGGCAACGTCACCTACTTTAACGGTGCCGAATGGTCAAATGTTAATTGATCAATTATTTTAACCAATTATGCCGAGTTGAATATACCATTATGCCACATATTATTCCAAGTATAAAGCCACATCATCATTGTCCTCACCAAACCATCAATATCATCATCCTCCTCCTCACTAATCTGGAAAAAAAAAACTCTTCCCCCTTCATCATCCTCCTCACAAATCTGGAAAAAAACCTCTCCCCCTTCATCATCATTGGTCCATGAACAAAACCAGATCAACCATGAATCAATTTGAGGGGGAAAATCAATCTGTAACAAACAAATCTCTTCCCCTTCGTCATTATTGGGTATCCATGGATGTCAAACAAAATAAAAGGATTATAAAACAAAGATCAAATCCGAGGGGAGATGCATAATAAATCCAAGAATAAAAAATTAGAAAGGAAAAAATCAAAGAAATCTACAAATCACAAAACACAATCTTGCTCAATATCACGAACAACTGTTCTCAAACAAAACTTGAAAAATCAACAAAAATAAACAACCCATGAATCAAGGAAACCCTAAACATCTCTCAAGATAATGGGTAAATCACCATTGTCAACTACCACGATATTGTTAAACTTCAAAGAGTAAATCGATGAACAAACTTCAACAATTTACAATTCTATGACTAGGATAGGGGTAATCACTCGTTTTTGTTTTTAAAATTTGTCAATATTAGAGCAGAGGAAGAAGAAGAAGAGTGAGGTATGTATTTGTTTGAAAATCAAATAAGTTTCTTACCATTGTGTAAAGGGAATCAAAGCTTTCAAAAGAAAACCTAGAAGAAAGATTTAAACCAAATACAAAAGAAATCGAAAAACCTAGAAGAAATTTTTTAACAGAACTCTCATTCCAGCACAAAACCAAAACAAAGATTTAAAAAGAAAAGCAAAGAAAAATCAAACCCATGCTTGATGGAGGTTGTGTTGAAATCGACCTTGGTGAAGGTTATGCCAAAATATTGTTTGGTAAAGACTGTGTCGACGGCCACAAGGTCAATAGATTTAAAGTCAAAACACTATTAAAATCGAAATAACACTCTCGTGCTATCAGATATAAAGTCAAAAATGGGAATGGAGAATGGAGACAACATAAGTTGAAGAAAGAGCCATCTACCATCGTCCTCGCCATTGGACATCCTCGGTATCCATCATCCTAGCCCTCCTCATTGACTGGATTTAGGAAAGAGAGTGATGGCCTGATAGGGCAAAATTATCAAAAAAAAGATGAAGTAGAGCGATGAAGACAAGGGGCGCAGATTTTTTTTTTTTTTAAATTACCACTTAAAAATCTCTGTAGAACAAAAAACAGAAGAGGTGGATGGCCGAACATGGCATCTCAACATAAGTTAACTAACGGTTGATTGTTCCGTTTTTTGGGACGCTCTAAGCAAAATTTTATGGTACCTATAATTTTTTTATAAAAATTTATAGAGTAAAAATATTGTTTAACTCAAGAATATATAATATAAATTTATTTTAAATAATTATATTAAAAAATAAAAAGGATTAAACTTTTTACCAGTTACTATTAATAGGAAGAATCATATGTTTATAGGTATGCATTTCAGTATTGCCCCATTGTTTTACTTGGTAAGCCCTCGATCTGCGTAGTACTGCTGAAAATTTAATGCACTTATCTATGAATAACCTATCATCTTTTTGTCATCATTCTTTTCACTACTTCCTCCAATAAAAGTCCTTGGGCGATGCTGATGATTAAGAATGTTAAACTCCCGAGCAAACTACTTAAACTTGTAATAGGAAAATAAATTTGCATCATAAACTTATAAGATTTTTATTTTTATATATAAACAATTATTAAAAATATATAGTTAAATAATTAAAATATAAAAAGACCCACAATTTAATTTAAATATATTTTAAATAAAAATAATTGAAATTAAATCTATAAACATTCTTAATATTTTATATTTAATAAAAAAAATATAAATTTTATGTATAAATTTCAAAAAAAATAATATGAATTTAAGAATAAGTTGACAAGATTTTATAAATTTAATCAAATTTATTACTAATAAGATAGGTGGGAGTCGACATAATTTTATAAAGTAAAAATATAAGAATAATAAAATCGAAGAGTCAACTATGCAAGTTTAATAATATTGATGGAAATAGTTTTGGTGTCCTAAAATCTGAATATACAATTTAAAATAAATATAATCTCATAATTTTTAATTTTTTTAAAAAAGAATTAAAATTTTTAAATCAGAACAATTGATCAAGTTTTCAACTTGTCGTTGTTATTGAAGAATTGTCTGGGATAAGACACCTTTCATCAAGATGTACTAGATTTTTGTATTAGTTCTGGACGTTTTCACGCTCGTAGCTAATTAGGAGAAGAAAAAGCTGGAGCACAAAGGGGTAAATGCTATGTTTTTCGATGTTGCTTAAATAGGTAAGTATGGACAGATCAATCCCATGTGCATAGCGACCAGCACTTCGTTGTTAGGACAGGCCACGCAGGTAATCTGACACTACTCACTGTAACTTCTAGAGAAACTTGAACTCAATCCAACATCGTTGGACTGTAACTTGGATAGTTTGAAAATTTGAGGTTGAAGTTGATACAGTAGTTGTTAAACATTTAATATCTTCGCATCGTCCAACCTAACTCTGTTTAATATCAGCTAACATAGAAAACACCTATTGAAAAATAAAGCCTGACAACAGTTCTATGGCTCATTGGCATATGAGCTTCTTATAAAATGGAAGGCAACAGATTTGAACTCATCTGTTGGTCCTTGTCTCTTTAATTGAAAAAAAATGTGGCTACTCGTTCATTGAATCCTGAAACACGTGTCCGCCATCCCTCACTTGGTCTACCTGTGGATCAGAATGCCCAACGTGACCGTGTCGGTGTCAATCCACATCATTATTCTTCATTTTTCATTACGATAACCCAATTCTCGAGCCCAAAAACAACATAAATATGTTTTTATTGAACAACGTGATTGTGTCCTTATCAATCCACATCATCATTAAACACCCACACACACAAATAACGTGCAAGATAACACTTTTACTTTGCTAACAAATATATCATCTTATTGAAATTTGATGTATTGTTAACGAGATAACTCTTTGATGCTCTTGCATGGGTTACGATTTTCTATTCCTCCCAGTTCTGCTTCCTAAATATACAACCAGAAAGTGGTATGGGATCACAGTATTAGACTCCTCTGTTCGCCGACATTCATTCATTCTAAAACTCTGCTTTGGCAAATTGGCCCTATTTTCCCAGTTGTATCCACGGCATCAATTCGTCTGCTTGTCACATCTCTGGACCCGCATGCATGCCAAGTGAATGGTGATCGGTGGTGCTCGCCAACTGTTTGTAAAAAATACTCCATGAGGATACTGCGGTATCCTTTCTTTTCTGAGTCATAGAAATGGAATTCACAGTGATGCCAAGGATGTGTTGTGCACTATCATGAAAATGCAGAACTTGTTCGGTCCAGATGCTAATTCCATGTTCCTTTGCTTTGGTTTTGTATTGAGAACAACCGAACAAGAGCTAGAATGGAGATTTTTAAAAAAAATCATGGTAATCTTTTCTCTCATACACACCTAATTAATGCCTTGCACAACCTCTCCAACTAAATGCAGGCCATATTTATTCCCTTTTTAGGTCAGTGTTGTGATATGTCGGTGAATTCTGTCCATAGTAATATCATTGAACGAGTGAACTCTGTTTTGACAACTGTTCATGGACGTGTCATGAATCGGCATTGCTGCTGCAACTCTATATAGGCTACTTTTGCAAGTAAATTATAAGATGCATTTGTGACACACGAGATATTGTCGTCGTCATTGCAATTTGTGGCACCAAAGTCTACACCATAATTTCATAAATAGTGAAATAAAATGGATCGTCTGTTTCATGACACATCACCGTGCTCCGCTAATTTTTCAAGCTTAGTGCTAAGCAGATCTCCCAGGTAAAGCTCTTGGGTCTTATCCCTCATGATTTGCTCGTTGACCATTTTGCTGGTGGAGCAGGTATTATGATTGTTACCTAGGTAGCAGTGCTTTTCTATTCCTGTGTACAAATAACATTGATATAAGAACGAAAATATGCATAAAAATTCATTGACGCATGCAACTATATATATGCATATAACTTGTTTTAGTGTGCAGATCACATTGGGTGATTTCAGATTGTGATCTGCAGGTATCTGATATTAATTAATATCCTTCTGTACCTTGGTTAAAATGCATTAACATAAATCATTAGCCATATCTACGAGTCTCAGCTTCAGAACTGTTGACTTTTGGTCAAAGCAGCATGCATTATTCTTGGTTTGACCATTTGAGTGCAACGCTAAACATGACAAAAAACTTGTGCTGACCACTCCTCTCTGAGCAATTTGTTAGGTAATTAGCAATTAATGGTCAAATCTTAATTAGCGCTTCCCCAGATTTCTCTCGTTCATCATAAACAACAAAATTAGGAACATGTCACAAAATGCAGAAGAAATAACAAGTGACTCATGTCCTAGTGGACCGGTCTACCACTATTTCTTTCTTTCTTTGTTTTTTTTTAATACATGGAAAACTCAATTTCATTTGGGTGTGGAAGTGGGGCCCATGTGTATGTAAGAGCATGGCATCGTAGGACACAATAACCAGCGATGGTGGTGCGAAGGATGATGATAATGAAGATTGAGAGTGCCACTATCTGCAACTAGAGCTGATAAAACGGGCCCAGCCCGTGGGCTGGGCCCGTTTTACCATAAAACGGGCCAGAAATGGGCTGGCATTTTGCCAGCCCGCCCCCTCCTGGCCCGCCAATGCTGGCCCGTTTTTAAGCGGGCCAGCCCGCCAGCCCGTTTTTTTATTTTTTTTTATTTTTTTTATTTTTAATAATATTATTTATTTTACTCAAATATTATTTTGAATACTTTCATTATCAATTACTAGTAAAGATGATTACTTATTTGTTGATATATAATAATTGATTAATATTTTGTTAATGTTTATTTAGATTTATAGTTATAAAATTTGAGATTTTTTATAAAAAATATGAATTTTTAAGAGTATAATATGAACAATTTTTTTATTATACTAATATAACATTAGAAATTTTTTATTAGTATTTTAAAAGTTTAAAAATAATTTTTTTAAAATATTGAAATTAAAAAAAAAAAAAAGTGGGCGGGCCGCGAGCTCGGGCTGGCAAAATGCCAGCCCATTTTGGGGCGGGCTGACCCGTTTTGAGCGGGCCAGCCCGCTTTCCCACCTCTATCTGCAACTAACGTTGGGTTGAGTTCTATGTGGCTGCAACTATGCATATCGACCAACCTGCCTTACACAAGTTGTAATTGCCCAATAACCACACACATTTACACCCTAATATATATATATATATAACTTTTTCTTTTTTTTCTCCCACATTTGCCAAGAATAAACTTTGTGTACATTACCATAAATGGAAAAGGGATCGAAAACCTGATAATTTATTTGGCCAACAGTCCTTGTGTTCTGGCAATGTCTATGTTTGTGCTTTAAATTAGCACATATTGCAATCACAGTTGCTATTCATCTACACATATCTGCACTTTCATATGGAATTGAATTATATATTATTAGAATTAGGTTGAATTAACAATCCTCCATTAAATTGTAATCCAAACATGATTAAATATATGATTACTTTCCAATAGTAAGATGACACGTGGATGATTTGATTCAGAACTATGCATTTGTCTATAAAAAAATCACACATAATTGGAATTGGGTGATTGCAAAAGAAGAAAGCAAGAGAAAAGGTGAAAATAGTGGAGTAGTAGTTAAACATAGTAGGAAAGCCATTGTGCAGGTTGGGTGTGCATGTGACGAGTTCTAAATGCACAACGGGTACAACAGAGTTTGGATTCTTTATTGGTTTCCTATGTAAGTAATAATATTACTGATGGTGCTCTTCAATTTTGATAGTGATCACACCGTCATCATCCACCTTTTCGCTTCCAACAATTGTTTCTCTCCCTCTTTTTCTACTTTGTTTTCTTCCCTTTCACCTTTCCATTATACTATTTCCTCCTCACTTTCTATCATCTTTCGATTCCCTTCTTTTGACATCTGTTGCCTTCCAAAACACTTCGGTTTTGGGTTTTTCTTTATATACTCCCTATATCATTAATATATAACATATTTAGTTAATTTAATTAGACTAAAAAATTAGTTAATATGGTATATTTGATATATTTTTTCTAAAATATTCTAATCATCTTCTTTAATTTTTTTCCTACTTGATATTAATTATTGGGGGATACTAATAGAGGTAATTTAGAAAAAAAATTAATAAATATAAAAAATATGTGTTATATTTAGAACTAATATATTAACTTTCTAATTGAATCTTATATTGAGGATCGGATGAGTATATATAATTGTTGCCATATAAGTATATAGTTTCCTAAGGATGAATGTCACATAGTATTATTCAGAATCCTTTAATTTAGAAATCCCTTGTTAGAGAAAAAGGACATGCATGCAATTGCGTCAGGCTAATTAACGTTTATAGCTCCCCATATTAAAGTTGGAATGCAAGGTTTGCTTCAAGAAATCATGAATATATGGCAATCACTGAACGGTGAGGGAAATTATCATCCATCCATCCATCCATCCATAATACAGTGTAAAAAAGTGGTGGGCGATATTTGACAGCTGGTCAAATATGAGTTATACTGATAAAATTTAAAAAAAAGGTTTATAAAAAAACGGGTTTTTAGGCAGCTTATAAAAAATAATTTTTAGATAAGAGTTTATGAAAAAAAAAGTAATTTTGGATAAATGAGTGTTTAGATAGTTGTTATAAAAAGGGGTTTTGTAATTAGAAAATTACTAAAAAATGTACGTATGAGAGAGGAGAGAGGGTAAAAAAGATAAAGGAGAGAGGAGAGATGAGAGATAGTGAAAAAGATAGAAGAGAGAGGAGAGATGGTAGAAAAGATAGAGGAGAGATGAGAGATAGTGAAAAATATAGAGGAGAGAGGAGAGAGTGTGTAATAAAAAGTAAGGGTAAAATAGTAATTGAGTAGTTAAAAATGACTTTTACTGTTCCAAAAACTATTCTGACTAATTTATCTAAAACTATGATTTGGTCTAAAAGTCTATTTGAACAAATATGGCTATTTATTTAAAAAAAAATTAAACTAAAATTTAAGTCAAATTTTTTTTTAAAATTATAGTTTTAATAAAAATCAAACAGGCCCATAATATGTTTCTGAATTCTGATAGCTTTAGATGTTTTTCCCTTAATTGCTAGCTTGGCTTGTTTGCGTGTGTATTATCGATTTCTTATTAATCAGTTATAATATCATATCATATATAGCGATCAGATTTTTTTTTTTTCAGTTTGGTTTGGGGTGGAACATTAAGGGCCAACCTCAAGAATACTTTATTAATTGATTTGTTGTCTTTAACAATTATAACTGAAATATTTAAACTGAAGAGGAAGGTCAATCATGCATATGCCTTTTTATAAAATAAATTGTATAATAAAATCATTTACATTTATAGTAAAAATAAATTATTGATATATAAAAAAATATTTGATATTTAAACTTATATATTTTATATACACTTCAGCAATACTCTCAAGTCATAGCAAGTATATTTTAAATTTAAAAATAAATTAAGAATGTTAATACCAAGAGTTAATTACAGAATAAGTTAGGAGTAAAAAATCTACTTATTTTGGTTTTGTATTTATATATAATAATTGTAGGCTCTTATGATACAATTTAAAATTCCAATTATTTAAAAACTACATTTATTATATGATAAAAGTGTCTTTGTGTGTATAAATACAACAAAAAAAAATCTTTGGAATAGCTACCAGTATGTGGCAGTGGGTTTGGCAAGCAAAAATTTATTGCAGGCAAGAGGACTTTACTTTCATGTGATTTAACCCAATTCAATTCGAATCATTTAGATTTAATGTTTTTTCCAAAAAATCAACTGGTATATATCCTAATAGAAATCATGAAATTCGTAGTTGTTGTTTTAAAGTAAGAAGTGAGATAATAAATAATTTAAAACTTGAATATGATAATCTTTTGAATTAGACTATGTTATCTTTGTTGGTAAGACATTAGCTAGGGTGCGAGGTGTGGGTGTGTGTTTTTTCAATGAGGGGATGACAGTCAACTACTTATTAACATTTAATCATCCAACGTAATTATAATTTTTAGCATTATTTTTCATAATAAATATTGAATTATTAGAGATCTCCATGTAATTTTTCCCAAGCCAGGTTGAATTAATTTGCAAAACAGACGAGCACATCTTGAGTTAGTTATCCGTACTAATACATAATTATATTCCTCCAGTTATTTTTAAACTATTCTCAGGAGACAAATCAACGTTTGATTTAAAAAGAAAAAAATAGAAGGAAAAATCAACTAACTTAATTAAAGCATATGTGTAATTTCTCAACGTTTAATTGTATGACAAAAAATCTTTGCCTAAATAATCGTCCAAGGAATCAATAATTAACAAACGAACCGATCCAGAGGAAGTTGTGGGGTGTGTCATACCTTAAATTTGATCAAGGCCTCCACTTTTCTCTTCTATAAGTAGCCTCCACGCCCTGCTTCTCTTCCTCATCGATTATCACTTTCTCATTTCAAAACTCCTTCTTCCACAATGAGTTACTCAAAGTGTATCGTAGTTTCTTTACTACTTTGCCTCCTTTTTCTGATTATTAACAATAATGCAGTTGAAGCCTTTCATGATATATACCCAATTCTTCAATCCGTTTCAGCCACCAAGGTGAATCAACTTCGCAAAACTGGCTATCACTTTCAACCTCCTAAGCACTGGATTAATGGTAACATCCTTGTTTATTCATAGAATGAATGAATTAGCCCTAACTTGAGTCTCGTTTTGTGTGCGAGTGTGACAAATATAATTTCTTTAGAGTCTCTAAAATTCTTGTAATGAAGTTTAAAATTTTGCATCTGATCATAGATTTTGTACATGTAAAACTCCGCATTTCATAATAAAGTTGAAGTTTATAAGAATTGAGTGCCATATATTAGGGTGGTTTCTTTAATTTATCATATGTATGTGCATGCTGGTGACTGAGTTTGTTGTAGCTTCATAAACAAAGAGTTTGTAAGACATATAAAAGTGGCAACAATGTTAATTTCTTTCCATTTTGATCTCATCCTTGGTTTGATGATGCCGATAATTTCATGCAAGGCGGCAATAATGTTGTAAACAGGATTCTCGTAAAAAAAATGTAATACTTGCTTCCCTTATTTTGTCACCTCTTCTTCCTTCTTGGTTTGATAAAAATCAGTCTTGTGTAAGAGGAATGCGAGTTACATCCTTTTTGTTTCTTCTCTGTTCTTGTCTTTTGAGTAGTATATATCATGAACAAAGCTTGGTGACTCGATCGATTACGTGTGCTTTAAATAATTGTAGCCCAAACAGCTAGTTCGTTGACACGGTTAGGCATACAAATGATCTTTCTTAGTGGTGAAATAACACAAAAACGTTATGGACATGAGAGAGATCTAAGCTGATTAAGCTTATTATGCCTTTATGCATGGGTGTCCAACTTATAGATCAGAAGCCATGCATGCGGAACTCTTTTATTGGGGATCAATCTAGGATAAGCCACCAAGCCTAAGTGCAAGGCAGATTAGAGAAGCACGATATATACTTTAGTTTCTTAATTAATTTTCTGCTAGGCTTTTTTAGCAGTTGAATATATATATATATATATATATATATACACGTCGAGAATTATTATTGTGTCTTGGAAATTAAATCTTTGTGTGGGGTTATAGTGCTATGGGAACTTGTTGGAGAATCCAAGATAATGACAAGATATAATGTTGTCATATTGGAATTTTGACACATGTGGTCTGGTATTTGATGTTGAAATAGCGGAAAGGAACAAAAAGAGATCACTGAGGCCACCTCTAAAACTAAAACTATGTTATCCCAAAAAGATAATCCATGTTATCTTATATGTCGACTAGGGATACTGTACTTTCTCGCTGCATGTTCTCGCCCTCCTTTTTCTTCCTACATTTCTGTGCTAAAAGATAAAAATCCGGCTTGTTGGTGATTTTGAAGTCCACATGCAGCTTCCACAATTTCAAAGGTGGCGCATAGTGCCATGAAAATGACCCACCTAGTGGCCACTCTTCAGTTCTTCGTGACTTAAAAATCTTCTGGATATCCCTTTATTTTAATAATGATGGTAATAATAATAATCTCATAATTAATCAGTACTAATAAACATGATTGGTCAAATCAAACATATAACATTGTTTTTTTGACATCTTTCTATCTTTTTAGTTACCTTTGCCATTCAAAATTCATAATTTTTCAGAATGGTTCTGAGTTCTAACTTTCTTTGTGCGTTCCCATCCTTCATGTCATGGGGTTCAAATTGGCGTCGTAATGGACAAATTCATCACTTGCAGATCCAAATGGTAAGTCAGTCTTCTTCTTCCTTTCCCATCCTGCAATTTCATGTACCTCTGTTGTTTTCTGAGATTCCATCTATGGTGCATGCCAAAATATAGGACCTATGTACTACAATGGGCACTACCACCTATTCTACCAGTACAACCCCAAAGGAGCAGTTTGGGGGAATATAGTGTGGGCCCACTCCATATCAAAGGACCTAATCAATTGGGAAACTATTGAACCGGCCATTTACCCCTCCAAACCCTTTGACAAGTACGGGTGTTGGTCCGGTTCAGCCACCATTGTTCCGGGCAAAGGACCAGTAATCCTCTACACTGGAGTCGCCGATGAAAAACAAACGCAGGTCCAATGCTATGCAGTACCGGAGAACGCATCCGACCCGTATTTGAGGAAATGGGTGAAGCCCAACTCCATCAACCCGCTGGTGGTTGCAGACATCGGCGTCAACTGCAGCGCTTTCCGTGACCCAACGACGGCATGGTGGAGCAAGAGGGACCGTCACTGGAGGATCCTGGTCGGCGGGAGAAGGGGGCTAAGAGGAGTAGCCCATCTATATAGAAGCAGGGACTTCGTGAATTGGATCAAAGTCAAACACCCGATCCATTCTTCAGAATCGACGGGTATGTGGGAATGCCCCGACTTCTACCCGGTTCCCGTGAGAGGCACACAAGGGCTGGACACTTCGGTGGTGGGGGAAAACGTGAAGCACGTGTTGAAGAATAGCCTTGACATGACGAGGTTTGAGTACTACACAATCGGAAAGTACATCCCGGATCAGGATAGGTATATACCAGATAACACTTCGGAGGATGGTTGGGGTGGCCTCCGGTATGATTACGGTAACTTTTATGCTTCCAAGTCATTCTTCGATCCCATCAAGAAACGAAGGGTCCTGTGGGGCTGGGCAAACGAGTCTGATTCTAGGGTTGATGATGTCAGAAAAGGGTGGGCCGGAATTCAGGTAGGATAATTATATATAATAAGTGATTCCCTTCGTTTCTTCTTTAACCAAAAAATAAAAAAATAAAAAATAAGTGATTCCCAATTCTCTTCATCTTTCTTTAAGTTGACACACACACGCGTGTTTAGGGGATCCCGAGAACGGTGTGGCTTGATTCGAACGGGAAACAACTGGTCCAATGGCCGGTGGCAGAATTGAACAGTCTCAGAGGGAAACAAGTTCAGCTGAGCAACAAGAGGCTTCGAAAGGGAGAATATGAGGAAGTAAAAGGAATTACAGCTGCCCAGGTCTGATAATTATAACATGCAAATAAAAGGCTAATATATAATTTGATGGAACTTTATATATGCTGATCTAATTCTGATGTATGCACAGGCTGACGTGGAAGTTACGTTGTCGTTTTCAAGCTTGGACAAGGCAGAACAGTTTGATCGTAAGTGGGTGAACGCACAGGATCTGTGTGCTGAAAAAGGGCCCAAGGTTGAAGGTGGGGTTGGACCATTTGGGCTCCTCACTTTGGCTTCTAAGAACCTCGAAGAGTTCACTCCTGTGTTTTTCAGAATCTTCAAAGCTCCAAGCAAGCACGTGATTCTCTTATGCTCTGATGCATCCAGGTTAATTATTTGTCTAGCAAAAATAACTTTGATTTTCACTCGATCTAATTCATATAGTTGGTAAATGTGTTTTGATTGACTTGGTTTTCCTCAACAGCTCATCTCTGAGGAGTCGCGTGTACAAGCCATCGTTTGCTGGCTTTGTGGACGTGGATTTAGCGGATAAGAAGCTTTCTCTTAGGAGTCTGGTATATATATTAACATCCATTTGGTTTTCAAACTTCAATGTATATATATATATATAACAAGTTGTACTGATGAGCTTTGTTTGGATTATGAAATGGAATTGGCAGATTGATCACTCGGTGGTGGAGAGTTTCGGAGCAGGAGGGAGAACAAACATACTGGCGAGGGTTTATCCAGAATTGGCCGTAGCTGGTGCAGCCCACTTGTTCGTGTTCAATAACGGTACCGAGCCCATCACTGTGGAGAATCTCAAGGCTTGGACAATGAAATCTGCTCTGAGAAACTAAAATAATTAAACACACACACGTTGCTTTAGCTTCTATTTCGAGTTCGAGCCTTGACGAATGCAAAAAATTTCTGTTGGGAGACTCACCCACCATAGCCAGGTGCGCGACGCGGGTCAGATCCGGATGTAGTCGGGGCAAAGCTCCGGTGAACCGGGTGGGCAACAAAAAAAAAGCTTCTATTTCTCTTGATGAGCTGGCTTCCACTATAAATAATATAAGTCTTTGACTGCCCTACTGCTTTATTTTTCACAGATTCATTAAGTTATTGTATTGTCTCGTTTTCCTTTTGCTCTATTTTAGTACTAATATAATGTCACGTCGCCTTATTAGGTATTGTTTTTAATCTCCTATAGAAAGCAATTTTCTTGAAGCACTCCTTTTATAACAGTCACGATCTTTTCTTCTTTCACTTGCTTCTTTTTATATAACGTTACATTACAAGAACTTTCGGGAATTTTCTTCTTATCGAATATTGGGCATTTTCTTAAAGGGGAAAATACATAGTGTAAACAATGAATATTGAAAAATATGAACTTCCAACATTATGTCTTAGATTTAATTTTGTTTTAAGTGAACCTATTATGACCTGACAGATGCATTCAATTCACCGAAAGAGATATTTTTTTCTATTAAAAATATTAACCATAAGGATGATATATATATTTACAGAATTTGATCTTAATCCAACATTATTGTTGAGTTCGTAACTAATGACAAAGTTAAAAAGCCACCTTCAAAATATATATGCCATATTCCGCACGTAGAAGTTAGAACAGATAATGATATGCTCATTCCTTGGTCATAGAATGGTTGGTTCGTGGTTGGGCTACCTTGCTCGATTGTTAAAAACAAAAGAACCACAAAACAGAGTAAACAATTGTGCTTTTTCTCAACGTTGAGTTTGAGATATGTAGAACTGACTAAACTTAAACCTAACTGAGCCTCCATTTTAGAATTCTTTTTGAACAGATTTTAACCAAAATATACTTATCATCAAAGCATGGGACTATATTATTAAATCCACCATACTTGCATGAAAGGTCCGACCATATTTTGTCAGGTGTACTATTTTTTTGACGTAAATTTTAAGTTAAATGAAGATATTAAAAAAATAGTAAAATGATATTAAAAAACTTAACAAAATATATACAAGGAATTTGATATAAATTTTCCCTTTATTAAATCCCCTTCCACAGCTCATTGCATTTACCGTGTTGTTTTTGTTTATATATGTATATATGTCATAAGCATTATTCAATATTTACCAGTTTTATTTATCTTTACTTCTTTTTAAAAAAAATGTATGTATTACCTTTTAAGTTATTACTATTGTTTTATTTTAATGTTATCTAGATTATTTCATTCTAATTAATCCATACTAGCCAGTACCAGTATATACTTATGAAATTAAAACTATATACTGGGTCATTATACTGTGCTCCCCCCACACCCACCCACCCACCCCATGCATATTTAGCCATCCAATAGACTTATATATCATCAGTCCCACCCAACTCCCCAAAGCGCCTCCGAAAATATTGCTCACACATAACTTAAGAAACCCCAGTATAGTACACACTCAAATACATGGCGGCCAACGGTGCAGCTGCCTACGACCGAGCAGCGGCTGTGAAGGACTTCGACGACTCCAAGATCGGAGTGAAGGGCCTCTCCGATTCCGGCATCACTTCCATCCCTTCTATCTTCGTTCACCCTCATCATACCCTCTCCGACCTCCACTCCTCCTCCCCCCCTACAGACACCGCCATCCCTGCCATCGACCTTTCCAACGTATCCTCTCAACCCCACAGACCCAAAATTGTCCAGCAGATCAAGGAAGCCGCAAAAACATGGGGATTCTTCCAGGTCATCAACCACGGCGTTGACGTGTCAGTCCTCGACCAAACCATCGCCGCCGTCAAAGCTTTCCACGACCAGCCCCAATACATCAAGGTCAAGTACTATAAACGCGAAGAGCAACAGGGCTTCATGTACGCCAGCAATAACGACCTATACCGGAGCGATGCCGCCAGCTGGCGTGACTCGCTGCAGGCTTGGATGTCGCCAAAGGCCCCAAAGGTGGAGGAACTGCCGGAGATATGCGGAAGAGAAATGCTCGCGTGGGACTCGCATGTTAAAGAGGTGGCCGACACGGTGATGGAGTTGCTGAGCGAGGGCTTAGGTTTGGAGAGAGGGAAGTTCAAGGAGCTGACGTTTTCGGAAAGCAGGGCGATGGTGGGGCACTGCTACCCGTACTGCCCGCAGCCGGATCTGACGATGGGTATAAAACCGCATACAGATCCGGGCACCATCACGATTCTGTTGCAGAACCAGATTGCGGGTCTTCAGGTCAAGCACGGCGATCACTGGGTCACCGTGAACCCTCTCCCCGGTGCTCTTATTATCAACATTGGCGACATGCTTCAGGTATACTATATTGCAACCTCGGTAGTTCATATAACTGCTCAAACGATTCTTTGAAAACATGTATAATAATATGTAATCATATTCGATATATGTTGTTTTATTGGGGGGGGGGGGGGATTGATGTGCTTTATACTTTGATTGGTGGTGTAGATAATATCGAATGGAGAGTACACGAGCGTGCAACACAGGGTGTTGGCGAATGGAGAGAAGGAATCGAGAATTTCAATAGTGATGTTCTTGAATCTGATGAAATGGAGGGGATCGCCGGATGGTCCAGATGGATACTATGCGCCACTGCCGGAGCTGCTGTCGCCGGAGAAACCACCGTTATATAGAGACTTCACGATGAAAGAATTTATGGACAACTTTTACGGCAAGGGCATAGATACCAGGTCTCTCCCTCAAAAACTTGAGATTCAACACTAAAATTGATTGTTGTCATGCGTACGTGTGAGATATGTTTCCTTTTTCTCCCTTTTCTATTTTTTAAGTGTAATAATATTATGGCTAAAATCTACAATTGTCATTATGTATAATGGGGCATTATTATAATGAATAGTGAATGATGTTTTGAGTATCATTTATATATTATATTATAGCAAAATATTTTAATTCAAGTCGTAGATTCAAGAACGTTTGAGATTTAAGACATGGGAAGTATGTATGTACGTATGTATGTGTGTGTCTGTGTGTATGAGATATATAAACAACGTTTAAAACTCAAACTCCAGGCACGAGAGGAAAAGGGTAGTGTTTGTTCAAACTTAGGAAGCATGAAAGAACCATGTGAGTTTAATTGACAAAAGGATAAAATATGTAATTATTTAAAGTGTGTTCAAACTGTAAAAAATATCACTTTATTGTAGTTTTAGTTACGACGCTTGGGGAAGCATCATAGCTCCTGGGTAGAGCTGATAATTTGGGTTAGGCCTGTCAACTCGCCAAAAAATGGTGGGTTGAGTTGCAAATATTGCAGCCTATTTTGGGGCGGGTCTTTTTGACCCGCACCCTCGACAGGTTAGCCCCTTTTTTTTTTGCTTTATTTTTTTTACTATTTATATTATACATTTGCACTTTACTAATTTGAGAGTCTTAACCAAATAAGGGACATTTTTTTATATATTTATTTTATTTTATTATTATTTTATTTGTGATAGATTTATCTATAGATGGTGATAAAGTTGACTAAATAAATATTTTGACAACTTCAGACATGATTTAAATCTAATTAATATTGACACATATATTTTTTTTTAAAAAAATAAAAGTCGGCATATATATGTGAAAAATTTAAAAAAAATTGGCGGTTGCAGGTTGGTATAGTACCAACCCGCCTCTAACCCAACTCGCGACGGGCTAACCCGTATTCGGTGGGTTGGTTCGCATTACCACCCCTATTCCTGGGTGCATAAGTTTATACTTAAGGATAATAGACAGCTCGTTTTGCCTGATATTGGTATCGCCTAAAAAGAAGAAAGATTTTGTCCTACTCTTATATCGTAGGTGAGTCTAATTTTTTTTTAAAAAATTTTGTATAAAAAAAAACATAGAGGAAGCACGAAAGAGAGGTTTTTTTTTGTACAAACACGAAAGAGAGTTGAATAGGCAGGTAACCACGAGATGTAAACGGCGGTACCTTTTTAGCTATGGGTCAATAGCGGAGGCAAATAACCTGCTTCTATTATACGCACAACATTTTTATATTTTTATTTTTGACGTTTCTTTTTAACTTTGTTTGATTTGTCAATACATATTTTTTAACTTCTCTCCACATATTTATGGTTAGACTTGACACTACAAATTATAGCAACTGTAGTAGTTGAAAAAAATTTCAGATTGTATAGAAAATAAATCGCTAAATTATTGTTTGGTTATAAGAAATGTTCAATTGCATTGGAAACAAGCAAATCATTCAAAGCTTCCAAAATATGAGAACTTCTAGAAAATAATTTTGATATATATATATTCACGCCTTTAATAAAAATATAAAGTATATTGCTCACAATATAATATATCATTAGCCAATAGCGACACACGTGCGACTAAATAAGTGAGGGGCTGCTTATGAAAATCATAATCAAGTCATAAAATATAAGGGTCTGGTTGATAGTCTTATGATTAATTTAATCAAAACATCAGTATTTAAACAAATTTGTAGAAAACCACATCTTTTACCCATACGCAATCCCAACATTCATTTTAACTGTCACTTTTGACGACTTTATCATTAAAAATTCTTCGTAGGTGGTGGGCCGTTCTTTCTCATTGCACTCAAATAATTTCCTTGTAGTCTCACATGACAGTGGACTAGAATCAAAGAAACCCTTCCTTCCAGACTTTATCATTATTTTGTCTGACATTAGTATCATTTAAAAAAAAAAAAAATTTTACCCTACACTTAAATCGTGGGTGAGCTCAACTCTTTTCTATAAATTTTTATAAAAAAAAAAGTTTAACAGTATATATTAGTTATTTATAATATAAAGAATTAAGATTTAAATTCTTATTAGAAGATATGTTTATATTTAATATCCGATAATATCTAAAATATGATTAACTCAAATAAAAATATATTGTATTTAGAAAACAAAAAATAAAAAAGGCTTTCTTCCTTTGACGGCGCGTGTGTATAAATATCTTACAGAGTGGGTGTTTATTAGCCAATAGCCACTGAGCTTCCTAATTCCTATGCCAGCAGTAACATGCCTATGGCATGCTAGTGTCCATTACAAATATCTGATTATAGCTCAGATATGGTTGAACTGCAGCGAAGGCAACGAAGCTCCGAAAAGGATATAGAGAATGGAGAGGAGTAAAGACAAAATAAGATCAAAGGTGCATATGGAGGATATATCGTAAGCGCAGGATTAATCCAAGGGTCAAAATTAAAGCTAAGAGCAGAGGCTATAAACGGGAGAGACTAAAAGATGCGCTTGGGTGAAAGTGGAGGATTAAGTAATGATGAGGAAATTGAATAAAGGCCGGAAGTTGATGAAACTCGGGAAAAATAAAGGGCTCGATCTAGAAGCATGTTGTAAATGAAGTCAATGCTGATACATATGAATCATCATTTGAAGCTTATTAATCGGTCTTACATGGAATGGAGTGCGTGCCATAATATTCTTCTTGTCTTTCACATGGCCCAAGTTCCCTTCCCTAAATAAAGTTTTCCCAAATTCATCCATCAACATCACAAAGACAGCTTTCAAGTATCATCAATGCATTGAAAACCCCCACCATAACACATCCTGTTCATATGGCATATGTATATACACACGCTATGCAGAGAGAGCGAGCTGGCTTCAGTGTACAAATACGATTGATTTTTTTCTAAACTTTAACATATAAAATATTTAACTAATTTAATCAGACTAAAAAATTAATTAAATTAATTGATAGGATATATTTTTATTAAAAAATCCTAATAATATTTTATAACACACTCTCTTACTTATTTATTATTAAAGAAATATTAATATATCTATTTTAAAAAAATTGATAAAAATAAATAATTAGGAGATAACTAATTTATATCAATTAACAAAATAATCTGATTAGTTATTTATAAAAAAATACGTATTTTTTTTAATTATTTATATTAAGTGTAAATTTAATATGAAAAAATGTAATAAATGTGAGTGAAAAGGGTTCAAAAGGAAAATTGTGTAGCCCTTCCTTTTGATCTGACCCCTTGGTGCCATTTTGAGATTGTTTCCGAGGAAGAAGGGAGGTCATCTGGAATTGATTTTCTCGGTGCTCCTTCCAAGCGCTGGTTCAATATGATATGGAATCGATGCTCCAAATCGTAGGTTGAGAGAAGTATATATTTCGAAGATATAAAGAGCGTCGTTATCTCAAAACAAACAAACAAACATTGATCAAATAAGATACTACTGATATGGTGCCCATCCCACCATCTTATTTATTCATTAATTTTTGGGTGAACTTTATTCAGCAATATAATAAGTGGATCAAGGAATTAAGTGGATCCCCCATAATTGTCTGTCCCCTCTTGAAATAATTGCATCCTCTCAATTTGCTTTCGTAAGCTAAGAACCGCCTATTTAAAATTCATTTCAATTTTCGGGGTTCAGATTTCAGTTGGAAAAGATGGTTCCTAAACAATTCAACCTGCTCTAAATATCCTGACCTCAGTGCTTTTTAAAGGAAGAAGAGTATATCATAATTACAATTTTTTATACTATATACTTCAAAATATAAGCCTTTTTAAGAATAAAATATTTTTTTATTTTATATATTTTTAAATATTTAAAGTGATAAACTTACAAGACCTAACTCACTTAAATTTTTTTCGATAAATATAAGCCTTTTATTTCTTTATAAATTTTTAAAAAACATGCTTATTTAAGGCTTATAAATAGTTATAGCACACCTTGTTATAAACTTTTTGGTAGAATCTAAGCCTCCGCCCGATAGCTAGAGCCTAATCCTCCTAAACACGTTATAAATTTAATTATATATCAGACCATACTCAAGATTTCAACTTTTTAAGGCATTAGTCAAAATGGATCTCCAGTCCTTAAAGTTATGCCCTTAACACCAACTATCTCCATGTTCCCCTCCAATATTTCAAATGATCACCAAATTCCACCTTTATTACTATAGAAACAAATAGTTTCCACTTATCGAGGTACAAGCAATGAAGTAGGAACGAGATTATTATGAATTTTTTGTCATTCAAACCCCATTTCTTGGAAACGAAGTGATTCAGAGTTCAAACCAATGAGCCCGAACAATCTCTTCATTAGCGTTAAAAGCTTCCAAATTTGGAGGCAAAATTTCCGACGGGAGCTTACCTAATGTCCCCAAAGAATGCTTAAAGGGATGCTATTTTGGGAGCCACAATCTCAAGCAGTCCCTTTGGGTTGTCCACATGAACCCAATGGCCTGCATTTGGAAGAACACAAAGTGAAACCTTTCCAAGAGAATCAGTTTCTCTTTGGCTGGCACATTTTTGAATTATCTGAATCGCGTCTTGGCTCCATCTGTCGCTATTTTCGGCACGCACAATTACCATCTCCGTCCCTTTAGGAGGGTTCTCCAATAGATTCCAATAGGACTTCTCCCTACATATTGTCGTTGAGGAATATATAACATTAAAAAAAATGGTAAAGAGAACAAATAGTAACTTTTGGCTGCCTTGTTTTCAATTTCTATTTATTCGAACAAGAAGTCAATCTAGTTTACCAGTAAGAATCGAACATCTCCTGAGCACCTTCAAGATCAAATGCCCATGTCTCATGGTCACCGGCTTTCTTGAGATTGGTGCCTATCCATTCTGACAATGATTTGGAGTAACCAAGTCCCATCAGATGACTCACAAGCCACCTGAAATCAGGCGCAACAATAGATCAGTCTACCAAATGGCAGACTGCAGATTATGTATCATGTATGTTTTAAAATGATCATTCCAGAAAAGGGATATCATAAACTTCTTCATTCTCTTTTGTAAGCTTGACATCAACAAGACATCAATCAGATTATGGCATCATCAATCAGATTATAAGCACCGGCCTATTTACAAACTAAATCATGAGAACATGTTCAGAAATTTTCTCACTTCCGAGATGGGATTTGAGCCGGTAAACTTTGCAAGGTCCGTAAAACATCTCGAGCTTCTTCATTGCTGTTTTCAGGGTTCAATTCTCCTGGAACAGCATCCAAAACCCAGACCTGCTTTCAGCAGGGGTAAAAAAGGGGATAAATCCTTATTCTCAATTAACTGAAACTGGAGTATCCAATTATGAAAATCTATGCAATTATGTGAAAGGATGCTAGTGCGCACAACAAATGTAGTAACATAGAAAGGACAATGGTTGGGCATACACTACTAATGTAGAGAGAAAGAGAGAGATACAGTGGCGTACAAACTGGAGAAAAGAAAAGGAAAATGAAGGAACAACTGGGGACTACACATCTCTTAAGGCTTAATATTTTATTTCCCGTTCTAGAAGTCCATCCTTTTTGTTCCATATACATTCATGAAAAGAATTGGATACTTGATATATGCAGTTTTCATGTCTGTTTATAACTGTAAGCATGTGAAAAAAGGTTAAACCCAACCAGCATGCTGTAATTTCTAACCAGTATATATCGGTAAAACTATCTTGTTCAGCTGTTAAAAAGAAGATAGTATTATTATTTTGTCAATCGATGGTCTCTACAATACAAATTTTATAATCATTGCAGGCATGAGAAAATACTTCAATAAACTACCTATTTAAGTATAATGGCGTTCAATATTCACGAGCACACCGACACCCATATATATATATATGTATATATATATATGCATACATACACACGATATAGGCATCTTGGCTTGGCATGCATTAAATTGGCCCTCTCATTTTCTTCCATTCAAGTTTTATGTCAAAGAGATTTATGTTAACAATATACATCAATCAAAGTGTCAGATCCCCATCTATCGTGCAACTTACAATCTCCCTTGAGTACTTATAGGTTTAACCGGATTTTTAGTCCCTATATTTTAATTATCTCAAATGCTAAGTTCCCATGTTAGATCAAAGCAATCCTTTCCATTATTTTTATCTGGATGATCATATGTCTCCCTACTTACTTATAAAACAATTAAGTACAATTTTTAATAAAACTGTTTCGCTACATACTAATTAAGCCATACTAAGATAGTAGCCACAACAACCCGTGCTTCTCTGTTAAGTATAAACCGTGACTCTCAGAGGCACATACAACAAAAAATCAGATACTCGATTTTCTACCAGTAAATGAAGATAAATTACAATCTAAGCCATGATGAGTTCAAAATGAAATAACATTCAATCGAGGCAATCAATCAGAATAAAAATTCAAATATGGATTTTTTTTTAACTTTAACAGAGAAACAACAAATAATTAAATGAACAGACAACTAGAAAAATGAGAGTCTATGAAAAACCTGTTTTGGCAATGAAGCAGTATCACCATAGTCACCCCGGCTACAGCTCTCAGCAAATTGCATAACGACCTTTCCACCCATTGAGTGGCCAATAACAACTTCAGGCCAAGGCCAGCCTTCGGCCTTTACCAGATCAGCCAAATCTTTGGCCGCAGTATCCATAGTATGAGGAGGATTTAGTTTTCTGTCCGCTGATTTTCCATGATTCCTCATATCCAATAGCACCGTCCTCCAATCTACATGATTAAATAGATAATCCAGACTTTAGGGGGGAGGGGAAGGTAAATGGCTCGTTAGAAGTAAAATGACAGGAGATATAGAAATAGATACTTGAAGAAGGAGATGAATTCGAGAGAGCAGCGAGGAGATTGCGGGAGAAAGATCTCCAATTTCTTCCCGATCCCAAGAAGCCATGGATGATGACAGCGGTTGAAGTGTAAGGTTTGTCAGGATAAGCTTTCTCTTCTTCGTAGGCTACAGTTTCGAGCGATCTTGTGCTCCCGAGATGACGAACCGGTGAATAGAGGAGCCTGCTCAGGATCAGGGAGGCCCTTCCGTTTCTGAGAGCTGCAACCATTTTTTTACGGCTTCGGCTTCGGCTTCCGAGCCAGCTTGGACCGAGGAAACAAGGAAGCGTCAAGCGCTAGCAGATAGCTACAGCCTAAACGACATCGTAGTACGAAACCAAAGTGTCTATTTCATCCCATAAGGAGGAGACAAGGGCACAATCCGCAGAAGGTTCCGGTTAAAAAGAGCACATGAATAAAGCAGTGTGTTTTCGAACCCTGGTGCAAGCATTTCATTGGTGGCTTATCTATCTCACTAAGCTGATTTCGAGCCTTCTGCATGACTCTTCAGAGTTCCGACACAGCTCTATAATTTTTTTGGGGGAGGAAAATATTAAACTTTGATGGGGAACGACTGAAAGAGCACGTGATTCGTCGCTCGACGTAGCATACTTTCCCAGTTAAAAAATGGCACAGTTCATGTTCATCATCCTTTTGTAGAAGAAGAAGAATAATGCAATCGCTATCACAAGCAGTTCCTGCAATCCCAACACAATGGATCCTAAATATTATACTGCTCTTCTATTGAGGTGCAGAGATGTCTTTCAGACCTCGTTGTCGCAAACAAGCTTCTTTACATGTATGCCTATCATAATGCTACGGATGATGCTTCTGCTCTGTTTGGAGAAATGAATATAAGAGATCCGAAATCATGGAGTGTGATGGTTGGTGTGTTTGCTAAGGTTGGTGACTATGTTAATTGTTATGCGACCTTAGGGATGTTATAAGAAGGGGAGTGCAAATAGATAGTTATACGTTGCCTTTTTTAATAAGAACTTGCAGGGATAGAATGGACCTTGAAATGGGCCGAGCAATCCACGACATTGTTTTGAAGTTGGGGTTGCATTTGGATCAAATTATCTGCTCGTCACTGGTGGATATGTATGCTTAAGTCTCTGTTGACTGGAGATGCTCATCAACTGTTCGAAAAAATGCTCCATAAGGACCTTGTAACATGGACAGTAATGATTGGCGCTTATGCTGAATGCAAAAAAATGCCTATGAGTCATTTGTTCTATTTGATCGGATGATGGAAGAAGGTGTTGTTCCAGACAAGGTTGCTATGGTGACTATTGTCAACGCCAGTGCGAAATTGGGGGCTTTGCACAGGGATAGATTTCTTCATGAATATATTAACATAAATAATTTCTCCTTGTACGTGATATTAGGGACAGCTAGGGGTGTCCAACCTTGTCCCGTCCCGGGTGTCCCGACCCGGTCCCGGGGATTTCGGGACGGGTCCGTCCCGTCCCGAAATGGACCGGGACGGGTCCGTCCCGGGACGGGACAAGATTGGTATTCGGGACGGGACGGGTTTCGGCCCGTCCCTCGGGAATCCCGTCCCGTCCCGATTTTTTTTTTTTTTAAAAAATATACATTATCCTATCTTTCCCACTCTTATATAGATATTTTTATTCTTATACAGATATTTTTATATTGATATTTCTATTCTTTTTTACTATTACTTTTTTTCCCCTTATATGGGTAAATTATTATATTATATAAAGGAGAAATGTTGGTATTTCGAGTAAGTTGCTGGGGCATTTTATATGGAATAATTTATTGAGATGATTTTATTATAATATATTTTTTAAAAAAAAAAAATTCGGGTCCGTCCCGTCCCGTCCCGAACCCGTCCCGGTCCCGTCGGGACCGGGACAAATTCGGGACGGGACGGGACACGGGACGCATTTTGCGTCCCGTGTACTGTATCGGGACGGGACACGGGACGGGGTTGTCCCGGTCCCGACCCGTCCCGTGAACACCCCTAGGGACAGCAATGATAGACATGTATGCCAAGTGCCGGAGTGTTGAGTCCGCAAGAGAGATATTTGATAGAATGCAAGAAAAGCATGTAGTGCCATGATTGCAGCTTATGGGTATCACGGGAATGGCAAAGCAGCCCTCGAATTGTTCCATATGATGTTGAACCGTGGAATATTACCTAATAGGATCACCTTTGTATCCCTCTTATATGCTTGTAGCCATGCAGGACTTATTGAAGAGGGTCGTAATTTTTCCAATTTGATGTGGGAAGAGTATGGGGTGAGACCTGATGTCAAGCACTATACCTGTATGGTTGATCTTTTGGGCCGTGCTGGAAAAGTCGAAGAGGCCATGGCATTGATTGAGAATGCGAGTGTAGAAAAAAATGAGGGACTGTGGAGTGCTTTGCTTGGCGCATGTAGAATTCATGGGAACGTGGAGTTGACAGAAAAGGCAGCCAATTCTCTTCTTGACCTACAGCCCCAAGAACCAGGGCGTTATGTATTACTATCTAATATTTATGCAAAAGCGGGTAAGTGGGAGAAAGTGGCAAAGATTAGGAGTCTAATGACCCAACGGAGGCTGAAGAAGCCTCCTGGGTGGACTTGGATTGAAGTGAAAAAACAAAATCTATCAGTTCAGTGTTGGAGATAGATCTCATCCTCGGTGGAAGGAGATAAACAGAATGCTGATCAGTTTGGTTAAGAAGTTAGAAGTGGCTGGTTATGTACCTGATACGAGTTTTGTTTTGCATGATGGTGAGGAGGAAGCCAAGGTAGGGATGTTGTATATGCATAGTGAAAGTTGGCTATTGCATTTGGTCTTATTTCCGCTCCTGAGGGAGATCCTATTATGATGTCGAAGAATCTGAGGGTTTGTGGTGATTATCACACGTTTATTAAGGTGGTCTCGTCTGTAACGATAAGGGCCATTACTGTTCGAGATGCAAATCGCTTTCACCATTTCCGTGAAGGACTTGTTCCTGTGGGGATTATTGGTAGCATAATGATAGTTCCCATATCAATTGTTACATGTGGATCAGTATTGCTGCATTTGCTTACAATTGACAGTTGATACATTTGCGTTTGAATACGAAAAGGAAAGTTGCGTGTTCTTCCCATTTGACTCTGTAGAGACTACCCTCGTCCCTCCCTCTTCTTTCTCATTGACATGAAAATATGAAATGGCAAAATCCTGATTCTAATGTGGCAGAAAGAAATAGCACTATCCTTTCTTTTCCGAGTCACAGAAATGAAATTCATAGCGACCCTAATAATATGTTGTGCAATATCATGCAATACAAGACATAAATTCAGGCCACATTTATTTTCTTTCTCAGAAGCTTTTTCCCCCCTTTCCCGGTTCTAAGCAGAGCGTGTGAAGAAATTTAGGTCTGTACTTCATTAGAAGTCCTTTAAGCTTATATTCATTTTCAAAAGTTTGGTCGGTGGGCTGATCTGTTGGCGGATTGTGCCTACAGGTGATAACATTTGATGGGGGCGTTTTATGTTTATCAAAACAAATTGATAGCCATGTCATGAATGGGGCTTTGCGGCTGCAATTACATGTGCATTTCGTGTAATAGTCGTAGCTCTGGTTATCGAGTGATGAGAATCAGAAAAGCATTTCCAACGAAACAATTTTTGCATTTCGTTCAAAAGAAGAAGGAAAAACCAGAGGTTACGAAGTTTATTTCTCCCTCTACACAGCAATTTCCACCCCCCTTTCAACAGTTAAATGAGGATTTGTAAAGTATGACTGCAAAAATACATGAAATATATTGAACCACGAGTCCCCATATATGGTCTAGTCAAATGGATCAATTCGCAGGTCATGTTCACTTGCCATCATCATCCCGGTGCAAAGGCATGTCGGACACATAACCTAGCAAACTTGTTATTAGTAATCATGATTACTAATTACAGCAAAATTTCAGTGCAAGAACTGCACTTGTCCAAGTTAAATTATTAATTCAAACCAAAAAAAAATTACATGCATGTTAATCCAGTGATCTTTCCATGGGTGAAAGGGTGTTAGACAAGTAGAAGATCAGCATTTGGGTTTCATCAACCATATTCATAACATAAATTCCACTCTAGAGGTTTATTTTTTTAAAAATAAATAAATAATGTATATTTTCTACTAGATATTGTACCTTCCTTGCACCAGAGCAATTTGGACACCTTCTGGTGGTAGGCACTCGCAGTGGCATGTCGGTAGCACTAGATACTGAGACGGGATCAATGTTCAAGCATACACCACTAGAAGAACAGCGGGCACAGGCCAAGTATCCTGACCATAAATTACTGATCATTAAGAATATATCCAAAGTTCCAATGATAAATGAGAGAAATTTGAACCAGAAGTAATTTGAATTAAGTGGCAGCAGATCCAATCAAACAGTAGAAACAGTTTCTCAAGCATTCCAGGCCAAGCTGTGTTCTTTAGAAAATGGACATTTTCACAGACCAAGCTGGTACATACCAGTTCCATGGCAATACTTGCACCTTTTTTTCTCTTGCTGCTCAACGTTATTAACCTCAATCAGCATCAATATTGATATAACACCCACTGCCCCACCAGAAAATGATGCCACAATTGGATCAACCTGACTAATTTTGTAAAGCAAATCAAAGTAGAGACAGACATCAAACAAAACAGCTATTCATCAATGAAATAGTCCAATGGCAAACTTGAACTAACAAAAGTAGGCCAATCAGAGAACCAAGATACCTTAATTGAAGAGGCAAATGCATGCTTCTTATAAAATCCTCATATGAGGTACCACCCAAACCTAATTTTAGCTCCAGCTGTCATGTAGCAATACACTTCAGCATTTGAAATCAATGAATAACATGGTCAAGAGCATATATACATGCATGACAAAACCCGTGATGCTAGAAATCTAAACCACCATAAAGAGTACCATAAATGATATAATTATTTTTAATTTTTTATCACATCGATTGAAATGTGAACCTGTAAATAATGCCTGCAAGATAGTAAGACGACTAAAACTAATAGGTCAAATTAAAGGGTAGCATAGACATTCTCCAGTGCAGTTTGATAAAATTACCGTTGGTGCAATAAGCCCACCAAATATAATTATGGCAGATATCAAGGAGAAGCCTGTTAGATAGAGCTTCTTCAAGGTCTTCGGTGTCTGCCTCAAAAGAAAATGCACAAGGTTAGTCCAAATTAAAATGACATATGCTTTAACTTAATTTTGATCATGTAAGTAATGATACAGAAACAAAAGGAAACTGAAGAAGCAAGTTTTATTCTCCACCTACTGGAAATGGATTTATAAGTAATTAATCATGTCAAAGAGTCTATTATGTCACATCGTTCCATGGGAAGAAGAATCATTCAATAATTGTAGCTAAATTACGACAAATTTTGAGGCTCACCACATGCGGAAGAAAGGGAATTGATGATGGAATATCGGGCATCTCATCCGCTTCTTCTCCATCCTCAGTGTTGACTTTCATGCCTTTTAAGCGCTGTTGTACGCGTAATCTCCTCACCTGCTCAAAGCATCAAAGAATCTATCATGATAAATGAATTGAAAGCTTATCAGACATGTAAGAGACTAGGGTTCACAAGTTGTACTGTGATAACATTATAAGCTAACCTCTTCCATGAGAAGGAATATTTTATTGCGCCTACTCTTTATATTGTCTTGAATTTCCTGCAGCTGCATCTGAACAAAATCCTGAACCGTCTCCGGCCCCTCAATAATGCAAAAGTTGCTGGCAATAAAAAGGGTATGTTATGCCCAAACCAACAGCAAAATTCACGACACAGTTAAAACAGAAGGCGTGCAATAATTAAGGGAATAACAACAGAGAAATAAAGAACCTCGGGTTGTTGTCATCCTTTGAAGAAGAGCAGAGAATTCTAGGTTTTGAGAAGGTGTATCTGGGAAGAAGGAACTGCTTGGGGTTTGATGGAGAGGAGTTATAGAGAAGTGAGGTATTAGAAGGCCTGAGAGTTGAAGGTGTAGTTGATGGAAGGAAGTGATAGTAGAGAACGATTGCAGGCATTGTTCGGTGCTCATGGAAGATTTGATTGAAACTTTGGGTTATAATAAAATCTATAATCAATCATATATAGTTTAGACATTAAAAATAATATAAATATACGGGGAAAAAAATACGTCTAGATTCTCACCGTGAGTGGAAACTGTGAAGTGTAATTATGGTTGCTAATTAGTTAATGTTAGGGGATGTGCAAGAAGTACATGGAGGGATGAGCCTACTTGAGCCCGCCTAAAAAAAAGCGTTGCCCGGATAAAAAATGACCGAATAAAAAATGGATAATTTTGACAAGAGTTGCTGTCTTACCTATTTAGTCTGCCCGATTAGTTATTATTTTTATATATTAAAATATATAAATTATAGTATTTTACATAGATTATTAATGACTAAATAATAATTTTATAAATATGAGTAATTAAATAGGTAATTGTATCATTCAAAATTTATAATTAAATTGATTTTTTTTAAATTTTGTTAACTGTCATCTTTTTTTCAGATACTTTATCCTTTGTCAACTTTAAAAAAATTGATATAAAATTATAATTATAAACTACTTAGATTTCAAAAAAAAATTTATATGCAATAGATTTTAATACTTTAATTACTATCTTTTTGTTGTCTTATTCTTAATAGATTATGGATATTATTTAACGGTT
Organism: Leucaena leucocephala; assembly: GCA_037074615.1. Taxonomy (NCBI): domain Eukaryota; kingdom Viridiplantae; phylum Streptophyta; class Magnoliopsida; order Fabales; family Fabaceae; genus Leucaena; species Leucaena leucocephala. The sequence continues at coordinate 6,590,104 of CM073521.1, read as the reverse complement.
AAAAATATATGAATATGATATTATTTTATAAATTTATAATTACATATTTTTTTTATAATATGAGCAGGACATCACGACTTAGACATACCAGTTTGACCATGCCTAGTCTAAAATAGTTAAGGCTTTTATCGAGTAGGACCGAGTATCGAAATGTAAAATATAGCCTATATTTTTTTTGAATAAGACACTAGTTAGGGGACTACCTTACCTAACTTTATCCATGTACACCCTAATTAATCTTTCAGACACCTTACTAGACGGTCACTTTTTATAAATAATTAATTTAATTAATTTTTTTAAATATTTATATATTATTAAGTAGTTTTATATTTAAAATCGTTCTTATATCTAGACTTGGACGAAATATATTGATATGACCTTAGGATAAATTAGTAATTGCACATCACGAAGAGGCAGATGCATTGGTATATCCGTTAATCCGCTAATGCAGATCATGACAATCACAAGTCACCGCATCAGTACCCAAATGTCGCATTGCATATTTGACGAGGAAATACTTGCTAAGTAATGCTCGATGATAATGGACGTTCTATAAGAACATTATAACAAAGTTGACGAGATTGAAAATTGTAACATCAGCTCCGTAATTCAAAATTCTATTGGTACATTATAACAAACAAAATTCACAATCTGGCGATTTCAACGGACTTCTTAAGGGCTTGCAGAAGACTCCTCATAATTCTGGGCTCACCAGGTGGTTCCTTATCTTTTAGAAGTCCATTTCTTATGGCACGGAACATTGGGGCTGAGTTATTAGTTGCTGGAAAAACCAAGCAGTCCATATACACGAGAACTTCTGTTTTCCCATCCGCAACAGTTATAAAACCCAATCTAGCTCCACCCGCTATTTTGTCGACCTATTTAATTTCATATAAAATTAGTATTTCCAACTCTGAAGAAGCATTCAGTTACCCCACATCAAAGTGCCAAATAACCTACAACAACTACATCCTCATTTCCAACAACAAATATGAAAAATGGAAACAAGGTTTGACATCGTTGTAGCTGCAGGTTAATCTTTAACAAGAGATTCCATTCTTCTGCCCCCTGTCAGTGAGCTTAACTCAAGCAGGCATTTAATTTAAACAGCGCACCAGGAAAAGTAAGCAGTTTTTGCAGATTGACGTGTGTTGCATGCATCCTAGAACCCTCTACCATAGCACCTCGTACTATAATAGACAACAACAAATGTTTCTGTTGTTGGATGCAGTTCAGATTTTAGAAATGGTATAAACGCTCTGCACATTAAATGCAGAAAGAAGTCAATGAACATACCTTCAGAGGCACGGGAAGCGGCAGATTGGCTCCTTGGCAAAGACTGTTCGCCCACTGTCACAGCTCAAGAACAAGAGGCAAACTAAGTACTTCTGTCAAAACAGAACGCAGAACCCATTTCTACGGTAGTCTGAAGATGTCTTTCTTATTATTAAAGTGTTAAATAGAATTATGAGAAACTGTGCGTACGTTTTTGTATTTAACCGTTATATCTTAGAAAAAATTTATCCAAGTGCCACAAATCTGCAAAATTTACTATCAACGGTTAAAAATTCGTTCAAGTTATTTAAAAAGATCAAAATTTTTGGAATGAATCAACAAGAAATGCCCTTTCCATTTTCCTACTCTCTTTCTCCTCATTTGCACCATCTCGTCTCCCTCTCATGAGGGCAATAAGTTCATCTCTCGACAAAGTTCTTACCATATTTTTCATCACCCTCATATCCCACCAGAAACTAGCACCGGGAAGGGTGTGGCTTGGCACCTTTGACAAAGTAATGGTTCATCTTTGAGGTTCTGCTATGACAAGCATTCTCACACCACCATCAAAAACTCTCCCCCATTGACAGATTCCAAGTGACCTCAAGTGATCGTTTCAATTTTAGAGACGTCTCAAGGGTGAAGTTGATTATCTTTTTTAACATTTGACTATCTTTGGTCGGACAGAGTTTCATAGACTTGGCCTAATCCATGGTTCACATTTCTGATACTAGCATCACAGAAAATCAGTGGGGAGTGAGTAATAGAGGTGATAGACAAATAGAAAGGGCAGGCACACCTGAAAAAGCAAGGATTCGAATCTTTTAAGGTCAGTTTCCGGAGGCAAAACCATTGTCCCGAGAGAGACTCCATCGTCGTCATCGTCGGTGGGGCTACCATTACCGGCGGAGGCCTTGACTACCGGCAAGGCAATTACCGTTTGATTGCGGTTGCGAAGGGAGAAAGAGAGGGGGTTGTGGCAATTAGGCATCGGGGAGACGAGGGAAGGGGAAGAGAACGAGACATGGGGATTGAACCGCCTGAGGCACAGAAATTGCCTTAAAGAAAGTGCCATGGCGTTCCCGCCTTCGCGAAATACGAAGTGAGCTCTCTGTGTAATGGTGCCAAGTGAGGAGGGAGCAAGCAGCTCCGATCTAGTGGTGGTGGAATATCGGTAATCAGATTCCAAGTTTGAGGTAGTAAAGGCTCCAAACAATGGCGCACGAGATAGCCTAGCAAATTAGCCATCGCTCGCTTACTGTCAATCTGAATCTTTATTTTGACATCAAACAATAGATAACTACATTAGCTTCATCTTCTTTCTTTAATTTTGAAAAACTTACTCCCTCCAGGGTTCTTATTATAAGATGTCGGGGACACTTTTTTAGGTATATTATATGGAGTTATTTGGATGGATTTATTTTTCACCAAATATATTTGCTATCGCACCTTTTTAGCAATTTCCCCTTAAATAGGTGGGAAAAAATAATTTCTTTTTTTTTTCCACCCAATTTACCGGAGCTTTACCCGACTACATTTAGATCCAACTCGCGTCGAGCACCTGACTATGATAGGTGAGTCTCCCAACAAGAATTTTCTGCATACGCCAAGGCTTGAACTCGAGATCTCGTTTAAGCGATACTAAACTGTTTATCACTCGGACCAACCCCCAATGGTAAAAACATACTTTTTTAAAATGTCAGGACTACATTTGTCTTTTTACTATGTTTCCACTGCCTCATCATTTATTTTTACCCCACAAAACCCTCTCTTGTAATTTAAAAACAATCTTCACAAATAAAAATATTACTCCATCTTATACTTAATATAGGACATAATTAGATAATTAATTTTACTCCTAAATATAAAACATATTTTTAATATTTATCGACAATAATTAAATAAGAGAGAGTTAAAGAAAATTATTAAAATATTTTAAAAAATATGTTATATTAACTAACTTAACTAATTTTTTTAATCTAATCAAATTATTACCTCTGATCTTAATCATAACTTCCAGTAAACTTTTTTGGTTATATCTAAAAATCTAAATAAATCGGTTAATTGTAACTAATATAAGAATTAATTGACTAATTTAAATGAATTAAAGTGTATATAATAAAAATTCATCTTGAGAGTTTATTTAGTTTTTTAAATCTCTTAACAAAAATTAAATAGCTCTTATCAAGAGGAAAAGGGGAGTAGTTACTTAGATAAGCTTGACGTACCAGCCAACTCGATATAGCAGAACTGGTGAAGGGTCTGCTTTGTAGAAATATTATTTCGCGGGGCTTCACTTCTAGAGATGATCACGTCCTTAGCTTTAGTTTGAAATTTGTACATAAGTGGAAAGACAATCACGTCCCGGACACAAGAAGTGTAACTTGTACGGATAAAACAGCAGAGATAACTCTCAAGCCAAAATATAGCACAGTTTGCGGCCCCAAAAAGCAGGATTTACCCGAGCTGTCTCCGCGACTTTAAAAGCCTTTAAGTACCTGTGAGGAGTACTGCGCCCCAGCTTTGGAGGGTTCATTGACAAATTAACAGTTTTGGAATCAAACTTCTCCACGCATCAGCAATACCATTTGCAAGGCGGGCCTGACCTTTGGCAAATTCATGAAAAGCAATTCCCATATCTTTAGTTTTCTGTTCCTGCAAACGCACCATCTCTTCGTTCATTAATCTCAAAATTGTTTCAAATGTCTTTGCTGCTTGTTCACTCTCTACCTTCAACTGCACCACAAATTCAAATGTCACTATCAACCAAACCCATAGGTATATAGTTGCTTGTTGGAAAATGGATGACAATCATATAAAAACTTGCCTCGTTATATTCATGTTGTGCTTCTGCCACTTTGTCGGATCGTGTCAGCGTGAGTTTGTCACTGCGTTCCACCAGATATAAATATATAATGAATCAGAATATTCGGTACGTTCTAGTCCCCCAACCACATGGGAAACTCCAACTTCTTTGCATTTGTAAAGAAAAAAATGGGGACACAAGTTTGTTGAGGAGGGGGGGGGGGACTGTACAACAATAATAGTATTCAGTGCCACCTCAGCCCAAAAAAACATTAAAAGCGCACTATATTGTGCCATACTAAATTAGGTGAACAACGGAACCAGGACCCAGGAACATACAGATTAATCTCCTTCAACTTCATAGTTTCAGCTAGCTCACATTGTCTCCTGAAGGCATTCGCTCTCTCCGCTATTGTTGCCTGTTTCAGAATAGCCAAAAAGTGGATAAATCTCTTGGTTTCACTTTTCTTCTTTTGATTATTTCCATGAGGCAGTAGGGACTTATAATCTTAAATAACTATAAAAGAAAACAAACAGAATATTCAGTCATGTTGATGGCTGACTTACTAATTAATGAAAGAGAAACAAGCCAGACTGACCTTGATAGATTGCACAGCACGGACATAATCTTTCAGAGGTTCTTCAAAATTCATCAGGATCTGATATGCCTGCTTGCCAGAAAAGCATATCACGGTTTGTAGTTTTCATCAATAATGCAAGCATGTGACCGTGCGTATACGGAAAGCCACAAAAATAAACAATAGAAAGCTTACCTCCTTTTGCAGCTTGATTGATAAAGTCTCAGACTTTGCCCCAAGTTCAGAGAATGCCTTTCCAAGAGCATTTCCTTCACAATCACCAAGAAGTTTCACTGCTTTCCCAAAATCTGAAAGTGATTGCCCCAACTCTGCAAGAGCCATCAAAGTAAGATGGTAAGAATTGCATTATGCATAGGTCATGTCACAAGGGAAGATAGAAAGTGAAATTGATTCACTGAAGGGCAAAATGGGAAGGACAACATATACCAAACTAAACCTTACCTCTGTGCCTCTTCACAAGTCGATATGCATGTTTTTGAGCTTCAGCCAAGTGGTTTTCAAGCTCAAATATGTAGTGTTTCATCTTTTCATATTCAGGAGTTGATTCTTCCACCGGCTTCTCTTTCCCAAGGACAACGTCACTCACTTTAGACTGCACATCCTGTCATTATTTACAAACAATAACAAATGAATTAAGATACCAAGACTTACACTCAGACAGCACACTCAACCAGATTGCCAGACAGGTAAGCAAAAGCATTTGTCTCAGACAGGAGAATAGCAATCTATTGCTGGGTAACATTCCATGTATGATAACCCAGGTTATAAATACAAGAGTAGAATAGCACAACTGCAGCAAAATACAATTACAGAGAGTAGATCTCAGTGTTGCCTCAAATCCAGTTCACTGTTCTACTCTAGACGTATCCATGACATGCCATGCATCAATGACTAGTTGAGAAGCCAACTTCCTTCACCTATACTACTACTAACAAAAGAAACTTCAGCAACTTTCTTCGACACTTTTGTGTGTCAATACTTTTTCCTGCAGAGTTACTTCTTATTGTATAAAAAAATTTATCAAATAATTTTCTTTTGAAAAGTTTAGAAGTATTAGAGTCAGACAAACTACCATTATCTCCCCCCTCCCCACCCCAACAAACTTTTCTTCCACCTTCCAATTCACACACATTCCATGTGCTTGTAAGCTAGTAACGGGAAGAAGGAAAGACAGTGAGTGCTGTTATATTCCAGACAGAATTAGTGTAACTCAAAACTTGACTCCTTTTAAAACATTGAAACCTTGTTAGAAAAACTTTCATAATACCAAGAGTACAAGTTACCTTAAAAATCTGCATTAAATCAGATGGCTTCTTCTTGAATATGCCACTATCCTGGGCCCTAAATCTCTCCATTGCCTGCATAGATACCATAAAGAAATAAAAATGTAGATTTTCTTTTCCACTTAAATTGACAAAAATAGCCAAACTAGAAATTTACAGTCTCAAAAGAATATATTCACACACAAGAAAAAGAGACATTCAGGAGATTCCGATACCTCGCTTTCCAACATGTGAAATAAGAGATAGTTAGGTATTATTGGGATAATTGAGATGATTGCATGATTCAATTTTTACATAACAATAATTATGCGACAAAGAAAATTTAATCAACATATCAACTATTTACTAGTCATCCAAGAAAACAATCTTCAAAATAGACAATTTATTTTATTCTAATATTTATATTAAAAAACAAAGTGCAGTAAAAATGAGTCAGTGGCAGAAGTAAAGAGGCAAACTTTGTGCTAGATAATGCAAGAAAATTAATCTCATCTAAAACATCTACAGCTGCACCAGAGGAAAAAATTTTACTACTTAGAGGTATCACCTCTTCATCTGCCTGCAAAAAGGTCCTCAGATCTTCACTTTGTTGAAGCTCATGATGTGATGCAATTCTGTTTATAAAAATATCCAACGCCTGACGCCTCATCTCAATAAATTCAGCACTAAAACGGAATTTCTCTGCAAGAGTGAAACACGTATAAGGGTAAAAAGGTAATGTTGGATTGCTTTGTAGAGTATCAACATCTTCATCAAGTAACTTTCTAGGCACACTGCAACGCTTCTACAGGAATTTTAGCATCGATTACACATTATCAAAGGTGATGCCCTTCTGTTCATTAAAAAGTCATGCCAAATGTAATCAGGACATGCCATATAAATGTCTGGTCACAGTATGTTGTGTAGAAAAGATAGAGAAGAGAGGGAAAGAGGGAGAAAAAGGGAGAAACAGAGGGAAAGGGGGAGAGACGAGAGAAGAGGGAGGTAGAGAGAAAAGGCTCAATTCTTATTATTCAAAGACCAGATTACAATAACCCTCGTGTGCTCTTTTATAGACCATAATCCCTAATACCCAATTAACTAACCTAACTACCATTGACCCTTTAACTAACTTCCCTTCATTTATTTATTACATAACATAGTATGTCAAAAAAAATAGCAGGTTTAAAAGTTTTGAAAAGAAGAAATCAATACTTATTGAAATACAGGTATCAAACACTTGGAATAAGACACTACTTCCAGGCTAGCCTGGATGAGCACCTCCAGAAATTTGAATTTCTGCAGTGGAAAGGCAGTGGAAAAATGACAATATATGAAACATATCACAGGCTACATACATAGTTAATTTAAGTATTAAAGAACTTTTTCACCTCCCAAGCAGCAGACTGAGAAAATATATGGCAGTTCACTTCAATCATGATAATTTCATATTTTCATTACCATATAAGAGACCAGCATAATGTCTGACCAATGACATAAAAAGAAAATAAAAGCATGTAAAAAAGGATGCTGAGTGCTAAAGTAGCATTAACACACATTCTAATAGCAACTTCTAGAATTGACTATTATTAAGCACATAAAAGAGAGTCCTGCTAAAAGATGTTACCTACAGCACTTTTCTCTGGAAGAGGCGGAATGAATATGCCTTTGTACTTTTCAAAAAGACGATCATGCAGCCAGACAAAGTCACTGTAGCGTCGGATGACAATCTTATCAGGTCCCTGATAGTCAGAAAAATTTGTCTGCCAAAATAAATTTCAATTAGCATGAGAATGAAATGGTAGGCTCTTGTGTTAGATCTTCCCCATGAAATCGATGGGGAAAAAGCCAATGCTCACAAATGATGAAAGCGAATATCTTTGCATTGACAATAGAAGACTGCATGTAGAGCATCTACAAGTGTATATTTTAAGTGTAAGAAAAATCATATTCATATGGAATTTTAGGGCGCATTTGTACATGAGAATGTCAATTCCATTCCATGGCAACGATATCTCAAAAATGTGTTATAGTTAATTTCCTATTTTTTAAACCTCCATTTTGCCCTGCTCCATCAAAAGTCAACGGAATTCCATTCTTGACTAAAATTTACGCATGCATGCTGGTTCTTATCTAAAATTACGAATATGTGTGAGGTCCATACTTTATTAACAACAGAATAGAGGGGCAAAAAATATGTCATCCGTCATCCAATAGAATTCATCCCTGAGTTGGTCTCTATGCCCAATCTCTGTTGGTGTCTATCTATTTATCTGGCCATAACAAACAGCGATGAGAAGGTTAATGCAAGTAGAAAGAGCCAAAAAGCTCCAATCATTTATTCCAGACTATAATATCTAGTTAATGGTTTAAATATTTTACTGTGTTCTTGGTGCAAGTTGATATACAAAAGTTTGCACCTCCTTAAAATCCCATTGTATCCTAATTAGTGTCATTCAACACCCCAAAATGAACTCCCTCGTCATGTCATTCTTAAAAATAGACCACGGTTTCTTTATACAGATACTTACATATATATACACACAGATATATAATTATATATGCGCGGTAAATCTATCATTTAAAGATAGACTTGTAATCCAATAAACAAGCTGAAGATGAGGGGAACTTCATTAAAATTTATCCTTCAGACTAGTGCGGAGATGAAATGTAATTCACTAAATGCAGTACCACCCACAGTCAAATATAAACAGTCAAGTCGAAGTGCACAGAAACTTGGATTTCAATTAAATAAGAAATTTCCAACTAACCAAAAAAGGGGTTGCAGATGGGGGAAAGAAAGCAAGAAAGAGTAGATAATTACTTGGGTGATGACGCGGTAGGAGATATAGGCTTGGACGCCATTGCCAAGCTTAACCGGATCGGTGACTGAGACAGATAGGAAGGGCTGCGAAGACTGAGATCTAGGGCTCTGCATCGAACCGGGTAGACTCGCATTCTGTTCCATCAGAAGGGACAAAATTGAGAAAATGAGAGATTGTATCTTGAAGACATGCAGTGGCAGATGAGTAATTACCGTGGGATTCATGGTCGTATTGGTTGAAGAGGGTCGCAGCGAACTCTAAATTCTCCAGTGGGAGAATTAGGACCGGCAGTGCGTGAGTCAGCGGCGGTGGATGACGGAAAAACTGCTCCGAGTTGAGCGGTGAGTTTGGGGAGACGAGTAAGCACGAGTTTAACGATCAACAAGATATTAGTTATTGCTCGCAGCAAGCTCGAAGGATCACCGCAATTTTTATTTTTATTTTTTTTCTACCTTGTTTTATTGTTCCGGAAATACCAACGCCGTGGCTATCACTTATCAGTTACACAACGAATGCGTGAAGACTGAAGGCCACCGTTTGATGAATGCTAGAATAAAATGGAACAGGGGGTAAAAACGGAAGGAAAAAAGTGGTCTTGTAAATATAAAATATATAGATAAAAGAATATATTCATTGAATTTATTTATTTATTTGTTGAATTCATTTATCCAATTTTATCTTCTTCAGAATACTTAAATACTAAATTCATACATTTTCAAATATTGTCAATAGATAGTGTAACAAGCACGTGAAGTTTGTAAATAGCGTAACTTACTTTAGGTCTAATTGTGGAGAATTGGTTGCTTTATAATCATCAACTTATGCACATTTATAATACTCTTTAAGATTGAGAAGAGATCGTGTTTTACTGTTAAATAACAATCTTTAAGATTAGTAAAAAAAAAATTAAAGACGTCGGATAATCTATGAGCAAGTTAAATATTTTGTCCCTAAATCGCATATCAATTTACAATTTAGCCTTTAGATTTTTTTTATATATAAAGAAAAAAGTTGTAATTAGTACATTAGATTAAATTAAAAGAAATAAACAAACGCCAATCGTCTCAAAAAAAACTAGGTGAAAATTAAGGGCATTGCTAAAAAATGTTTGGCTAACATATCACTTTCTAAATTTTTCTCTCTTTCAAATTATTAAAAATCAACCAATTAATCTCGTTAGAGCATAGCATAACTTTTTATGATTAAATTTTAGCTATCATCTGTTCTTTTTTTTTATATAGAAAAATTTTTAAGAGGAGATTGGATTTACCCACGATCTAAAGACAAGATAAAATCTCAATTTTTCATAGGCGATATCAATATTAGGTAGGACAAACCGTCAATTATCTTCATACATAAACTTAAGCACCTAATATCTAATATGCCTCCCCAAACGCTGCCACTAAAATCACAACAAAGTAATATTTTCTAAGGATTGAACACACTCCAAATAATCGCATGTCTCGTCTTTTCGTCAGCTAAACCTACGAACGATGGGTATTTCCATTCTTGATAAGCTTAATTGCCTCCAAATAATCATTTCTCAAACTTTTTTTTTGTACAATAAATTTTTAGAAAGGAGTTGGGCTCAACCACAATCTAAATACAGGGCAAAGTCTCTATTCCTCCTAAGGAATACTAATGTTGTAAGCTATCAATTACCCTCAAACCTAAACTTAGACACCCAAGAGTTAAAATATTTTTTCAAACACCGTGACTAGAATCACAATAAAATAATATTCCTCAAAGATCGAATACGCTCTAAATAGTCACATGTCTCACCTTTTTACTAGCTAAACTCACGGCAGGTATTATTTCTCAAACTAACTCACCTATGATTCCCATCGCATGCTCTTTTAAACCCAATAAGATATGTCCAAAGTTCTTCTGCTAAAGGATCCCAATTCTGTACATTAAGCATGAAGAACTTCGATCAGATTTCATCCACTATCTCTGATAATACTTTCACATCCTGCCTTGCCAATGCTTATGAAAGTAAATTCCATCGACAGTGATAGGCACTCACTCGTCGATCTCCAATACGGACCTCATTTGTGTCGAATGTTGGCTTCATTTATTTGTATATTAGCTGCCTTAAAGCTGCATGGGATGGCATTGATCTTTGGTAGAAGTCCAAGAGCACTCAAATTAATGTTCTAAAAAATGTTCTCACTGAGTTTTTTTAAATAAACCAACGGATAACATTAAAGAATTCTTTCCAAGGTTATCATGTTGCCCCATCTTTTTTGTTGAGATCCATAGAACACCAATCCTAGAATTCACATGACAGGTATGAGACATCGTTGCTAATAAATTAAGGGTGAGGATGGAAATTATGCTGTGGATGCTGCGTTACTTTACATGTTAGGGTAAAAGTTTAAACCCAGCTTGACAAACTCAGTCACTGTTAAATATTTTTTTTTGTCCACCCGATTCACTCTTTACCTCGACTATATCCGGATCCGACTCGCGTCGCGCACCTAACTATGGTGGATGAATCTCCTAACGGAAATTTTATGTATACGCCAAGGCTCGAACTCGAGACCTTACTTAAGCGATACCGAACCGCTTATCACTCGAATTAATCCTGTTTGTACAATTAAACACTTTATTTAGCTACTTTTGTTAAATTGAAATGATGGAAAATACCACCAGGGGGCCATTGTCCAAAGCCCAAATGACCATCAAAGGCCGAGCTCCTCTGCCTTCAATTATTCCCTGAATTCTTTATCCAAAAAAAAAAAAGTTATTCACTTGATTGCCAAAATAAATTCACAAAAAAGGTAAAAAAAAAACAAGAAGAAGGAATGAATGAATTCAAAACTCATGCAATTAGTATTACTATAGCTTCTATGTTCATCAACTATAATGTAATATAATACAGTAACTTCTATGAATGAGAATTGATACTATAATTCTTAAACATGGAAACATGGCCAAAACTCTATAATCAATATAATTAACATCGTACGGATATTAGATCTGCATGTGAACGCTCTGCGAAACCAGCATTCTCTGTTCGTCTATTTTTTTAAAAAGAATGCTATTTATTTGTTTGGTCTTCCATCGATCTTTGTTATCATTATCGATATGGATAATTGACTATTGATATGATCAAGGACATAAAATTTAAATAATTATATCAATCCTTTTTAGCATCACAGTTATAATTCTAAATTAAACCAAATGGCTTCCTAAGTATTTTATGTTAACAGTTCAAAGTACCGTTCACAGTGCAAATTAAACTACTTAAAACAAGAGTATGTATATTTCTGACATTAGAGATTAGTATAATCAGTAAAAATTAATTTATACTTCTTGATGTATAGAGCATTAACTAAGGAAATTATACCTTAGCTTCTTGGAAGGCTTAAGTACGATTACTTAACCAAGTGACTATTAGAATAATAAAAGTATTTTGATAAAAAGATAAAACTAGATTGGATCATATTATAGTTTCTGTAATTAAAAAGTAGGGAGAACCTTAATAAAAGCCTTTTAAAATATCCAAAACATAAATATGGTCAATATTTTAAACAAATTTTCAATCAAGCCAAAAAGTTTCATTAGAGATTTTAGAATCTGACAAATAACCATAACAACCATATCGTTAAAAAGGAAAAAGAAGACGCAACAAAAGAAGTCGGCTTCAGTCAAAACCTATCACACTTATGTGTTGCCTTAAGGAGTGTGTATTATTGTTCCCTTGAGATAAAATTGTTTGTATGAGTCACTAATTTGCTAAAAAATCTCAACTTTAGGCAAACTAAAGCCCTCAAATTATATAGGGGTATTTTTAATCTTTTAACAATATTCGAAAATCCTTAACGAGGTCTCTTACCCTGATTAGGAATTAGCTAAAAGTTGAGGCTTTATTTAAATTTTTGTTATTTCAAAGAAATTTTATTAGGAATCTCCCCAAAAAGTATACATTAATGCGTATTTAAAAAAAAATCAATAACCCAAGTTCTAATTATAATAACTAGTTGATTTTTTATAATTTAAGAAGTTAAATAAATCATTTAAATATAACTAATATAAGAGTTATTTAACTTATTTAGATATATTAGAATGTATATAATATAAATTTATCTTGAAATATTAGATTTAGTCATAATTAATTTATTAAAATTTTATAATCTCGTAAAAAAATATAATCAGCTTTTATAATTAGGATAAGAGAAGTATTAAAAATCTAGACAAATGGGGGTAATTTTTTCTCAATTTTTTAGCAAGATTTGATAGCGAGAACATTGAAGAAGTTGCTGTAGCAAATTTTTTAGTACAAAAAAAATTATAACAGTTAGGTTTAAGAAAATAAGTTAACTCGTGGTTATTGGCTAACCCATCATAATTTATGGGTTGAGGGTGTACGCTATGCGGCCCGTCATTTTTTTTTAATTTTTTTAAAAAAATATTTTTAAATTTTTAAAATATTAATAAAAAAAACTTTAATACTATATTGACATAATTAAAAAATTATTAATGTTATACTTTTTAAAATTTTTATATTTTATAAAAAATATTAAATTTTATAATTATAAATTTAAATAAATATTAATATAATATTAATCAATTTATATTAATAAATAATTATTTTTATTAATTTTTAATAATAAAAATATTTAAAATAATATTTAAATAAAATAAATAATAATATTAATAATTATAAAAAAGTGAATTGATAAAATAAACAGACGGATTAATCGAGTTAACAAAGCCCGTCCTGTTTTTTTCGCTTAAAAGCATCAGATCCAGAATCATATTAACGGATAGCGACGCCAACAAACAACCAACGACATTAGTTTAAAAGGTAAACGGCTTAATATCGTTGAAATAAAATTTTAAGTTTGAGTTTTAGTATATATAAAAAAAATTTATTAAGAGATTTATCGACCATAATTAAATATGCGACGTGAGTTAAATCTAAATATGTTTGACTTAAAATTTTAAAGAATTGAGTGAGCACCTAAATAAATTAGAACGAAACGACGTAAATATAAATAATATTGTTATGAATATTAGAATATAGATGTTCATCTCCATCTCCCTCCACCTCTTCAAATTCCCTAAGTCATTATTCCTCCATTAATTACTAGACTCTTCATTATTCTCCCATTAATTACTAGACTCTTCATCTTCAACTTCTATGCCTATAAATAGGGCATTCCATTTGTGTTGTAAGAAGAAGGAAAAAGAATATAATATATACTTCTCTCATTTTCTTGTCTCCATCTTTTATCTCTTTCTAATCTTATTGCTAGTTTTATAATACGTTATCAGCACGACCGCTCTAGCCAACTGATATTATTGTAAGATCTATCATTGGAAGGTGAGTTTCTATATCACTCTTATGTTGAATTGTAGTTTCATATTTGATTATTTTCTAATTACTCAACCTTCTTAACTTAAATCTCCATTTTCAACTTTTGTTATATTTTATGATAATATCATCATGTCGAATCTTACAAAACTTGAGTTTGTGGCTCTTGACATTACTGGAAAGAATTATCTATTCTGGATACTAGATGCATTTACTTGATTCTTCCAAAAGCTCGTTATGACTGGATGCATTTACGTCTGCAAGATTTTAAATCAGTCAGTGAATATAATTCTGCACTATTTAGAATTAGTTCTCAACTGAAACTATGTGGAGAGAAAATTACTGATGATGACATGTTAGAAATAACATTCTCCACATTTCATGCATCCAATGTTCTCTTGCAACAACAATATCGTGAAAAAGGTTTCAAAAAGTATTTTGAACTGATTTCTTGCCTTTTGGTAGTTGAACAAAATAATGAGCTTTTAATGAAAAATCATGAATCACGTCCAACTGGCTCTACTGCATTCCCAGAAGTGAATGTAGTAACAAATGAATCATCCCGTGGTCGGGGATATGGATGTGGACGTGGACGCGGACGCGGCCGTGGCTATATACGAGGCCGTGGTCAACGTGATCGTGGTCGTGGTTCCCACTCGAGGTGGGCAAATAATGATGAAAACCACAAAAAGGAAAGTAGTGGGAATGATAATTATATTGAAAATTTATGTCATCGTTATGGTGGAAAAATGTCATTGGGCTCGTACTTGTCGTACACCAAGATATTTGGTTGAATTATACCAAGAATCGCTTAAAGAAAAAAAATAAAAATAAAGGCAAAGAGCCAAAGATATAAACAAATTTTGTTGGGGAAGAAAGCGATTCTGATTATGGCAACATGGATGTGACTCATTTAGATGTTGCTGATTTCTTTGCCGATCCTAACGGAAGAATTGATCACCTAATTGGTGATGGGAGTGTCCAAAAAAATAAGCTAAACTTTTATGGTTATGTGTGTTTTCTTTTTGCTATAATGAAGTTATTTTCTTTTATGATTATATTTGCTAATATATTTTTATTATAGTCATATGTGTTATTTTCTTATATATTGTTTTAGAAATATAAAGATGATTAAGGGGTTTGGAAGAGCAAATATATTGTTACATGGAGGAACACAATTATACATTGATAGTGCATTTTATTCCTCCAAATCTAACAGGAATTTATTGAGTTTCAAGGATATCCGCAGAAATGGATACTATATTGAAACAACAAATAGAGAAAACCAGGAATATCTCGTTATCACAGATATGATTTCTGGTAAAAAATGCACACTGAAAAAGTTCCCTGCTCTTTCTTCTGGAATGTACTACACATTTATTAGTACAATTGAAACACATGCTATTGCAAACCAGAAGTTTGCAAGTGAGAATAAATTTAATATTTGGCATGACCAGTTAGGCCATCCTGAGACAATAATGATGCGAAAAATGATTGAGAATTCATGTGGACATTCGTTGAGAAGAGAATCAATTCCACAATTTCATATTTTCTCATGTGCTGCATGTTCTGAAGGGAAACTAATTATTAGACCTTCATCGATAAAAATAAAAAGTGAGTCTCTCACTTTTCTAGAACGTATACAGGGAGATATTTGTGGGCTGATACATCCACCATGTGGACCATTTAGATATTTTATGGTTCTAATTGATGCATCAACAAGATGGTCACATGTTTGCTTATTATCTTCTCGTAACCTGACGTTTGCGAGATTACTTGCTCAACTAATTAGATTGAGAGCACATTTTTCAAATTATCCTATTAAGAAAATACGTCTAGATAATGCTGGTGAATTTACTTCACAAGCTTTCAATGAGTATTGTATGTCTCTGGGAATCGATGTTGAACATCCTGTAGCACATGTTCATACACAAAATGGTCTTGCAGAATCATTAATTAAACGTTTGCAGTTGATTGCAAGACCATTGCTTACGAAATCAAATCTCCCAATATATACTTGGGGACATGCAATTGTACATGCAGCGATGTTAATTCGTATCAGGCCAACTAGTTATCTTAAGGTCTCCCTTTTACAAATGGTTTTTGGTCAGGAACCAAATATTTCCCATCTAAGGACTTTTGGATGTGCGGTATATGTTTCGATTGCTCCACCACAACGTACTAAAATGGGTCCTCAAAGAAGGATGGGAATATATGTTGGATATGAATCTCCTTCTATAATAAAATATTTAGAGCCAACAACAGAAGATTTATTTACGGCTCGATTTGCTGATTGTCATTTTGACGAATCAAATTTTCCAACATTAGGGGAGAAAATAAACAGCTGGAAAATAAAGTTAGTTGGAATGAATTATCATTATCTCATCTTGATCCTCGTACAAAACAATATGAGCTAGAAGTTCAAAAGATAATTCATTTATAGAGTTTAGCCAATCAATTGCCAGACGCATTCACTGACCCCAAGAAAGTGACCAAGTCACATGTTCCAGCTGCGAATGCTCCTATCAGAATGGATGTCCCTATTGGACAATCTACTGATACAAATGGATCAAAAGCACGCTTGAAGCGTGGCAGGCCCATCGGTTCCAAAGATAAAAATTTTCGAAAAAGAAAATGAGCTATAAATATAGATGGCCAGGTCGAGGATATTCAATAAAATTTTGTGACTCCAGAAGAGTCCTTTGACAACACTAATGTCTCAATTTTGAGAGACATTCAGGTACCTGAAATATATGAAAATAATGAGATCTCAATAAATTATGTTGTCAATAGAATACGATGGGATCGAGATAAAGTCAACGTTGACGATATTTTTGCATATAATATAGCGCTTGATGTAATAAAAGATGATGAGGATCATGAACCAAGATCTATTAGCGAATGCAAACAAAGATGATTGGTCAAAATGGAAAGACGCAATTGAGGCTGAATTAAAATCGTTAGAAAAATAAAAAGTTTTTGGCCCTGTGGTTCTTACACCTGAAGATGTAAAACCAGTTGGATATAAATGGATTTTTGTGAGAAAACGAAATGAAAATGGTGAAGTAGTAAGATATAAAGCACGACTTGTTGCTCAAGGATTTACACAAAGACCTGGTATTGATTTTATAGAAACATACACACCAGTGGTGGATGCAACTACTTTTCGATATCTAATTAGTCTGGCAGTAAAAGAAGGCCTCGATTTGCGTCTAATGGATATTGTTACAGCCTATTTGTGTGGCTCACTTGACAATGACATTTATATGAGTCTCCCTGATGGATTTGAGTTACCAAAAGTATATAATTCAAGTTCTCGAGAACGGTACTCAATTAAGTTAAATAAGTCTTTATATGGATTAAAGCAATCAGGGCGCATATGGTATAATCGACTTAGTGAATATCTATTGAAAGAAGGATATAAGAATGATCAGATATGTCCATGCATTTTTATAAAAAGATCTGGAAATGAATTTGCTATAATTGCTATTTATGTCGATGACATAAATATCATTGGAACTCCTGAAGAGTTTTTCAAAGCGGTGAATTGCTTAAAGAAAGAGTTTGAAATGAAGGACCTGGGAAGAACAAAATTTTGCCTTGGACTACAAATTGAACATCTGAAAAATGGGATCTTCGTGTGTCAAGAAACTTACACGAGAAAAGTCTTAAAACGTTTTTATATGGATAAATCACATCTATTATGCACTCCGATGATTGTAAGATCTCTGAAGAAAGATAAATATCCCTTTAGATCTCAATAAGGTGATGAAGAACTACTTGGCCCATAAGTGCCTTATCTTAGTGCAATTGGTACGCTTATGTATCTTGCTAGTCACGCACGACCAGATATATCATTTGCTGTTAACTTATTAGCAAGATATAGTTCTTCACCAACACGAAGACATTGGAATGGGGTTAAGCACATTCTTAGTTACTTGAATGGTACTATGGATATGGGATTATTTTATTCAAATGAACATAAGACTAACTTTGTTGATATGCTGATGCTGGATTTCAGTCTGATCCACATGTTGGTAGATCGCAAACAGGCTATTTGTTCATATGTAATGGTACAGCTATTTCATGGCGATCAATGAAACAAACCATATCAGCCACATCATCTAATCATGCAGAAATAATAGCGATACATGAAGCAAGTCGAGAATGTGTATGGTTAAGATTGATAATACATAATATACGTACTACTTGTGGACTGTCATCTAGTAAAATGATCCCAACAGTTCCATATGAAGATAATACTGCATGTATTACCCAACTAAAAGAAGGGTACATCAAAGGAGACAGGACAAAACATATTTCTCCAAAATTCTTTTTCACACATGATCTTCAAAAGAATGGTGAGATTAATATCCAGCAAATCCGGTCTAAAGAAAATCTAGCAGATTTGTTCACCAAATCACTTCCAGCAACAATATTTGAGAAGTTCATACATGATATCGGACTTCGCAGATTCAGAGATATCAATTGATGTTACAAAAAGGGGGAGTCGATACACGCTGTACTCTTTTTCCCTTGTCTGAGGTTTTTTCCCACTGGGTTTTCCTAGCAAGGTTTTTAATGAGGCAGCTCTGTAAGTGTATGAATTAATTGTGTACTCTTTTTCTTTTACTAGGTTTTTATCCCACAGGGTTTTTCCTAGTTAAAGTTTTTTAACGAGGCACATTATTAAAGAATGGACATCTAAGGGGGAGTGTTATGAATATTAGAATATAGATGTCCATCTCCATCTCCCTCCACCTCTTCAAATTCCCTAAGTCATTATTCCTCCATTAATTACTAGACTCTTCATTATTCTCCCATTAATTACTAGACTCTTCATCTTCAACTTCTATGCCTATAAATAGGGCATTCCATTTGTGTTGTAAGAATAAGGAAAAAGAATATAATATATACTTCTCTCATTTTCTTGTCTCCATCTTTTATCTCTTTCTAATCTTATTGTTAGTTTTATAATAAATATCAATTTATATACAAACTAAATTGAAAAATATAGGGTATAGCCGGACAGGCCCTGCTTGTAGGTGGGGGCCGGTGGTGAGAAGACGTGGAAATACCAACACACCATACCTCGGGTTGTACCAGCGGAGTGGCACATAATTAATTAATGTATCTGCCTCAAACACGTCACCCTATCTATCCATAGTCATTATCTGGGAACCAACCCGAGTTTATAGTCATCATATACCTATAACCTATGTGGAGTAAAAATCATAATAAAATTAATTATTCACAATTAATTATAAATGTTAGGATTATTTTTTTAAAAAAAAAATCTAGAGGTAGCGAGATCTCCATTGCAAGTTTACATTCTCGCAAAATATATTAATTAGTTGTTAATAACATTTGTTTAGATAAAATTTTAAAAAAAATTATAAAAAAATTAAAATTTTAAATAACTTATAAAAAATAATTTTTTAGAGAAAAAATTATAAAAAAAAATTTAGATAAATGAGTGTTTGGATAGTTATTAGCAAAAAGAATTGTATAATTAAAAAATTACTAAAAAGGTATGTATGAGATATGAGAGAGAAAAAATGGTGAAAAAGATAGAGGAGAGAGGGTGTAAGAAAAAAAAAGTAAAATAGTAATTGAGTAATTTATAAACTCTTTTACTGTTCTAAAAGTTACTCTGACCAGTTTATCTGAAACTATAGTTTTAAACTATAGTTTAATCTAAATTGAGGTTCAGATAAATACGATTATTTGTTTTAAAAAAAATTAAATCAAAATTTAGGCTAAATTTTTTTTTAAAACTATAATTTTATTAGAAAATAAACAGGCCCAATACCTAATATTATATAAGAATATAAATATAAAAAACTTTACCAATTTTATGGGTAGCGAGATCCTTTATTGTAAGTTTATATTCTTATAAATTATATTAATTGATTGTCAATAGTGCTGAATACTGATAAATAAATTTTAAAAAAAAATTATAAAATTTATGGGTGGCAGAACCTTTTAATAGTAAATTTGTTATGTCCTTTTGTTTAAAGATAAATTGCCTGTGGGGAAAATATCCTTAACGAAACACGAGAAAGTTTCATGCGGCTAAGTTTTGTCCATCCCCAAAGTTACTGCATATTTCACCATCTCACACGGCAATCATGGACAGATAATTGAGAGGGTTAAAGTATAAATTTATTTTAAAATTGGACTTAAAAACACGATTAGATATTTAAAAGATTTTTTTAAAAAAATAATATTATCTTAAAAATTTTAAAACCATAATAATAACGTCTTAATTATTACTTAGAGTTAAGTTTAATTGTTATTTAATTAATACACATATATGGCACACCACGTGGAGTCTATTCATCTTTTATTTTTAGTAAAAATATAAATTTATCTTATAAATTTTTATTTAGAAGTGCTAAGTATTTAGAATTTTATTTTGTTTAATGACATCCTAACTATTATTTAGGTTTATTTTAACTGTAAAATTGATCAAATATACTAATTTAATCAACATACATATCATTCACTTTATTTTTTTCTCAAATCATATTTATAAACAAGTAAAAAATTTAAAAAAATGCATCCCTCTAAATTTAGTTATTATCAAAATATCACTTGCATCGTATCATACTATAGTAATCTTATAGAAAAAAATATAATAGTTTTATATGTTATCCTCTTATATATGATATAGAAGAAAAATAAAGTAAATGACACGTGGACTAATTAACTTAGTATATTTAGTCAAATTAAAAGTCAAATTGAATTTGAATAAAAATTAGAATAATATTTAACCAAAAAAAAAATTTAAGATACCCAGTGTTATTGAATACAAATTTTAGGACAAATTGTCACTTTAATATAAAATAAAAGATATATAAATACTATATAATATATTATATAAGTATATTAGTTAATTAATAGTCAAATTTAATTCTAGATAATAATAAAAATAATATTATTATAATTTAAAAAATTTTAAAATAATATTACTCTTAAACAAAATTATGGATACCTAAAAACTTTATACCAAAAACATATTATTTAAATGTATCCACCACTCGGCATTGTGTTAAAAATTCAAATGCTATAATTTTTTAGGCCACGAACGCGCGGGCAAAGGAAACAATCCCCAGTGCTTCGGCCACGTCAGGATTGAGTGCGACCCCAACGTAATGTAATGAGGGCCATGTTCTCTTCATAAATCCCTCTCTTTTAGTCCTCAGCCACATCACTCCTCCTTATTATTTTTTCTTCACTAACTCTCCTTCGGCTTTCTCAATCTGTGAGCTTTTTTAGCGCCACCCACCCAGAATGGACCCCACTGCATCTCGCCATCGCCGGTCGTCATCCTCCTCCGACCGTTTACTCGGAATTTTCACCATCCCTACACCATCCGTCGCCAGCGCTAGCGACGAGCTCAATGAGGCAGAGCTTTTTTGGTCGGGCGATGTGCCTGAAACAGAGAATCAACCCCCTCTGCCCGCTAAGAACAACCAGCCGAGCCTCCCTTTGCCCCAGAACTCCGGCATCCTAGCTGTGCTATCGGAACCTGCTTTCCGTTCCGGCGATCAGCCCATATTGTGTCGAAAGCCCATTATCCCGTCGACGTCTTCGAGGATGGTTCCCTCGATACCGAGACGGCCGGGTCAGAACCCTCAGGACAGGGAATACTTCTCGCAGTCCCTACCGTCTAGGAAATTTGAGCAATCGGCTCCGGTGAGAGTTCCGATTCTGTCGTCTAAAACTATGCCCAGGAGGAGGAACGACGAGCTGGCTTTAGTGGACGACGATATTGAAGACGATGATGAGATGTTACCGCCCCACGAAATCGTCGCTAGGGGCTCCGGAGTGTCGCCGAAGACCACTTCTTCGGTACTGGAAGGGATCGGAAGAACCCTCAAAGGGAGGGATCTTAGACAGGTGCGGAATGCTATATGGCGCAAAACAGGTTTTCTTGATTGATTTCTGGTGTTGATTATCTTGGAAAACGAAGAACAATTCTTGTATATGAAGTTCAATTTTGATCGATTCACAAAGGATGGTGACTTGGGTGAGTATGTTTTAGCCTCCCTAGTTAACTTGATTGTTAGGAGTTGAAACGGTGCCGTCTTGAACACTGGGCTGCATGGGATTTTTGTGATTGGAATTGGTGGTTGACCTTTTAAGATTGTTTACAATTAGAATTCTGGGATCAAGTTGTTGATAACTTTTCAACCGGGTGCCACTATTTTTAATTGTGTTTAATTCTCATTCCCAGCCCTGAAACACGTGAACTCTGTTTTTGCCTTGTTCCTGTGGGACACAAGATTCTTCATTCGTTGGAGATCGAGTCCTTTTGATTTATCGCTTGGCTATGGCCAAAGATTCGGATTTAATATGGCTAAGTTGCAAGCTTGTTGCTTCAACCCTTACGTTGTTAGTATGATGAACAAGGAAAAGCTAAAAGCAGCTGATTGGTGACTTTGGGAAGTAACTGGTTTTAATTTCCTTTACGTTTCCAAGAGCTGGGCAATAATTGAATGCTAAGACAAGAGAGTAGGTAACATTGGGGTCCGTTTTCGTGTTGCTGTGGTGTGTTTGATTATGAAGATGGGGTCACAAATGATTATTATATTATCCATATGTTGATGATAATCATACCACTGATTAGTATCTTTTTACGATTTTCCGCTGTTCCTGATCCATTTCATGGCAATTACATTATGTTGTTGGTAACCATATCCATACCAACAAATGTTAAATTTATTCGGTGCGTGGTTCCATCATTCAGGACAACTGGCATATCCTTAGTGGGGATCCACATTAAACTTGTAGTAAAGTTAAAATTTGATGGCCAAAAGGTATCGCAAGATTAGTTCGGAGGCAAGAGGAATGCGTCATCGGTCTAAAGTGACAGGCCTTAAAAAGTGGTTGTTTGTTTCTCTTATCTGTTTTTTATTCTCAAAATAGTTTTATAAAACTATTTTTAAAAATAAATTTTGAAAATTAAAAGGTAAAAAAAATCTGTTTAGATAATTGTGTTAAAAAATATATTTGAAAAAAAATATTTAGAATAAATGTTCTTAAAACTAATTTTGAGAATTAAAAAAATAGTTCTAGTCATTGTTAGTTGTGAGATAACAATGATTGAAAATGACAAGCGATGATAGACAATAAAACAGTGGTGATCATCATTAGTCGCCGCTTGTGCTGGTTATCCTCAGTCTACAACTGGCAACTATCATGAGGGTTATTGTTAGCCATTGACAATAGTGGTAGTCATTCGTTAACAACTATTATGGTAGTCCTCATTGTTCAATAGCGGTGACAGTTGTTCTCGATCGATTATAGTGATTGTCACATTTATCGAGTGACAACGAACGATAGTAATAGTCATTGGTAGCGATTGTCAGTCATTATTAGGTGACAGTAAATGGCAATGGTATGGTTGTTAGTGGCTATTGTTAGATAATGATGAACGATGTTGGTTATTGATGATAACAACAGTTGTGATTGACATTGATCGATGACAATGGGAGTGGTTAGAGTGAATTATGACGATAAACAGCACACGCCTTCAAAACTAAAATAAAAAATGTGGTGATAAAATTTCTTTTAATATTAAATCACTTTTCTAAAACTAAAATAAAAAGTTTTACAAAATTTTTAAATTTTGTTGTTAATTTTCTATTTTTAAAAACAGTTTTTAATTTTTTTATTTAAAAAAATAAGCTGACAAATAAGTTGTTTTGAAAAAAAACAAATAAGGTTAGAATATCGTATATTTAACACACTAACAGCCAACAAATACACAATGATTAAGAGGTAAGCTTGGGCATTTACTAAAACATTGTTTCATTCCATCCCTTTACTCCTAAATTAAATTGATTGGTCCATGGCCGCAACATGTTCAATAGTAGACAGTGCTTTAAGTCGCCGTTTTCGTTTAATTTCATACTTCATATGACTTCCCAAGAGGCCGAAAAACAGGACAACAATGTCGCTCAGCTCTAGCTCCCCACCAGGCCACCATATCAAAGAAAAATTCTGTATTCTATTAGAAGACCTGTAAAAGGCCTTCTGGCCCAGGGTAGGGTCGTTGTTATTGACAAAAGTTATGATAAGATAGGAATCATGACAAGGCAGGGATCATTGAAAAGGAGAAATTTAGTTTGATAGAAAATATGAAAATCGCCGTATCTTCTTACTAACAAAAAATGAACGTAGGAAGCAGAGTATCAGCAAGTCAGGGATATTAAAATGCCTCAATTGAGTTCAAGGAACTTTCCATTCACACATCTAATCGATTCTTCATCCTTGCTGAAAAAGGAACGCGAGACAATAAACAGGGGAAAAAGTCACAGACCCAGAGGTTAGAAAAAGAGCCTCCAAGGAATGAATCGGGTAAGGGAAAGGAGTATCCAGAAGGGAAGCCCTAAAGAGAGACGTCCAAAACGACGGGGATGACTAACAACGCTTCCGTGGTTGATAAGGAAGGCGATTTTAAGAGCTGTGCTCGTGTCCCCTCCAAGAAGAAATTCATAAATCATCCACGAAACCCTAGCTAGCCCCGGCAAAGACGGACCACAAGAAGATCCAAACATCCTTGCCGGTGGTGATATATATATTTTCTTTTTTTATAAAGTTTTTGAAAAATGTTAAGTTTACCCCTGCTATATAAAATAGAGTAAAATCTCTTTTTTTTTTTTAACAATACTAATATTAAATAGGGCGAATTATCTATTACTCTTATGTGTAAATTTAGGTATTTATAAACTAGATTATTTTTTTAAATGTCACGACTAAAATTATAATAAAATAATATTCTCTAAAAAATAGTAGCATATTTTATCCATTCCTAGTTAAACTTACCGATGATAACGTGGTGGTGATATTAGAAAGACGCGTTTACCCCTAGTTCCCGCATTGTGGGCTCTGAGATGGGCTTCAATATCAAGGCCTTCTTATTCTGTATTAATTTTGGGCCCAATGCTGGGCTGTCCCAAAGATGCAATAAATTATGAAAAGTGCTGCTACCTGGGCAATTTGCTATCCATGTATATGCTAACTAAAAGTTAGTTTAGTGCATTAAATATGTTATTTTTTATTTAAATTAAGTCAGAGTATAAAAAATATTTGATTAAGAGACGTCTTAAAAAACAGAACTTATCATACTTATAAGAAACAGGAACTTCTCATCAAACTATGGGCCTATTTAAAAACCGTGAAACTTAAGTTTTAAAATTATTTCTGGTTCAAATCTCGGTTTAAAAGATTTTTAAAATAAACAGTTATATTTATTCATAAATATTTTTTGCCTAAACTATAATTTTGGATAAGCTACTAAAACTAGCTTTTGGAATAGTAAAAGAGTTTATGGACTATCTAATTACTATATTACTCCTACTTTTTCTTATACCCTATCTCTCTTCTCCACCCTCTTTCCTCTCTCATACTTTTAATCAAATCATACTATTTTTAGTAATTTATCAATATAAAAATTAATTCTAAAAATAGCTATTTAAATATTTATTTATTCATAACCACTTTTTTTCTATAAACTCTTATGTAAAAGCCTTTTTCTATAAGCTGTCTAAAAGCCTTTTTTTTTCTATAAGTTATTTTTTAAAATCTTATCTAAACACACACTTGGTTAGCAACCAAACCATGATTTTAGAAGTTCTTTTGGGCAAAATCTTGGTTTGAGAACATTTTAAAACAAACAACTATATTTGTCCATAAGTACTTTTGGGTTAAATCATAGTTTTGAATAAACTAATGAAACTAAGCTTATAGACTATCCAATTACTATTTTACTATCTCTCCTCTTTTTTTATCGACCATATCTCCTCTCTTCTCCCCAACCTCTCTTTTCTCTATCCTCTCTTCTCTTTTTAATAAAATTATATCATTTTTAATAATTTATCAATATAAAAAATTATTTTAAAAATAACTATCTAAATACTTATTTATTCAAAATTATCTTTTTTTTATAAACTATTATTTAAAAATCTTTTTCTATAAACGGTGTAGAAATTATTTTTTTTATAAATTATTTTTTTAAAATTTATCCAAACGCACTTTAATAAAAATTATTAAATAATTCAACTCAATGGGCAGAAGTAGAGTAGAAAATGCTGACCTTATTTACTTAAAATTAAGTTTGCGTCATCATCAATTTCCCTAAAATTAAGAAAAGACTAATCAATTTATCTAGTAAATATAAAAATCTGTTCATTTATTATATTTTAAGTAAATAGTAGATAAATATTTGTTGAGTCGTGAATATTTTTATACAATTATTTAATATAAGCTATTATTGAATATCAATTAATGTTTATTCAAACAAATAGAAATAGGTTGGGTCATCATAGATTTTATGCATAAAATTAAGGTAAACCGTAAATATTACGTTAAGAATCATTAACTTAACTCAACTTTTGTTAGACAGTATTATAAACTTATAGTCTTATATGCATATAGCTCCCTCTATAATTAAAACTTGACAATAAATATAGTTGTAACATAATTCTCAAAATTTAGCTCGATGCAACTTAATCAATATATAACAATAATAAATTTTATACTATTATATAAGATCAATTATATGGATCACAAGATGTTATTGTGCTATATTAAAATCTAAATCACTGGATAAGTTGTTAATCAAAAAGTATCGCTGGATAACCATTTTAACTAGTCCCCATAATTTTAACTATTTTATACTTTAATCCATAAATTTTATTAAATATATAATTTTATTTTATGAAAAAGTATATAAATTAATATTTTAATTGATTAAATTAAAATGATGGGAATTGACTAAATTAAAAAACTATAAAGATAAACATATTAATTTTCTTAAAATAATTAATGTTGAACTGTATTATATGTGTGTGTGTAGGGGGAGAATGAAAAGGTCGTGCCAACAGTAATTGGAAAAGGTGTAGTTTAGTTTAATTAATAAAAAATTGATTTATAATTATATAATTATAAATTTAAATTATATTGATATTTATAAAAATATATAAATAGTAATATATTTATATATTCTAAATTATGCCCATAGCCCTACTAATAAGTCATAAAATCTAACTAACCTAAATATTTTATACGCCCGGAAATAAAAGAGTAACAGGAAAAGAAGGGGGGGTGCTGAAAAGGACATAAAGTCACACGTTATCGGGGATGAGTTGTGTGGCATATATTGGAAAGGGGGAACGTCAAGCCTCTGTTGACTTTCTGTTGACCAACTCCCCAACACTCCTTCCTTCCAACCTTTCTCCACGATTGCCCCTTGTCTCGTCCCCTCATTTCATCTCATTTCCACCAAGAAGAAAAATGTCGCTATTTAATCAATTTAATTACTCAACATTGACCAATACCCAGCGTCCCATCCCCCTCCCTCACCCCACAGAAAAAAAAAACAGAAAAAAAGCCCTCCCCCCGTGAGATTAACGAAGTTTGACATTGATGGTGGAGTTCAAAAAAGTCTATGTTTGGAAGTATGTTTTAAAATTAATTATAAGCTAAAATCGCGGTTTAAATTTTTTTTACACAAACAACTATTTTTTATGAAAATTGATTCTGGGCAAAATCTCGATTTAAAACCGCGATTTTGAATAAGCCACTGAAGATAGCTTTTGGTTTGAAACCTAAGTTTTAGATTATCAAATTACTATTATACCTTTATTTTTTCATACACCCTCTCTCCTCTCTTATCTCTCTTTTTTTCTTTCCTCTCTCTTCTCTTATCTCTCTTTTTTTCTTTCATCTCTCTTCTCTTATCTCTCTCTTTTTCTTTCCTCTCTCTTCTCTTATCTTTCTTTTTCTCTCTCCTCTCTCCTCTCTACACTCTATTCTCTCTCCTCTTTATTCTCTATCATCTTCCATCTCTCCTACTTTTAATCATATCATACCATTTTTAGTAATTTACTAATATAAAAAGTGATTCTATTACTAATTATCCAAATATCTTTATTCCTAAAATCTATTCTTCCCAAAATTTATTATCTAAAATTTATTTTTTAAAAACTAATTTAAACACACTCCGATGGAAGGGTTTTTTTAATAGATATTTTTAATGAGCTTTGAAAATGCCCACAGTTTAAAAATACTTTATTAGTTCTGATACTGCGCCCTCTTGATTAAAAGTCTCTAGAAGTTAAATTTATATTCTTTTAATTTTTAATATATATAAATTATAATTACAAAATTTATTATTATCTTAAATATAATAGATATTTTTTATATTTATTAATATTTTTTAAAATTATTCTTATCATACTCTTTTAATAATAATAAAATAAGAGAGTAAAAGAGATAATTAAATAAGATGATTATAATATTTAAAAAAGTATATATTATATTAATTTATTAACTAATTTGTTAATATAATTAAATTGATTAAATATATTATATGTTAATCATCGACCGAATGAGTATATCATTATCACCTGTCAATCTTTTAATTATATTTTTTTGACATTTCGAATGATGTTTCCAAAGTATTACATGCTGGACGGTGGGTTTTGATATTGTCGCCAGGATACATGTATATCAATTGCATTGAATGAGGGCATATTTCTGACATATATGCATTTTATTCATATCATTTAATGATAAATGGTACTGACAGTAAAAAAATTAGAACTAGAGTTCGAGTGCCTACATCGGATGAATCCAGACTGAGGAATGTGTGTGCGCGCGCGTGCGTGGAAAGATATTTACTTAGAAAAAGTGAAAAACTGTCCATTCTAATTAATTAGCATTTTTGTAATAAATTATTTAAAAAGTGAAATGTTAATGTAGTTTTTTGTGTTTCTTTTTCCTTTTTTTTGCAATGATTTGTAGGTGTGCATTTTTTGTAAAAATATTAATTTCTTATCAAACTTTTGTTTATTTAAAAATTCTTATAAAAATATAAATGTCTTCAACTTTTAGATATAAAAAATTCAAGAATAAAAATTACGTTGGATAATCTTGTTAAATAAAAAAGGTCATGATATTTCCCATGGTTGACAATGACCCTGCTTTATACAGTTTGCCTTGCTGTTTACGAAAGAGAAAAAGTTAAGTTTAGAGAGGAATCAACGCGGGTGGGTTATATTAGTCAAATGATTAGATATTGTTGACTAAAAGATCTTCGTTTAACATTAGGAGCATTACAAAACATCCCCTTGTTAATTAACACGCACCTCACTAATCAAATAAAATATTAGCTACCTTATCTCCTGTTATAAATATAATATTTCAATATATTTTATTTATTAATTTTATAATTTTATCTCTAAATTCTCACTATAAATTGTACATGATAATTAAGTACTATCAAATGATAGTTATAATATACATGATCGATAAAGATATTATGGGATAATCAATATATATTTATTATAAATAACTAATAAATTAATATTTTTTAAGGTCATGTAACACCTGATATCCTGATTTTATTTCTCATATATACTCAGCATCTTAATATTATTTGTAGTATAATTTTACCTATAATATTTTTAATTTAGTATAATTTTACTCATAATCTTATTTCTCAAGTACTAAGAATTACACAAATTAAAAAGATTATGGGTAAAATTATACCAAATTAAAAATATTATAGGTAAATTTATACCACAAATAAGATTATGATACTTTATACATATAAAAAATAAAATAAAAATATTAGCCGTTATACAATCTATTTTTTAAATTTATATTATTTAGCAAAGGAGTATTAACTTTCACTTACCCTCATCGAATCTGTACACGTCGACTCTTTGTTCTCTCATTCCTACTCTAATATATAGGATTTTAATTATATGCATTTTCATACTACTTAACTTTTTCTCCCCCATGAGAATTGTATTTGTGTTAATTACGCTGAAAGGTGGAAGGGAATTAAGAAAAACGGAATAGCTAGAGAAGGGATTTGTCAGTTCATTTAATTTGGAATTTAGAGCAAGTGCGTGCATGCCAAGAATTGTCCAATTTGACCAGATAATTAAGAGATGCGTTAGGCACGTGCTACTAATTAGTTGTGGGGCTATTACTGATTAAAATAAGCATTCTACTCGTGTCTTGAAAACGATATTACACTAACCACAGTGGTAATTTCTTGGCCTCAATGAACTGATAGTCATGTAACGTCGACTCCGCGGTTTGAAATTGTCGTCATAGGTAATTAGTTAATTATATATTCTTCCAAAAAAACCATATAATGACGAATCTAATGGCTCATATCAATCCAGCAAGGCTTCTCAATAGCATTCAAAACATCGATTATTCGGTGGAATGATTTTGATTGATGATGAAACTACTTCTTGTGTAACTCAGTTTTATCAGAAGTACTTGGGGGAAAAAAGGAGGGTTTTCTCTCCGATTGGCCTCGCGTTGTAGTCGACTCTAACTATTTATTAAGAGTACGTGCTGGTTGGTTAGCGTAATTAAGTACCTACTGATGAGGACTACTATTCAGCATCGATCAATTAATTAACATAATGAGAACACTCCCAAAGTCTTGTTCTTCATCGCTGAATCAAAATCCCACTTTTTCCTTTTTATTCATCTCCTGCGATTCAAATTAAGAGAGAATAATTCAAAACTTTATCGTCCTGTAGCGAGCGAGATAGTCATTCTCGGTGGGGTCAAATCACGAGCAGTCAATTTATTAAGTAATTTATTCTAACAAATATTCAACGTTGTTATTGATGATCACATGCGTTTTTTTATACAGTAAACGTTCCCCTATTCGACATCCTCCAGGTCGGCCTCAAAATTATTTGTAAATCAGCAAGATGAGTTCGAATTAATTCGTTCATGTTACCTATTGTCTGTTAGTTTAATTGGTAAAGGGGTGAGACATGCGACCATTTATAATTTACTCGAATTGTAGAGAATACTACTTTGTTGTGGTTTTAGTCGCCATGTTTGAGGAGTCATTATAGCTCTTGGGTGCATAGGTTTACGCATGAGAGTAATAGACGGCTCACCCTGTCTGATATTCGTATCACCTAAGAGAAAGAGAAATTTCGCACTACCCTTAAATAGTGAATGAGTTCAACCCCTTTTTAAAAAAATTTATACAAAAAAAATGTGTTCATGTTTAATGTTTTTCAAATTCAACACACTACTATATGCCTCTGAATCATGAACAAGGCCAAAATCTATCAATTTTTACACTGATAAAGTTACCTCCTGTCCTAATTATAATTAATAGCTAGTTAAATTTTTTTGAATACATTAAAAAATAAATTAATTAATTAATTATAAATAATATAAAAATTGGTTGATCAATTTAAATAGATTGATGTGTATATAATATGAATTCACGTTGAGAAGTTAGCTTTAGTTATAATTAATTTATTTTACTTCTTTAATTTATTTAAAAAAATTAACTATCTCTTGTATTAATAATTAGATGGAGTAGAAAATTTCCAACGTATAATAATTAGAAAGAAGCTTTGAACTTCTAATTAAAGACTTTAGATCTTCCAAATTCTTGGTCCTCCGTTCACATAATATGATTTAAATCGCAATTTGAAAGCCCTTACTTGCGTGATTTTCCATGTGCCGAAACGTTGAAATGTCAAACAAGTCCGTCAATACAGCATGACCAGAGAATCAGTAGACTATCCCCACCTTCATCCTCACCTATTAAAACTTACGCCAGATTAATTAAATACTCCTTCATTTTTTTTTGCCAGATAATATACCTATTTTTTTAATATAAGAGATAATTGATTTTTTGAGTAGATTAATAAAACTAAATAAATTAGTTAATTATAACAAAATTAAACTTTTATGACAAATTTATATTATATATTATTTAATCTATCCAAATTAGTTAACTAACTCTTATATTAGTTATAAATAACTTATTTATTTAACTTCTTTAATTTATCTAGAAAAATCAATCAGTTCTTAGATTAAGAGCTGGAGAAGTATGGTTTTATAACCTACAATTACCCTCATCCCCTGGGATTGTATTTGAGTGTCTCTGTTGCGTAATTAATTATTGTGATATGTAGCAAGATAATGATTCTTTCATATAATCAAAATTTAATTATCTTGTTTGTGTGCTGATATAAAAGATAATAAAAAAAATTTCGCCTCTATTAAAAATTGGGAAAACCATCAGTGAAATTTTTTTATTTTAAAATTTTATTAGTTAAACAAATTTAATATATTTTTATATATAAAAATTATCCGCACTATAAAAAATTTACACATACAAAATATCGGTAGTTGAACTTAGATACTCCCCGCCTAATAAAATTTTTGAGCACGAACTTTTTACTAGTCTTTTCTTAAAATGTCTATTTCCATAGTAATTGAATTTTGTAGTAAAAAACTAGTAAGGGTCTGGTTTTCTTAACCCATATATGCATTTCGGATGTCCCGTGGGGGTGACGGCGACCTCATTTGAAATTTCTTTTTGTTATTAAAGCGAGATAAAAAGATACATTAAAAAAATGTAGTTAATAGAAAATAGTGGCATTGCGCCAATAAGCATGGATCATAATAAAATCATAAAATGATTATGACCACTTAGGCGCAAAATATTAGGGTTAAGTTCATGTAAATAATTTTTTTAGAAAAATTATTTTCAATTAAACTTGACGGTATTTAGATCTAACTTAATAATTAATAATATTATATATCATATAGTTATATAATCCTGTTTTTGGGGGAAAAAAACAAGAAGGAGGAGAAAGAAACTGGGGTTTCACTCACGCCGAGGAAGAAGTGGCGAATGGCAATAGGAAAATCTTGTAAGGTGTAAACTGAGATGAGATACGTAGACGATATTGAATATTCAAAAAGGACTGTACGGATTGATATAATAAAAACAAAAGTGAAATAAGCGCGTTGAGTGGAATTTGGAAATTTCCAAGTGACCCGGAAGGATTCTCAAAGGCCAAAATTTTCTAATTTCACTCGTATGCAGTTACGCTTTCTGCAGCCTCGCCTAACTTCCTCAGTCATCCCCGAAACAGCTTAGTTTGCAGTCTGCGCAGACGAAGCCTCTCTTATATAAATAACGAACCACCACTTGCATGAGAATTCCTGGCCTGAAGCTGCCCAGCTTCAAACGCAGAAATTAAGCTTGCCAATTTATTTATATATGTGCGGCCAAAAAAGGGTGAAAGCTTAATCACTGCGAATTCATAGTATTGTGTGTGGTTATTTGTGTATAGCATAGATCAGAGAGAGATGGAAAATATGGCACCTGGATATCGGTTCTACCCAACTGAAGAGGAACTCATTTCCTTCTATTTGCAGAGAAAGCTTGAAGGAGATCAGAGGGAGGACATCAACCGAGTTATGCCTGTGCTTGATATTTATGAATATAATCCTTGGGATCTCCCACGTAAATTTCTTCTCTTCTTCTCCTTTACTCTTCGTTTTCTCCAATCACAAGGCGACGTAGCTAGCTAGATTGCTAGGCTCGGAATAAATGGTTGGAATTATTTTGATTATTGTTCTAGTTTTGCATAAAATTGTAACTTTGCATTCCGACATTATTACACGATTTTAATTTGATCATCGTCAGAGAATTGGTCGTGTTATAATTATCAGCTGTACTTCAAATATATTAATGTTATACTTGTCTTCTTCGCTCATACGTGTATATTCATAAAACGGGCATGAGACTGGATCATTTGCCTATGAGATTAATTCACAATAATCAAGCCTCCATCGTTCTTACAAATATATACGTGGCTTCCAAAAATAACATTTTCCAGATCTGCATATGTTCTTAATATATAGTTGATGATCATATAACTGTTGCGTTTCAGAGGTGTCGGGAGAGGCGAGTCTGAGAGACACAGAGCAGTGGTTCTTTTTCATTCCCAGACAAGAAAGCGAAGCTCGTGGAGGAAGACCAAGACGACTCACAACAACAGGCTACTGGAAAGCGACTGGGTCTCCGAACCATGTCTATTCCTCTGATAATCGCATCATCGGCATGAGAAGAACCATGGTTTTCTACAACGGAAGAGCCCCCAACGGCCGCAAAACCGATTGGAAGATGAACGAGTACAAGGCCATCGGCGGTGAACCCTCCTCAACTCGCCCACCAGCTCCTCTGGTACGTACCAATCAACTCAATAACTTTCTTATGCAAAAATCAAGATCTATTTATATACATATAAACATAAATGGACTACGTAGCTACGACTGTTCCTCGACTTTCTCAGCAGAAGCTTCATCAGATGAAATCTCTTTCATATATAAAATTTTTAACCGATCCATGCTAGTCCTAATCCAATTGATCGCCTTTACTCTTGGAAACTGCATGCGTTTGATCGAAGCCCTGGAATTGGTTCAAAGCGTTCGGTAGTAGTGCAGTTTTTTGCTAACATGGAGATTAGGGAGCTAGCTGAAATGTCCAACAGTTAACATAAACTGCTTTGATTTGCAGTTGAGGCAGGAATACAGTTTATGCAGGGTTTACAAGAAATCAAAGTGCCAGCGAGCATTTGACAGAAGGCCACCTCCAAGGAGAGAGACGGATGCTTATGGGGTTTCAAGCTCGACGTCTCATCAACAAGTTCAAAACGCAGGGTCAGCTTCATCAAAGGGACCGATAGGAACAGTAAGCTCACCAGAGAGTTCATCATCAGGAGACCATGGACAAGCTTCACAAAGTGGGGACGGGTCGGGTCAAATGGATTTGGACGATGAGCCCTTGTTGGATTGGGAGCAAGTTGACTGGTTTCTTGGCAAGCATGACCCGACCGTGTGAATCCAGGAAAATCAAATACTGGACTTTTCTTCTACAATAAGTAATATATAGTTCCAACTAGAAATATCGCTGATTGCTCGGGCATGTTCCTGAGCCACGGCTTTAATTTCTCTCTTGTTTAATTTTCGGCTAATTATCTCGCTAATTTAATAGTGGTCTATCTCATTTTCTGACTCACTTATCTGAAACGCTTTGTCTTCGTGTCTCATCTCATCTCTAGCTCTCTGATAAATCCCTCTCCCCGCTGCTTTCTGTGATCTGTAGATTTCGGAGTTGGGAAGTTTTTGAAAGACATTAGAGTCAACGGTGAAATCTCAATGACCCAGGCTCACAATTTGTGATCACTATTCCTTATCCTGA
Organism: Leucaena leucocephala; assembly: GCA_037074615.1. Classification (NCBI taxonomy): domain Eukaryota; kingdom Viridiplantae; phylum Streptophyta; class Magnoliopsida; order Fabales; family Fabaceae; genus Leucaena; species Leucaena leucocephala. Next base: position 6,554,942 of record CM073521.1, on the reverse strand, counting down.
TAAAATATAATTTATATTGACATTAATATTGATATAAAATAAAATGTTATTTTTTTGTTTATTTAAATTGTTTTTATAATATATTTTTATAGCCCATATTCACCATATGTAATATACATTGTTTTTGTTATAATATATGTTAAATTTGTAATTAATTGTTGATTATTCAAAATATATACTCCTCTCTCTCGAATTTAATATAAGATATATTTTATAGTTTAATTTTTTTATTAAAGTGAGTATTATATTAAAAATTAGAAGAATATGTTATTCTCGATGAAGGGGTGTGTGAGTAAGAATTCGCACATATATTTGGCTCGCAATGCGTATGCTTGATCCTGGCTTTGGACTAGCTATGACTTTTTAAAGACAATATTAAAGCTGAAATTAAAAAATATGAAATCCCACCCTTTGGGTGCACATTAATGAGAAATGAAGAGACTGCATATTAATTGTATCGATGGTTTACTCTTTTCTTTTCCTGTGTATTAATTGTATATTTATAACATATTTGTTGAATTCTACTACTTTAACTATATTTTTTAATCTTATAAAAATTAGTTAGTTATTCTTTTAAAAAAACGACAACAGGAAATAGTACACGCACTATATGCCAGAATTCTGGCGGTGGGACTCGTTTGTTGTCGGAAAGGAGACAAAAGCCCACAGATTTTGCTATCAAAAGTCATTCATTAATAATATTATATATATATAAAAAAAAATTAGCATATATTTCTTGTAAGTAAGGAACATGGAGGGAATTTCTGAGTTACTTCGTCCAACCAACACGGCTTACTTTCTTCTTCGATCCCATATATAAGATGTTTCAAACGTTTTTTATACCGTTTAAAAAAAGTTGTTAGATTAATTTATTTATTAAAATTATAGGGGTAAAAATAGAACATTAATTAATATTTTGACTAAATACCTTGTAATTTGTAGTATTTTTTTATTCTTGAAATACAACTTGTATAAGGAATAGGAGGGAGTATATTAGAGCGTATACTCTACAGTACTCATTTTCGCGCGCTACGCGTATATAGATAGTAAACTAGGAAACCATTGATGGCTTTTCAAAGGATGTTCCTTCTTTTCGTCTCAAAGAATGGAATGGCCAGGCGAAAATTTAATCAATCCCGTTCCAAAGTTCTGCATTTGATATATTTATTACGACCTTTTCTACTTTTTGGACTCCAATGATATTTTATATGCTCGTTTTGGTAAGCCTAGTTCCCAACTTCCTATTATAGGTTTATTTAGATAAAAGTTTAAAAAATGGTTTATAAAAAAAGATGCTTGGGTAACTTTTAGAAAAAGGATTGTTGGAGAAGAGTTTATTGAAAAAAAATAGTTTTGAATAAATAAGTGTTTTGATAGTTATTATCAGAATAACTTTTGTAACTAAAAAATTACCAAAAATATTATGATTTTATTAAAAATAGGAGAGAGAGGAAAGAGGAGAGGGTGGAGAGGAGAGGGTGGAGAAGAGAGATGAGAGAGGGTGGACATGAGAGATGAGAGAGGGTGTAAGAAAAAGTAAGGGTAAAATAGTAATTGAATAGTCTATAAGTTATTTTATTGTTCCAGAAATTAGTCTCAATAGTTTATCTAAAATATTAGTTTTAAACTATGGTTTGATCCAAAAGTGTTTTTAAACAAATATGACTATTTGTTTTAAAATTTCTCAATCTAAAGTTTAGGTTAAAAGCTCTTTTAAAACTTTAGTTTTAAAAGTTTCCAAACACGATGGAATTGCCAAGAATATATATATATAAGATATAAATTATCCTTTTTTTTTTCAAAGAAAAAAGTTTGTTCTTCAGCAATCCTGAAAAGTCGCCAAAGGATAATCCATGATGATAATGGGCAAGGATTTTAAAACAGCTTGATGTTGGCCATGTGTGAATCTGTTGGACTAGTACAGTTTTCTCTAATTGTTCTCTTCCAATTTAATGTTTGCAAACTGAATGCTGAAATTGATAACTGAAGCCTCAATTTTGAGGGGCTGCATCATTCATTCCAAATGCTGAACCTGGGGGAAAACTTGGGTTTTAGTGAGACCCTTAATTGTTGTCTGAAATATTCTAATTGTGTACATCCTTAAGCTGTCAGTCTTGCCAGGAACATTATTTCTCAACGGCATGATATATATATATATATATCTTGGTGACTCCGTTGTCTTTATATCATTTGTAACTGTCTGGTTTATTTTTTGGTGGGAATTTCTTTGTTTGATGATTTTGTTTTAATTTCCTTTACTATTGTCCAATACCAACCAGAGCATGGTGCTGAAAATGCTTTAATTTGCTGTCTCTGTCATCATTTATATAAAATTAAGTTTCATCCCAGAATGTTAGAACATCAATCTGCGTTTCTTCTGCTGAAGTTCTGTCTGCAGCTGCCAGTTTCATTAGGGAAATTTATCTGCTGGGTCATAAATTTCCTCTGAAAAGTTGGTGCTGTAATCACACAAGCACATTTCCTTCTTTGTTCTACACATACACAGATATTTCGTTGTAGAACTTGCCCAAAACAAACAAACAAACAGTGTTGTGTAATTTGACTAGATCATGATCGTGAAACTGATTGGACTTGAATGACAGGTGCTAAACAAGAGTAATCTTGCATCAGCACTTCTAAAATATGATTATTAGGCCATTTATAAGATTAATTATGGTAACGAAGTAGTCTCCTTTCTCATTGAAATCATAGCCTATTTCTACACCTTCAAAAGCTGTAACATATTCACGAAAGCAAGGGCAATCCAATCCATCTGAACAGGAGACCATCGAACTTGATTGATCTCAGCCGTTGATTCATAACACAAATCTGGCTTCACGTCATCACCACCACCATTATTATTATTCCTTGCTTGAAACCCGGTTCCCACCACGTCCCAAATCAAAGCCCTTGAATCATCGCCACAAGAGCAAAGCTGGCGTCCCATTTGTGGGGACCACGATATAGCATTAACACTTGCCTTATGCTTATTCAATTCCATCACTGGCGTGGTTGGTTGCCTAATATCCATTATCACCACTTTATTACTGTCCATTCCGACCGTTGCTATAAACCTCGGATCCCCTTTATTCCATTCCAGGCGTAGCAGAGGACAATCTTGTTCTGGGTTTTCAAATATTATGGTCGATCTTTCTTTGTCCCTCAGGTCAAAAACTCTCACGGAACCATCCCCAGACACAGAAGCAAACACGTTAAAACCACCCCATGATATGTCGTAAACTTCTTTGTCATGTGCCACTAATTGTGTGTCCAAAGCTTCCTTCTCGATATCCCATATGGTGCATGTCATGTCCACGCTTGATGCAGCCACACGGCGCGTGTCGAACTCTGCCCAGTCGAACGAGGTTATGGCTGAGTTATCTCTGACTTTGTTGCCGCTTAGGAGGGACTTGAGCTCAATCCGATCGTCGTGTATGTCCCAAAGTCTTAGGTAGTCGCCGGAGGTGGCGATGATGTCGGGATTCGTGTCAGCCTCCGAGGGGAAGAACATGATGTTTGTTGGAGCATAAGGATGGTCCAACACCAGATTAGGGTGAGTGCTGTAATTCAATGTCTCGTGGTTGAAGTGAACGAGTTCGACCTTGTTCATGTGGTCTTCTATGTAACTACCTATGGCAAGGCGTGGATTTTTGTCGCGACGTGAAGACCATGCCAGAGCATAGATTGGCCACTCAGCAACGTAGGTGTGGACCCCTGGTTTTATCTCTACGTGGCCTTGCATGGTCATCAGTCTAGCTATACCTACGAAATTTCTGCATGATACATTAAAAAATTTAATTTGTGTTCGAGTTTTCATTAACAAGTATTTTTCTCATTCAAATTCAAAAGAAATATGGTTGTGTTACGCGTGCCAGTTCAATCATGGTGCTTAAAAATGCGCTGAAATTGAAGTAACTAGGAGCATGTAAGTGGTGTTACATTAAATTTTATATATGAAAACGAACTGTTCAAGGGTTTGAAAAGTATGAAATGGTGGCACACATATCCTGGAAGTTTCGACAATACAAGGTAATCTTGATTTAACTGAGGATTACGAGGTATATAGTAGCCAGTAGGTAGGTTCATTTGTAGTTGTTGCTTGTTAGAGGCAGAATTATTGTTATCCTCTAACTTCTTTTTTAGGTAACTGTCTGTCTGTAATAATCAGAAGAAATAATGAAAGTTTGACGGCACTTAAAGAGTAAGAACTAAGAACAAGGACCAGAATTTATTATTAATCTGCCCGTCGTGTACGGTAGTTTGGAGTTGATTGAGAACAGTGGAATGATTTTTCGCCTAGAATTAGGTCTCTTCTCAAATCACAAGACTAGAGAAATTCAAAATCAACAAGATGCATGGAACAAACAAAAGTACGAGTTTTGAAAAAGGTCGCATATATCACTTTGTGTGGGGTTCAACTTTTGAGAAATGACAAGATTATATATACTTTCAACTAATTATATCCCTCGAAATCTCCTAGTATAATAATGGTCAGCCTCAGACACAAACTAAAGATATGAACTAGGAAACCAAATAATTAAGCAGCAGTGTAAAAGAAAGGAGAGGCTACAGAAATTGAAAGTATATCTAACAAAAGAGAGACAGAGAGTGGAATACACAGTGGAATTGTCTGTCTGAAAAGAGAAGCTAGAAATTAAAATTTCTTACATTATTTATTGGGAGGATCAGCTGAAGTGCACTGAAATGGGCTTCGTGCAGAGGACAAAGGCCACTGGGAACCGAAGAGAGGAAGTTGTGTAGGAATGGAAGAATAAGAGGTTGAGGCAACAAGGCGATAAATATGAGAGCAATGTCGTAGAGAGAGAATGGAAGGTGGAACTAATGGTCAATTATGGGTCTTATTTATCTTCTCAGTTTGGTCGTTCTGTATCTATCTATCTATCTATATATACCTATCTGCATTTCAAGCATTTAACTTTTGTACCCTCCCTGCTGGTAGAGTTGCATGCAAATTAAATTTGTATTTAGATTAGTTTATTTTAAGTGGTTTTGTGTTATACATAGTAAATATTCTAGAGAAATTTTGTCCCATAAAATGCAAAATTGATTATTTTGAGGTTGCCAAACACTCCCTAAAGATTAGGATACTTTGTTGTGTTTGGCCGCTAAAATAAATTAAAGGTAGTGCATGCGTATTTGTAGATATGCAGACCAAAAATGTAAAAATGGATAGAAGATCAGTGCCAGGTTTCCCTGTTTGTAACTTTGTATATTTTAAAGTCGCACTTTTTATTAAATTTGTAATATATTATCACAAGAAAACTCAACTTTAATTTGTCCCAACTTTACCGGTCTCTAAAAATTAATTCCTGGGAAGCAAAAACAAAAAAACAAAAGAGTGATTGTGAATTAAATGGTGGTCTACCATTAAGGATAGAATTTTTAATTATATTTTTTTAATTGTTTATTAACATATTGAGGCTTACTAAGATAGGAGCCCCGTTGCTCTCTCTGTTTTTTTTAATATTAATGCATCTTCAAAAAACAAATCTTAGGATTCTTGCTGTTTAGATGCCAACATTTAAGTCAATTTTTTTTTTCACATCATGATTTTTACGCGGGTTTTTTAAGGTTAATGTGGCTGGCTGATTATAAGAACGATTACTCGATAACAATCCGTAATACGATGAAATTTAGGTGGGAACTAACTTCGATTATTGCAAAAGCCCTCTTATGTAAAAAAATAAACTACCTAATATTTGCACGATTATTCCATTAAAAAAAACATCGCAAAAGATGTTGAAAGTGTATGTTGATCAGTACAAGTACAAATGCATCCTTTAACTTTCTGAATTACGAGTAAACACTTCAACTAACTTTCAAGATTGGAAAATATCTACAAACTATTGCCTTTTTCTTTACCAACAGAAATACTTCTTTTTATTTTGGGTTAGAAGGCAATTTTATCCTAAAAATTTTCATCCAAGAACACTAGTTGCCCGGAAGATTTTTTGGAATAATATCGTCTCAAAACTTCATAAAACATATCAATGTCATCCTGACTATTATCATACCAATATGTTGATGTAATATCCACGTCATCTTTTATTTTCGACTAAGATGTAAACTTGTTCTGAAAGTTTTCACTTGAGAGTATTGGGTATCCGAAAGTTTTTTTTGTTTAATATTGCCCCAACTGTTAACTAGGTTCAATTTAACTGTTATTTTGATCAAATATACTGAAGTGACCAGTCCATGTGTCATTAACTTCATTTTTTTCGAGGTCAAATTTATAAGTAATAAAAAATTAAGAAAAATATATTATTTTAAACTCCTTCGTTAACAGAGTATCACTTCTGGGATACCATACAAAAAATATATTTTTCTAAACTCCATCATTAACAGAGTATCACTCTTAGTAGACCATACTTTATTTTGAAAATAATATATATTATTTTTTGAGATCTTACCAAAATATGATATGATGAAAGCAATACTTTGATGATGATAGAGTTTGGGGAAAAAATGAAATGAATGACATTTATATTAACTAGCTTAGCATATTTTGTCAAACTAACAGTTAAATTAAATTTAAATAATAGTCAAGGGATATTGAACAAATTTTTTTTTCAGATACCCATCACTCGTAAGTGAAAATTTTCTGAATAAATTTATACCTTAACTAAAAATAAAAGATGATATAGATGCCACGTGATATTTCACATCAGTATAATGGTCAACTAACAGTTAAACTTAATTTTAGATAATGTTTAGAGTAATAATATTACATTTTAGAGGCGACATTATTTAAAAAAAAAAACTTCAAACAACCAACATTCCTAAGTCAAAATTTCTAATAGCAAAATTGCCCATTAAACCTTTTATTTTTCTATCCAATTCCCAGCAACATCATTAACTAGGACCACCATTACCTGTCACGTGATTGGTTTCCCCTGACCTGCAAGGAAATATCGCCAGAGGGGAAAAATATATCAAATTGTGCTCATTGTCTAAATAATTATTGTACATTGTGAATTTGTGCTTAGCATGAAGATTGACCTATTATAAATTCCATAATATATATATATCAAGCTGTGAAATAATAAAAAAACGACGGAAGATTTTAATTTTATATAATTTATTGAACATTTGATTTCAGAGACTTGAAAATCATATTATTAATAAATTATAAGTAGCATGGCTTTTTATAAATCTTACCTATTGATTTCAATGGGGAGTACAAATATTTTTTTTCCCATTTTTTTTTCAAAATGCAATATTTTTGGTACACTTTTTAGTTTTGTTAGCATTTTGTTTAAAAAAATTAAAATATTCCTGATCAGCACCATGACTACTGAAATATACATACACGCGCGCCTACACACACATTTATTTGTATAACATCGTATTATTAACACTCTTTATTTATGTAGAGCCACGCGTATTTTTTCCCCAAGGTCTTTTTTGTTTTACATTTTTTGCCATGTTTATTCACTTTATTTTATTTTAAAAATAAAAAATTACTGACCGGGACTACTGATATTTAAAACATTATTTTTATAATATCATATTTCAAATTAGGTTTTAATTTGTGCATGGATAATGGGTTTAGTAATCGTGTGTGTACAAGAGTAACGAATTGTAAAAGAGAATAACACATTGTTATTATGATAACTTATCATAAATTTAATAGGTTCAGTAATAACACATTCTTTATTTTTATTTAATAGATAGAGATATATAAAGACCACCAAAATAATATAATTTTATAATAGTATATTGAAATAACTTAATTCCTACAAAGTCCACGTGGCTTAGTTCCTGAAAAATTATATGATAATTGGGCCACTAATATTTTTTAGTTATAGCGGGAAGTGTTATATAAAATAGTTGAGATATATGAAATAAGTAGTTCATTACTTTAATTGTTGTTGTCATTTCATAAAGTGAGAATTTTTATTTGTTAAATCAAAGTGATCGTTCATCTTCAAGAACTCACTAATAACATTGTGAAGCTGAAGTTTTATAAAATTATCCGTCACTGGCGGTGGAAGTTGTTATTCTTTAAAATATGAATATATTGACATTGTTATTCACTACGTGTGTGGTCATACATGTAGCGTCATTTTATATTATACTGCACTAATTAAAAGAAAATTCATGTTCCTCCAAACATGCTGAGAACTAAGGCTGTGCATAAAGCCCATAGCTCAGTACGCTCAGTCCAGCCCGCACCAAAATAGCCCTGCCTAACCCGATAAATATAGGGCAGGGTTGGGCATCGGGCTACAAAATTCAGCCCATACATTTTTTGGGTTGGGCACCGGGCAGGGGGTTGCCCTGCCCTACCCTGCCCATGAGCACCACTTCTTTTATTTTTTTTACTTTTTTTCTTAAATGCTACATTTAGAAAGGAGAATATGATAGTTACTGGTGACTAGAGAGTTATTTTAAAAATATGAGTAGTTTAGTAGGTAAATTGTATCTTTTAATATTTATAACTATATTAATTTTTTTAACTTTGTTAATCATCATATGATTACATTGTAAATTATAATTGTTTATTTTATTGTTTTTAGATGCTTAATATTTATCAACATTAGGGAGATTGATGCAAATTTATAATTGTAAATTACTTAAACTCCAAGGCTTTTTTTTTACATGCAATATATTTCAAGAATTTAATTATTATATTTTTGTTGCTTTATTCTTAGTGAATTATGGATATTATTTAAGTCTTAAAGATATATGAATATTGTATTATTTTATAAGTTCATAATTGCAGATCTTTTTTTATAACATGAGCATGGTATCAAAACTTGGGCATGCCCAGCCCAAAATAGTCAGGGCTTTTACCGGGCAGGGCCAGACATCGGGCTGCAAAATGCAGCCCATGCTTTTTTCGGGCAGGGCACTGGGCACGGGGGTAGCCCTGTCCAGCCCTGCCCATGCACATCCCTACTGAGAACCTAAAAAAAGATACAAGGTTAATTTGTAAATCTATCTCAAAAATTTAATTTTTTTTTTGTAAGTAATATTACCCAGGAAAATTTTAAATCGTAACATTGTTGTTTTAACCGTTAATCAAAATTAAGTTTGACTGTCGATTACTAATATGCTGACGTGACATATCATGTGGTATCAACATAATATTTTATTTTAGGTTAAGGTATAAATTTACCCTACAAGTTTTCACTCAGGAGTGTTGAGTGTCTAAAATTTTTTTAGGTTAAATATTGCCCACCATTGTCCAGGTTTAGTTTGATTAAATATACTGAGCTGACCTTCTATGTGCCATTCACTTAAATTTTTCGAAGTCAAATTTATATATAAGAAAAAATTATAAAAATGCGTTACTCCAAACCTTGCCGTTGACATAATATCACTCTTGAAAGACCATACTTAATTTTGGTATATTTTTCTGAGCATAGAGTAGAGCAAAAAAAATATAGAATATATATAGAATATAACATATAGATGGGGACTCATAAGAATTCTTGAAAGACGTAAATGATAATATTGATTTTAGGAATAACTACGGGCATATGTTAATTTATAAGTATAAAAATATAACATGTGAGACTATCATATGTTATTTTTTGAGATGTTGATAGAGTATGATTTGTTGAGAGTGATACTTTAATAATGACAGAATTTGGAGAGATATATTCTGTTTTATTTTATTTTATTATTTATAAATATGACTTGAGAAAAAAATAAAGTATGTGACATGTGTACTGATTAACTTAATATATTTGGCCAAACTAACGGTCAAATTGAATATAAATGATGGTCAAGACATTGAAGTTAAAAAAAAATTTGGATACCTAACGCTCTTAAATAAAATTTATGAGATAAATTTACTCTTTAACTCAAAATAAAATACGTGACATGCCACGTTAGTATATTAATCAACTAACAAATAAATTTAATTTTTAATAATGACTAAGGTGAAATTAGTACCATTTAAAAATTTACAGGGTAGAAAAAAAAACTTCCGAATATCTTCAAAAACATATTATAGCCGATTCATTCCAATAAATCTTAGTTTGACCGTTGAATTGGCGATTATTACTATATGGGAGGAGCGTGCGTGGCACAATATGGACATGGAAAATATTTTGAGGCCGGATTAATCCCCCCTTTTCCCGATGAATAAATTCCTTCAAATCGTAGGTTGATATATAAATATAACAAAAATAACACCATACTTGGAAAATATTAAAAAGTAAAATGGTCAAACTTGACATTTAATAGTCAATTTCTGATTTCTTTTACTAGAAAAACAGACTACCCGAACAAGTTTTTAGAGTTCACAAGCCGCTATTGCTGATTACAAGATTATTAAATGATCTAATTTGGAGAGTCGAAATCTAGCTCATCTAAATTAGATTTGACAAGATGTCTTTTTGTTTCACGTAAATTTGGATCCAATACCTTGTGTTTAAAATTTAAATGATTATAACCTCTCTCTCTCTCTCAAATCTATATACTTATCTATTTTTTTAAATTTAACTTAAATTTTTTTCTCTTCCATAATAGAGAAAATTTTACTATATTCAAGTAATTATTATTACAGATATATATTTTGAGCTCAAATATAAAATCACTTATTAAACTAAAACAACTTACAATTAATGATACTATTGTGATGCTTCAAGAGAAGTAAAGCAAGCCCTCTTCTTATGTCTCATATAGTATGTTATCATTTCAACATAATTCCACACATTTCATTGAATTCAATGCAATATTCTTTTTCTAATTTTGTTCGATATATGTCAACAAAATTGATATTAGACATTGGAAAAATAAGCATAATCCTCTTTCACACGAAACAAGTATAATCTTAGAAAACTTTTGAACGTTAAAAGATATTTATTTAATTAATATTAAAACTATAATTAAACTATAATCTAGGAATAAAAAGTCCCCCCACCCCCCCCCCCCCCCCCAAATAAAATAAGTAAAGAAGGTTGATCTCGAAAAGGAAGGAAAAGCTTCGGCTAAAAAACAGAAGGAAAAGTTTTATTTATCTATTTATTTATTCACTCTTAAAAAAACCCTATGATGTTTTAAGAATCTTGGTGGCCATGGTAGTGTCAAAGTGGTAATGTCTGCTGGGAGAGAAGACGGGGGTTAGAGAAACAAAGCTTGTCCCTTTGCGCCCAATGTTTTTTTTTTTTTTTTTTTGGTTACCCACCCGGTTCACCGGAGCTTTGCCCCGACTACATCCGGATCCGACCCGCGTCGCGCACCTGGCTATGGTGGGTGAGTCTCCCAACGGGGATTTTCTGCATTCGCCAAGGCTCGAACTCGAGACCTCGCTTAAGCGATACCGAGCCGCTTACCACTCGGACCAACCCCCGTTGGTAAATGTTGTATTCAACGGACGGGATCAAGGGGCTTTGGGCTTTTGCACCCATTCAACTACTGTTTCTGAACGCCAGACTCACTCCAACCCCATTGGATCATCCTCTTCTTTCCCCTTTCTGCTTTCTTTGCAGCTGCTTTCCCTTCTCCTTCTGCCTCTCTGCAATTGCCAGGTGTTCATGAACCATCCCTTCAAGGTTTAATTCCCTCCCACTTACTATGCTCTGCTTTTTACTGTACCACTTCAAGAGGCTTCAACTCTGAGTGTGTAAGCTTCGAAGCCCTAATTTGATGCCTGATTTTTCGTATTTATCTTCTACTGTTATTGCCTCCTCTCTTCTTTTTTTCCCCCGTCTGGACATCTTAATGTTAGTTGTAGTTACTTGCTAGGGTTTTACTTAATAATCTTTGGTCGCGATCAATTTATGTTGAAGAACATTTCTATGTTGCTTGACTCCGACTGTTTCATTTTCTCTGTACTGTGTGATTGAATTTTCTTTTCCTGGCTTCCGAACACTGGGAGACTTCAGCTTCGTGACATTGTCATAAATATCTGACCATGTCGTTAAATTAATTATTTTGACCATCTTGCAAAAGTATCTAAGCGTGTAATTCGTCTTGCTTGTGCCCCTAATTAACTTCCAAAGCTCTTAACGAATCAATTGATTGTTTCAGGAAAGTGAGCTCGTAGTCGTGTCAAATGGCATGGATGGAAAACAGTGCAAGGAATGGGAAAGAAAAGGAATTGATGGGAGAAAATGGTTTCTTGAAAGTGCCACAACCTTCTGTTAGTAGTAGCGGCTCTGGGGGGGTTATTGATCCAGTACATAACAGAGGTGAAGGGAAAGATAATCTTTCGTATGCCAACATCCTACGTTCAAGGAACAAGTTTGGTGATGCTCTTGTTTTATATGATCGTGTTCTTGAGAATGATAGCGGAAATGTAGAGGCTTTTATAGGAAAAGGGATATGCCTGCAAATGCAGAACATGGGGAGGCTTGCTTTTGACAGTTTTGCTGAGGCTATCAAGTTGGATACTCATAATGCTTGCGCACTTACACATTGTGGTATTTTGTACAAAGAAGAAGGTTGTTTGATGGAGGCAGCTGAGGTATGTGCATGATGGTTTTCCCATGGTAAAATGACATTTTTACTGCACATTTAAAAGATTGATTGATATATGATGTGACATGTGTTTAACCCCCTCTGTATTTTCCTGTTCTTATTGAAGCTTGTCTTTATAATGCTGAATGCAAATTTATTTGGTAATTTCATTTCACCATGTGTCTCGTGCTAGGGTTGAGTCAGCAAAGTCTTACTTGTTGATGCGAGGCCATGCTTGCAAATTCCACTTTAAAGATAAACATGCAAATACTGTGTAGAATGAAAAGTATGATTATTTGAGACACCCCTGGAACTTCTTCCAATAATATATACGGCTAGATTTTGGGCCCTGGCTTCAATAGTCAAATATTACCTTGTATGAATTAGTGGCCTACATGAATGTGCCATCAACTTATCATGGTTCTTGGGTGCTAGTCATATGGAACTGAATTGATTATGGTCACTTTAATTTTCTTGATGCTAAAATCGCAAACCTGAACTTTGCAAACTTACCCTAATCTGTTTAATCCCCGATTTTCTCCAAACTCACCTGCTTACATTTTCTTATCCCCCATATCGCACAGTTTCTCATTTTCTTTCTCATTGCATATTTGCCATGCTAGTGTTCTAAGTAGTTATTTGACAAGTTGCCCAGACTTATTACTCCAACTGATTGAGATTACTTGGAACAGTCGTATCAGAAGGCTTTACAAGTGGATCCTTCATACAAAGCAGCTTCTGAATGCCTCGCCATTGTTTTAACAGATATTGGTACCAACATAAAGCTTGCAGGAAACACTCAAGAGGGAATTCAAAAATATTATGAAGCTCTCAAAATAGATTCTCACTATGCTGTAATCCTCTCTCTTGTTATGCATTGCTTCCATAACTAAATCTCTTCCACATTTATTTAACATTCTGTCTACATGATATGTATATCTTATTTTTCTATTTTCCATTCTTGCAGCCGGCATATTATAACCTTGGTGTTGTCTATTCTGAAATGATGCAATATGACATGGCCCTTAGTTTCTATGAGAAGGCTGCATCAGAGAGGCCCATGTATGCGGAAGCATATTGCAATATGGGTGTGATTTATAAAAATCGTGGTGATTTGGAAGCAGCTATTGCTTGCTATGAGAGGTAGTCTAACAACCAAGCGAGAATCCAAACCTTTTCTGGCTCAACTTGTGCCTTTAATTTCATTTTTTTCATACAGTGAATTGCCTTCTATTGTTGTTATATATGGTTTGGTGATGCTCTGTGGCAGGTGCTTAGCTGTTTCACCCAACTTTGAGATTGCAAAGAATAATATGGCTATAGCCTTGACTGATTTGGGAACGAAGGTTAGTATATACGGATTCCGTCAAACACGAATAACTTCATCTTGCACTTATCTTTCTGATTTTCCTTAGAGTCCCTAGTGTAATTTTCTTTTTATGTGGTGTTCTTTTTGATCCTTATGCTTGTTGAAATACTTTAATTATCAACTAGTTTATTGTAAGTTTGTCATATATTGCTAGGGGCAGTTTATCTTTACTATAAGAGTTTAGTGCTAATGAAAGTTAAATAATTTGGTGAACAACAAGGAAGTTATCACATGGATGCATGCTCCTCTCACTACCCACCCCACAAAAAAAGAAAAAGAAAAATATATATATTGTTCACATGATTCTTTTTTTTTATTAATTTTTTTTTGGGGGGTGGGGCGGGGTTGGGTAGGACTAAAGCTTTTTGTTTGAGAACAGATGGTTTTGACTTTTAAAAGTGGCTTTTAGAAAATACTTAATAAGTTCTGATTTGGGACTGGTCAAAGTTTTGTCTGTGCAAAAATGCTTCCTTTTGAGTTACTTACTCTGCTTCACATTTTCAATTCCCATTGCATTGATGGCCACCACAGCTCAACAGTCTAGCTTGGCAATTAATTTCCTTGTTTTGTGCTTGGCTACTCTATGTCTATTGAAGCACCATTTTTTATCATGTATTACGAGATATCATGACTCCTTCCATTCCTTTTTATTTTGCTTTATAGAGAATCAAGGATCAGTTTTCAATTTTTTTTTTCTGATTTTTGACTAATAATGCATCTAGGTTAAATTGGAAGGGGACATCAATCAAGGTGTGGCTTATTATAAGAAAGCCTTGTATTATAATTGGCATTATGCTGATGCTATGTATAATCTCGGGGTTGCTTATGGTGAGATGCTCAAGTTTGACATGGTGAGTGTATATTTGTCTAGATCCATATATCCACAAATTGTCATATACTGATCGCTTTGATTAAAATTATTGGTCAGGCTATTGTATCTTATGAACTTGCTTTTCACTTCAATCCTCATTGTGCGGAAGCATGTAACAATCTAGGGGTTATATATAAAGATAAAGACAACCTTGATAAAGCTGTAGAGTGTTACCAGGTAACATTGACAATCTTGTTTTTGATTTCACTCTTCTTCTTGAGTGCATTTAGTTATATTATATCACAATCATTTTTGTTGTTTTGCAGCTTGCTTTGTCAATCAAACCTAATTTTTCTCAATCACTGAATAATCTTGGTGTTGTCTATACTGTCCAGGTTAACCATAGATCAAGTTATGAATTTAGAATTGATAAAATGTGAAGTTAATAGTTAATTGTCTTCTTTCATTCCTTCAGGGTAAAATTGATGCTGCTGCAAGTATGATTGAGAAAGCTATCATTGCAAATCCAACATATGCAGAAGCATACAATAATTTAGGTCTCTTTAAACTTTCTCAGACTTCCTTTCTGTCTGGCGGTTGTGGTTTTGCAATGACATAGAAGGGGTTGTCTTAGTCAATGTTGTGCTGCTTTTTATTTGGCATACGGACAGTAAAATTTTGTTAGGTTACATGGCATCATCGATTGTAAAATTTATAATGAACATGTGAACATACTTCTACAATTTTGATCTCTCCATCCTTTCTGGTTGCAAAGAGTCATATTGATTTTTAACCCTTTGATGACTTGTGCTCATATAACCTTCAAAAGTTGCCAAATAGGTTAAAGGGAATTGTGTCTGCTTTCTCTTTTGCTAGGAGATTGTTTTGTAAAAGTCTTTTTAACTTGCTATATTAAAGGAGCTATATCAAAAGATGAACCGACAAACTGGTTAAAAAGCTCATGAATCATGATGTGCATTGATACTGGTAAAGGTAGAAAGTGGAAGTTCATTTTGAATTTCTAAAAGTTTCATGAAGTAGTTGTGAAAAATTGTTACTCGTTTTGCTTATACTCGTCATCAAGATTTCTGGAAGCTTTCCTCTTCTCCTCTAAAAGGTTTTTTAGGTTTTTGTGGTGGCTTCTTTTTCTTTGTATTTAATTAAAAAATGGGGTATACTCTGAGGTACCATCTTCTGTTTTCTTGTTATGTAGGAGTTCTTTATAGGGATATTGGTGATATCACTCTGGCAGTTAATGCTTATGAGCAGTGTCTTAAGATAGATCCCGACTCTCGGAATGCAGGCCAGGTATGGTGCATTGTTGTTGAATATTAGATATTTATGTATGTATATTGTTCTTGCTGAGTTCTGTAAATAAGGTTCATGCATGTATATGAACTGGGTGTCATATGAAACTTCATTTGGCTACTAGAATGTTGTGGTAATACATAAATGGGTTATAATGGGCATATCACGAATCAGCCTGCTATGAGTTTGTTGCGTGGTTTCTCGTTTCTTAATAAATTCCAGTGGTTCTACCTAGTAATTTCTAGGTGGTCTGTTCAAAATTTGTCACTTCTGTCCTGCGTGATACTTCAAAAATGCTTGTTGACCGGACAATTAACATGGCTAATCCAATGTTGTTATGATAGAAGGTTCAAGAAGAAAAATTCACTCCTTTTCTTCTTTAATTTCTTTGTTTTCATAATTTGTATTGGAAAATGGAAGGTTTCTAAGTTGGCATGCTAATGAGGGTGGTTCACTTGGATATTGGTGACTTTAAAAGGCCATTTTTTTAAGTCATATTTTTTTCATTTCATTCGTTCCAATTATTTGTACATGCTTATTAAAACTTTCTTCCTTTAGTTTTTTTATTGGTATCTTATTCTGATGAGCATTAATGTGCAGAACCGCTTGCTTGCAATGAATTACATAGATGAAGGCCATGATGATAAACTTTTTGAAGCTCACAGGTTGCACTTTTTCCTTTGAACTTCTTGTATTCACTTGTTAGAACTTGCTATAAAAAAGTTGATTTTTGATGACATAGAAAAAGAAAAAGAAATAATTTAGAACTTGTTTCTTTTTGATGAAATATAAGAAAATAAAAAAGAAACAACTTTGTCTTAGTTTTTTTTGGCTAGTGAGAACTTGCTTGGATTTGGAAGACAACGAAGATTTGAACTTATGAAAGGGATCCTTTGATGGTGTACTTCAGTAAGATGAAATTTTAATGGTGGGCAGTTGCCAACGTCGGAACCCAAGAATGACTACCTTTGAGCCGTAAAAATGGTTCCTCTAAACATGATTGCAATGGTTTGATGTTGTGAGGGGACTTTTTATATTAGTTACTGTATTATTTTCTGTTTTCTGTGGAATTTATTACTGTAACGTGTTTTGTAGCTTGGAAACAAGTTGCATCAAAGCTTTGACTATTAAAATGTTTTCATGCAGGGACTGGGGTAGGCGCTTCATGAGATTATATTCACAGTACTCAACATGGGATAACCCTAAAGATCCTGAGCGACCTCTTGTCATAGGATATGTATCTCCTGATTATTTTACCCATTCCGTGTCTTACTTCATAGAGGCTCCCCTTGTCTATCATGACTACACCAACTATAAAGTCATAGTTTATTCGGCAGTTGTAAAGGTATATTATTATTTTTTTTATGCTCTCTATAGATGATTACTGCAATATATTTTTTCTAGTAAATCAATTGGCTAGTTTTGAATCTTTTGTGATCATTTGATTTTTTAACTCGATATCATTGTGATTTACATAAATAGCTTCTTAACGTTTTAAATTCAGTTCTATTTCCAGTCAAAAGCTGGAAGAAAGGGTTGGTTGGCTTCTTAAGGTGTATGTTGGGTATCTTGTGTTCCATTTTCTTTCTGATCCTACTAATTTTAGGAGAGTTCGTATTTTCATCTCAAGAATCAACAACTTCTGGGTACTAAGAAGAAAATGATTTTCCATTCATGTTAGAGTGGATCTGTCACGTGCCTTTGGCCAGCCAAATGCTATTTTGAAAATTTCGTCAATATCCCCAAACAAACCGTTGCATTATAGATTTTTTTTAATGTGGTGTTGCAGGCAGATGCAAAAACAATAAAGTTTAGAGAGAGAGTTCTACAGAAGGGTGGGATTTGGAGAGAGATATATGGGATTGATGAAAAGAGAGTTGCCAACATGGTCAGAGAGGACCAGGTTGACATTCTGGTTGAACTTACTGGTCATACTGCAAACAACAAGTTGGGAATGATGGCATGTCGGCCTGCACCAGTTCAGGTGTGTTGAGACTTGATAATATCTTATCATGTAATTGTTGCCTTTGGTTTAGAGCTCATTTCTATTCTTATCCTTGGGTGTAGCTTTCCATATTCGTCTCATCTATCTGTTGATCTTCCAATTTATATTTAGTCTTAGTAGTATGTTTTGTACATATTGTTGTGAATTAATATGGCTTCCTTATTGTAATTTGAATTAAGGAGTTGATTGATCAAGAATTCAGAATACATCTTTTTAACTTTTACAAGATATTCTGTAGAGTGATTCAGTTCTGAACCTTAAACTAGTTATTCATCTAATTATTTTATTTATTTTCTCCTTAAACGTATTGCTAAACTATTAATCATGTGCATGATGCAATCATTTCATGTTTTGATTGTCTATTAATTTGACATTTGCCACTTGTATTGCTTGACATGTAGGTGACTTGGATCGGTTATCCTAATACAACCGGCTTACCAGCAATTGATTATAGAATAACTGATTCGCTGGCAGACCCTCCCGAAACAAAGCAGAAGTAGATCTCTTCTGGAACTTCTGTACTTTCTGACCATTGTTCTGTACTAGATCACTTTCTCACCAAAATTTTGGTTAGTGTTTTTGTTAATGGTATCTTCCTGAATTACAGGCATATTGAGGAGTTAGTTCGATTACCAGAATGCTTCCTTTGTTATTCACCTTCACTTGAGGCTGGGCCTGTTTGTCCTACTCCTGCTCTTTCTAATGGCTTCATTACGTTTGGTAGCTTTAACAATCTTGCCAAGGTAGTGTTTGAGTTAAATATATTAAACTAGTTTTCTGTTTACTAAGAGCATGCTCTGGGAGAAGTGTCCCCTGACTTCAGGGACTCGTTTTGTTTCATATCATCAGATCACACCTAAAGTATTGCAAGTTTGGGCAAGGATATTACGTCAAGTTCCAAATTCACGCCTTGTGGTAAAATGTAAACCATTTTGTTGTGATAGTGTAAGACAGAGATTTCTCACAACGTTGGAGGAGTTAGGTGTGGAACCACTATGTGTTGATCTTCTACCCCTAATTCTTCTTAACCATGACCACATGCAAGCATATTCTCTTATGGATATCAGGTAATATCTATTTTATATTCTGAAGGTATTTATATGTGCAACTAAAGCCTTATTTCATTTGTAATTTTGCTTCTTTTTTTAATGTTGAGGGTGCGATCATATGTCCGCGATATATAGCTTGCCCTATACCCTTTTAATTAACGATGCCTTGTTTCATGTATAGTTTGGACACATTTCCTTATGCGGGAACAACCACAACATGTGAATCTTTATACATGGGAGTTCCATGCGTCACCATGGCTGGTTCTGTACATGCACACAATGTTGGTGTTAGCCTTCTTAGCAAAGTTGGTAAGAAACTCGCATTTGTTTCTTTATTTGTTGCCTTTATTATACATTTTTTTGATATCTTTTCAATCAAGGTTTCACGTTCAAGAATGAGTTTAAAAGCCTTAAATATCCTGTCAATACCTATCATGGTTAAGTAATTCTTTTCTTCATTCTCAACAATAATTTTGGGACATATAGTGTACCCCTGCACCTGCCCTGTCATCTCTGTTTTGAAGAGTTATATTGCCATGTTTTCTTGCCTGCCATTTCTGCAAGATTCATCTTGGGGCGAAGAAAAGCCGTATGCTGCTGGTTAGAGTAGATTAGATCGATACTAAGCAATTTGTGATACCCAGCACAAATCTCATTTCTTCTCAACTTTGTCAATCTAACAATCCGGACTTCACTGGATCTCACTTGGCATTTCCTTTTGCTGAGAATTGCTGACCCATGTATTTCAGTAAATATCTAATCTGTAGTTTGGATGTTGAAGTCCAGCATTCTTAAAGGACACCCTCTGAAGCCTGATGATGGTTTGGGACCTTGATCTCTATATCCTGTTGCATGCCATGGTTTGTCCAGCGGGCTGTCTAAAATTCTTTAGTGATCCTGCGTTGCAAACATGCTAATTAATAATTTGAAATAATGGGTTTGTTTTACATCCTTTTCACATGGGGCAACCAATTTGATTCTTTTGGTGAATGTGCGTCTGAGCTTAGTTTGTTGAGCACCATTACTTATCTTTTACTTTAAAAACTGAAGAATATGTCATGTTACAAAACATAGGTCTGGAGCGTTTGGTTGCCAGAAATGAAGATGAATACGTCCAATTGGCTCTGCAGCTGGCCTCCGACATACCAGCCCTACAAAAATTGAGGATGAGTCTTAGAGAACTCATGTCCAATTCTCCTCTTTGTGATGGAGCGAATTTTATCCTTGGCCTGGAATCAACATTTCGGAACATGTGGCGCAGATATTGTAAAGGAGATGTTCCATCTTTAAAGCGCATGGAATTGTTGCAGCAATCAGCCGCAACGAGTGACCCATCTAAAAAGACATCAGAGCCAACAAGGATAGCCAACTCAAGAGAGAGCAGCCCAGGATCTGTTAAGACCAGTGAATTAAATTCATCACAACCATCTAAGCTCAATATCCACAGCTGCGAAGAAAATGGGGGTTCGTTGAATCACTCTAGTAAACAAGGAAAGGTGGGTTCTAGTTAAACTTGATCTGAGAATCCTTTGTAGCGATTCAAGGATGTTGGAACTGTTAGAATTGGTGCAATAGTACTAGGTTGAAATGATGTATATTGTAGTGGTTGCTTGGTACTGGAAGAGGTCTGCAGCAGCAACTACTGCATCAAGAGTTACAGTCATAGAATGACAATTTTTTTGGGGAAATGTTAGGCTACAGTCATCAATTTGGTTTTGGACTCCCAAGTGCAGTGGATCTACAAGAGCTGATGTTGCTCTCAACATATTTCAGTAGCCAATAAACATTTTCCCACGAATTATAGAAGTAGTTGAGTGTAAATTTTGTGTAATATTTTACTTTTGGGCAAGGTTCTCTTTTGTTATTTTTTTAATTTTGCTTATAATCATAATATGGCGAAAGAATATTTTACTCTGCAGAGTGAATAGCGGCGGAACACAAGATTGTTAATATTTAGCTGCCATTTTATTTTTTCAGAATTAAGTAACTAACATGTTGGCGTGATATATTTTTAAATGTGTAAGTTTAATATCAGAAAGTGAGCGGTTCAAAACCTGATTCCCTATGAAGAGGAATCATCCGTTTTAATCGTAGGGTCTTGCCCTTGATCCGAGGGTAATTATTAACTTATTCTGATCAATATTAATATCGTTTTAAAAAAAAAATTATCTTATCTTTAAATTTTAGTCCTCTTTTTAAATTGTTTTTTTAAAGAAACCACCCCGGTAATCGTGATCCTCATACGGAACGCAAGAAGGTTTTTTCGGTCAACATCCTCGGCACTAAAGTTTATAGTTTACGTAGTTGCAGCATAGTTGAAACTTTCCCGATGATTTCCTGAAATGATTTGTTAAATTTAGATTCAAAGCAAGGATCAGTGAATGAAATAAGAGTCTTTCAAAACCACCGCAAGAAATTAACCCGAACTGGATCAAAAAGAAAACTATTTCGGTTATGGATAATAAAGAGGCACGTATATGAAACATTGGTTATTTCGGGAGTCAGTATATGATTTATAGTATCATGAAGATTGAAAGAAAAAGTTAGGGGTGTTCATAAAGCCCGCGGTCCGGTATGCCCACCCGAGCCCGCGAAAAAATGGCCCTGCCCAGCCCGATAAATATAGGACAGGGCTGGGTATCGGGCTGCAAAATGCAGCCCATGCTTTTTTTGGGCTGGGCACCGGGCAGGGAGGTTGCCATGCCCTGCCCATGAGCATCCCTTTTTTTTATTTTTTTTTATTTTCTCCATAGATGCTACACTTAGAAGAAAGAATATGATAGTTACTGGTGACTAAAGGGTCATTTTAGAAATATAAGTAGTTAAGTACGTAAGTTGTATATTTTAATATTTATAACTACATTAATTTTTTTAACTTTATTAATCATAATATGATTACATTACAAATTATAATTATTTATTTTATTTTTTTAGATGCTTCATCATTGTCAACATTTGAAAAATTGATGTAAAGTTGTAATTATAAACTACTTTACTTCAAGATTTTTTTATATACAATGAATTTTAAGACTTTAATTATTATCTTTTTGTTACCTTATTTTTAGTGGATTATAGATATTATTTAACTCTTGAAGAGATATGAATATGATATTATTTTAGAAATTTATAATTGTTGATTTTTTCCACAACATGAGCATGACATCACAGCCCGCCCACGCCCAGCCCGCCCATTCTCAGCCCAAAATGGTTAGGGCTTTTACCGGGCAGGGCTGGGCATCGGGCTGCAAAATGCAGCCCATACTTTTTCTGGGCAGGGCACCGGGCAGGGGGGTCGCCCTGCCCATGAACACCCCTAGAAAAAGTCACAGATCACGGAGATCCCTAGAGGTATTTCATCGAAAGCGTTAAATCTCATCCAAAATAACACAAGGGATCAAAAGTTTATTGATTCTCAATTTCACAACGCGAATTTCTTCTTCCATGGTGAAATATTTTTGCAGACAGAAGAAGCAGGCTCTTCGTCTACCCAGAATTTAAACACTATGTTAGAAATCCACAACTTCTATTACCTAACCACGATAAAATTAAAGTTCCCATTGATAGTTCCAGTTTCCTCCCCTTTTCTTCAAGGAACTCGTGATAAAATTACAATCCCCGGTTTCCACATAATACTGCAGGAGCAACATTTCTCGAACATCAGGGAAGGGAACTTGTGTCAATCCTTGACCGATGTCCTTAGTATCTTCACATCATGGATGGGCCTAATATCAATACAAATTGGAAATTTAGAAATAATCAAATAAATTCCTACAGACCAATAGGGCGAAAAACCTGTCAAAATAAGACTAAGCTAGAGGTTGCTATTGTTAGCGAGATTGGACTTCGATCGTGTAACGTGATGAGAAAGGCACATAACACATAAAAAGTAAGATTTTAGAAAGATCGAAAAGAAATTGGTCTCAGCATGTTATTACAACCTATACATTAAAAATGAAAATTCAAAAAAGAAAAACGGAAATATCAGATTTTAAACCAATAACAATTTCATTGAGCCAATGCAATAGTTAAGCAAGTATATTAAAACGTAAAAATGCCTTCTGTATAACTTCCTGTCATGAAAACTCAATCATGACATAAGATGATGGTCGGAACTTGGAACCCACCCAGCTCCACAAAAAAAAAAACAAAGAAAAGAAAGGAAGAGAGAGAGAGAGAGGATGAGGAGAAGGAGGAAGAAGCAGCATACACATAAGAAGCTAAAGGCAAGATGCAATATATATATATATATAGTGTATACAATTTAATCAAAATTCTGCAGGATATTTTTCATACCTATCATTGTTATCAGTTTGGACCCTGCCAAGTCTCTTGATAATTTCCATCCCTCGACAAACTCTTCCAAATATGGTGTGTTTACCTGGATGAACCAGAATCAATAGTTCAGAATTGCTAACAATTGCGGAAAGCATAAGATGTAACTCACAAAGATCATTAAGAAACTAGCTATCTATCAATCCTTCCTATAGAGTCCTTATAAATTAGACAATTGTTTTACTTATGTTTGGCTTTTAACATCCAAATTCAGACGGCAAAACTAAAGGATGACAAAGCATAATAATTGCTTTCCTTCCAAATAAATCTTGCATCCTACTTATAAACAACTGAACCCCAAAAATACAAATGTGGATACTCCACACAATTGCATTCACCATATCTCGCACATGGAATAGTGCAATAGGCTCAAAAATATTTTAAAAGTATTTGCCCACAAGCACCAAATTTTGAAGGTCTTTAGGAGGATAGGATATACCATCCAAAGATGGGCATGGCGCCAAAGTAATGAAGAACTGACTACCATTAGTATTTGGGCCAGCGTTTGCCATGGATAAGATACCAGCTCCGGTGTGCTTCAACTCCTGTTTTATCTCATCTTCAAATTTTGGACTGTGATAAACAATAAGAGGAACAAGTAACAACATAATTAACTAATTGTTCGATACTTCAGTGCCACTATTCATGGCCAAGCAAGACAAAATTTCAAACAGCAAGCAAAGAAGTGTTAAGGCAGCTCTAATAGCCACCAATCAAAAAGCAACACGGAGCCAAATAAGAGTTAAGAAAGTGCCAATATCGGGCTGCATGTAATCAAAGTGGAAAAACTAGAAATCTTCAAAAACGTACCCATAAATGGATTCTCCTCCCCTTCCTGTTCCAGAGGGATCTCCACCTTGTACTATGAAGTCCTACTCAACAGTAGGAATGAATCTAAATAAGACTTAAATCGTAAATAACGGAAGTCACGGACAACGAGGAAAAGAAAAATACCTTGATGATTCTGTGGAATTTAACGTTATCGTAATAGCCTCTGCGAGATAGTTCAATGAAGTTTCTGCAGGTTCTGGGGGCATGCTTGTAGTACAGCTGAGACCAAAATTAGATAATGACAACGGACGAGTTAATATGCTCTTATACCAACGCTATCGATAGCTTAAGGAAAAAACCGTCTTCCATTTTCAAAAAAATAAATAATAAAAAGGAAGAAGCAATTTTCAGAATCCAAGATTGTTCGTCAGGATTTCAGAGCAAATGTACAGAAACAAAATATGGGAGGGAGAAAATATAAAGGAAGTACCTCAACGGTGACAGAACCCATGGAAGTCTCTAAAGTGACCTCCGGAGCACCACCTTCTGCGCTTGCCCACATTTTGCTGAGACGGAGAATCCTCCGGGGAGCTTGCCAAGGCCGCGAAAAGGAGTCGCCTGCCATTTACGCAGCAGGAGAGGCTTTTTGCCGGTTTCAATTGGGCTGGGCCCATTATCTCGATGACCGGTTTGCTGGGCTTTGAGGATTGGCCTTCCTTTTTTTCTATGGTTTAGAGAAAGAGGGGAAGAACAATATTCGTGTTTTAGGCTGGGCCTTTATGCGCATTTGGTTTATGAATGATAATTTTATTTGAAATAATGAATCTGGATTAATACCTTTTATCTAATAAGAATTTGATAGTTATCTTATAACTTCTTTTCAAACATTTTTGTATAAAAAAAAATTTGATAGTTAAGTTGTTCGCATAATATTTTGACCTATTAGTGTTATAACTATTCATTGGTTATTTCATTCACTTGGCACTTTAGAAAAACGCATGTCTTGATACTTTTTTTTTTGTTGCCCACCCGGTTCACCGGAGCTTTGCCCCGACTACATCCAGATCTGACCCGCGTCGCGCACCTGACTATGGTGGGTGAGTCTCCCAACGGGGATTTTCTGCGTACGCTAAGGCTCGAACTTGAGACCTCGCTTAAGCGATACCGAGCCGCTTACCACTCGAACCAACCCCCGTTGGTTCATGTCTTGATACTTAATTGCTAGTGTACGTGCAAAGTTCTCACTTAAACAATCACACTCACTCTTTGGGCATTCAGAAACTCCTAAATTTAGATTTTAAAAGAATTTTTGTACCAAATTTTAGTTTAGAGAAATTTTAAAACAAACAACCATAGAGGTTTGGATCAAACCATGTTTTAAAACTATGGTTTCAGATAAACTGGTCAGAGTAGCTTTTGGAACAGTAAGAGAGCTTATGAACTATTCAATTACTATTTTACCCTTACTTTTTCTTACACACTCTCTCTTCTATATTTTTCACTACCTCTCCTCTATCCTCTATCTTCTATCTTTTCTACCTTCTCTCCTTTCTCATATATCTTTTTTACTATATCTTATCTCTTCTCTATCTTTTTCACCCTCTCTCCTCTATTTTTTTTTACCCTCTCTCATCTCTCATCTCTCATACATACCATTTTTAGTAATTTTCTAATTACAAAATCCCTTTTGATAATAACTATCAAAACATTAATTTATCTAAAATCACTTTTTTTTCCATAAGTTCTTCTCTAAGAACCTTTTTACAAAAGCCCATTTTTTTCATAAGTTCGTTTTTAAAATCTTATCCAAACACACACTTTGTTATTTATTATTTTGCCTATTGCACTTGTTTGTTGGGTGTTTGGAAGTTTAAATAATTTTCCTTAACATGTACACCAGAGAAACTTCTTCATTAATTAGCCAAAAGATGCCAACCCGAAGTCTCATACTTCCCATTCTGGATTAGGAATAAGGCTGCGAGTGCGTGGTTTGGTTGACTGACTAATAAAAAGAGAGTTTGTTTTTAAAACTACTAAGTAGAATTAACACACTCAACAACGTCGACTACCTTTTTTTTATAAAAAATTGGGAAATAATAGAAAGAAACTCGGCCTAGTACAATTATATCTGTTTGACGAGCTGGGAATGATCTTTGATTTGATCTCTACTTGCTTTTTGAATAAATTCGGAAATAATAGAAAGAAACTCGGTCTAGTACACTAAAGAATTCGGTATATGGTGACCAACCATCGCCTTTTGAATAAATTAAAGAAAGAATAACTATGATAAGTGATGAGAATGGTTTTCTCAACAACTCCCCTTGGCTTAGTTCCCCTAATAAACTCATCCAAAAGCTGTGCCCTATTATCTCTATATAAGCTTCAGCCATTGATCCCCCTTTTGCATCGCAGACTTTCTTTATAACATACACATCTTCTTCTAATTCATAGCATAATATTTACTCATATTTTCAAAGCAAAAAGAAGATGTCAACCACCGTCGATGTCCCAGAGTCGAGCAACGTCGAGAAAGGAAAAGGAGTTGCAGCTGCAGCCGCAAGACCAGGAGGAAGTAAGAAAGGGTTGGCCATAATGGACTTCATTCTCAGGTTAGGTGCCATAGCCGCCGCTCTCGGCGCCGCCGCCACCATGGGAACTGCCGATCAGACACTCCCTTTCTTCACTCAGTTCTTCCAGTTCGAAGCCAGCTACGATAGTTTCCCTACTTTCGAGTACGTGACTTTCCTTTTTCAATCTAGCTCTGACAAGACCTAATGAATTATGAACCCTACATCGTTTAATCCAATGCAGGTTTTTCCTAATTGCCATGTCACTGGTGGGTGGATACCTGGTCCTGTCTCTACCTTTCTCTGTAGTCACCATTATACGCCCCCATGCAGATGGAGCAAGGCTTCTCCTTCTGATCTTAGACACCGTAAAGCGCTCTGATTAATTGAATTCAGGAGCGATATACGTACAGTGATTGTTAATATTTTTTTTAATATTTATGTTGTAATAATTATGAATTGCAGGTGTTTCTGACGCTGGCTGCTTCAAGTGCTTCTGCATCAGCGGGCATAGTATACTTGGCACACAATGGAAATCAGGACACGAACTGGATTGCCATCTGCAACCAATTTGGTGATTTCTGCATGGCCACTAGTTCAGCTGTGGTTGCAGCCTTCGTTGCTGTGGCTGCCATGGTCTTGATGATTATCATGTCTGGTGTGGCTCTCAGAAGCCATTAATGAGACTATATGATTACCTTTGTATTCTGTTGTTATATGTTGTGCTCGATTTATCTATCTTCTGGTTATGAAGTTCTCAAGTTGTCATGCATATACGTGATTTTCGCTCAAGTGTCCATTTCATGATTAATTACTTACCAGGAAGATGCTGTAATATTCCTAGCATATATAGCTTTTGAGCTTATATAATGTATAATGCGATTTTCATTTCTTTTTCTGCTACCTTTCACTAATACGATCTACATCTTTGCCTTATCATAAATCATAACAATCTATCCATAAGAGTGAACGAAAAAATAATTTTAGCTTGATAACACTCTTGAACCTCAATCTTCCGTTAGGTTGGAACTTTCACATATTTATGGTCAGTCCTTAAGATGAAAGTTAAAGAACTTAATTGTTAGATGGGATAAGTAAAAAATTAATACTAGTATATGGTGATGTTTTCGGTCCAGAGTTTAAAACATCGTTTTAGAAGATGACGCAGGACCTCTTGCGCATGTAATCTTTTGTTATACAAGCCTAGGCATCCACGTAATTAATAACAAAAACAGCCAAAAAATTTTAAGCACGTTATTACTTGAACAAATAATTAATATACCTAACTAGATCAACAGACGAATTCCGCATAATGCTACAATATTTTAGCATGTAATAATTGGAACTAAGTGCATAATAATATATTACCTTCATTTGACCATGAAGGTGTGTGAAATAAATGTATATATATAGGCACGCACCGCTGATTGAATTATTCAAAAGTTTTATTTTTTTTTATATTAAAACAGCATGAATTATATAATGTCTTAAAAATTAATGATCAATACTTTGGAATTAAACTAATAGTTACTTTTGTTTTTTAAAAGCTCATGATGTATAGATATTTTTTCATTTTCGATTTGAAAAGATCCCCAAACTTGAAGTTGTAACCGTAGAGATTAATTTCTCTCATAACCAAGTTGTTACATACTCTGCATAATGGTTGAGATTTAAATTCCCAACCACTCATGATAACTTGAATTGATTATACATATAACTTCTTATCATTGATGGAGGTGTTATTCTAGAAATATCGCATTAAAAAGCTATCTATACAAGCAATAGTTTGATAAAAGAATTACAGTGTATAATAAACACAGTCGTAGAAGTCTATTTCATCAACTTATCATCCACCCTTTAACAGGTTAACAATTATGAACGGAGTTGGTACATTGTCAACGATGTATTATTTTCATTTTATTTTGTACATTTCTTTAACAAGATCGCTTGACCTTAACTTCAAGCCTCGTATTGATCGATTAAAAAAGTTCAGCAACCGATGTAAAGCATTGACTTAATTTAAAGAAACAATATTCCCACCAAAAATAAGATACAGCAAATAAAAAAAGAAACCTTTTGGAAATGGCTGATTAAGTGGAAAGTGCATCCATATTAGTTTGACACACATATTTTATCATTTTCATACCTCTCTACCTGCCTTGCCATATATGGAGGTGACTTCATGGTCATAGTGGAAAGGGTTTGAGTATGACAACAACTCCCCTCAGCCTCCACTAAAGTTGACTTTTCTGAGACGATGCTGATCTCCACATATATATAAAATCCAGCCACGAAGCCATTTTCATCCCAAGCATTAATCTCTACACATACATTAATATTCTCAAACCCTTGTAGGAGGATCTCACCGTCTTTACTCTCTCGTAGTTGAAAGCCAAAAAATGTCCACCACTATCGAAATCTCAGAGAAAAGCCACGTAGCAGGGAAACGAAAAGCACCCATGTTTGGAGGCCCGGCACATGATGGAGGATGGAAGAAAGGGATAGCCATAATGGACTTTATTCTGAGGTTGGGCGCCATAGCTTCTGCTCTGGGTGCTGCAGCCGCCATGGCAACTGCTGATCAAATTCTCCCTTTCTTCACTCAGTTCTTCCAGTTCGAAGCCGGCTACGATGACTTCCCTACTTTCCAGTAATATTAGATCATCATCCCCAGATTCCATACTTTCCTTTTCTTAGTCTTGGAACATAATCCAATAATTCTGAAATAATGCAGGTTTTTCGTCATCGCAATGGCATTCGTAGGAGGCTACCTGGTTCTTTCTCTACCATTCTCCATTGTAACCATTATACGTCCCCATGCTGTAGGACCAAGGCTTCTCCTCGTTATCCTTGACACCGTAATTAGCCTCTCGCTCTCTCTCTCACACACACACACACACTCACATTGATATTAAATCTGTAATATATTGGGATACAAGCATGCAGGAGACGAACTGTGAGTGAACATTGTTGATGCAGGTGTTTCTGACGCTAGCGGCTGCTGGTGGGGCTGCGTCGGCTGCCATAGTATACTTGGCACACAATGGGAGTGACGACGCCAATTGGCTTGCCATATGCAATCAGTTCGCAGATTTTTGCCAGGCTACCAGTGGAGCAGTTGTGGCGTCCTTCGTTGCCGTGGTTTTCCTTGTGCTGTTGGTTATCATGTCTGCTTTGGCTCTCCAGAAACACTAGCTGTGAATTGATCTCCAGTCAGTTGATTGTATCACATATGTGGGTTGATGACGTCGAATTTAAATATTATTACTGCGTTTTCTGAAGAGTCCATGTTCGGCGACTTTGATTTTCAAGTCTCTGTCCCTTTCTCTTCATGTTACTTCGCTCCATTATTCTATATCAGCAAGAGATATCAATATTTTCCTTTAATACACTGTCCAACAAAAACCAGGGTTAAATACGTTATCGTTTCGGTGGCCGATAAAACAATAGTAAGACAGTACTGTTTCGAATCCGCGCCCCCCATTAAAACATTTACTATGCCGTTTTACATATGAATAAATCTGAGACAGAGAGGCCATCTGGTTTGGCCAAAAAAAAGAGAGAGAAATATGTATCCTTGATTTGTGTGTATATATGGTCTAAAAAATTTATTTCCCACCTATTTGAGTAGGGGGAAAACGAGGATATGTATAACTACTTGTTTTCAAAAACTAAATATTAACTAAAGAAAGTTAGTTTGAATGGTAAGCAGCTCGATATAATTTAAGTGAGGTCTCGAGTTCGAGTCTTAGTGTATATGAAAAATCCCTATTGAGAAACTTATCCACTATAGTCAGGTGCGTGATGCGGGTCAAATCTAGATATAGTCGGGGTAAAATTTCAATAAATTAGATGGACAACAAAAAAAACCTAAACAATAAGGATGGAGAAAGTAATTAAACTAGATCAAGGAAGTTTGAATTAATTATTTGTAAAATATGCACAATGATTTTCAGTTCCTAAAACACATGCCTACATTTGAATTATAGATGCATTTTATTATTATTATTATTTTGAGATAGTATTAATATGAATAATTTAGATAAAAAATAATAAATATTAGAACATATAATGCCTAGATTATGTTTGTGTAACTTTATGCATAAACTTTGTTAGCTGTAGATAGGTTTCATTTATTTTATTTTGACTCCTTTTTTAACAAGAAACAAAACATAAAACTTTTGAGTGCAGAGCATAAAATAATACTACGTACCATGACTCGTAGAGTTTTGTTTTACGTTTACAAAAATAAATAAACACACATATAAAAATTTTTCATAGCAACCAACAATTTCTCAAACTCATATTTATGTTCAGACAAAAAAATAACATAGATGGAAAATTAAAATTCAATATCTATATATTTTGGCCATAAGAAAGACACACTTGGAATATGGATTTAACGAAGGAAAAGAAGATTCTGGTTAAAATAAAATATAAATTTATAATAAACCGATCCGAGCACTTTTTGGACATCCCCTTTTTTAGTTTGTAGAAATAATAATTGCCACGGTCTTTATTCTTCACTTCTTTTACGTTTTGGGTCGGAGCAGTTTCATTGTAGATCGGGGAAGACCGAAAATCTACAAGGGGGCGACTGGGCGAGTGCGACTCAGTTTGGTATTAAGACGGTTGGGGCCTTTTTCTTCTCCTCAAGTCCAAGTCTCCGCTCCTTCCTCTTTCACTTCTACTGCGCTCGCTGCTTTATCGTCATCTTTCGCAGTGGCAAGGACTCAGGTTTTTTCGTCATCGAACGAAAATGTCTCAAGCCAAGAAATTGACGCCGAATCTTGATCAGCAGAGCACGAAGATGCTCAATCTCACTGTTCTTCAGAGGAGAGATCCATGCATCGAAGAGATTTTGTTTACTGCCTCTCATGTTTCCTTCTACTCGTTTAACATCGAAAGCAATCAATGGGTTCGTTCTTCATTTTAATTCAGCTTTTCCCTTTAGCGCCATGGGAATGATTACTATTTTAGTTCACGGTCTCGCTCTTCCACCGTTTTTGTTTGGCTTATAATGTAATACTTGCATGAAACTTGTTCCAGTTTCTTGAAAAGAATGGGAAAAACATTTTCAACTTGCGCGATTATAGGTTTTTCATTATTCCAAGTTCTTCATTCTGTTTTCTGGTTGCTTTTTTCGTTTTTGTTTCTCCTCCCGGATTCAATAGTATTTTGAAGCCTTCACATCAAACTTTTATCTAACGTTTGAAATGGTCGTTGGTTATAGAGTCGTAAGGATGTCGAAGGATCTCTCTTTGTCGTGAAGAGGTGATAAACACTAGCTCTTACCTGTCTTTATTTATTCTGTAAATGCTGTCGATTGAATTCATGTAGGTGTGGATCACCGTGGTTTTTGCTATCTCTTGTTCAGGAATGCAGAACCTCAGTTTCAATTCATAGTAATGAACCGCCGCAATGCAGGTTCACTATTATATTTGATTTGATTTATATCTGTATTAAAGCTAATTGCAACTATGCGATTTTGGGCTTGATATGTTTATTTATTAGGACAATTAGTCTCATTTATTACTGATGCTCGTGGTATTATCACTTTATGTTTCATATTCGTAATGTTATTAACTTTTCGTGTTTTATTTTCCAATTGCTGAGTAGCGTGGGAGCAGTTATTGCTAATGTGGAACTGGAGAAGTGTAGTATTAAGCGTAGTCATGCTTCTAGTAATTAATTTCCAGAAGCCTTTGACAAAGCCATTTTTAACAGTGAATACGGCGAAATTTAATTTCTCCATATCCTTGTTCCTCTGTCTCTCTCTCTCTCTCTGTTTTTTTCTCTTTTCTCTTTGATGTTCCTTGTGTTACATGCTCCCTCTGTTTCATATTATTTGTAACAAAAATGTTGTTTCTTGTTTCGTAATACTTGTCAATTTTATATTCTAAGAATGAGTTAATTTTTTTTGTTTTCTGTTTTTCCCTTTGTTAATTTTAGATTCTAAGAATGCATTAAAATAGGAGTAGTATTTATTTAAATAAAACTAAGGGCATTTTAGAAAAGTAGTATATTAATTTTACAAAATCTAACATTCAATTATTTTTTTATTTTTCTGGTTTCTGTAAAAATTGTTTTTGTGACAAGTAATATGAAACAGAGGGAGTATGAGATATCAAATCAAACTCATCCTTGGCATTGGTTGATTGGAAGAATGAATTATGTTTAGTGACCAGTACCTGCCATGAAAATGAGTGAACGGTTTCTTCCTTTCACCATATGATTGTTGTGCGCGCGTGTGAGAGAGAGAGAGTGTAATCGCTTGCAAAGCACAAGCCATCTTGTATGTAGGACAGTCATTAAACCTTTTATACAACCTCTAGTTTTATTTGAGTCAAAATGTGTACTCAAGCTGGACAAGTTTAGCTCCAGTAGCTTGTGAACAATATACCAAATACAATACATATTGTATATACTTGTATGAATTAAATTATAATTGAAAACCTTTGTGAAGTTTCTCATTATGTACCTGTATGAAAAAGTTAAAAAAATGTATGTAATTTTTCAATGACTCACATGTATTGTAATTATCTCTAACTAGTGCGGGTCTTGTGCATTACATGGAGTTTGAAAAATGAGTAGCTTATGTGAGTTTTTATGTTATAAATAGATTTTAGAGATGTAATGAATAGGCTGTGCACTGACTTAATGACCCTTAGCATCCAAATTACCAAAATGGACTTGTTCATTTAATATATAAGAACATTCATTTTATACTCAAGCTTTTTTTTTCACAAGCCAAATCCAAGTAGCTCAAAAATAGCTTGAGTTGTTTTTGCCCCTACTCCTTTGCCAATTAACATCATCCTCTTGTGGTCTCCTTTCACTTTTAAACTAGCACCAATCACCATTGATTATCGATTGCCTCCTTTTGGGTACCATCCATCAAATGACTGTCATTAACCATGAATCACCATGTATTGTTGACAAGTGCTACTCCCATTGCAGTAGAACACTATAATTTTGTAATTCTATTTGCTGTGCAATTCTGTCGGGCATGATGAAATTATTCCATTTGATTGCCCTGTAACTTTTATGTGTTGCTACTACCATTTATTTCCATTTTAAATGCCAGATAATGACAAGGACACATTAACTTCTTTAAAAATATACCTTTAAGAAATAATTTCTAGTACCAACTCTGAATCCTAACCTGCCATATTGGACTCAAGATTGGAATAAGCTTTTATGGTTAGTTTTGTTTGGAGTTCATTGTTGCTGGATGTTATGCCCCTTTTAGCTATTTATCATTGCTTCATTAACAATATTTTTACTTAATAAGTATGGAAAATAGAGGCTACTCTGATCTGCATACGTTTAATCTTATGGCTTTGTTATCTGTTTCTACTGAATCACTTTTTCTATCCAAAATTTGTTCTGACAGATAACCTAGTGGAAAATCTATTGGATTTTGAGTATGAACTGAAAAGGCCATACTTATTATATAGGAATGCTGCCCAAGAAGTAAATGGTATATGGTTTTACAATTCAGATGAAAGTGAAGAAGTTGCAAATCTCTTTAATAGGTACATAACGTTTTCAGTCAAGTCTTTAATTTTGGTTTTTCTATGCATATTTTGCTCAAACTTTTAGTTAATAGATGCTCATGGATTGCCAACTTACTTTTCTTTTCTTATTAATGTATCTGAGTTGCAGTATACTTAATGGCTTGTACAATTTTTTAACTTTAACAGCATACTTGATGCATACTCGAAGGCAGCTCCAAAGACAAAATTGCCTTATAGCAAAAGGTAAGGATTTTTGAAAGGCTTATGGAATGTTATGTTATCTAAGTTTCTAGTACCATATAATAGAAATTCTTATATATGCAGGAGAATGGGAAATTATTTAGCCTCCCATTTTTTTGTTATTTAAAAAATTATTTTAATTTATTTTTATTTAAAATTATTTTTTCTGGTATAAAAACTATTTTTAAAAATAACAAAAAATAGTCAAGATATTCCTTAGTACATGTCAAGCGGCTAATATATTTGTGCTTTGGCACGCGTGAGTTTGTCCTTTTGCCCTGCCCATCTTTGAACAAAAAAAAAAATTAATAAAAGAAAGGAAAGAGAACGAACATTTGAAATGCAAATTCATAATATTTTAGTTGAAATTATTCTGTTGTTCCCTAAAGTTTCACTCAGTTTTCAAGTTGGTTCTTATTGTTGAAAAGTTCGTAATTGAATCCGTGTAGTTTTAAAAGAAATTCTACAGAGTAATTTAACCAATGTTTTACCCCCATAAATTTTAAACTGTTTGCATTCACAATTTCACATGTAATACAGCTGTATCATGTGAGGCTAATACATCATGTTCTGGTACATGCTTCAGTGAATTTGAGGAACTTGAACCAGTAGCAATTGTAGCAGAAAAGCATCTGAAGTTGTCTTCAGCCACCCCTTCCACAATTGGTGCACTTGAAGATCCTGCATTTGTAGACTGCCTCGATGTATGTAATCTTGTTGCACATTCAGCATAATTTTCTCTTCCTTTGGATGGATTCTTCTTTGATGATGATTTTAAGTTTTCTTTTCTTTCATAAACCTTATAGACCCCCTGGTATGAATCTACTATAGCAACTTGGATATTGACTTTCTCCTTGGTGTCCCAAACAATTGTCTTAGAAAGATTTGGTCTTGTAGCAGAACAACTAGATATGTGAAGCGCGCGATACTATGATACTTAAACCCAGAAAAGGTGTTTACTAGGAAGACTATTTGTGATAACATATCAGCTATCATTCAGAAATATAAGGTTTATTTGTAATTCATAAACATAATTTATTCTTTGAATAGCCTTATAGCCTGCATATTCTTCATTAGCAGATTATTATTAATTATACTTAGGACTTTATAAATAATTAGCCTTAGGTTTCCTCAATTTGAATAAAGTTGAAAATTTTGCCATCACCATCTCCTTCAAATTCTTCCTTTTCCACTCCCTTCTCTCTATTTCTCCCTCCCTTCTTCTCTTGTTTTACATTAGCATGTCTTTGGTGTCTTTCATTATTCATATAATGGTGAAGTAGACATTATCCACTGCGATGATTAAATATCAGAGATTTTTTGCTTCAAGAAAATTTAGGGCATAAGTTTTTCGAAAATGAGTTAAAAAGTTTTATTACTTTACAATTGCACCCTGGAAGATGGTGCTTCATATTAAAGCTAGAGAAACAGGGGGAAAAGGTTGTCCAGGTGTAACTATTCTACCAGGAAATTTTAAATTACTGCAAGTAGCATTGGGCTGGAGGAAAGTAGTAATTTATTTGACCACATATTTCCTATCGATGCATTAGCAATTTTAAGTAATATGTAGATTGATATGGATTAATTGGGTAAGTGTTGATGAAATAATTGCTAGGATATGCCTGCTCTGTGCGTACATGTTATGCAGTTTAATTGTATCCAGTTATGTGACCTTAGAAATTAATGGATTTAATCTTTGCAGACAGGTAAGGTCACCGGTACCTATGCTTCGAATGTGGGAAGTTTAAGACAGCCCTACCATTCTGGAAATGTTGCTTCTGCTGCTCCCAGTGGTGTGTTTTCTGCTGCCCCATCTATGAATGCACCATCTGCTTCTCATTCAGCTTCATTGCTACCAGCCTTCCTACACGACTCTTCTGATACAAGCAACAGGGGCAGTCAAAACGCCAATCTTTTGAACCCTTCTACATTTTTAACATCCCCTCTCTCCCCTTCTGCACCTTCTGCAGCTTTTCTTAATTTCCTGAATCAGCCACAGCCACAGCCACGTCAACATGGCACGCCGTTGCTTCAACCATTTCCACCGCCAAGTCCACCTCCATCTCTTGACCAATCTAATACCTGCCCCCCGTACAAGCCTGTTATCAGAAGAGAGAGAGTGCGTGATGCACTTTTATCACTTGCCCAGGTAATTTTATGGTTTTATGATTTTATCATCTGTTTTATTCCCCTAAATTCCTCGTTTTTCTCATTAAATATTTCAATATGTTAAATAATTTTTCTGTTGAATAGTAACAAAAGAAACCATAAGAGGGCAAGCTGATTTTTGGTCAAGCCTCGGGGAATAAATTTTAGGGAAAATTACCCATAGGTCCCTGTTAAGAAAATTAATTACAAATAAGTCCCTTAAATTTCATTTAATATTAATAGTTCCCAAGGGATTGAATAACTTTCATATTTATGAGGCGAATTACGTCATTTACAAATCAAATTTAACTATTTAATGTTTACAAGTCAAATTTTTATATTTCTAATTATGTTATTTTATTTACAAGTCAGACTTGTAAATATTAAATCCCTTAGGACCTATTAATATTAAATGAAATTCGGGGGAACCATCTGTATTTAATATTCTTACCTAGGAGTAACGTATGGGGTAAAAGATTGGATAGTAATCTTTTTTTTTTATGTTGTTTCAACAGAATGTGAAATGAATGTGTTCATTTTGTTTTCCTTCAGTTGGAGGCTTACTATCGTTTTATTTAGGCCGCTGCCGTAAGATTTGTTAAGTAGGTTCTCCTCTAATGGAATTTTCTTTGCCAGGATGATCAATTCATTGACATGGTGTTTCAGACATTGCTAAAGCCGCACCATTGACGAGTAGTTTGAAGTTGGAGTAACGAGTTGCATATGGACCTGGTTCTGTATATAGTTATACTGTTTAGGCAGGAACACATCTCTTGGTGTTACTTCATATAGATTTCCGTCTGTCCTAAGCTTTGACCACCGCTCAGGTATACCCGTAATGAATGGGTGGATGGTGTCAATCATTGTTTTGATTTTGCGTCAGTTTTGCCTTCTACGTTTTAGCATTTCGTATTTTTGGTACAGACTACAGACGTAAAGAGTTCAATTGATTGGGTGTTTAACCACGACCTCGTCCTCTGCCATTTTTATACAGTTCAGCCTCTCAGTAAATCAGTCTCCCCTAAGTCATCCGCTGATTACATAAATATGTAAATGATCTCTTCTGTGCAGGAGTAAGCTAGATTTTAAAGGTGCTGTTTTGTTTTGGTACAAGATTTTAAAGGTGTTTTTTTTTGTTGCGGTTCACCGGTGTTTTGTCCCGACTACATCCGGATCCGACCCGCGTTGCGCACCTGGCTATGGTGGGTGAGTCTCTCAACGGGGATTTTCTGCGTACGCCAAGGCTCGAACTCGAGACTTCGTTTAAGCGATACCGAGTCGCTTATCATTTGGACTAACCCCGTTAGTAGATTTTAAAGGTGCTGAACACACTGGCTGTGTACAAACAGCTCAAACTACACGTCTTGAAGAATGGGCCGAAATTTGTTTTTGGGGCCCAACAATGGCATGATTAGGTTTTAATAAAATTCAATGGTTTGTCAAAAAACACTATAAATATAAAATATAGAAATTATATAAAAATTACTTATGAAATATAAAGAACGTGGCTTTAAATTATTGTATAGTTAAAATTTTCTAAACATTTTAGTGGAATGTAAATATTAGTTATAGGTATTCATTTTAAAAAAAATATTCTAATTGCTTTTTATTCTATTTTTTTTTTTTGGTATAGATAAGTTTAAGAGGGATTACCATCGGTCTTTTTCTAAGGTTAATATATAATCTTAAATTTTAGAGAATATTTATAAAAGATTTATAAAATTATTTACTAAAAGAGTTATTGTAATAAGAATTAAATTCGTTTTCTTATTCTATATTTAATTGTGCAAAAGAAATCTTATTCTCGCGCTAAAAAGAGGCAGGCGAAACTACGAAAACAGAGATAAAGATAAAAGACGTAGCCGGGGGAAAAAGGAAAGAAAAATGAGGAAGAGATTGAAGAGGGTTTGCAATGAGTAAATACTAAATAGTAAACGTATAAAAAAATTTATATAATATATATTTTTATATTTTTTTATACAATTTTTGTTTAAAAAGGAGTTAGGCTAGGATAAAGTTTTCTTTCTTTTAAACGATATTAATATTTGGTAGGGTGAACCGTCAATTACTATAAATCTAACCACCTAGGAGCTTGTAAATCTAAATACTTAGGAGTTAGGTGTCAATTAAAATATATTCTTATATATATATTTTTTTGTTACAAGAATTTTTAGAAAGAGTTAGACTCACCTACGATCTAAGGGCATGATGACATCTCCCTTCCTCTTAGGTGATACTAATATTGGGCATGGCGAGTCGTCAATCACTCTTAATTGTAAACTTAAGTACCTAGAAGTTAGGATGTCTCCCTAAATGCCGCTACTAGAATTATAATAAAGTGATACTTCTTAAGAATCAAATAAGTTCTAAATAGTTATATATCTCACTCATTCGTTATTTTTTTTTATTATTATAAGAGAAGGCTAATGCGACCTAAATTAAAAGAAATCTAAACTAACGGATTATGGGTAAATATATTCTTATATTTTATTTTTATTTTTTTATTACTCACCTAGTTCACCCGAGTTTTGTCCCGACTATATCCGAATTCGACCCGCATCGCGCACCTGGCTATGGTGGGTGAGTCTCCCAAAAAAAATTTCTGCATACGCCAAGGCTCAAACTCAAGGTCTCGCTTAAATGATATCGAGTCACTTATTACTCGGACTAAACCCCGTTAGTATATTCTTATATATATATATTTTGTTGCCCACCCGATTCACCGGAGCTTTGCCCCAACTACATCCAGATCTGACCCGCGTCACGCACCTGACTATGGTGGGTGAATCTCCTAATGAAAATTTTCTACGTACTCTAAAACTCAAACTCGAGACCTCGTTTAAACGATACCGAGCCACTTACCACTATATTTTAATATTCAGCAGCGTGCTATCCAAAAAGCGATGAAGCTAATCGGGCCCAGCCCGCACTTTCTGGGCTCGCAGATGTCAACGAAACCCGATTACAAACTCTTCGGCGTCATACTTTCCACTTCCCAGTTTCCCGTCCCCACTCCTCTCTGCTGGCACTGCCGCTTCTCTGCGTTTCCAATGGCAGCGATCACAAGATTCGTTGGCACCCGTTCTGCTTTGGCTCGCTCTTCACTTGTTTCTCCTGCTCTCCTCAGTAGAGGAATTGCTTACAAGCTCTTCGTTGGAGGTTTGCCTTTTCTCTCCTCTCTTTATCTCTCTTCCTCCATTTTCTTCAGTGAGGAAACTGGTATCTGTTTCCTTTGCTACTGCTCAATTCTTTCCTATCTTTCAATCGTACGATTATAATCCCGTTACAGTTATTCACTGATAAATGAAAGGCCGATTGTCACCGTTGTCTATTCGGTTCAATTGTCAACGTGCTTATTGATAATACACCGACATTTTCTGTTTGATATGAGTTTTACTAGGGTTGTTTCAGAATGTTCATTTGATATTGTATGTGTTCCCCGTTAAGACGAACTAGTTGAGAATGCTTGACCAACTTTGCACGTATTTCTCCATGTCTGAATTAAATTGAGCTAAAGGAAAATGAGTAGAGAACAAATAACAAAAAAAGTTCATTTCTGTTATGATTTTCTTTGTTTTATGCCTAGTTTTTGCATTTTATGGAGGATAATCTGGAAATGGCAGTAGGGGTAACACATTAATTTTATGTTTTACATAGATTATCGAAGCTTTCATTTATCATGGTTTGACAATGAGCTTGTGGCTTTAGGTAGAAATAATCTGTGTCTTTAAACTGAGCTGAAATTGATTTTAAATTCAATTGAGTTAATGGGCCCTAGGTTACCCTAAAATGTTCTCATTTTCTCCCTGGTTCATTTGGTTCCTTTGTGGCCTTTGCAACATTGTGAACCTATGAGGATTAACCTTACAATTTGTTCTGATTGCTGTTGGACCCAAATAATAACCACCCAATTAACCAGAACTTTAGCGACTACATTTAATTGTCTCTTGGGAGGATCATATGGTTGAACTCCTGTTAACATTGATAGTGTTGTTTTCTGCTGATGACAGCAGTTGCCTTTGATCACTATATTGGCCTCCGATTTAAATGCACTTATTCTATCAACCCTGTAAAAGCTTATTTGATTCCGGAGTGTTCTTCACTGTATGCAGGACTTGTAGGATCTAACATATAGACTCATGAACAGTATAAACTGATCTCTCAGAGAAGAGAGGAGTAGATTCTTTACCCTATTTTTTCCCTTAGCTTCCAAAGAATAGAGAGTGATAGTGAGAGCTGTCAGGGAGAATGTTAACTTCTACATTGTTGGTTTTTTGCGGTATATTAAAATATTAATATATTTCTCTCTCTCACTAAATATCTCTATTATTGTCATATCGTGATAGGAAACCATTGACCAAGGTTGGATCCTCTACCCAAATAGGCTTATGTGTGACTCAACCAGTCAACCTATCATAGAATACACATAAAAACAGTGCCCGATCTGTTCTGTGCTTTACATTAAATGAGGACTAATTGCTTAAAAATAAATATTTCCGTTAATTAATTAATGTTAATCCATATAATTATTGAATTTAACAAATTTAATCTAACAGGACTGTCATTTCTCACAACGGAGAAAGGATTGTCAGAAGCATTTTCTGGGTACGGTCAAGTTGTTGAAGGTAGCTTCAATCTGATTACTGCACTAACATTTAGCTCCTCTCTCTGTCGGCATGTTATGATTTGCTGGCCTTTGACAATTTTACTTTTCCAGCAAAAATTGTGATGGACAAGGTATCAGACAGATCAAAAGGGTTTGGGTTTGTCACCTTTGCCTCAGAGAATGAGGCTGAGAATGCTATAACAGGGATGAATGGGAAGGTAATGACAATACGTGTATACCTTTATGCTTTGTCAGTATCAGGTTATAACTTACGCGAGAACTGATCGATGTCTGTCGTAGCAGGCACTAAACGGTCGTGTTATCTTTGTGGATTATGCAAAACCCAAATCCAATATTGGTGATGGAATGCCAATTGCCAGAGGACCTCCTGAACCAACAGCGCACAGTTAATTTATTTATATGAATATGGGTGCTTTATTGATCAAATATTGCAAGAATTGGCGGATAGGGAAGCTGAGATTTAAAATCTCTTGAAGCTCACGACAGTCAGAAGCATTATTGCTCTTGCTCATCTCACTCACGGCCACAAAGTGATTTTAGTAGGACTTCTGTATTAGAATTACTTATTTTAAACTTGTAGGTTAGGATTTTATAGCAATAAGCAAAAGTACAAGAAAGCTCTCTATATTTCCCACACTTATATTCCAAATTTTTGCTTGTGTAACTTGACGGTGGAACATGACTATTGTGTAGAATCCCATATAGCAAGTTGTTGTAACAATTTGCACAAGTTTGCAACAAAACAGTAAGTAAAATATATAAATATATTGCTTGAGTTAGGGAAATTATAAACCATCTTCCTGAACTATGACATTATTATTTTGATTACATTAATGAAATCAAACATTCTATGCTTCTAAATTAGAACAAAAAATGACAACATTACGAAACAATTAAAATGGACATTTACGATTAATTTGTTATTATAAGCTAGAGGGGAAGACGTTTTTTTATAAAAGATATTAGCTTAAAATATTGTATGTTAATTGCAGAATTTTTACATGTTATTTTTATAATAATTTAGGATTAGGATGGTGATTAAATAGTAAATATTATATTTAAAGGTTTGTCTGCCAAAATTGAAGTAGTGATTTTTTTATTAGCTATTATATGTAATTTTTAAAGTTGTAATTTAATTTCGTAATTTCCAATATTTTGATGGTCTGGATTAGATACCAGATGGGGCAGGAAGCAAATCATCTCATAAGCACAAATTCTCAGCGTCCCGGCTAAAATCTCATCCGTCTAGATTAATTCAACATCTGTGCCACTTCATCATGTTATTAAAACTAAAAAAATAAAAACAAATCTGAATTATCTTTGAACAATTTTTTTTAAATATTTTTGTTTGGTTTACTGACCTAGATCACTTCAATTGAAAAATTTATTAGGTCTAGATTAATCTAAATTGGGTAGAGCAATTCTATAAAATTTTACCACCAAATATTTATAGTTTCTTAGGTCTATCTCTCTTTAACTAGAGAATTTATTAGTGGTAGAGTTTTGCCACTTTTTGTTATCCTACCCAACTCAATCTTGATTAGTCTAAACCCAGGTGAATCATAGTCAGCTTGATCTAGATTATTCTAGACCTAGATAAATCCTCCAAATGAAATGGAGTAGGTCGAGAAAAATGTAAGTATTTGTTAGTAGAGTTTTGTAGTACTGTTCAATTTAACTAAGATTTGTCTAAACTACTGATAAATCCTTTAATTAAAATGAGATAGGTCTACGAAACTATACAACAAATATTTAAAAATTTGTTCAAAAAATAGTTCAGATTTATTTTTAATTTTAATATTATGATGGAGTGAGACATTATAAGATGTTATATAGATTAATCTGGACGGACGAGATTTTAGCTGATGAGCCTTGTTAAAAATTTTGCGATTCTGAGAGATCCACGTCTGATAGGGCACGGCAAAATTTGATGGGACTACGTCATCTAGGACCTGGCAAAAGTTCATAGAAAAATACCATTTAAAGCCGTTTATGGAAATCGAACACGCGCGCTCTACCGCTGAGCTAAGTCGGCTGGTTAATATCCTGGTTCTAGCTACTCTTGGCATTGTTTAGTTAAGGTTTTTGGAAGGGAGAGGAAGGTAGGGTAGAGATAAGTATATTTAGAAAATATGAAAGAGAGAAGATGTATCAATTTTTATTTGTTTTCTCACCCTTCCACTCTCTTCTACCCTCTAATTAGAGTGAGGTTTTTTAGATAGATAAAAATAATTTGTTATAATATTGATTGAATTGCATATATTACTTTTCTAATAATATAATTTTGTCCTTCAAACAAAAAAACTCATTTTTTTCTATTTATCTATTGACGTTGTCTTAAAAAAATTTGCTATATTATTTTTTTTTGTCTGCTCAATACATTACTCACCTTTTATTAAATTTTAATTATTTTATTTTTTATAATTTCAAGAGATCATGGTTCAAGTTTTAATATTTTAATAAACTATATCGTGTCTTATAATTATAAAAATACTTTATTATATATAAATGAGGTAATTTATTTTTGAGATTAACAAATTAAAAAATAATAATTTTGATATAAATTAATATCATAAAATAAGAAAAAATAACTCCAAATAAATGTATAAAGACATATTTATTAATTTTTAATTAGCTTCTCTCCCTTTATCTTTTGAATCAAATAAAAAATATCTCTTTCCCTCATTTACTTAACTCCCTCACCCTCATCTAAATTAACCTCCTCCACCCTCCCTCCCTTAGCTGAACAAAAAAAAAACTTAATTTATATGTCATATGATAAAAATTTTAATCAATTTAATTTAATTTATGTATCATAATATTCATAATAATATATTTATATACTATTCCGAGTTGAATGTAAGAACTAATTATATACTTTTTTTGAGTAAAAAATACAATACATCAATCTCCCTTATTTCCCATATTTATTATGCTTTTCCAAAATACCCATATAATTAATTATTGTTTAATGGATAAGCTATGTTGATAATATACTTCAATCTACATGATTAAAAAGAGAAATGTTTTAAGAAAATTATCACAAGTATAAGTAACTAACTTAGTTTTTTTAATTTATATAAATTAATTAGTTAGTTCCTACACTTAAAATTGAGAGTATCATACGTAAAGTTTTTGTATCCTCCAATGCCAAAGAAAGTTTTTGTATCCTCCAATGCCAAAGAAAGTTTTTGTATCCTCCAATGCCAAAGAAAGTTTTTGTATCCTCGTTAACCACAGTTGACTCATGTATCTATGCAGAGTTTGAGATGGATTGCAATATTTATATATATATTTAAGGCTTGGATGACTCTTATATTTGTTATCGTATCGATAATTTCTTAAAAATAACAGTAAATACTAAAATTCTTTAAGAATGTTTGAATGCATGATTGTTTAAATACACGCATCTATCGGAATTCGAGTTTTAACTATTTAAGTAAAAGCGACAGGAATACAGTGAATACGCATGCATCTAACAAGAGGTAAGAAACATGGAATCGTTAATTGGTTAAAGCTTTGATACCTTGTAAGTTGTAACTCTGACTATGCATTTATATATTTTGAAATACACTGATGATTATAGCCGTTTCCTTTCTTGGCTTCTAACCATATTCGAGGCCAAGGCAATGAAAGGGGAAAAGGTTGGGAATTAGATGAA
The DNA here is from genome assembly GCA_037074615.1 of Leucaena leucocephala. NCBI lineage: Eukaryota > Viridiplantae > Streptophyta > Magnoliopsida > Fabales > Fabaceae > Leucaena > Leucaena leucocephala. Next base: position 6,510,099 of record CM073521.1, on the reverse strand, counting down.
TGTAGGCAACCTAGTGATGGATCTAATCTACTTACTTATGAGTTTGAATCTGAAACGATTCATCACAACACAAACATTGAAAAGAAGGTGGCAAACGACACCATCAACAGAGCCCCGCACATCATCTCCAATCTCCCTTCTGCCCTCACCTTCTTCTCTCTTCTCTCCTCCTTCTTCCCCATGAACTCCTTGTATCGCTTCCTTGCTTCTTCTTCTGCCCCCTCCCCAACATTCTTCTTTCCCCTTTTACCCTCCATCGCCCTCTGCATAATCACCAGACTCTCCTTCCCGTTCAAGTGCATTCCTTCCATGTCCTCCATCTCCATTCTCACCTCCCTCACCTGCATCTCCCCTCCCTCTGTTCCCCCGCACGTCACCACCAAGCGGCACAGAGCCAACTCCGACGCTGATCCTTTGTCTCCCGCCAGAACCGTCGCGAACCGGACCTGAACCTCGCCGCTCAGCCAATGACGCTTCACCGATACAAGCTTCTGGCTCGAAAAGTTCATGGCGCGCCGTCCCTCCGGGTCTATCACTATCCAGCTCAGCCTCAGCTCCCCATACGCGTTTTCTCCTTCTGGGTATTGCACCGGAGTCTGAACCTTGTCCTTGGGATCGAGTAGGTCCAGCCGGAACGGCGAGCACCTGAACCAACCGGACACCGTTTCGGTTTCTAGAACCTTGGAGAATAGGAGTTGTTGGCCGTAGTAAAGATCAACGGCGGAGATCAGCTGGGGCGTGCGGTCTGAATCAGCGGGCACATTTTGAGGAGTGCAGTGTGGAGTGGTGGAGCAGTCGGAAAAGAAAAGGCGGGAAGCATTAGGGAAGGTGGGGATGATGCGGGTGACAAGGGGAGAGCTGGTGGAAGGCCACGTGGATCGGCAAACACTGGCCCATAGTTGTTCGTCGGTGGAGAGGGCGTAGAATAGGGAAGATGTGGCGGCGACGGAGGCGAGTGCAGGACCGTGGAGGCGCGTGAGGATATGAGTTCGGATGATGTCCTCGGGGACGGCGGCTATGGTGGTGCCGGAACTGCAAGCCATGTATTAGGAGATTCCTTTCTTAAATCAGTCGTGTTTAGGAATTGTGGGGATTTACGAGTCTTGGGCTTTATATATATACACAAGATCAGGCTGCTGATGATATTACGCTTGTGGTGTTCATAGTATTTAATTAGAGCAATGGGAGCGGTGCAGGCCGCAGAGACAAGATAACCCTCAACATTTGATTCTTTTATTGGATATGTCCGTGGTCATTTAATGGGGATAGGAGGCGACTGGTAAATAAAAACTGAATTAATTTCAAAGGAAGCTGGCTCAATTAATATAAGAGATGTTTACGTATTGAAAGAAAGCGGACAGTGAGAACCATCCATATCTAGAAGCATCGTTTCCAAGAAGCAAAGTAGCGTATTAAAAGAACAACTACTAATGGTGCCAATTTAGTGGTTTAGCATACGTTGCTGTCTCAATTCACATTCCTCAGCCCACTTTCTCCAGTCATATGTCATGATCTTTCATTCGTTGATTCTTATTTTTCCCATTATAAATTGCAGATTAACAATAAATAAGGAGTTGAAAGTAGGTTCATGCATATGTCATCACCCGTCAAAGCCACGTGAAAAATAATAATGCATGCTGAAAGTAGGTTCGTTGATTCCCATTATTAATTATATCTCATCCACTTGCCCCGTTTAAGGTCAATGCATGCTGAAGTCGAATGAATTATTAACTATCCGGTAACACACTACAAATACAATCATTTGATGACAAAAAAAGGTTCCATATGTATTGCTTACATTGAATACATTCATGTTGGCCCCGCAACTAAGGAACCACGTATGTACTATGAAATATATAAAAATGTTATTCACGAGTAAAAAATAACATATAATAATTTATAGTACATTCTTATCATAAACTCAGCTTCCGTAATGCAATAATCTTCATTTTAAAGAGGTCAAGTTTGTTTATGAAGGGACTGCTTAGCTTTTATATATCCTCGTCTAATTTCTCTCCACCACTGTCGACGGTGATGGCAGAGAGGCGATGAGATATGATGATGGCGGCATGGGAAGAGTTAAAGATGACAACAAAGTTCTCATACCAGTAGAATCATACCAGGTCTCATACCAGTAGAATCGAACGTGGGAGTAGAATCATTTTGGGATTCAAATTCACTTGCTCGAATCTCCATTACCAGTACTGAACATAGTGAAAGCCATGTCTGTTCTTTACGCTTTTGCTTTCTTATGTATTTGATCACATTATAAAGCTTCGGTCCGCCATTAAAATACCTGATGTTCCGAAACTCTGATAACCTGATAACGACCCCATTGCGAGAGGTTAATTAGTGCCAACGGTCATTTGCTTAAAGACCTGTCTTTCGCTTGTCCATTTCTTTATTTAATTCCTATGAATTATTCCAACCCCCAGATTATGACCTACTCCATGTAATCTCGCTTGTCTATTTCATATAATTTCGCTTGCACTGGGTGGAGGTAAATTCTATGGGTCTTAAGGGTCAACGTTTCATCTGGACAAGATGTGTCACGTTAACTACCGTCTCTTGGATATATGTATATGTGTGTGTTTCTTGTGCATATAACGATTTCTTATGGGGATGTTACTTTGAACAGTGACTATACTCTTTTTTATATAATTAAAATCGGAATGACTTGCCCTCCACGACTCAGTAGAACACATTAAACTTTTAAATCTAAAAAACATATAAAAAAGAAATATAAATATTATTCAAGAGCATCGTTATCAGGGGTCTTCTTAATTAATGAATGCGCCTATTTTATTTGTATATTAAGCTCGCAGGGAACGCGAATTGCGTGACGTGCGTGCGATCAATTAAATAGCAAAATGATGGAGCGTGTGTTTCTTAGCCAACCAATGCCCTTGAAAGAAACAAAAGGATATAACTTAGTCTATTTATCTTAAATTAAGGGCAGCTTTTTTAAAATTAAAGAAACAATTTAAATTAAGAGCTCTCTTGATACATATCTTAATTAAAGGTGCACCAACGAAGGTTGTATAAATATATGCATTTACTCTCACACACACAAGTCATAAATTAAGATTTTATTTAAATACATATATTTTAATTAGTTTCAAATATTTTTATTATATAATAATAATTTAATTATTAGTTTCACATCTTTTAGAATTACTTATTTAACCAGAAAGCTGTTGGATGATAAGCAGTTTTATTAATATTAAAAAGTATATTTAGTAGGATATTTGAAAACCTTAAATTTTTTAGAGGGTAAGGATACGGTTGATTAAATTAAAAAAATTGTTTATTTATGTAATTGATGGACTCCCGATCGAACCAATTGGGGTTAGCAAGAAGCAACCGGCCGGTGATTTGCGTAATTAGAATTGGATTCTGTTTCGCGCTTGCCCCTGTGATTCTTCCCTCCTCCACGTATTCGGATAAAGCGTCCTCCTGCCACGTCACGCACCCCAAAACCGACCCCACTTCCCCTCCCTTCACTCCAGAATTTTTCCGAATTTCTTTATTCGTCTTTTCCGGCGCCTCTATCTAAATTTTCTCCGCATTTTTTGATTCACCATATGGCTGTTAAGTCAGCCCACAACAGTTTTGTATCCTTCAGGTGATTCATCATGTTTCTCTATATTCATTTTGTATTCTCGAATTTTGGTCCATCAGGTTGCTATCTTAGTTGAGTAGTTCTGGACGCTGCTAGGTTTTAGCTCGCCTTTTCTTTTATATGCACGCTGCGTGGCTTAGCTTATCAGATACTGCTGAGGAAGAAAGAAGGCAATTGATTGTTTTTTTTAGCGAAGCAATTGAAATTTTTGACAAATATTGACAATTGCTCCTGCTTATATTCCATCCAAAAGATGTTCTCCCATAGCCTGGGTAAATCATAAAGCAAAACCCTGCTTTAATGGACCTTTTATATGGGATGTTAGCACCTGAAGAATGTGACCCGAATATGTTTCTCACATTAATGGACATTTTATATGGGATGTTGCACCTAAGAATGTGACCCCGAATGTGCTTGTAAAGACGATGAATGGGATCCTGATGCTGAGTATAAGTATTCCCGTTATTTTTTTCCCCACTGTAGTTGTTATTCACCGAATTTTGCCGCTTTTAATTTTCTAATGTCTGACATTTTTAATCCTAATCGCGCGTTTATTCGTTTAGGCTTCTTTTTACTTTGTCGGATTGGATTACGCAATATCAACCCCTAGTTGATAATGTAATTCTATGAGGCTTTGACAAAGAAATCTAGACAGTAGTTATAATGCAAGCTTTTCAAGCAAGTTTGTCGTATGATATGACGCGGTATTAACATTGCGCACACTTACAACTTTGTCGATAATATACCAGTCAGTGGTTGAAGTATGGTTCTCTATGGTTATATATACGTATTGGATGAAATTCAATCATTAGTTTAACTGCTGCACTTTTGTTTTCATCCATTGTCTCCCTTGATGTTGGTTCTTCCAAAGAACTCTTCATGTGTGCATATCTGTGTATGTCAACACTAATTGCACATCTTTTGGCAGCTTTTCAAATCCCTGGGCGTCACAAAGTCCACACGATTTCCCTTATCTGGGTAAAAAAGCGTCTGACTTGCATCTCCTTCTTAGCAAATGGGGTAGTTCAAGAAAGAGGTGCCTCATTAGACACGCTTTATTGTCTAACAATGACTGTGGACTGGTGGGTTATAGAAAATATTACCTGACGTCTTCTAAACCTAGAAGGAGAGCATACCTCCTCCCATTTGCATTTGCTGACGATGGTGTGACTGTAAACGTGAGTCCTCAAGCTAAAACCAGTACAGACCTTGAGAAAATGAGGATGAAACTGAATAAGTCATTGGAAGATGAGGATATTTGTGATGGACTTCTCCAAGCTTTATATGATGCGAGCAGGGTTTTTGAGCTCGCAATTCAGGAGCAGAGCTTGTTCTCAAGAGCATCTTGGTTTTCAACTGCTTGGCTTGGAATAGATCAAAATGCTTGGACAAAGACACTATCATATCAGGTATTGTCATTTATGCTATTCAGCAGTTACTATTTGGGTATATCATGTGTAATGCATGACTTACCTTTAGTGCCTTCGAAAGTTTGACAAATTTGCCTTGCAATAACATGAAATTTTCTTTTGATGTTTATTAAGTGTTGAAAGTAAGAAGAGTGATCTTAAAAATTATTGTTGGTGTTCTGAGAGAAAACAAACTATCTTATGCCAATATGCAACCATATATTTATGGTTATGTAAAGAAACTCTTCTTAGTTAAGCATGTATCAGAGTCAATATAGTGTATTGTCTATTCTTATTGCCTGTCAATATCCTTGAGGTATATCTAGGACCAGAATGTCTCAGAATTTCTCAGTGAGAAAGCACACAATGTATCAAAAGGCAAGAACCTAACTACCATTCTTTACGGTTAACTTTTGAAAGCACTTGTGTCACACGGATACTTCTGTTTTTCTTTACGGAAAGGTAGAATCACAAAACTTTAGTTCTCTCCCGCTCCCCCCCCCCCCAAAGTATTATCCCCTATTAAATCAACCTAGTTGGTATTGATGTAATAAAAAGAATGAAATCATTCCAAACTGCAGAAGGAATTATTGGATTGGCAGTTCTTCATTGAGTCCTCTCTTTTCACCTTTTCAAATTTTGCTCTATATTTTCTTTTGTTGAAGTACTGCTTTATGTTTCTTATGAAAAACCCTAAATGTTCACTTTCAGGTTCAGTCTTCAGCTTTGGGTAATTTACAGTTGTTGTCACTGTTGTTAGAACTTAGGACTTGTTGGGTCTATCTCATGCTCGAGATTATCATTCCTCGATGAACTATCAAACTTACACAAATGTAAAACTTTAATATTGTTTACATTAAGCTAGTTATAGCTGATGCACTTTCCTTCCATCATTATTAAATATGAGTAATGTTTCTTCTGTTTCCAGTGTTTTAAAGTACTGTTACGATTTTCCCACCATGGCATTAGTCATTTCTCAGTCAAGCTAATTGTTTCCACACATTCCATTAATTTTTTAAAAACTGAGAAAATGGTTGCAATAATTCTCAGGCTGCTGTGTACTCCTTGTTGCAAGCTGCAAGTGAAATTTCATCCCAGGGTGATCGTGGAGATAGAAATGTCAATGAACTTGTTCAACGGAGGTAGTATTGTGCTTAGTATTGTATGCTGAATTTTTATCAGATATTGTAATGTGAATCTTAGGGGAAAAATACCACACTTATAAGAAGGAAATAGACATGTTATTTGACAATATGTGTCTACGACAGCTAGCGTGCATCTTAATGTTGAATTCTGTATCTCTTAAATTATGCTACTTTATATGTTAAGTGAAATCAGCTATTTATCATTATAAGAACCATCTGGCATAAATTTATGTTTGCATTTGTTGAGGATGAAAAACTGTGTTGTGCCTTTCAATTGGAAGTTCTTTACGGGATGGACTAACAATGAATTTCAGCTAGTTCAGGTTGTCACCCTTACTCAAAAGTGTTTGTGCTTATGTAACTTTCTTTATGAATGAATGAATGAATTTCTATTAAAGAAAAGAGTATGTGCTGGAAATTGATTTTTCTGCTTATTTATTTTTGTTACCATTGTGTTTCTTAATCAATTATCTCTTTTTGTCTTTTTATGTTTAGTTTGAATATTCTACACTATTCTATAGCCGATTTGGGGCTTAAACTTGTTTAAATGTTGCATTGATCCAGTTTACTAAGGCTATCTGCTCCCCTTGAGAGCTTAATTAGAGAAAAGTTATCGGCCAAAAAGCCAGAGGCACACGAATGGTTTTGGTCTGATCAAGTTCCTGCTGTTGTGACATCTTTCATTAACAAGTTTGAAGGGAAAATTAGCTTCACCGCTGCCACTTCTTCGTATGTACCAATATTGTGCTTCAATATATGGAGATACTAGCTTTCATATCTCCCCTAGTTTTATTTTTGAAGACAATGCAGAAATGATCTTTTAACTGAATTCCCAGGTCTGGAAAAAAATTGTCGCTGGGTTTTAGCTGTGGACATGACATGTCACTTCTCATGCTTGCACTAACCTGCATTGCTGCAATCACCAAGCTTGGACCAGCAAAAGTTTCTTGTTCACAATTCTTTTCCATGATTACAGAGATCACTGGCGGTTTGATGGACAAGCTGGCTGATTTAATTCCTATAAGTCAAGCTTATAATTCTATAAAGGAAATTGGTCGACATAGAGAATTTCTTGTTCATTTTGGATCTCGAGCTGCTGCATGTAGAGCGAAAGTTGAGTGGGGTTCAGAAGAGGTTGCATTTTGGGTAAATCTTGCCCAGAGGCAGTTACAGAAAGCTATAGATAAGGAGAAAATATGGTCAAGACTGACAACATCGGAAACTATTGAGGTTAGTCTTGTTTAACTTTGAAGGCAGTTGACCTTGGTTTTGACTCCTCTTAAGGGAGGTGGTTGGGTGGAGAGTGTAAAATCGATACGGTTAAAATGTTCAAAGCTACAGCCAAACCACCATGACAAGACCATTACATATGTCCTTGCAATGCATTTTTTTACAATTCTTTTCCAGCTTTTCGTTTCTGACTATGAACTTATTTTAATATCATTGAATTGATATTTGTTGTACGTCTTGATGTTAGTCTTGCAGAATTATGCAGTACAATTGATATTAGGAGAAGGGGAGAGAGGGAGAGGCTATTTTTATGTGAATAACATTTGAAGGAAGGGGTGATGATGTTTTTAATTGAGTCCCGTAGATGAATAGTGTGCCTCTTCAAACATACTGTGTTTTGCTGGAGTTTGTTCTCTGTAAATGCACAGAAGCTTTGATTGAATGATCACATAATGCAGGTTTTAGAGAAGGATTTGGCTATATTTGGTTTCTTTGTTGCTTTAGGAAGGAGTACTCGGTCATTTCTTTCTGCAAATGGTTTTGATACTCTAGATGATTCAGTTGATGATTACATCAGGTACAGCTTTTGTTCTGATTTCCCTTTCTCATTTTGCTTTCTTTTTTATTGCTTTGTGATTTTTTTTTGTATTTGTTTAACTATACAGTTTTAGTTTGCAGGTATCTTATTGGAGGCAGTATTTTTTACTACCCTCAGCTTTCAACAATAAGTTTGTATCAATTATATGTTGAGGTCAGTATGTATTATCTTCATTGAATAGATATTCTTCATTAATAAGTTATGTCAACTGAGAGGACCCTTTAATTTCAAAGGTGGTTTGTGAAGAGCTGGAGTGGCTTCCTTTTTATCCAGGGCACGACAGCAGTGCAAAACAGTTGAATGTGCATAGAAGTAAACCTGAAGGTCCTCCAAATGCTGAAGCAGTGCCCCAAGCATTAGAAGTTTGCTCTCATTGGATGCAGAGCTTTATTAAATACAGTACATGGCTGGAGAGTCCTTCTAATGTGAAAGCAGCTAGATTTCTATCAATAGGGTAAAGGCACCAAGATTCAGTGATAGTTGAACAAAAGCATCAGATTTTGGTTAAAAAAATTTCATGTGTAATCTTCTTTTTTGTTAGGCACAAGAAGTTGATGGTGTGCATGGAAGAACTTGGGATGATAAAGTAAGATTTGGACAAGATCTGCATTTATGATGTTTTTTCCCTCCTAATATACGCCCATTGGCACTGGGATTCATGCATGAGAGTTATGGATGTTTGCACAAAATAGAATACATTAAATTCTGGAAAACACAAAATCCAAAAGCTGAGTAAAAATAATTGAGACATGCCAGTTTATTAACTAAGTTGTTTGTGCTTCTCTCATGGTCATGCAACATAAAACATAAAAGTTGTTCAGAAAATGGTGACACAGATTAATGACTGTGATGTCTATTCTTGTTTTTCTGTTACTGGTTTCATAACAAGAAATGTGGGAATTTTCCCAACTTCGCATTAGCTTTCACCATTGATATTTTACCTTTTCATTATCAGATTTGCTATGATATTGGATTTTATGTTACAGAAGAATTTTTTGTACCAAGTATTTGTTTTAAAAGAAAAATTCAAACTAGTGAATAATTGTATTGTGAAGACGTAATGGAGGAACGGAGTTGAGATCTGAAATAACAACCGGGAAGAATTTCTTAGTTGTCTACAGAACATCATAACGTAACTCTCTGCCTTTGTTCTCTGATCTTTCCTCGCTTATTTTCTTAGTAATAGTATTAATTGGTATAAGAGGAATGTGAAACTTTTTTTTACCAAGTTTTACACATTCCAAAAACTTCCTTAGTTAATTATTTGAAACACTGATTTTGTGTTATGAAATATGATGCAGGGATAAGAAAATGGTTGAGAAAAATAGATCCGCGTTTTGCACAACTTTAGAAGAGTCAGCTTCTTTTGATGAGGTCTGGTTCTTTTCTCAAAATCTGTTTCGAGTCATATGATGCTTCCAAACTTATTAAATAAGTGCTTTACCAATCGTTTTCTCAAGCGTGTAAAAACAGACGTAAAGTCAGGAATATGTTTGTTGTTAGTCAGGGTACTAGGGGCATGAGTATAAATAGGGAGAAGGAGAAGTGTAAGAGGGGTGATATGGGTTAAATATTAGTTCTGTAGTCTAAATACGATAATCAGGCTTACTATGCATCAAATGAAATGTGCTAGGTTCATAATATTTCATGCATAAATATTTTTTTTAAACTAAAATATAAACATTACAAGCTAGTATGCATAACTGGATGAGTCAGCAACTTAGTCTCCTATGAACTCTAAGCAAAATATTTAGATCGATCCAAATTTTTGTTTCAATGACACTCCAGTTATCTCCTTATGTTGTGCCTTCTCAATGGCATTTAATATCAGGCACTGGAGAGTGTTGAAGAAGCTGTGCTAAGACTTGAAAAATTGCTTCAAGAGTTGCATGTATCAAGTGCTAGTTCTGGAAAAGAGCATTTAAAAGCTGCTTGTTCCAACCTGGAGAAAATAAGGAAGCTTAAAAAGGAAGCTGAATTCCTTGAGGCATCTTTCCGAACAAAAGAAGATTCTCTCCAACTGGTATGCTCTTATCATCTTAAGGCTATTTGTGAATTTCTGATAATATTACATCATGTCATCAACATTGTACGTTAACTATAAGTCTTTCAAGCCTGTCCATCTGTTAATGTAAATCTCTGTTGGTTGGCCCTAAAAGTTGCGATCTTGTTTTAATGTTGAAGTCTCCATCTTCTTTTGTGGCTTTATATTGGAAAGTAATTGAGGCATCCAGCTTGTATTAGTGTTACAGAAATGGTGAATGCTGAAAGCAACCTAAATTTTCTGCTTAAATGCTTCTGTTTGCTTCTTACTAGACCACACAAAGTGTCTTAACAGTTCTCTTTTGAAGTAATTAGGTGTTATTAGAGTTGTTCTAAATCATTTCTCTGTACTGTATTTTATATTTTTCATGCTTACTTGCTATGATACTTGTTTTTCTTGTTGAGAATTTCTCTGTTATCTTGTCAATTTATATTTGCTATATTGATTCAGGGAGTTAATGATGGTCAATCTCGTACTTCTGTTGAAGAGATACAAGGCTATATTAAAGGGAAAAACCAAAAAAATGCTAATGTTAGGGCAGACCAAACCAAGAGGTGTGAAATTTCTATGATAGATTTTAGCTTCACCTATTGTTGCCATATGATCATATGAAGTGATCAATTTTCAAAAGCATAAGTTCCAGCTGTTATTTGTCATTTCTAGATTTAACTTTATTTATAAGGTAATTTTTCTTTTTCAGAAACATTAGCAAATCTCGTGGGTTCCGGAGCATCTTTGTAAATCCTGTAACCAGAAAGCCTGATCAGGAATCTGATACGGATACTTCTGTATGCATAGTCGTCATCTTAACTATCTATTTTGGTTTATAGTCGGAGTACTGTACTGAACTGTGTAGTGTGTACTTGGTTTTCATTGCAGGAGAATTATATTGAACTGCCTACTTCAACTGTCGGTGTTGTGGACTTAGAATCCAATGAAATCCACCGCTTTGAACTTTTAAGAAATGAGCTGATAGAACTTGAGAAAAGGGTTCAAAGAAGTACTTATCAATCAGAAAATAATGAAGTATGACTGGAGCTTTAACAACATATAGTTACATTTTCATGATTTTATATTTCATGCAAAATTGTCAAATAACAAAATGCTTCATCTTGATGTTTATTATTTCATCTTGCCTTTTGAATTGTAGACTTGAAGTTAAAATTTTCCTTTCTAGTAGCGGCTGAAATAATATTTATGAGGCAAATAATTATCCTGCACTATCCGGTGCTTTGTGGCTTCTATATATGTATTGTTGGTGTTAAACTACTTTCCTGTCCTTCTCATGTGCCATGATTGCGTCAGTGTTCAAACTTCTCTGCTCTTTGTTGTCTTAATTTGACTTAAATTGGCATGTTCATATCATTGGTATTGACTAGTCATGCTCATGCTGTTTTCCTACTTATATACAATTTTTTCCCCTTTTTGATCTTTATGTATTCCTTTTATAGGATATTGTGTTTATGGAGGATGGTGCATACAATGAGGAATCTAGGCTCATTCAGATGGTCCAGGCTCCAAAAAGACGAAATATTATAGAAAAATCTATCAGCAAACTAAAAGAAACAGGAACGGTATGATAAAGTCTCAGGCATTTCCTTCTTAAAATATATCATCATGGTCTATTAAGTATATGAATTCGTCTGGCTTATGGAATTGATGAGATGATGTTAATTCCTCAATTTTTTTCAAAAATGTGAGCATTTTTAAGAAGGGGTGGGAATATTAGTGCCAATTCCCTCTTATTTGTTGTCCCAAAAATGTGAGCATTGATGAATGATTGCCCAATGAGCAGGATGTCTGGCAAGGAACTCAACTTCTGGCTTTTGACGTTGCTGCTGCCACGGGTTTGGTTAGAAGGGCCTTGATAGGGGATGAATTGACTGAGAAAGAGAAGAGAACTCTTAAAAGAACCTTGACTGACATGGCTTCAGTTGTTCCAATTGGTGTTTTAATGCTTCTTCCAGTGAGTTCTAGTATAATTTCTTCTCATCTACAGTATCTGCATTTAGGATTAGCTGTGTCCAGATTACTTTTGAATGCTCCATCCTGCGTAGCGTAGTGTTGCCTACTAAGGAAAATGTTTATTCTCACAGGTCACTGCAGTAGGGCATGCCGCCATGTTGGCTGCTATTCAGAGATATGTACCAGCTCTGGTACGTACCCATATCCTGGGGCTGCTGGGTTCATTCTCTTTTTCAGATGTTAATTTTCCTTTCAAATATAACACGTCTTCGTTCTGACAGATTCCATCCACGTATGCCCGGGAAAGGTTGGATCTGTTGAGGCAGCTTGAGAAAGTGAAGAAAATAACAACTACCATTGGGGACTCAGATGAGCAAGATAATGAAGCTGACTCATAAGAAGCAATGCATGTTTATGTACAGCTACCATTACATTCTTTGGTGTACCACTCGAGTTCGCCCGGTTCTCGAGTCTTGGAAGAGTGTTCGGCTTCCATAAACAATGAGATGTGTTCATAAACTGCAAAATTTTCATATCGCATTCCATTGACAACATCGAATGTAAATTACGCATATATAGGGTCTCTCTCTTTTGTTCACACACAAACTCTGTTCAGTGTGCATTATCAGATTAGCTCTATATATGACTCCCTGGCAATTTTCTAACAAGCTGTGGACCAGTTCAACCTTGTATTTTAAGATGTAGAAAGTTGAAGAGGAAAAAATGCCTGTAGAAAGTATAGGTTTTTTTCTTCTTTCTAAAATTACCAACTTTACAGATTGTAACATTCATATCAATAGATATCGTTTTCTCTTCTATATTACATTTTAATATGGATCAATCATTTATGAAATATCAAATGGCTTTAGAATCTACGGATTGGAGCAAATCGAAACGAAATTAAAAATGGCTCTGAATTGCCTCGTTCGCAGTGACAGATGAAAATGCACGTTTTTGGCACAACTGATGATTCATGGACTCATGGTGTATGTATGTTTGAATTTAGTTACCTCCGAACCCCGTTTATTTTATCATGGGACATGAAAATGTCACAGCCTTGCAAGTTTATGTTTTTTTTTTTTTTGTTACCCACCCGGTTCACCGGAACTTTGTCCCGACTATATCCGGATCCGACCCGCGTCGCACACTTGACTATAGTGGGTGAGTTTCCCAACAAAGATTTTCTACATAAACCAAAGCTTCTCGAGACTTTTTATATTGTTAGCACTCATGAACATGCGTTCTTCTTTATTTGTGATTTTGAATTGCGTGTTTCTGTAGTTACCAGGCTGAGATGGATACTACCAAAGTATGATCAAATTGTCTTTATGCATATATGCACACCCTTTAATAATAAGCAGAAAGGAAAGAAAGAAAGAAAGCCATTATGTGAAATAGCGCCATTTACAATGGGGATGCAGGCTTTTGCTTGTAAGTGGCAAACAAAATGGGGGATGAGTTGCAAGGCTCGAATGGTTTATGGTTACATTGATGGCGATTGAAACTGACTCGGTTGATTGGAAGGATGAAGGTCCCACCATTTTGTTGACTCCATCATCAATGAGGTTATTTATTTAACAAATTTCCTTGTAAAGCTTGAATAGATAGTGGAGGTCAACATTATTGAGGCATAGCTCCTGTCATTTAAGGAAGAATCTCTTGATAATCTTATCTAATCAGTACATGGTAGGTGAGATTTATTTATCAAGTTAGAGTGGGCATCTTTCAAAGAACAAATTTGGGATCATCAGGATTCAGGACATAAGAGATTAATTGATTAATTAAGGACATTATTATCTACCCCAATCGATTAGACTCTACTCAACGGCAATATCATGTGGGGGTTGGCCTCTAAACAATTCCTGCCCTGAGGTCAGAGGTTCAACGCTAAGCTTTCTGGTATCAATTCTGAGTCTAAAGCCACAATGATTGGATTCGGTGATCATTGCGCCTGTGGATATAAATAGTTCAGGTTAAATTTACATAGTTTTGATCTTAAAAGAAATCAGAAAATAACATTAGAATAATTTTATTTTTAGTTATCAACTTAAAAATAATTGACACTTTAAGGTTAAAGAATTAAAAAAAATAGATTTTAGAATTTGAATGATCCAAATAAAATCTGAACGATTAAAAAACATAACGAATATGTTGTTGGTCTTTGAAAAAATACGCATGTGTGTATTAAAAATTAAAAATTTTTAGAGATAGAGGTATATATGAGTTTTCTTCCTATTCAATTTAATATGACTTCCCTTGGTATTATATACTTTTAATTTTTTTCTTAAATTATTCAAGACTTTTATATTCTAGTTCTAAAAATATTATATAGGTGAGAGGTCTGGTTAGGTATAAATGATCAGTGGCACACATGAATTAAGAATCGAAACCACGAAGGCGTACATGCGATGCCCTGAAGAGAACAGTGTTATGATGTGGTCAAGAGCAGAGAGAACCACGGCTCTTGCTGGCTCATTGGCTAACCAGGTTGGTTCAGTCCTCCGAGGAATTGGCCTTGGCCACTGGGGCGCGCATTAACGTTGTAATCTTCTTGTCTGTTGAACTGGATGGCCAAACTAGTGCTCATGGATGAGGAATAATTTGTCGTGTTGAAACCCGCATGACCTTAATTTTCCATAAGTAGAAGCTCTTTAAAGTTGCGTGAAGCCATTGTTGAAGAATAGTGAAGGGTGAATTATTGATGATCCTTTTCCTTTTCATTGTGGGGGTGAAGTGGAAGTGGAAGTACCTGTACTGATCACGAGTGTCATGAATCATTGAATCGAAAAGCACTTCGTTGAGAGGTCACGTCCTGATTTGCGCAGCCCCCAGTTGTCGTTTTATACAAAACCATATGGATGGCTGCATGTTAGCTCTTAGAACTAGTGACTCAGTGGAATTGTACCCACCTCTATCTGATAATATAAACCCCAGCTTTGTCCTTTATCTGTGGAATATTTGTCTCCTTCAACCATTACCAAGTGGGTTTAACTGCACTGCTTTCAAGTTTCAACTCCAGTTTCAATGGTGCAGCATGGTGCATTTTAACAGTTTACATCCTCGGACGACTTCGTTGCAAATAGCTAGGTTGTTTCTTAGAAGGGATAAGCAAATTTATTTTCATCAACTTAACATATCCAGTTATCAAGCAAGAAAACGACTCACATTTACCATATTTTGATGAAAAATATATATGCGAATTCAATCGCGAGAGAGAGAGAGAGAGTTTTCATTAAATATGAAGTACATGAAGGCTAGATATGATGAGTTGGGTGCAAAAAGAGTATTATCAACAGACATGGGCCATGGTTCTGTTGACGCGCGTGCTTCTGTATTAAATGTCGTATTTAGCTTTGCATCTTTCATGAATTTCATCCACATGTTTTAATGCTGCCAACAAACCAAGATAAGCTCATATATAAGCAACCCCCTCTAAAATGATTACTTTCGGTTTCACCCACTTTCATCATTGTCCTAACATATAAAACTAAAAAACTGTGACATACAAGAAGATTTTTGCAGAGTTAAAGGCTCTTGTCAACTTCAGATTATTACCACTTGGTTCTCAGCAGTAAAGAGAAAAGCAATTGACAACTACAACCTCTGCTACTACATTTTGGACAAGGAAGCTCCAGAGAGAGAGAGAGAGAGAGAGAGAGAGAGATCAAAGTCGTATCCAGTGAAGAATTCAACACAACACACCCACCGCCCCCAGACCCATACCTTCCTCATATTCATCAATCATGATGATCCCATTCCCAAAATCTTCACCCACAATCCTAACAGTGGTATATATATATATGTATAAGCCTCATTTTTTCTCCTGTTTACTGACGTCATTCACCTTCCTCACTCTACTTAACATTACTGCTATGGATTCAAAGTTGGTATGAGAATCAGGGATTTTCTTTATCTCCCACTCCTTCCTAAAGCTACATTTTTCTGTGTCCTCTTTCTTTATTAAGTATTTGGTTTTCCCTGTTGGCATGAGGGGGTTAAGTAGTGGGGGGTACCTGACAAGTGGGTTAAAAGGGTCAAATCAAAAATGTCACATCCAAAATCTTCATCCTGGGAGATTTCCCATCTGGCTGACATCTTGTTGCAATCACACAACATTTATCCATATACATTCTATTAATTACCTGCCACTCCTTTTTTCCATCACGCGCACGCATCAGAGAAACAAATATCCATATCTTAATCAATCCTTTTGAGCAATATTTTTAACGTCGTATTCCTTCAATTCCTCATCACCAGGTTTGATTGGATGTATGATCTTATATATGGGGAAATTGTCTTGAGGGGGAAATATCGGTTTGATATAACATGAAAATCAGAATACTCAGTGAGATGATTTGACTATTTGGTTTCCAACCCCATAATTGAATCCAGACTTTAGAGTGAGATCTGAATTTTTTGAAGTGGGCCTGACAACTTTTCTACGCAATGGAAATAAACCAACCATAGTTGACTTCCATTCATCACACTGTAGACCAATTTCGACTCTATATGATGGGGAAAGGACAACCTCTTAATAATCGTGGTATATATATATCTATGATGATTATATGATTAATGGTGTTCATAAGAGACTTTCTAGGTCCACATAATATATCAACTTTGTTATAACCCAAAAACCTATTACGCGGCCAACACAGTTGGCATATGCCTGACAGACATTTAAAGTGGATGCCAAACCAGAAAATGAATATTTGAAACTAAATAAATATTATTGTCAGTGGCGAAATGTACCTGCGTTCAGCTTTGCATCTTATTTTCTTAACGATATAGACTGGTCATTAAACCCGAGAGAGAGTGAGAGGTAAAAATAAAACAGAGGGAATCAAGCCCACTTTGTCAGGGTCAAAGGTAGCCAATAGTTTCTTGGATCTTGATTAATGAAAGATACTACATATATATATGCTCTTTCAGGGGTCTTTCTCTCCAAAAACAAAAATGAATCAACTTAATGAAGATACAGGTACGTGACCGATTAATTAAACATCACATGGTTCAAATTGAACGATCTGCTCAGAGTTCCAGTTCACAATGGACGGCCTTCATAAGTCTTATAATATTATTATTCTCATGATAATATATATTATATATATTATATCCGTTGCTTGAATACGAAGAGCCAAAACGTAGCGGGAACATGTCCCTCCTGGCATTCACACCTCAGTTGATATGCTTCATAAAAAGGAAACAACAAAATCCCAGAAAACAATAAATAAGCTGCATGAATCTCCTTAAATTAAAGACGAGAAAGATACTACATAATCTTCAACATTAACCTATCTACTCTTATAATAACTATTGCTTTCATGTTAATGACAGGAACATCAACAATGCATTTAGCTCTGATATATTATGAGAGATATATCTTACACCTGAAGGAAAAAAAAAGAAAGAAAATCTAACTCATCATCAGAAGTATGATAGTTGACGTACCATGTGGCTGTGAGGACTGGAAGCATAATATGAAGGCTGAGGGTAATCATATTGGTAGAAATGGTGAAGGGTAGATGATGATGAGACGTTGGAGGAGTTCTGCGATGTGGAAGCTCCTGATTCATCTGCTTCTTCTGCTTGGCATTCCATGTTCACTCCGAATAGTCTCAGTACCTTACTTGAACTGTTTCCCACCGCCGTCCTTTCAGCTGGGAAACCTCTTCCTGCAAAAATTACCACGACAGTCATATATTATTAATTTCTTCATATCATATAAGTAGATCTCCACCATGACACCAAATTAATTTCTGATGAAAGAAACAAATTAAAGCCAGCAGTAGGTTCTGAGATGAAAAGAGCTTGGGTGATCTCATCAGATATACACAGATTAGAGGGAAATTAAGTAACCCACATTTAATTTGTCCCAATTAATTAGAAGGGTTTTCTTTCAATGCACAATTGCATGATGGTATATATATCATAATTATGTTCCAAAATGAGAAGGAAATGAAGGAGACCTGATGCATGAAGAGTTTGAGGTTGGTATGGCAAAAGCTGATGCTCGGGATAAGTATGCCCAGAACAGAAAGGTGTAGGGGAGGTCCATCCTACACCCGCACAACCATGGCCACCTCTGCAAGAGGCATCGCTTGCGACGATCATATGCATAGGTCTGGTAAATGGTGGGCTGACATGAGGGTTGCGGCGCCTCCAGGAGATGAAAAGGCGGAGAGAATCTGTAAGGTGACGGTGAAAGGAAACGACGTCGCCGGCGTCGAGGCGCTTGTCCTTGACGTAACGGCTCCAGCCTTTGGTCAAGACGTAACTCTGGCTACTGTTCCAGTAAGAGTATCGGAAGCGCCAGCACTTGCCGGACTCGTCCTCAAAACTCAGCAAGACGCCCTTGGCGTCGGCAGCCCCCCCGCTGAGTGGGAAGTACTTCTCGGCGTGCTGCTTGGGGATCACCAGTCGGTTCAGCTTCCCGACGTCGCTGGGCGTTAACGCCTTCTCGAACATGGCTTCCTTTTGGTCCTCCCCTTCTTCCTCAGGATTGAAAGAGCGTGTGATTGGTTCCATAAGGACGATGCCTTGTAGTTGCTGCTGCTGCTGCAATCACTTCAGTGCAGAATGTCCAGGGGGAGTATTGGTTTTATGCACATTTTCTTCTGTCCTCTTCTTGCTCAATTAATTATTCACTCGTGAAAGAGATACACAAATTGATGAGGATTTTATGGCGTTGGACAGGGAAGGGAGGTTCAGATGTGGGAACTATTTGAAGGAGCAAGCCACCCAAGGTATGACGAAGAGAGAGAGAGAGAGAGAGAGAGAGAGAGAAACGGGGAAGAGGAAAGTGTCAGTCAGCAAGTACGAGACTTTAAGGTTATAACTTATGAGCCATGAGTGTAGACTGATATGAGGGGGCGAAAGCACATTAAAATTTCTGATGAGGAAAATGCATTCTTGTACTTGGGTAGCTTTCTTAGCTTGCTTTTTAAACAAATGGCCAATGAAAATAATAATTAACAATAATGATGACTAAGTTGGACGATGAGGAGGAGTTAAGGGGAGGGAGAAGATGGCTGAACATACATATATTTGAATACTAGCATTTACGGGAGACATAGGCGGATTATAAAAATGAATTATTAGAACTGAGTTGGACCAAACATGTATGTTTATGAATCTTATGAAGAAAGAGATTATATTCTATGGGTGAATATATATAATAGTTTAACGAAATTAAAGGCATCCCCCATGTTACTAAATTGGCAAGCAAATCGATTGGTGGGGTCCTCTCCTTCAAACAAATAAATATTTTGAATCTCCCTGCGTTGGTCAGTAATACCAGGTACGTACTGAATATAATTTGTAAAACAATAAGAAATTAATTATATTAACCCCTGATAATCACTTAGGCTATGCAAGCTACAAAATAAAGCGCTCTCTCTCTCTCTCTGCTGTTTCGTTTCCATTCCTTGGCCTGCATGCCTATACCCACTTTACTCTTCATTCATAAACACCCCTCTGCATTCAATACAGACCATTTCTACCTCAGTTCACAACAATCCCCCAAATATATATAGTGTGCGTTTGAATCAGATTTTAAAAAAGGGTTTATAAAAAACAAATAATTTTTAGATAATTTATAGAAAAGAGTTTTTACAGAAGAGCTTATGAAAAAAGTGATTCAGAATAAATAAGTGTTTAGATATTGATTTTTAGAATGACTTTTTATATTGGTAAATTACTAAAACAAATATGATTTGATTAAAAGTATGAGAGAGGAGAGATGAGAGAGTGCATAAGAAAAAATAGGGATAATATAGTAATTGGATAGTCTATAAATTTTTTTACTGTTCTAAAAGTTAGTTTCAGTAGTTTATTCAAAGTTATAGTTTAGCCCAAAAGTACTTATGGACAAATATGACTATTTATTTTAAAAAAATTTCAAATTGAAGTTTGGGCCAGAAGCTCTTTTAAAATTTAAGTTTAAAGGTTTCCCAAACAGACTCATATATATATATATATATATATATGTTATTGTCTATTTTCTTGGACTAAAATTTCCCGGTTTATCTTCGAAGAATTGAAATGAGAAAGAGACCGTTTTCTCTCTCTCTATTTTATAATTGGAATGTCCAGTGGTTTGATGGGCAGCCGACATTATTTAATATTTTATTTTGAGATAGCTAGTCATCATAAAAGAAACAAAACCGGGAGGAGGAGGTATTCCTGTTTTACTTTGAATTTGTACAAGTATTTGATACATTGGGGTCTAGATCATGATGGATGCTATATATAATATATGTTCAGGGCGGAAGGATTTAATTCACGTGCATGACAGCATAAATGATGCTTAGTCATATTAGAATTTTAGAGATAGAAATATATAGGATATATATAAATCTTTTTTATTTATTTTTTGCTTGGACTTATACTATTTTTTTTTTAAGTCTCAAATGCCTTAGGTTCACAATCATTATAGTTTTTTTCTTTTCTTTTTTTGTCTCAGATTGAATAGCTATATGTTATGAGTCCCACATTGGGGAGCCTCACAAGTAGAGTGGGGTTTATAAATTCAAGGGGTTCTCCCTCCTAATAGGCTAGTCTTTTGGGAATGGGTTCTCCCTTTGAGCTTATGCTTATCTCATTGGTGCTTTCATTGATAGTCGACTCACTGGAGAGAACTACCTACGGAGGGTTCTGACCGGCAGAAGGTCGAGTGAAGTGCCGTAGAGTGACTGAAATTAAATAGAAGGACACGGATCGATCTTACTCGCATATTCCGAAGGATTTGCGCAGTATTTCTAGCCCTCCCGGTTTGTTACCTGCCTCTCGTATCTCTCCCCACGAACCTTTTATCACTCCGTAACAGTTCTCGCTCTCGCTCTATATGTAAAAGTTTTCGTGCAAAATCACAAGGAAGTGATATTGATACATATATCGAATGAATCCGGTTATATATATATAGTCACAGAGAGAGAAGAGAGAGACTCTGAAGTCTCGCGTGACGATATCGATGAAGGTATATGGTGAAACCAAATCCAAAAATTGGAGGATTGGAGCAGAGGATGCTAAGGCTCCAATGGCAACGTGGGGATACTTCATCCTGAACCAAGCCGCCAGCACTACAACCCATCCCCATTTGTGGGGTCAAATAGGAAAAATCAAATGAGCAGAAAAATGGAAGAGAGAGAGAGAGAGATAACTATTAATTGATAAAGAGCCAAGGCGATATACTTCCTCCATAGGATCCTCCAAAGACGATAACAGGGGAGTCGGTGGCAGACAGATTCTTCTTGAGATCAACGATGAGGGTGGCATAGTCAGCCAGGGCCTGTGTGCTGCTCAGATATCCAATTTTACTGTTATTCCCGTTCGCTCTCTCTCTATCTCCCCCAAATGGAATCGATTTCCCATAAAATCTATGCTGCATTTCATTTTCTGAATCATTCAAAACAAGTACAGAGAAGAAAACGAACTATCCGTGTTCATGGTCATGGATTTACCTCGATGAAAACAAGAAGGGCTTTGAAATAGGGGGCTGTTTCGAACATGAAGCCAGTGTTCTGAGTGAACCATTTGATGTCTCCTTCATTTCCGGTGTAGACAAAGATGGGAGCTTTATTGGCGGCACCTCCCCAGTGAGTGTCGTTGATGAGATATCTTTGCTGAAACATCTGGTAACTCTGGGGATTGAAATCGAAGTGATCCAGTATCTGAGTGTAGAACTCTGTTCTGTACAACCCACTATATTGGACCGAGTCAGCGACCCGCCGCTGTGGGCGAAAGGCTAAAGAAGGGAAACTTGGTGTGAAGGAGGCAGATGTGAAGCTGAAATACAGAGAGCAACATAAAGATATCCAGAAGACTTTTCGATCAAAGGCCATTGTTTTTCTGGTCAGTGTGTGATGCAAAACAAAACGTGAAGAAAGTACTGGAGTATAATGGACTGCCACTGCAGCGAGCTTATATATATAAATATACATATATATATATATTGAGGTAATAATTTTTTTATAACTTTGAAATGATACTTGGTTACAATTAATCTCTAGAGAAAGCCTTTTTCTTCCTTAGAAAAAATTATAATATTCAGTTTGAACGTTTCATTCACTTCAAACAATTTTTTTTAATTTTACTTGTATTTACTTAAAAAATTGAGATCACTTGTATAAAGTGGACTATAATTGACCATTCTCATCTAGAATATGAATTTTTCTTTCTATTATTATTTTTAGTTTTTTTTTTTTACTTTTTCCGTGTGGAGTTTTCTATAGTGAATTATTATATTATCTTGTTATTGATATTTAAATTATATATTTTATCATAAAAACTTTGTGATTATAATATACTAAAAATAATTTAATTTTTTTCATACAGAATAATTTTTTAAGAAAAATCCTTTGAACTTTATTTATTTTAGGTTAAATTTAAAATTTAAAATTTCATTTTTCTAATTAATTGATTTTTTTTGCTAATATAATATAATGTACGTGTAATAAATATTGCATAAATAATAGGTTCAATTGATAGTATTTTGATCAGAATATATGTAACGGTAGCGCATCTTGTGAGCTAAGAGAGATTATTAATCTACTCCCTCTAATCTCTCACAAGGTAGCACACATGTTAAAAAATTATTAGATTAATTTAGCTGTTAAGAAAATCTCAATATTCCAACTATATCCTTATTAATATAAAGAATTTCATTTATCTTTGTAATTTGTTCAACCTCGTGATTACATGGATAAAAATGAAGCATCCTTTAGTTTTCTGACTAAACACTTTATAATTTGAAGCACCTTTATTTTTACAAGTATAGGGGGCTCGAGAGACTAGTGTCTTTTGTTTTTCAACAAAAGAAAAATTTATACAAAGTTCTTTTTTTTTTTTTAACCATAAGGAATGTCACATATAGTTATATATTTTTATTATCACAGTTATGATATATAGTGTGTTTATAATAACAAGAAAGGTACACGTTTCATTTCTTATAAGCAGTATCTTATTATTAAAGATAAAAACGATGTATTGAATAGGGAACGTAGTAGTGTGATCCTTCGAGGGTTGTTTTTGTCGTGTAAGAGTTGAATGTTCCGCTGTGCCAATGCCAATCTGAATTCACTTGACGTTAACCAAAGTGTGTGCACGATGTTCTTTGGAGGAGCTCGTCCCAAAATATATACTTGTTTCTAATTCTTGATTGGGACTTGAGCCCTTATGTTTTATGCCAGCCGTTTGTTGTATGCACAAGTGGGTTCGCTAATCGCATGCTT
Source organism: Leucaena leucocephala (assembly GCA_037074615.1). Lineage (NCBI taxonomy): Eukaryota > Viridiplantae > Streptophyta > Magnoliopsida > Fabales > Fabaceae > Leucaena > Leucaena leucocephala. The sequence goes on along the minus strand of CM073521.1, from coordinate 6,486,855 downwards.
GCTTTGTCACCAATACCCTGTTTTGCACCCCCTTGTGCTCCTATATATACTTACTCTTCTTGCCACCATTTATTACATGATTTGATTATATATGCACCTTTCCTAATTATCGCACCGTTTGGATAAAGTTGTAGAGAAAAAATTTATGAAAAAAAAAAATTAAAATACTTTTGGATAACCTCTTCTAAAACAAAGTTTATAAAAAAAAATATAGTCTTAACAAATAAATATTTAGATGGTTATCATTAAAAGAACTTTTGTCATTAATAAATTATTAGAAAGGGTATGATTTTATAAAAAATAAAAATAATTTTTTCTTATTTTTCTCCTCTCTCCTATTCTCTCTCCACGTGACAACAACGGATAACAGCTACTTGGATAGATAAGACAACTAGCATCCCTCGACGACGACGATGAGCACCGGCACCAACTCAACAGATGAGGACGACGGAAGAGCAAAGAAGCGACATGTGATGGAGATCTAGACGGAGATAGCGACCCGCGCGATGATGACGAAATTGGAGAAGATATGAAGTGAGAACGACAACAGAGAGATAGCTCTAAGATGAAATTTTAACCAGATCTTCAAACAGCACGACGATGCCCTGACAACAGATGAGTTGAAGATGAAGAGATGGAGGCGATGAGCAGAGGGAGGAGAAGGGGAGAGAGGAGAGAGTGGAAAAAAATAAGAGCAAAATAGTAATTGGATAATACATCAACTCTTTTTCTATTCTAAAAATTATTCCCATGAGCTTATCTAAAACTAGGGTTTAATCTATAAACCCTTTGAGACAAATAAGATTATTTATTTTAATTTTTTTTAAACTAAAATTTAGACCTAAAGTATTTTTAAAACTTTAGTTTTAGGCTTACTCAAACACACACACAGCATCTCGTCCTTATCCCCTTATCACCATAATGGAATTGCTTAGTGCTAACGAGACTTAATTACATCCACTTTCACTTTAGATGGTGGGAATGTGATTATCCATTATTGGCACAAAGATCCACAGCAATAAGTATTTACTATATATTTCACTCATTCACTAACAAAATACTCAATTTGGTTGTTGTTGGGCAACCAGGTGGCTACGGCTGCATGGGAAAATGAGGCCTGATGAGTCGAGAGTCTCATATGTATCCCCTAAGAAAAATGTGGCCGTCAAATCAGACCAAAGGAAGGGAAGGAAATAAATTGTTGAAGGGAAAGTGAAGACCTGGATGCTAAATGTATCAGACCAAAAAGAGAGATTCACCAGGGGCTTGTCTTATTGATGATTGTCTGTAGATCGTGTATATTGCCATCGTGGTCTTAAATATTGATGATAGTGTACGTGGACATCGTGTATATATACTTATATAGCCGCCTCAGATCTATGACTATTTGACCAGGCATTCATTTCATGACACGTGTACATAATGACAAATATATGACAGCTGTACTACTCAACTACTTGATATATATGCCAGTACTGACTCATATCAAGCGCATACACTAGTACTGTCTTTGCGGGAAAGAGAAAACAAGGCTGGTGCGAATTTTTCTTGAATTTGTAACTGTTGGAGGATTCAAGTGTCATTAACTAGTTAAGATAAACTCCATATAAAGAGTCAAAACGTAAGTGGGAAGGATGTGAAATCTCCACCTAATGAGAGAAGATAATTTGAATCTCTCCCGTTAAAGTCTTAAAGTTTATAGTTAATTTCAATAGTTTGAGTGTCTGGTTATCCTTTGAAGGAAGAATTTGGTTAACCCTATAAGAATTCATTGTATAATTAATGACATTTGGTTATCTTTTCTTCCGGTGCTTAATAGGGGCGTCTACTTCATGGAGACGTAATTGAACTGTTGTAATGAGTACGAGCGGAGAAATCCTTCAAACACGAGGAGGATGATATGTCTCTCTCAATTTTATTCTCTTCCCTATTCTGGCTTTTTCCAAGCCCAAGCTCCGTATGATCCGACTAATTCCGTGTTTATTAGCTAATATATGATTAAATTTGGATGCAATTATCAATAGGCTAAATCTAGCGAAAAATACTAATATCTCGGTAAATTAGTATTTAAATTTTTATTAAAAAAATATTCATATTTAATGTTTGAATTGATATAAATAAAAAGATACATATATTTAGGAAAAAAAATTGGATGCAATTTATATCCTTCGCTACGCAATTTATATTTAGTGGACCAATTATGTTGACTGAAAAAGATAGAAAGAAATACAAAACTTCGCTATCAATAATGCTCATATATATTATGGAAGGAAGGTTAACTCATATTTAATATTCTCCTTTAATCTGCAAATGTCATTTTCCCATAAGAATACAATTTTTTTTTTTTTTTGGGTACAATACTTCAAAAAATGAACCACACAAGATACCTGTTGTATGCGGCGAGAATCATCACTGTTCCCTTGGGTTGAAAATTCAAAGCAGGCTGGCCCGTGTAAGATGATAAGTGATGCTTGTTGGGCTATAGTTCGTTGATGAAAAGAATATTCGGTCGCGACCCGGTCCTAAGATTAAGGACGAATAAAATGGGCCCAATCTTTGAGCCTAGGCCCTAATATTTTGGGGATCGCGCGAAGCTCGTCTCCTACACCCCTTATCTTGCAGGTTTCCGATAAGACACCAAAAAAACCCTAATTTGCGGTGACAGAGTCGTAGGTTTGCGGATCAGGGCCCCTCTACCTATCCACCCGGCGATCACCGAGCAAGCAGTGTTTCGCTCTATCTCAGACTCAACATGGGAAGGGTACGAACCAAGACCGTGAAGAAGTCTTCGCGCCAAGTGATCGAGAAGTACTACTCTCGAATGACCCTGGATTTTCACACAAACAAGAAAATCCTGGAGGAGGTGGCTCTCATTCCATCCAAGAGGCTCCGCAATAAGATTGCGGGATTCTCCACTCACCTGATGAAGAGAATCCAGAAGGGTCCCGTTCGGGGCATTTCCCTCAAGCTTCAAGAGGAGGAGCGCGAACGCAGAATGGATTTCGTGCCCGATGTTTCTGCGATTAAGACGGACCAGATTGAGGTCGATAAGGAGACTCTTGATATGCTCAGCGCTCTTGGCATGAGCGAGATTCCAGGGCTTGTTCAAGTTGATCCTGTTCCCGTTCAGCAATCATTTGGGTTCGGCCGCGGTGGTTTTGGTGGAGCCAGCAGGAGGTTCTGAGGGCTTCGTCTTGCTCACTCCGGTTTGAGTTTGAGTTTTAAGTTATTTTTTGCTTTTGTTTATTTACCTAATGTAAGGTATTTGAAAGTACTTTGCGTTTGTAGTGAAGGATGCTTGTTAGCTATGGCTATTATCAGTTTTGTGGACTATAATACTTCCCCCCCGCGATGCTCTGTTTTATTTTACGTTCAACTATGTTTTTGGGATCTTATAAATGGTATTTGATCGGGTGTCCGGATTAACCTCTTAGTTCATTAATTGGGATGAATTTATCTGCAAACTTTTTTATTTTTTCTATTTTTGGTATTCCAGTCAAGGATAATATATAGTTGATTGTACCCTTGTGTTTAAAGTTGATACAATGCTCCTGTTTCTTAAGTTTATTCATGAATCCTACATTGTACCCTTGTGTTTAAAGTTGATACAATGCTCCTGTTTCTTAAGTTTATTCATGAATCCTACATTGGAGGAATACTCCCCTACCAGATTGGTGAGTGCCAAGATTGTTGAACGAATTTTTTTCTAATTACACTGTTCTTTGTGAACAAATGGCCAGATTGTTATTGTCGTGCAACACAGCTATTTGAGAATTGAATGACGTCATTTTTCTTTTAATAATTTGATTTGATTTGATTTGTTTGGATTGAAATTGAATTTGCAATTCATTTATTTCTTTCTTGAACCGTGAATCATTTTCTAATAGATCGATGCCGAAAACAAATGCAGATGAAACATTTTGGCACTAGCAGTACACAAGTCACCCAACCAATCCCATTTACTTGAACACTAAACCCAAACGACAATTTAAATTCACCAAATTGTCTCTTGGTCTAGCTGTTAGATGTTACATCATGTGTCAGATAATAATCTCAAAAGATCAGTCTGGAAAGAGTACCTGAATCTGGTAGCATCAGCAAAGCTTCCAAGAAGCTTGGTCAGAGATGCTAGATAGATGTGCACTTCCACCTGAGGCATGCTAGAAGGATTTTGCGACCGTCAGAACTGTGTTGACCATTGCGGCGATGCTAACGTGATATAGGGTAAGGATCCGTTACGCATAATATAGTGTTAAAAGCTGCAATTGGAACAGAATCCGAACATAGCTCTCCATAGAAGTTGCTGTCATATCATATAGTGAGAGCACTGTCTCCGAATGGGATTGAATCAGTTATATGTATACTGCAAATGCAAATACCAAGATGCAAGTTTTTATGACTAGAAGAAGAAAAGGTAAATCAATTTGCTCGGTAGAAGATGTCAAGCTTGTTCTTATTTCCCTAATGTGTAGATTATTCTCTCACAAGAGGAAAATTTCCGTAGATTTAGTGAAGCTTGGTCTCAATCTTCGAGAATGTTTGTTATAATGATTTGTGGAGATTATTTTAATAATAAATATATATAATTTATTTTTTATATTTATCTATTTTTTTAAATTATTTTTATTAATACTCTCACAATAATAATAATCAAAATAGAGAATAAGAAAATTAAAAAAATTAAAATATTAAAAAATATATTAATTTAATTAAATAATTAAATAGACTCTATATTAAGGATTAAAGATTATTAATACTCAAGATGTGGAGAAAAGTCAAAATAAATAAACGATTGGGAGGGAGATCAGCGGGTGGTTCTAGACAGGGGCAATCCTTAATTCCTGTCCGGTTAAAAGTGTTTTGGAAAAGATTCTCTACGATACAACATAGCGCTTTGTCACACACACACACACAGCTGGAACAATTTTTCATAAGACACATGGATTCTTAAACTTTTCCATGTTTCGTATCTTCTCTCCGTTCTGACCTCTCTTTTTTTCATACTCCAGTTTTTTTTTTTTTTTTTTGGGTAGCGCAAGGAGGCTTGAGCCCAAACATGGTCTTAAGCAAGCTCCAAGTTGATATGAATTGTTTCAATCGATCCTAGTGGGACCTAAAATGCTTGGACTTGTTAGGCTCTGCCCCATCAAAGCCTCGAACTGTTATAAATAGATCACGACTTTTATCGTGAGGCCTGGGAGCAGCTCAATAACTGCTTGCCTTGTCGATTCATCATTATCATTTATGAGCTGCGCCACTCAGCTGCAACAATCCATTAGGTTGCCATCTATTTTTTTTTTTATTGAATCCACCTTCCAGTTTAAGATAAACTAGAGATCCTTTTGCGTTGATTAAATGAATCCAGTATAGTTCTACATCAAACGCATAAGTTTCCTAAGTTGCGTGTGTTTTAAGCTTTCCACATCGATGATATTGACCTCTGCTACATTTGCTTATGGAAGCAAAACGCAATTATATCAGTGAGTTTACCAGTTAACAGTCCCTATGGACAACACAATCAAAAAAGTAATCCCCATGGGAATCTCCTTCTGATCACTTCCTTAACTACTTTCTAATGCACGGTGATCAGAATCTCTTAGCTGTTAGCCTCCATCTTCATCGTAATTAATAGTTGCTCTACCTTTTCATTCTTCCATACTTGAAAAATTTACTAGAACTGTCACCATGTCCTTCCATTTCAACACTTGTGATATTATAGATTGTTATTGTACTGAAGCTCCTGATGTTCTTTAGTAAGAGGATGATTTGCCCCTCGACTAATTGAAAAATATCCCTATGGTCTCTAAACATTAATTCTATGACAAATATGCCTCAAGGCTCTAAAACTTCTATTCTAAACAGACCACTTTATTTAAGCTTAACTAAATAATAGCCGCACATTTTTAATACTTACATGTACAGCATCACATGTTGAATTTTAGTCCAACTATAATTCCTTCTAGAATTTTATTCTACAGATATTGGGGGGTTGCATTTGTAATGTGTATACATAGAGTGAGCTCTTTGTATTTATATAAAATCTGATGGGTGTGACATTATTCATTATTTATAAACAGAGTAGTCTGTCTTCTATATTTATCATAGATATATTGATTGATATTAATATTCTGCATCTTTAAGGTCATTCAATAGTACTATGCGGTACCCACAAAACATTAAATCGTTGTGCTCCCAAACATGTATAATGAGCAGCCTCCAAGTTGTCCCATAATACCTGCAAAGTGGAAGACTCTGCTATCACGTGAAATGATGGAACTTGGCAAATCTGTGTATGCTTACTGTTTTTTTTTAATGGAAGCATTGAAAGATATCTCATTGAGAAGTGCAATTGATTTTACTTGAGGAGGTTGCTATAATAATAAAGATAAAGATAAAACACAGGCCCTCATTAAAGACCAATTTTCTGCGGTGGTTTGCTTCCGCAGCAGAGAAATTACGAACAAGAAATGGGTGATAGATTTAGAAGGAACTCGAATGGTGCGTTAATTGAATTCACTGCAGAGGCATTTGATTTTGCTGCTGAGCAGTTTTCTGATGAGTTAATGGATTCGTTAATGGCGGTTTGAATGCTTGCCTCTGATCCGTTGGGGTAATCAAAGCTAGCCCCTTTATTTCTCTCTCCCCAGTGACACACATATTTAGAGGCTAAATCTGTAGCTATGCAACTAAATGCTTTTGCATGCATTTCAATGAGGGGAGGTTGAGAATTGAATTCTAAAGTTTCATCAGTATGGTATTCCAATTTATGGCTTAGATCTGCTTGCTTGCTTATAACATCATGTAAATGCCACTAGTACTTTGTTTTCTGTTTGGTTGGGATTCTTCATTTCAGTTTTGACCACCCTTAACGCAATTCATTTCACTCAGAAAAAAGAATAAGATTCATATCACTGAGAGTAACGTACGTTTGGTTGAATGGGATTATGCACATTGAAGATTCAAACTCTCTCACAAGAGAAACGGCAACCACAACTCAATTTTGGGCCTGTTTAGGAAACCTCAAACTAAGATTTTAAAAAGCTTTTGGTCCAAATTTTAGTTTGAAAAATTTTCAAAACAAACAGTCATATTTGTCCAAAAAAGTTTCTAGACTAAACCATAGTTTAAAATAGTAGTTTTGAGTAAGCTACTAGAAATAGCTTCTAGAACAGTAAACCATAATTTTAGACTATCCAATTATCAGTTTACCCCTATTTTTTCTACATTCTCTCATCTCTCCTCCCTCATCTCTTCTCCGCCATGTAGCATCTTCTCTATCGCTGCTCACTATCTTCGCTGGGTCATCTGTAGCTGCTTGCTGTGTCGTCGTGGGTCTTCTGTCACAGCCCATCGTTGCTCGCTGTCTATCGTGGGTCTATCATTGCTCGATGTCCGTCGTGGGTCCGTCGTTGCTCGTCTCCTTGAAGGTTGCTGCTTCACTGTCGCCCGTTGCTGCTTCATCGTCATTCGTCATGAGTTGTCTGTCGCTAGTGGTATCCTTGAAGATCGCTGGTCTGTCGGTAGAGGAGGGAGAAGAGAGAAGGAGATGAATATTAGTTGAACAGTGGAATACTTTTTTTTATCTCATACCCTTTCTAATAATTTATCAATCATAAAAACTTTTCTAGTAATAATTATCCAAACACTCATTTATTTAAAATTATTTTTTTTATAAGCTTTACTTCAAAAACTATTTTTTAAAAGCTATCTAAAAATTCTTTTTTTCTGTAAGCTATTTTCTAAAATCCTATGGAAATACACACTTTGTTTCAAAAGTGCGTCTAGCAAATTGTTCACTCTCATGACTATCATTAACTATGGCCTACAGGTAGATCATTTTCCGCTGGGTTATTATGAACTAAGAATCTCTTATCTTATGTGGCAAGTTCGACTTGAATTCTCTATCTACCAAACTCAGGCCCCCCCAAAACAAAAATCTCTGTTTTCTTAAAGGGGAAAAAATGGCAACAGCCTATACAAAAATTATTTGAGTTTCAAAACATATTTTAAACACGTGCTTTGACTTCATAAGATGGCGTTCGTCATTTGCTTTGCCTATATTTGCCTAAAATATCTCAAGTGCACAAGACTGTTCTTATTTTTCACGCCCATTTAAAGAAAATAAAACTGGTTATTTTCACAAAAAGATCCATGATTTACAAGCCAATTAACAAGTGCACTACCGGGACAGGTGTTCGTTTCTAAAGGGTTCACTTTTCCCCTACGGATGGAGCGTTTCTTTTAAATTTAATTATATGCGGGCCATGTGCATAAGGAGATTTTTCCTTTTTAGAATAATTAAATCCAAATTAGAGTATTATCGGCACATATTATTGACTTCTTCGGACAGATATTGAATTTGATCACTCAATTGCCGTGAAGTTGTGTCTTTAGAATAACAGGCACTTGGGATTTATAGTTAGGGTGTGATGAGAAGTTTATATTAAAAACAAGTTGGCGAAGTTAATGGCTTTTGAATTTGTGGTGTTTGAAATGAGACTCGTGAATACTAATTTGAGGCAGAGGACCAAATGGAGATGGTTGTGACTTAATGGAAGGGTGTGCTTGATTTAGACGCATTGGTATGTAACATTTATGATTTATACAGTCTTCCACGTAAAAGTATCACTTCACCATCTAGCTAGTAGCTTTGCATACAATCGCTCTCTCGACTTCAATGCCTCTCTTAATGTCTTTGACACAACGTACACTTCAGTTGCTTTCAACTAAGATTTTTCTTTATTTTAAAAAAAAAACAAACGCAAGTATTTTAACAAATCAATAATAAGATTAGAAAGATTGCACAAAACATAACAGCGTATACCAACGTTCAAATAACACAATATCCTAACTCCCAAATACACAAAAGAAAAGGAATTAATACCATCAACGTAAACCCTAACTCAGATTAAGAAACATGAAGCGAGATGTGTGGTCGTCATGGTCATCTTGAGCGTGGTTGTGCTTTCAATGTGCAAGTTAATGAAATGATTCAGTTTTAGAGTAATAAAGTACAGCTTTCGAATGAATATCAGTTATGTATAATAAAGGATTATTTTCCCTCGTCGTTTGACTTTTTTTATTTATATAGAATAGTACCATAATCTTTTTTATTACCTTGACTATTAATTTAAAAATGACGTAACGGACAAATTCTCGACATCCTTAGTAATTTTGTTGTACTTTTCATAGTAAAATGGTTTGAATTTTCGACGTTAAAGTAAAATCATTCTGTACTCTTCCCCGCTTGTTGTTTGAACTTTGGGGACTATCTCCCCATGCGTATACTTGTCGTCTTTCTTATGATTGAGTGATTGACCATCCAAATATATAGTTGGGAAATGTCTACCTAGCTACCTTACCTTCAGGCTAATGGAAGCAGTTTCTTTTTCTTTTGTAAAAGCTATATATGAGCCAAGTGTTTGAATTCAAGGTTTTTAAATTTTACTAGTATTTTGTTTGTAGATAAGATTTGGAAGTAACGCATAACGTCAAAACTATACCGAATGATAGAGTCAGCAATAACATGAAGAATGGAATTAAAGAAGAAGAAGAAGAAGAAGGAGGAGAAGGAAAAGCAATGAGATGAAGAAATTTAATTTATGGGTCAACCCTGAAGATTAAATGCAGCCAAAATGTTAAGCGTTTGGAAGCGTCAAGAAATGAAACTCTTGCCTTAATTAAAGTTGAGCAAAAATCCTAATGAGATTTTCAAACAATTTGAGGTTTCTTGGTGAGAAGGGAAGATACAACGCCTAATAACAATAAACGGTCAAGCATGCACTTCGATACATACAAGGACAACGGACCATTTCCTAAATATAAATATCTTCCTACACATTTTTTATAGTATTTCTCCCCTTTATTTTCCCTTCATATTTTTCTCCATTCAAACAACTTCAATGTGGGTACATATTTGAGAAACTAACATATTTCGTTAAACTTAACCCCGACAAGTCATTTTCTTTAAAAGCGAAATGAATTGAAGAGTTGAATTATGTGTCCATCTTCAAAGTACCGCACACTGGTCTGCTTAGCTTTTTAAAAGCCAAGACTTAAAGCCGACAACTATACACATCATTGCCTATATATCACCGGCCTCTTCTTCTGAATTTTGATCTTCATCATCTTCAATTCAATTAAAGCCATATATATATATATAGTCTATGAAATGTGAATCACTTGTTCCTTCCTATTCAAACAGAAAATCGGGGCCTATCTTGGTATAGAAGCTCCCCCAAACACTACTCTATAACTTCTGGGTCTTTAGAAACCTTGTTACAGTCACGGTAAAGAAATAAACTGATATTGTATACTTTTCTCACAAATATCTCAGGTTTGTGGATATTAATTACTCTGATCCTAATTATAAGAGTTAGTTTATTTTTTGAAAGATTTATGAAACCAAATAAATTAGTTAATTATAATTAAATCTAATTTTTTGAGACGAATTTATAATATATTCACTTCAGTTTATTCAAATTAGTCAATAGACTCCCATATTAATTATAATTAATTGATTTATTAATTTTTTATATTTATCTAAAAAATTAATTAACTGTTATAATCACACGGGGTAATAATATTTTATGTAAAGACGGACAGCTTTGTGTTGAAATTGTTTCAACGAGTGTTGGCTAGCTCTCATCCAAGCTCCAACCCATGAGTAAATGTACCCATTAAGTGAGAGGCCCTTTGTATTTATTAAGATAATGAAATTATCATCCCCATATTTGTTACCACGCATAACAACAACAAATGGGGTCGGCGAAAATTTGCCCTCTGATCGATCATACGGACATATTTAAGTTCTTGTTTTTTTAGCTGAAGATAGAAATCTCTCTTTGAAGGGAACTTTGAAAAAATTGATGATGATCAAATCAATCTGATTACACAAAAATGGAGGGCGTCCCTGATCTTTGTATTATGTCTCTTTATAATCTTTTGTGGTGAGAGAATGTAACACTTATTCAAAAATATAATAAAAATACTCTCTTTTGTTCGTGAGACTTTTCAAAATTTATACCCTTATTGAATATGTAAAGCAATCATTGCCTTTAATAATGATTATACATGCACCTAGGATGTTTTTTACCCCCCCCCCCCTTCAAAGAATTTGAAGTGATCTACTTTCATTTAAATAAATTATTAAATAAAAAATTTGGTTTAAATGTGAAGTCGGCATACTTGAAAATTTGAAATAAAACAGAAAGGGATTGCGGGAGAGTGGGAAGAGGTATATAATAATTTATTTTTAAAAATAATAATTACTAAAGATTAATTATTCACAAATTAAGCAAGCAGAGCTATATATAGGTAGTAAGATAGATACTGAATAGCTCAAATTTATAACAAGAAATAAAAGTATTTAATTAAATCATCCTTACATTAACAAGTTGTTTCTAAATAAAAATTTAAGATCCACCAACCTTTAATTTCATTATTTAATACATAAAGGATGGGAACGGGAAAAGAAATCCAAATGAGAATGTGATGATAAATGTGAATGGGTTTCATTTTAAAATCAAAGTATGTTTGGCATAGATTATTTTAGGAAAAATGTTAATGAAATGTTTGCATAATATCTGGTATATATATTTTTTCAAGTATGAAAAGAAAACCAAGAGACATCAAAAAGACTATAACACATCCCTTAACAAAATAAACACTCCTCCTGTGATTAATAGAAAATTTAATTAAGGAGTTAATTTATATCTTAAATATAAAATATATTTTTTATATTTATTTATTTTTTTTATAATTATCTAATTAATACTCTATCAACAATAATCAAGTAAGGGGATAAGAAAAAAAATTAAAAAAAATTGTCCGAGTATTTTAAAAAAATATGTTATATTAACTAATTTTACTAATTTAATCTAATTAAATTAGTTAAATAGATGAATATAATATAATAAAATTAAACAAAAAAAAATAGAGATTAAAGGCCACCCACACAGATAAAAGAACCCACCTTCTTCTTCCTGGTCAAATCCCCACCCCACCTTCTTCTTCCATTTCCATCTTTTAAAATGATTTACATGTTTATTTTAAAAATTTAATATACAGGTTAAGTGGTCCATTTGTGTCATCCAAGGGACGACGAAGCGTGGGACTAAGGAGGGAGGACCCTCTATCGAGGAGATCGAATGAGAGTTTCTAATTATGGAAAGCCGTAATCCATCTTGTCCACATGTTTCATGTATAACTGCCACGTTGACCAACATGTTCCACTTCTGGAAGATGCACTGCTTCTTTTCCCTTGCGTTTCACTCTCCTTCACTGTTCTAATTTTTGGTTTATTAAGGAGCAACTTAGACTGGCTAGCGAATAAAACAACACAGTGCTGGAGAATTATCTTCGGTACTCGTACTAATCAAACAACATGACAGTGACAATACACTATAAAACCGTTCAACAATATTCAGCTGATTACAGAGTTAAGCAACCAGTAATTCTACGGGAAAGCAAAGACTTTTTGCATATGGAAACTTGGAACGAGAGGTTCTTAATATATAGATCGATTTTAGTTCCCTGTCCCTGTTTTCTCATTTTGAAAAAGTAGCCTTTTTTTTTTTTAATTTTAGGTGATCATGTATTAGATTCAACACTTGCCCGTAATGAAACTCATCGAGGCTCCGATCGTAACGTCTTTACTTGCTAGAGCAAGTGAGAACATTGAAGATCAAGATCCTCTGTTCCTGAATGCCTCAGTCAGAAAGGATTCTCATTTTTCTTATTACCCCTGCTAACTGCGACGTCGACGTTATTCAGGTAGAGAAAACGATTGAATTCAACATGTTTTAAGCACCTTTTAATTGCAACAGGCTAAGTATATAAATATAGGACAACCAAGTGGGAGTTCTAATTTATTCAGTATAAAGAAGGTGTTGTTTGTTTCCTTTTTCTTGCGGTACTGCTGAGTATTTAAACATTTGTAAGTGTGGCTGTTACAATTAGTTTTCCATGACTACAATCTGAAAGAATTTGGTGCTAGCCATTAAATTCGTTGGTGGGGTTGATATACATATAATTTTATTTTTTTAAAAAAAAAATGAGAGGGTTTATGGCTTTAAAAGCCGTTGGGGTTTTCCTGTGCTGTATTATGGCTCCGATAGACTCATAAAACACCGACTCCTCCAAGCAATGAATGAAGAACGGCCCTCTTCCTGCACTTTGTAATTGCAATATTTACTGCAAACTTCCCCTTCCTCTATATTTCTTGGGATTTTTCTCCAACCATTAATACGTTTCTTGGCCTCAATTTACACTCTTCTTCTACCCAATACATCAATTCCATCTCTTTCTCTCTCCTCTTTCTTCATTCCCCCTCTCTCCCTCAATTTAACAAAGCTTTAAATCGCCCACCCTTCGGTTTCCTTATATAAATTCAGCTCCAACCTCCTTCTCCCGCACCACCCCATCACTTTTGCTGCCGCCGGAGCTTCTTATGCTTCCGGTCATCCCCTCTTCTTCTCTCTCTCTTCCTCCCTCTGTTTTAGTTTTCCCAGGAGCTCTGCTTCACCGGTCCCTCAAGGTACATGTTTTATTATTTATATGAATCACGTGTTGTGTGGTGCGACGGCATGTCACTGAATTATATTTTTCTTTCTTTCTTTCTGTTTCCTTTTCTGGCTCGTGCTTTCCATCAAAAAGGTAACGGGTCTTACAGGATCGAGGGAGAAGAGTGAACAATGAGTCGCAGAAACGGAAACGGCCCAAAGCTTGACTTGAAGCTGAACTTATCCCCACCGAGGGCTGACCGGAGATTGGAGTCGCCAAACCGATCGGCGACTGTGTCACCGATGTCGACGCCGAGTTCTTGCCTTTCCTCGGAGCTGAACCAAGAGGACGGGAACCAGAGATACTCGCACAGCCCGGAAGCGACGTCGATGGTGCTAGTAGGCTGCCCAAGATGCCTCATGTACGTGATGCTCTCTGAAGATGACCCCAAGTGCCCAAAGTGCAAAAGCACCGTTTTGCTCGATTTCCTTCAAGACGGCAACAACCCCACCATTAGGAGGAGCTAGAAAGTAGGCTGCCTGTGCTTTTATTTCCAGTTCTGCATTTCTCTGCTTCTAGTAGGACATGTTAGCTTTTAATCCTAGGAATCTCTTTTTGGACTTTTTCTTTTTTTTAAATGCCCTCTTTATTCTATATTCCCGGTGTATGATTGCTGCTACGGCTACTTCCCGTTTACTCTCTTTCCTCTATTTTCCTGTGATCAAATCCTGCGGGTTTTGTCAAACTAAGAGTTGTACAGAGGGTATGAGAGACTTGATCGTAATATGCACTATCCCAATCATATACAAAAAAAGAAAAAAAAAACTAACTGGTGGTAAAACTCGAGAACTGAGATATTCTAATCCCATGTGGCTTCGCTTTTGATCGTCCTTAGCGGCTGACAATGTAATAGAAATAGGGCTTAGACCCTCAGGTGCCCTACTTCGTGTTCCATGCTTCTCTCTGTTTATTTTCTTTCGCCCTGTTTCATATGATCTCACTGTTTCATCCAAGCAAGCGCACAAGTCATAGCCCATAGCTACCACAGGCAGAACAGAACTACAGACAAACTAAAAAAAATGATATTTCAAACATAAAATTATTGTTCCAGTATTTGCATCCTCCGTACTTGATCACCATAAGAAATGTTTGGGAGCTGAGGCCCACTCAAACAAGCCATTTACTCTGATGCAGCGCAGTGGGTGGACCAATCTAACTGAATACCTATGACTCAAAATCTCAAAGAGAAGTTTGTCAGTTGACTTTAGTTCTGATTACAAGTTAATAATTTTAGGCAGAGCAAGATGAGTTTCTAGTTTAACTTGGATCCCATGACATGATCCGTAGTGAGGAGGTAAACAAATAGAAAAATTTTCCAATTGTAGGTAAAGAAATCTCTAAGTAAGAGATGTTGAGTGGGAACTGAAACATGAATAGATGAATAAGGGGAGAAGGGTGTGGTAGATGGGATGATGAGAGCAAATAGCATTCAAAGTTAAATGAATGAGAAAAAAATTTAATTTTTAGGGGTAGGGAGAAAAAGAAACGTAATCAAGGATAATTAAGGAAGATAGAAGGTGGGTTGGGTAGTTCCGAGCATTGAAAAAAAAGACCATTCTATTAAGACCATTTAAAACACATAAATGCAAGAGTAATTGAGACAGTTGAGAATAATGAGGGAGGTATTACGTCAGACGATAAATGCCCTCCTCTTTTCAGTCCAAAATTTTCCCTCCCTCTTCATAATCTAGTATTTCCTTCTGTCTTCCATTTTTTCTAAAGAAAAATATCAATCAAGAAACCACTTGGTTCTCCGACATACAGATGCATATTTTTATTGAAATAAGTATGCGTGTGTGTGTATATTATATATGTCATATTTTGTGACTGCTTTTACTGCTTGTCCTTCCTTAACAGGTATGCATGCACCATCAAGGCTCACATGTCAATGTCAGTGTATTGTAGGGCTGATGAGCATGAGTTGATGCATCCCAACCTTTTATCAGACATTCAAAAACTATATGAATGAAAAAGCAGAGCACTGGGAGTGACAACTGAATCAAATAAAATAAATTCATTTGGCTCATGAGTGCCTTTTTAATTAATATGTGAATGAATTTACTGAGAGAAACCAGAATGAATGCGCAACTAATAGTCAGCAGAATTAATAAGCAAGCAAAGGACGATGGCATTAACCTTATCATATAGGAGGTGGTGATGGTGCTTCAAAAACAGGGGACGTTTTCGTTGGTTTCAAAAACCTAACTCTAGTAGTCCTTCTATATATGTTCATTTGCTCATGTACTCTATGGATACAGCCTGGGCAATAACGCTGTATTGGACGGAGAGAGAGAAGGGTCATGAAGAAGAGGAGCCACAGCGTCGTCGGAGTAGAAACCTCCGGTAAGGAGCAAACCACGCATTGGGATCGCAGGCGGCGCCATTAAATGACGCTCTTAATTAGTCGTCCTTGCGTCACTGTATATGAAAAACAAATGCCAGCATCTGTGAGTGTAGTACTAGTAATAGAGTGGAGTATTTAGAGAGAATTAGCAAGTTAAAATAAAAGATGAAAGATATTAGGTATAGTTAGTTTGTCAGTTGCTTAATATCGTTGTCATGTAAAGGGAAGGGTTAACCCCTGTGTTAAGGTTTGACTTGTGGGGATGGAGCTTTCAATCGGCTTAAGTTTGAACGCCACGTTCCCCGGAAACACAAGCCGGTGTTCATGATCCGAGCAATACTACAGTCACTTCAGCAACTTCAGTCTCATTTCATATACCATCCGGAAGAAGATGATCATTTTTTTTTTATTATTGTATACATTTTAAGTTTAACTACCCTACATAAAAAAAAAACACTCATTTCAAAAGTCAATGTTACCGACGGTGGTTGATCTAAGTAGTAAACGACTCGGTATCACTTAAACGAAGTTTCGAGTTCAAGCCTTGGCGTATACAGAAAATTTTTGTTGGGAGATTCACTCACCATAACCAGGTGCACGACGCGAGTCGGATCAAGATGTAGTCGGGTAAAACTTTAGTAAATCGAGTGGGCAACAAAAAAAGAGAGTCAATGTTATTTGCTATATTAGTTATAATGAATTAATTACTTCTAATTTTGCACAAAAAAGGTAAAATAAGAAAAATGTATTAAATACTCTATATATATTATCAAGTTAAATTATATATTGGACTAAACAAAATTACAATAAAAGTATTAGGGCCTATTTGGTTCATAGAATGGATGGAAATATAATGAAACGTGATGTAATGATGATTATAGGAAGAATGTTTTGGTATGACTTTAGATAAATATATTTATATGTATAGTTAAATATAAATTAATGTACAATGACTAAGATAGCTTTGTTAAATATAATGAAATTCTAACCCTCCCATTTTTTCCCTCATTCCTCTACTTCGTCTTCTATATCATGTTGCTAAAGGGATTAGAGTATTAATTATTTACATTAGAGTATTATCAACATAATCTATACATCATATAAAAATTTAATCACGTGAGTAGTTTGAAAAAATAATAAAAATAAAGGAATAAATAAGATTGAAATCTTACGTTTTAAATTAAAGACGTCAAATGATTCCTATATTTGAGAGTGAGTGGAGTGTCTAATAGAAGTAAACCTGTTGGCATATTTCTCAGTTGAAGTTAGTTGCTTCTTCGACATGGCCACGAAGATAGACAAAATGAGCCACTCAATAAAAATAGAGAAGTGGGAGAATATGAGCTCCTCTAATTGGATATCTGCCCTTAGAAATAAGAACAAGTGGCATCAAAATATCATTGAGAATCGGATGCCTGTGGTCCTTCATTCAAGCACCCAACAACTCGGCAACTTTAATCTTCAAATACTAAATATGTATTTGGATAAGATTTAAAAAAGGGATTTATGAAAAAAAAAGGTTTTTATACGGCTTATGAAAAAGGGTTTTTAGATAATAGTTTATAGAAAAAAAAGTAGTTCTGAATAAATAAGTGTTTGGATAGTTATTTTTAGAATGACTTTTTATATTGGTAAATTATTAAAAATGATATAATTTGATTAAAAGTAAAAGAGAAGAAAGAGGGTAGAAAAAAGAGAGGAGATAGGAGAGAGAGTGGAGAAGAGAGATGAGAGAGAGTGGAGAAGAGAGATGAGAGAGAGGATGTAAGAAAAAATAAGGGTAAAATAGTAATTAGATAGTATATAAGTTCTTTTACTGTTCTAAAAGTTAGTTTCACTAGCTTATTCAAAACTATAGTTTTAAATTATAATTTAACCTAAAAATATTTATGGACAAATATAACTGTTTATTTTAAAATTTTCTCAAATTAAAATTTTATCTAAAGGAGCTTATAAAATCATAGTTTAACAATATTTCAAACAGGCCCAAAAGCAAATAAAGGCCATTCTTCCCTGTTTCCTCTTTTATTTATAAATACACTCACCCATCGAATCATATACCTTAATTAATACATGGCGCTCATATATTCCCTCAACAAATTGGATCAAATGTAAAAAACCAAAAACAAAAAGCAATTTACCCACCCAATTTTTTTTTTTAGAAAAATATTTTGCGACCAAAAACTCCTACAAAAATATTTAAATATAAAATTTTAAACTAACAAAATTTGACATAGATGATAAATTATTAAATCCTTTAAATATGATGTCATGAGTTCGAATCAGGTCGTGCGAATAGAAAGATATTTTATTGGGAGAGATAAAACCTACTTCAATAATATCTATACTTCGAGAGGATTAGTTTCTAAGCTATCAGTTATCAGATATCGCATAGTTTCTACAAAGAAAAATCTAAGGAAACAACTAACAAGCTATGATTGAGGTGGTATACGGCTTCACCTCGTAAAAAAAAATAAATTTAAATTTATAGAAATACATTTGTTAAGAAAAATAAAAATTTTGTACACCCTAAACTTTAAAAGATATTAATCTCAAGCTTAAAGTATCTTAAATAAAAACATATACTTTTGGTATGGTAGTAAAAACATTTATAGTAGGATATATATTATATAACATTTATTTAAACTATGGTTAATTTAATTTAAAAATTAAATTTAAAATCATATACTTTTGGTATGGTAGTAAAAATATTTATAATATTTTAAGTAAAGAATTTAATATAATATACTGTAATAAATACGGAAGATTATATATTTATATATATATAGTTTTTTAGGGGGAAAGTACCAACGCAAAGGTAACGGGCCAAAAATTAATACGGGCCGCAGTTCGTTTCATTTTCAGAAGCGTGAAATAAATCTGCCAAGAAAATACCCATCTTTATACGTAGGTTTAACTAATAAAAAGTAAAATATATAATTATTTAGAGTTATTTAAATTTTGAGTAGTACTACTTTGTTATAATTTTAGTCACAGCGTTTAAGGAGGTATCCTAACTCCTGGGTACCTAGGTTTATGTCTGAAGGTAATAGACGACTCGTCTTACTCGATATTAGTATCACCTAAGAGGAAAGAAGATTTCGTCTTACTCTTAGATAATAGGTGAGCCTAACTTTTTTTTAAAAATTCTTGTAACAACAAAAAAGTTAAGTTTTATTAAGGCTTTTTGTATGTCAAGTGTGGGAAACAAGGTTGATTTGGGGAAGATAACAACGGATAGAGATAAATAATAAATAAACATGTAAGGTTTCTTCATCAATCTGACCTCTTTAGGTGGATTGTGGGTGAGCTCAGTATTTTTTTTTTAATTTTTGTATAAAAAAATATTTGTCAAGAAAATGTATTTAGTGGATTCAGATACTCGCCCTGCCCGATATTAATATCGTCTAGAAAGAAAAGAGATTTCGCCTTACTCTTAGATCGTGGTTGAGTTTAACCTATTTCTAACTATTTTTGTAACAAAAAAAAAAGAAGGTAGATGTGACGCCAATGACATAATAAAAAATATGCTCATACGAAGATATAAGTTTGATTCATATTATTATTATAAAAATTTATTTAATAGATAATTTAGTAAGTTTTTTATAAATATTATATAAATTTTAAAAATATATTTTAATTTTAGTGAACGATGATGCTAAATTTATTTAAATTTTTTTTATTAACAAAATAAAAAGAGTGATGGAACTAAATTTCTCTCTAGTCTATGGTCTAATTGTGACTAAATAAGAGAGTCCACTTTATTCTGAAATTTGGTACCCAAATTACCCTCCTTCCCTCCTTTATTGCCCCTCGTCTTCTGTTTTATTCCCACTCCTGCCTCCGTCCCTTTCCAGTTGTCTCCTATCTTGCCCACTTCGTGCCCGGAAAATCCCGTATTTTCATCAGATCCAACACATCTGCGCGAAGTATTTTCCCCCTCTGTCATCCATGACGCTTGGCTCAAGAGGATCGAGTGTCGTGGGTGAGTTGCAGGCCCATGACCTTGGTCTTCTCAGCTTTTCTTTTTCTTTTTCTTCTGTCTGTGTTGCTAACGCTGTTTTTCTTCAACCTGTATTATTTCGAAAATTCTTTCATGGGTATACATATTTCTTTGTTTGATTACCTTAAAACATTCGATGTTCCCATTTCCGAATATTTTCTTTTTTTTTTCTCGATTGTTTATGCTACTATAACTTTGTTCCCCAATTTTCTTCTCGTGACTGATGATACAAGTTGCGCCAGACTTTGATCGATTACTGCAGTTTAACATGGGGTTTTGTCGCTGGTGAATTTGCTTAAACCTTGGTTCCGGCTATGTATGAGTACGCTATTGCAATAATTATCAAATATTATTCCCGTGCCTATCTGCTTCTCAAGAGAGTAGTGTACTCGGATGCCTCTGTGTAGCGTGCACGGTGTTATTTTCATGTTTTGAGATCATTTTTTTTCCCTATCTTTCTTGAGCATCGAATTTTGAAATTTAAGCGAGCGCAAAAGTATGTTTGAAGTGATAGACATGAAGGGAATTGATAGTCATTCCTTGTCAAGAATTTTCTGCTCATTCTATTGGCTCACGTTTCTCAAAAGCCTGCTAAGTTAGACAAACCCTCTCTGTTATTGAATGCAAGAACCATGAAGAGACTTGTATTTATACAAGCTAAGAATCGGAAGACCTTATCACCTCCTGTACATATTTTAACCTCACTTCTGACTTATGTGGGGTGTTAATGCTTTGATCATTAAATAATGTCATGCTTTGGTCCCCAAACATTGTAAATTTGAACATACGTAGAAGCCTCGTGAAGAAGAAAGTTTAGCCCTGCTTGCTTGATGAGGTCGATGATCTCATAGTACATGTTCAAAAAATTTATTATAACATATAAGGAATGTCAAGTGGCTCATATATATCATACTTGTTCAGAGCTTCTGATCATTGAGTGTAAGAATTAGAAAAAGGGACATCCTTATTCCCAGACTGCACAACGTCATTGCTATTAAGCATCAGGGGGAATTTGTGTAATAAAAATTTAAGAAATGATTATATGCAAGAATTATCTATCTCTACTATTGAGATAAAATAACGCACACCTTATGACAAGTTGGATATTGTTTATCTTGCAGTAATTGATTAGCTGACATTCTTTTGAATTTCTAAGTGTGTCTTGTTAAATGTAATTATCCATGAATGCAGTCCCAAGGAACTTTAGATTGCTGGAGGAACTTGAACGGGGAGAAAAAGGTATTGGAGATGGCACAGTTAGCTATGGAATGGACGATGGTGATGACATATACATGCGCTCTTGGACTGGCACCATCATTGGTCCCCATAATGTATATCTCACTTACACCCCTATATTTAGTTTTCGGTGTCTGTTTGTGTGCAAAGTCAGCTTATTTTATTTGAACAAGTGAGATATGCATGCAATGATTTTCATAATTCACCATCCTTCAGAACTTGTACATCTGTGGAAATTACAAATTCTAAGTCCTTAATATCACGGGGTCCTAAGATTAGTAACTGGTAGATGATAATATCTGAGCATGTTACAAGTTTCCTTGCACATACTTATGTACATTTGTCTGGATCATGCACTGATGCCAGCGCTTTATTTCTGCACATGGGTGTGTATGTGTTAATGAATGTGGATGGCTTTCATGGCTATCATTATACAACTCCAGTTTGCATAATATTGGTGCAGACGATAATAGATTGAAGTATTATTACAATTCCGTAGTCGTTATGTTGTTAATAATGGGGTTATGGTAGTGCTTGGCTTCCTTACAGAATGATTCAGGAAGTATAACACATATAATGCTTTCGAAGAGTCTGCATATTTTTGCATTACTTTATTGTGTAGCCTCTTTGCTTTTGCTGTGAGTAAATCTGAAGTATGAATGATTCATCTACCATGAAATTTGAAAATTTTAGCTTGTATATCCCTTAAGTATAACATAATTTTCTTAAGTTTACTTGTAATTAAGAAACTGCTTCAAGGTTCAATAAATTTCTTCTTTCTCTCTTTCTGTCAGACTGTACATGAAGGAAGAATTTATCAGTTGAAGCTGTTTTGTGATAAAGATTACCCAGAGAAGCCCCCAAGTGTTCGATTTCATTCACGGATCAATATGACGTGTGTTAATCATGAAACTGGAGTGGTATCAGTTCGTAATTTTCATTAAATTCTTTCAGCTTTTATATACTTTTGGTCAGTGCTTAGGGCATTCTCTGTTGGCATCCAGATGCAATTAGCTTTCTCAAGATTTTTACTGCTATTTATATTAGCAACTGAAATAAGTTCAGAGACGTTAGAAGAGAGTTATCCTCAAGTGATCTAGGTTGCTGGGATGGAACTTTATGTACTGATTACTTCCCTTCTTTTTTTTTTATCAATAATGATGATTGTTTGAACCACATCTGGATTCACTCTTCTTATTCTTGTCATAGTATGAAATTTAATCCTTTTTTTTTGTTGCTATTTTTAAAACAAATTAGTCTTTAATCCTGGATTTAAGATGTGCAATTGAAACAGGTTGAACCAAAGAAATTTGGTGTTCTTGCCAATTGGCAACGAGAGTACACCATGGAGGATATACTGACCCAGCTGAAGAAGGAAATGGCCGCTCCCCATAACCGGAAGCTTGTGCAGCCTCCAGAAGGAACCTACTTTTAGCGTCCATGGACTTATTGGTGATATCGTATTGCATTTGTACCGTGCAATATAGTTTGTAATGCTTTGTGGACCTTAACTTAAAGAAACATATCAGGGGAATATCCCAACTGGTTTCATCCTTCCCTCCCCATGGCTTCAAAGTTGTTTGTCATCAGACTTTGTCAACTGTGTTGAAGGGATAATGTTTGATTAATATTGGAATTTAACTCTTTCAAAGCAGTATTTCAATTATATAAGATGGAAAATTCATAATATGTCGTATTGATAAGCCATTAACAATATAATTCGGTTCAGATTTTATGCTACAAATGAAAACACACATATAGTGTACGATGCATAAGCGCTTTCGTGTTTTTTCGTACTTAATATTCTGCCTTGTAAATAAGCCGGAGCTCGATGGACTAATGACTTTTATTATGTATGTGGATGCTCGCGGTGGACCCGGCGCTGAACCTAATACACATAATTTGAAGGAAAATCTGTAAATTTTGATTGGACATTGATGGACCGCACTCCCAGTCCGTCATTAAATGAGTAATCGAGTTTCAAAGAAATCCAGTCGAGCCTCAGCAGCAAGTGGTTTGCATAGGATTTCAATCTAGATTTTCCGTCCTTATTAGTGTGCCTTTGGGTCTCTTGTGTTCTTAAAAAAAAGTGGTTTTCAATTCATTAGGAATGTATATATTGCGTAAGTTTAACTAATGAAGTGTTAAGATAACTAGTAAATTGTTAAGATATATAATTATTTAAAGTGTATACGATTTTTTAGGGATATAATTTTATCGTGGTTCTAATCGTAACCTCTAAGAAGATATCATAATTTTTAGGTATATAGATTTATGCCTAAGAGTAATTGATAATTCGTCTTACTTGATATTAGTATTATTTATATATAAAAAAAATTTGTTCTACTATTATATTATAAGTGAGTCTAATTTTTTAAAAAAAATTGTACTAAAAAAAATACTGCCTGGGTACCCAACTTATAGGGGGAGGTTTATCTTGTAGGTCTAGTAGGTCACTACTAGGCTCCTGTGTAATTTTGGCCCAGCTTGTGATGGGGTCGGAATAGGTAAAAGATATGGATAAAAGTATATCTAATATTTTAAATTAATTTTAAAATATTAATTATAATTTTAAAATATTTAATAGTATAATTAATATTTTAAAATTAATTTTAAAGATATAATTAATATCATAAAATATTTAAATTGTTATAATTTTATCTCTTTAATAATAAAAATATAAATTTTTATTTAATAAATATTACATAAATTTTTTATTGACATATTATTATTTAAAAAATCACATGTGTAATATTATTTTAATAAATTATACTAAATAAATTATAAAATTTTTTAATATTTATATATAAATTCTATATAATATCAATTTTGAATTTATTCAGTATTCTTTTTTAAATAATATGACATATATAATATTTTAAATAATAATATGTTAAAATAAAAAGTTTACGTGAATTGACGGATATAAATTTATATTTATATTTTTATTAGTAAAAATATAAAATTATACTAATTTAAATATTTCAAAGTACTATTCGTACCTCTAAAATTAATTTATGGTACTAATTATACCCTTAAATACTTTATGATATTAATTAGTCATTTAAAATTAATTTGAAGTACTGGATGTACTTTTATCCTAAACATATTTAGTATTTTTGTGGGGGGGAAATATATTAATTTTTTGTATAAAAAAAATATCAGTTTCAATATTATAGAATTACGTTAGTTATGAGTCATAAAAAAATATGATTTATCTCTAATTACATGCTAAGTATGGGACTTGGAAAAACATAAATGTTTGTTGGTAACGAAGTATAGAAACTGAGGGTGTGTTTGGCTCAAGACAAGGGAATAGATTTTAATAGAGATAAAAAAAAGGATGAGAAGATAAGGGATTTTATTATTATTTTGTTTAGATAAATATCAAGGGAGATGAGGGGAAGAATTTTAATATTACTTTATTTGGTTAAAGAATGGAGGGAGGGAAAATATTTATATATAGACAAATTTATTTTTATATTATTCTATAGAATATTTTAATAAAATATAATATATAGGTAATATTAGGATATTAGAAAAATTATGAGTATATTAGTATGATAAAATAAAAATATTATTCTTCTCTTTTAAATTTTTCATAATTTTGAAGGGGAAGTTAAAGTTGAGAGAAAAGAAAATTAAAATATTTTTTTCTCTTTTAAAATTTTAAGATATTTAAGTAAAAGGAGGAGACTAAAATCCTCCCTTAAAATTATGCATACCAAACTATGCCTGAGGGAAACGTGGCCACTACCCGCTTTCTTTTAATTGTGTTTTGCTCAACTCAGGTGAGGAGTGTAAAGAAAGAAGATGGAAATATTTTAATATTATTTTATTTAGATTGATAAAATAAAAGAGACAATTTTTTTAATATTATATTATTTAATTTATGAAGGGTGAGAAAAACTATTTTTTTATATAGATAATTATAAAATATAGAATATATATTTTAAAAATATTATAGATTTAATAGTTAAAATTAGATAAAAAATAATTTTTTTTATAAAATCTCTTCCTTTTTTCACCCGTCCCCTCCAAATCTCTCGTACCACGTGTTTGAATCAGGCAAGCCCCATGGAAACAGTGCAGAGGCCCTTATAGGGAGAGGACGAGAGAATATAGGATAAGCTCAAAGGGGGTAAAATTTGGTATCAATAATTGACTGAGCGATGCAGAGATGTGCAAATTAATCTGAGTCAGATGGATTGGGGTAGGTCGAGGCTGTCCTTGATGGGGACAATGTATGAATTGTACAATATATATATATATATATATATATATATATCAGACGTCGCTTACATATTCTTTTCCTTTGTTTGATATTTATTCACATATTTGATTGACAGAATGTTTTGTGGTCTTGGCTGTTGCTGTTGCCCTGTTTGGTAAGGTCGCAAACCGCAATTTTAAAAAAAAATTTGGCCAAAACCTCGGTTTAGAAAAATTTTAAAACAAACAGACTTATTTGTCCATAAGTGCTTTTGGACAAAACCATGGTTTTGAATAAGCTATTTAAAATAGATTTTTCAACAGTAAAATCACTTATGGACTATCCAATTAATATCTTATCCCTACTTTTTCTTACACCCTCTCTCCTCTCTCCTACTTTTTCTTACACCTTCTCTCCTTTCTCCTCTCTTCCCTCTCTCCTCTCTCTTCTCTTTTCTCTAACTCCCCCTCTCTCTTACTTTAAATCAAATCATATCCTTTTTGGTAATTTACCACCATAAAAAGTCATTCTAAAAATAACTATCCAAACACCTATTTATTCAAAACCACTTTTTTTCCATAAACTCTTCTCCAAAAGTCCTTTTCTATAAGTTGTCCATAAACCCTTTTTTTTCATAAGCCTTTTTTTAAAATCCTATCCAAACAGGCCCGTTGTTGGACGACACGATCCTTTGATTATTAATATTCCTCCTCTCATAAACATAAAATTTATTTAATTAATTTAATTAATTTAATTAATTATTATAATATATATTTTTTAAAATATTTTAATAGTTTTTTAACTTCTTACTTCTCTTATTTAACTATTTTTAAATAATATTAATAAAATAAATTTAAAAATAATTAATAAATTTAAAAAATAAATATTATATTTAAAATTAAAATCAATTTATTAATTAAGGGCCTGTTTGGTAAGTTACCAAACTGTAGTTTTAAAAGGGCTTTTGGCTCAAACTTCGGTTTGGGGAAATTTTAAAACAAACAGGTTTATTTGTCCATAAGTGCTTTTGGACAAAACCATGGTTTAAAACCATGGTTTTGAATAAGCTATTTAAAATAGCTTTTTCAACAGTAAAAGCACTTATGGACTATCAAATTACTATCTTACCCCTATTTTTTCTTACACCCTCCCTCCTCTCTCCTACTTTTTCTTACACCCTCTCTCATTTCTCCTCTTTTCCCTCTCTCCTCTCTCTTCTCTTTTCTCTAACTCCTTCTTCTCTCTTACTTTAAATCAAATCATACCCTTTTTGATAATTTATCACCATAAAAAGTCATTATAAAAATAACTATCTAAACACTTATTTACTCAAAATTATTTTTTTTCCATAAACTCTTCTCTAAAAGTCTTTTTCAATAAGTTTTCAAAAAGCGCGGTACCCGTCACCCCTCTGAAATGACCTCCCCTTTTACTGTTTAAATCACCCCTTCCCTTCCAAAGCAATCCCCCAATCAAACAACACTACTGGTACGACGGGCCTCCTGCTATTTCCCCCTCTTGCTTCTGTTACTTATCTCATACAACATAAGAGTTTAATAAAAATAATTTCCCTTTGACTTAAACTTGTGTGTGTTTTTCCTTCTAATCTTGTTTAGCTTAGAATCGAACATTAGCAAAAGCATGGGATTGCAGGCAAAGTGTGTGTTTGGATTGATGGTTGGAGAATCAATTTTTTCTCTAAACCATGGTTTCCCCACTTTTTAGCCAAACACCTATTTTTGATCCAAAATTAATTTTGGATCAAAACCATGTTTTGTTTAAGAAAACCATGGTTTTGAAAAATTTGCTCCCCATGTACGTTTTCAAGCTCCTGCACCATTTTTTAATAAAAAAAAAAGTTTCCCCGTAACACACACAGAGCTCCTGCGACATTAAAAAAAAAATCAATAAACACACACACACAATTTCAACATTAAAAAAAAAGTTTCCCCAGATAAACACACACACAGTTTTAACATTAAAAAAAACCAATAAAAAAATTTCACAACATTTTAATTTCAACTACAGTACATTCAAAAGAACCATTTTTAGTGGCCAAATAAAAATTAAAGTGAATAAGGTCATTTTTTATTATACTCATGTTATATGTATTATTTTTTAATCAATAAAATATAAATTTATACTTCATATGTATATATATATATTATTTTTTAATCAATAAAATATAAATTTATAATTCATGTAATTATCATAGTTGTTGATGTCCTTTTTAGTAAATTATCAATGGAAAAGTGATTCTACCACTAATCATCCAAACATCTCCAATTTTTAAAATCACTTTTTTCTCAAAATCTATTCTTTCAGAATCTATTCTCCAGAATCTATTTTTCTCAGAATCTATTCTCCAAAAGCTAATTCAAACACACCCAAAATCAATTTACGGAAACCGGTACACTGCTTTCTACAACTTGCTGGGAGTAGGAGCAATGCATAAGTCCTTGAAGTGAGCGCCCACTGTCCTCTGCGCGATTGTCAATAACAACATAGCAGAGACATGTGCTACTTCAAAAACCATCGATGAATCAATAAAAAAATACAGGGCCATAGATATACATTTAAAAAAAATACAGAAAACAACTTTTAGACAAAAACTTATAAAAAAATAATTTTAAATAAATAAGTATTTAGATATTTATTATTAAAAGAATTTTTATAATTAAAAAATTATCAGAAAAGGTATGACTTTATTAAAAATATGAGAGAAGAGAGAAGGTAAAAAGGAGATAGGAGAGAGAAGAGACAATAGAGAAGAGAGTAGGTAGAAAAAAGAGAGGGGAGATAGTATAAGAAAAAGTACGTGTAAAATAGTAATTGTATAGTTCATAAGTTCTTTTACTGTTTAAAAGCTAGTCTCAGTAGCATGTGAGTATTTTTTCTAATAACAATTTAAATATTAGTTAACTATATTATGAGAGACTAATCTTGTTTGTTAGACTTAATCCTTAATTGGTTGCATTTCTAATTACTAGAATACTAGTTACATGAAACATCAATAAAAAGCACGGCCATTATGGGATTACAGCAACATATATTTTTTTGTTACAATAATTTTAAAAAAAAAGTTAAACTTACCTATGATCTAAAAGTAGTGCAAAGTTTATATTTTTTCTAAGCTATACTAATATTAAATAAGGCAAGTCATCAATTATTTTTAAATATAAATCTAAACACCCACAAGTATAATATTTCTCAAAATATCAAAGCTAAAATTATAACAAAATAATAAAATTAGAGGCTTGGTGGCTTCTTTTTACTGTTTTGTTTGATTGCAGAGAGTTGGTAAAAAAAAAAACAGAAGATTCATATCGTGAGGTGGTAAGGATTTGGATGTGATGGTCCAATGTGGGAGATAACATATAAGGTCCCTCCCACTGTGCCTCCCTCATCTTCCACATCCTAAAAAGGACCACTGCCATCAACTTCATTTTCTGATACTTGTGGTAATGTTTATTGCTTATTGGGGCCCTTTGATTCCCATTCTATCGGCCACAGTTTCACCTCTCACACATCGACTGGATGTAAATTGAACTATTATGAATGTGACTTTCTCTTGTAGTTTTTGCTCCCCCATTGAATGTGAAATGACTATACCATCAAACTCATGAGATGGTGAATAGTGAACATGTGGTACAAGAAGCCAACTTGATATATATATGAGTACCACACTGCCACACAGTTGGTCTATTTCTGTGCCTCTCTCGCGGCCAGGGGTCTCCATCTGCACTCTCGATTCTTACGTGATCATCATCGTAAATATCTGCAGTTTCATCTTGCATCCCCACGTTCCCTCCTTCTTTGTGCGTCGTCGTGACTCATGAACGAATCGCTTCCTTTTGAATTAATTTGGTTTGGTTACTTTCCCTCCAAAATCTCCCGTATTATTTCATTGTTCTCTTCCTGAGAGGATATTTTGTGGGGTGAAAGAAGGGGGTCGTGAGAAAAGACTCCAAATCATTTTGAAGGTTTGAGCCCCACGTCCATTTGCTGAAGCAGTTCAGCTTTTTTTTTTTACAGAACCACGGGAGTTCCGAAGGTGGGACCTCTGCAGATTCCGACCAGTAGTTTCTGAGACGTTTAAATCATCAGCTGAAGAAATAAATGTTTAGATATACAAGGATGATTAATGACAACTATAAAAATGTCCTTTTAATTTGTCTCTCTTGCATATGCATGCCATACAGTGCCAGGACTGAAGCTAATACATGCATTGCTTCTATATCCCCCTCTTTGGCGGCACAACAAGATCGCCCAGTCTGTCTTTCGAGTCGTGTAAATCGTTGTTTTTTTCTTGTTTAACGAACATCCTTACAAAACATACGAGATTTAGTCAGTATTTCTTTTGGTCTAATCCCTCTCTTAGAATGTGTTTGAATTAGTTTTTTGAGAGTATTTTAAGTAAGTATATAAAAAAAAATTTAGCATAAAAGTGCTTATAATTTAAAGGTTTTCTAGACACGCCCTTAAGCTGTAAGTTTTATCCCAAAATCGCCACTATTTTGTGACTTAGCTGTGTTCGCAACAAATCCACTGTGATACTATTTAATAAAGCACTGATTACTGGACCAAACTTAATCAGAGTTCAACCCCTTTTGTTCTTCTTTGCTTTCCGGCAATTCTCTATTTGCTGTTCATCATGAGAGATCTACTGATCTCTGGAAATGATTCATTGGACATCATTTACATCAAGGAACAAAGAATCTACTCCCCTCCTCTTTTAACGAGAGATATAGTTTGGAATGATATGAATTCCTTATTTAAGATATTCTCTCAGGTCTTTTTATTCTTGTTAATTTCTTTTTCTGCGGGGTACACTTTATAATGTTACTTTTTATTAATATCATTTTGCCTTAAAAAACAAATAATCCACTGTGATTATTTAAGAGATGCAATAATTATAGTAGTGCGTTCGCAAGAAAACCCAATCCATTTTCCATTTCAATAAGCATTTTGTATAGCGACTAAAGTAATTAATGTACATTATATTCTTTATATAGGGATAGAGCGGCTAGGGAAAATAAGCGCTAGGAGATGGAAAATGCTTTAATTTCATTTCAATTAAAGGTATCTGCAATCGTTGACGTCTCCATTATATTATTGGAAGACCAAGGAAGTAAATTAAATTAAGAACATATATAGAAGGCAAAGATCAAGCTCAGCTATATGCATAATTGTCACTAAATAAATGCATATATTTAATGCCACGATATCCTTTTTCTTGGCCAAATGCCCAAAGGAAAATAATTACCAATGTCAGAAAATGTTGTTGCGGGTATAATAATACTATTACTAGTCGACGAGAAAAGAGCCACCAGATTAAACAAAATTTGGTACAATTAATTAATAACAACGACAATGTGGAGGATAACGTGAAGAAAATAGAGTAGTCCCACTTGAAGTGAATGAAAAGGAACTATAATTAATACTGCATAAATGATCACTGTAAGTATCGAATTTAAAGTGGCCCCACTAAGTTCCTATACAGCTGGCTATCAAACCCTTGTCGCACCACTCCTTTAAAATGCTGGCTCCAGACCAGAGACCTTCGGAGATTTTGTCATTAATTCCCCCAATGAAGGAGTAACTCAAACTTGTTCAAGCTCCAAACATCGTCTCACCAACCTTTCAAGAAAACTCAGATGGTGAAGAAAATGAAGCTACCGTTTCTTGTCAAGAATAAGTCAGAAATGAGGTCATCTTCTTCCTGGCCTTGGCCGTCTTGTCACCAACCCAGAACCCTCTCTTTCAGAGCCAACACCGCCGACTCGGATTCCAAAGCAGCGGAAGTCGACCCGGTAGAGACCTTGGTTCGCGGGTTGCGGTCGGACCGGAGGCGGCTGTTTTTCGAGCCTGACGAGACTAGCTCCATATTGGAGACGAAAGCTTCTGCAGAAGGAGGACGCGTGCCATTCAAAGACAGCTTCGTACTATCCATGGAGTCTCGAGACCCTTACGATGACTTTCGAAAGTCCATGGAGGAGATGGTGGAGGCTCACTCCCTCAAGCACTTGGAGGCTCTTCAGGAACTTCTGTTTTGGTATTTGAGGGTCAATGCCAAAAGCAATCATGACTGTATTCTCACTGCTTTTGTAGATTTATTGGTTGGTCTTTCTCCTTCTTCTCCTTCTCCCTGCCCTTCTTCTTCTCATTTATCTTTTTCTACTGCGTCTATGTCTTCTTCCTTTAGTACACGTTGTGTTAATGATTCTTCCTTAGAAGCCGAGGAAGAGGTCGATGCAACTGATCAGGCTTCAACTTCGGCTTCGTCGTCGCCGCAAAAAGTTAATGAGGTCCTTATTGACCCTCATGATGACGAGGCTTCTTCTTTGAATGCTTGATTAAAGGTTGTGATTTTGTAATTAAATGTTGCAGTTCATAAGTACAACACTCCCAAATTTTTGACGAATCGTTTTTCTATCACTGTCTTTCTCATTCGGTGTCGTCGAACGTATGAAGAAGGTGCAAGCGTGTGAGGTGTGTGCCACTGTCTTGTTCTAGTTCTCTTTTTCTTTTCCTTCATTATTGAAGCGGAGAGAACTGGAATACCCATTTGGGGAGGTTAATTAATCTTGTGGCAACCATTGTTGCAGAAAAGAAAAATCACTTGCCAACCAACTTGGCCAAATGATGTATTAAAACCCCACTTGCTTTCAATGCATTGAAAGATATCGCTCTCATTCTCGATATGGACAAGGTTTATTTTATCCGGAAACATGACGTTTTTTATAATAAATAAATGTACCATGTATGAATGGGAGAAGAAACCAAGGATAGCTGCAGGTTATGCAGTGCTTTCCTTAGACGGCATTCCTGCGGATAACTTGTGAGCCTTTCTGGACATATTTAATCATAAATGCATGTATTTTTTTTTTTTCTTCACAAAATGACATTAACGATAACTCCCCGGACCTGCTTCCTTTTTTTTTAATCGAAAAAAAAACACACACACACACACACACACACACAATTTGAGATGAGTTATTCATTACAGAAACCGAATGTTTATAATAAATCTGGTAACAGGATGATTAAGGTTTTTTTTTATGATTTAGAATTAAACTTATATAGATGGTTAGGAGGAAGGGTGAGGAACGGTGAGAGATGAGTAGGAAGATATTATAAGAGGCGTGGATTTTGAAATGGGAAGTCGTTGTCAAATGATGGGAACAAATCCAGCGCAGAATAATGAAGGTGGTCCTTATTTCTGAGGCTCGTGATGATGATCATATAGTCTGCAGCAAGAGGCATTGCATGTGTGGGTTTATTGCTGCTTACAATGCAAATGCATTGGATTGGTCATGTTTGCTTTTTGTTGGAAATCCAACATTGTATCATGTACAGCACAGCAATGGGGCAATGTGTATACTGATTAAGTTGAGAATCACTCAGCAAGAACGCAGAATACAGCCATTCGTCTTCTCAATGGCTCAAGAGATTTTGCATACATTATCTATCTCGTTCATTTCAAGTTTTTCCTTTTATCCTTTCCATGCTCTCTCTCTCTCTCTCTCTCTCCGTTCGCTCCTTTTGGTCTTTGGTTTCTTTCATTTGGTAGCATACGCCCCTATGACACAAAAGATAATATATTAAATCATTGCCACTCACTTTCAAGCTGAAAAAGGTAATAACAATAAATAATATATAAGAGGATGGGGGAGACATGCGAGAGAGAAATGCCATGTAGATGTGATTCTAATTTTATAAACGAAGTTGATAAAATAGTTATAGAATCAGATGACGTGATAGAAGACAAAAGCAGATTCAAATATAAAGACAAAATATTCTATTGAGGCGCCCTCATGAACAGTTGAAACAGATAGTGAATGCGGTATAAAGAATTTAGCAACTAAATCCCACCGAACACGGCACATCGGTGTTCCGTTCATATGAAATTGAAAGGAACGGAAAGGCCACGCAAAGACATACTTTGTGGCTTTGTGGATCATATTATTTATTGAGATACATTGGAGTGCGTTTCAGGATAGGCGTACGAATACGATCTGTGCATTATAGAGTTGAAGGCAATGCATCTCCGATCACGCCATCGCCAGCAAACATCTACTCGGCCTGATTTTTGTTTCTTTTTAGTAATTTTATAAAATATTTAACATTTTAAAATTCCAATAAAACATTAATTATAAATTTTTTTGTATTGTTCTTTCATTCATAATTAGACGAAACATTATAAATATGGATGTGTTTAATATGGGGATATTTTAGTTAAATATGGTTGGATTCGGTATGCTGTAATTTAGATTATTTAACAACTTCAAAGTCACAGATTTTAAAACGAGGAATTACGTACTAAGAGATGAAGTGTGAATGTGGGTGAAGTGAGGCAGATGAAAGGCAGGACCTATGATCTGAAACCTGTACGTGGAGAGCAAGTTGCGAGCAGCAACATGGATAACATTGTAACATGAGACTATGAGAGCCAGGAGCGAGGCTCTGCTTATTTGTCAATACTAAAGCTCCACATTCGAGGCTCTAGTTTGGCTCCCCCGTTTACTTAGCTTCGCAGAGATCCCTCTAGCGCCGAAGCTTCTAAACCTATGGGCTCTGCCTATTGTAATTAAATAATTTCATTTATCATCACTATCAATGCGTCTGCATAATTTTATTTATTTATAAAATATAATCATATACACCAGGTTGAGAGAATAATATAGTAGTGTAAATAGGAACTTCTAGCATGTATCCAGGAAGGCAGGCTCGGATTTCAGTTTTTTGTTTTTTTAGATGAAACCCGAGATTATCATACATAACAAGATGCAACCAGACCGAGAAAAATTAACCAGAGGACCACCTCATTAAGCCTAGGTACTAATGAAGCTGGTTTCAGAAGCAGAACTACGAGGCAACTGGTGCAAGACACTTGTGGGTGAAGACGTTGTGGTGGATGATCTGAGAGCCTCTGCGAGTGGTCCTCCCATGGAAGCCACATGATTAGCCGGAGAAGCCCATCCTCCTGCCCAATTCAACTGCAAATGCTGTGGACCCACATTCCCATGTCTGGGACATGGATACTCTGCATCATCGCCCGTGGACAATTTCAGGGACACGTCCGACGAAGCATTTCCGGGCATCAGTGTTTTGTTTTTAATTGTTTGAGCCAAACTTTGATGAGACTGGGATCATTCACTTGGATTAGGGATGTAGCATCATCTATATGTCAACCTCCATGCCTTAGCTAAGGTAGAGAAAGCATTGAAAGCGAAAAATAAGGGTCAACGCCTCGCTGTTCATCTCACGCCGAAGAGTCGTAGCTCACATGTGAGTTTTCAAGCGAGCAAAGCAACGCCACCCTTCTCGAGTTTGTTTGTGTTCTTGTTTTTCTTTCAGTCCAATTCATTAATTACGGTGACGGTAATTAATGAATTGTTGGGGTGACATATTTTCCAATTGAGACAAAGAGACAGACACACTTACAGGTTTGTAGTTGTCAAGGGGGCTTAGGGGAAACCCATCCGGGATGCTCACTTTGAGACCATAATCGATTTTCTCAAAATAATAATAACTCGTGAGAGAGATAGGTAATGACCAAAATGCGAGGGACGCTCTAGTCTCTAGCTGTGGGTACGACAACGTTAATTTAAGTTGAATGTTAAGGAAAAGCGGGACCAGGGCTCCTTACCTTAGCTCGGTTTTTCCGCATTCTTGTGGCCCCGCCTTAATTGCAACCTCACCTCATTTCCCAATCCAACGTGGGCCCCTTTCTGTATTCTCCCTCACTTCTCCTAAACGACTCCTCTTCTCAAACTATACATTATAGGACTCGTACCGAATTTTCCCCCTCACATACCACGCTAGTTCTCTATATATAAGTTTATGTTGACTAATTTTCAGGTATCAACATATACTAGTTGAGTTATTCAATATATCTTACATTAATTTTTAAATTTGTTTTTTCTTTATTTAAGAAAGAGAGATAAAATTGGATCGATACTCCTCTATCCTTATTTATATAATAAAAAGAGTTTATTTTAATCATATTTATAATATAGAGATAAATTATATATATAAATATACTATTTTACCTTTTATTTATGTTAATTTTATTTATATTGAGTGTAATATATATTAAATTAGGGTAAAGTTATAAAGTTATTAAATTTTATAGTATAATTAATAAAATTTAAAATTTTTATTATTTTGTAAAAAATATGCTAAAATTAATTTATAAATAATAACAGGAGGAGGAGAGTACTCGTTAATAAACTCTAGGCGGATTTATATTACGGAGCACAAATTTGTTCCAAAATGGATTTATATAGAGCACCATAATGGTAAATCTTTTGCCAGTTTTTTTTTTCACCCGGTTCAAAAAAATTTTATTTTGATTACATCTAGATTTGACTCGCGTCGCGTATCTGGCTATAGTGAGTGAGTTTCCCAACGGAAATTTTTTGCATACGCTAAAACTCAAACTCGAGATATTATTTAAGTGATATCGAATTGCTTACTACTCAGACTAATCCTCGTGAATTTTTGTCAGTTATCTTCCCTGGTTTTATTTGAGAGTTTTTTTTGTCTTATTTGTTGCTTCACTTTCAATGGGCCTCCACACCGGCCTACATAAGCTTGTTCTCTTAACGCATACGGTATCCTCAAAGAGGCCGAACACGAGGCCCCTCTCGTTGTAGGTTGCCCAGATCTAGGGTTATTACTTGTTCTGCTGTGTCTTGTTAGTGTGTACTTAGGTTTGTGTTGCAGTGTGCCGTCTCACGACATTCATGTCACATTTCCTGCTCTGTTTTAGGAGTTCGACACTTGACTTTAGGGTCTACAAACTAACTTTTGCTATACCCTTTGGTGTTGATTAACTATCTTATGCCTAATTGTCTGTTGAAAAAAAAAATTATTTATATGCAATATAGGTAGAAACGAAGGAGAAATAGTTCCCCTTTTCCCTCTTTCTTTTGAAAGTCTATGTTGAACATCAGAGTGGATTCCTCCTACGCACTTGTTGTACCCCGTTCTGCAGTTATACGTTAAAGGAAGAGATTTTTTTTTAGTTACAAAAAAATTTAGAGTTTAGCATTAATCTTCACAAAGGTTAGAGTTTATAAAGCTCTTACAAGAAACTTACGATATCACCTGTAAAAAAAGTTCTCACATCTTCAGCAAAAATCAAACCCAAATCTTTATAGGATATGAGTATATTTTTTACTATATGTACCCAGCAAAGCAATGGATCTTTAACCCACAAAAAAGGGGTTTTGCCTTTTTACCTTTTAAAATCTATTTCCAAACACAAAACCAATGATAACTAAGGTAGTCATTAACTAGTGTTTTTTTACCCACCCGATTTATAAGAGTTTTACCTCGACTATATTTGGATCCGACGCACATCGTGCACTTAGCTATGGTAGGTGAGTCTCTCAATGGGGATTTTTTGCATACGCCAAGGCTCAAATTCAATACCTCCCTTAAACGATACCTAATAGTTTACCATTCGGACTAACTCTTGTTGGTAGTCAGTAACTAGTTAAATCAGTTAGAAAACCAAAACTTTTGCTTGGGAGATCACGTACTCCAAGTCTGTTGTTGTTATCAATACTTAGCAAAACTCTATTACAAGCGTTTGTATTTTAGTCTCACACCCATCTTTTTAGGGTGTACACGTTTGGTAGTTTGCTGCTTCCCGTCCCATTTAAATTACAATCCAACTCGTTGAATCCTCTGGTCACGTTCCCTTGACCAAAATACAGATTTAGATATTGAACCTTGAATGCCTACTAAGTTCTGTGTTGTCAGTCGTCATTAGCTCATCCAAGACATGCCGACTAACCTTTTCTGTCATCACAATAAAAGTCCTCTTCAATGTTAAAGCTCTGTTCAACTTTCTAGATCAAGTACAAGGACTTCCACCCACTTGGAAGTGACATAACGGATAATTAGATACATGTCCGTAGAGATCAACTCCTTTGAAGGCTTTAGTCCATCTGAATCAAATACTAGTCTATTTGCAGAGGCAGTAGATAAAGTATAGATCTTATTAAAATGGTGATTACTAATGAATGTAGTGTGCTCATTATAGTATAGCTGGGGCAAAACCCCTTGCCATATGGTAGCATTCAATGGATGGCAAGAATTTAAGGGAATTTAAGAGGCTGGCTAAAGTTCGTTGGCCTGCTTGTTGCTGCATTAGTTATACATCTTTATCACAGATTGTGTTGCCATAAAGATCTGCTTCCTCTGTCTTTGAATGTTGACCCTTCCTGTTTCCCCTACACTCAAGAATTAGATGCTCATGTGTGAGTTGCTCTATTTTCCATTTCTTCAAATCTTAGAAAATTAGTCGATCCCATATATGTACATATAGAGAGAGCATCTTTTAACATCAAGATAAAGACACTCGTAAAAATGATTCCTTTTGAAATTGTTTAATGGCCTTATGGATTCATTGCAACCTAGCTATCTCGCTTGACAGGTTTAATTACGAACAAAGCAGCAAGCCTGCAGCCTTGTTATATATGGCATCGGGTGCATGCATTACAGTAAATGAATACTGATGAAATAAAATAAATGTATGTGTACTTTTTGCAGCGAGCTAGCTGAGTGGATGGTGTGTACATAAGCTAACATTGGAAATTGCACCGTGTCTACAAAAATTTTCAATTCTCATTTGCTTCAAGAGCATTAAACCATCTGTCCCTCCTTACTCGCACCATTCTAATAATTGTAAGTCCCTCAAATCCCAACGCCTATATTTTTCCAATCGTATCCTCGCCGGCTGCCGCTCAAAACCTTCGGGTCATATATGGGACCAGAATTCAGTTTCCATAAGTCGCTGAAATTATACCATGGTTCTTCGTTAGAAATAATGGAGAAAGTTACTCTAGCTAAACATTACAAAAGTGAAGAGAATATTAAGGCCTCTTTTTACAGTTGGATGATACAAGCATGATGTAAGTCTCTTGATGGGTTGACAGAGCAAAGATTCATACAAACTAGTGATCACGTGGGGCAACTTAGGGCTCACGTGACTTGCAAGACAAGTGAAACTTGGGTGAGTTGGGCTTCTCAGAGTGCACCCCGTTCCAGATGTCAGTGAAAGCTCTGACAATAACCCCATGGTGGTACGGCGAATTGAGAAGAAGAAACCATCTCAGAAGCTCTCTGAGATCGTCCTTGGAGTAAATCTCGTTCTCCAGTATCATTTGGAGCATGGAGTGCCTGAAGTCCAAATAAGGATCGTCGGACTCTTTCTCCACCGCCACGCCTTCGCCTCCCACCCTGCCCAAACCCCTCACCGTCTTCGGCTCCCTCCCGTTGTTTTCGCCATTGGAAACCTGAGAAGAGCTGCCGTAGGGGGAGAACGTGGCGGTGGTGTCGTCGTTGTCCCATGAGCTTGAAGAAGAATAGTTGTGGGGTTGTAGCTTTTGGTTAGTGGGCTTGCGATGCTTGGGCTTGGGGTAGAGTATGTGAGAAATCTTTGGTCTCCGGCAGTTGCCGCAACCTAGGTCGACGGACACCGTGTTGAAAAGAAGCTTCTTTCCGGAGCTAGACATTGACGAGTGAACGATCGTGAGGAACAGAGTATGAAAATAAACGAAGGGAACGGAAGAAAGACGATGATGAGAGGCGAGGGGGGAGGATCGTATAAATATATGCTACGTACCCTGATAGGGTTAAGATTTTCACTGAGGAAAAGCTGACCATCAGGGCCGCCGATTTATGAGAGAGAAACGAGGGCGCAGGGAGACCGTCCGATCACGTATCCAGGAGTCAGAGTCAGAGTCAAAGCTATTGATAGCACTTATTAGGAGCACCCGTGGATAATTATGCGGGTAACTTGTGGCATTATGACTTACGAGAGTGAGATTTGAATTTTCTTGTCTTAATAAGGAGGGCATAAACAATGAATTTAATGTGTGAGATTGGGAAGATCCCAGACGGGCTTCAAGCTGACATGACAGGGAGGAAGAATTATAATAGGGACGAAGATTGCAGAATAAAAATTGAGCCACTTGATTTTGTACCCAATTGGCGAATTTTCAACCATGTTGCGTAGGATTTGAGATTTGGCCTATCTGGATGAGCTGACATGGATTTGAAGGGTTAATTACTCTAACATGACCACCTCTCATGATCTGAG
The DNA here is from genome assembly GCA_037074615.1 of Leucaena leucocephala. Lineage (NCBI taxonomy): Eukaryota > Viridiplantae > Streptophyta > Magnoliopsida > Fabales > Fabaceae > Leucaena > Leucaena leucocephala. The sequence continues at coordinate 6,447,377 of CM073521.1, read as the reverse complement.
AACCTTCCAAGTATCTCTTCGTTTTCACGACGTGTAAATAAATAAAAGGAGGGCCAATCAAGAATAATTAGGCATGCAGTACATGTCTGACAAATAATAGCTCAGAAATGTGTCCTTTCTCAAATTTAAATTGGACGTTTCGGGTGTTCCTAAATCAAGATTAGGCATAAAGAATCATGCCTGATACAGTTTCTCATTACACTTGGAAGGATTATCAACAAAACATTGCAATTAAACAATAGGGGCAGTGTTAAAGTGGCGCACCAACACACGCAATTGACATAATCAAAATTTATATGAGACTAACTTAAAATTGGTCAGAAGCAAACTTTGGGGGGAATTATAGCCATCCTGAGAATCAGGTCATTAAATTAAAAAAAGAATGACAAGCATGTGAATATAGTTTTTTCAGCAATGATGTAAGAGAAGTGCATGATATAATGAAGTCGTCATAAACTAGTGTATAAAAATGATATATTGAGGAGAACGCTGTTTGTGGGAAATTGTGTATGAAATATGGAGTAAGTAATGCAGATGTTGGGAGATGGCAATAGAAAAATGAAGGGAAGAGAGTGAAGCAGGCAGCAATCAACTCAAAAGCATACGTTACATGCCTTTACCCTCGTCAAACTCTGAAATTACTCAATATTTTTTTTATATAAAAAAATCTAAAATTACTCAATACTTTTTGTTTTGTTGCCACTAGGTTCTACAGAAATTTTACCCGACTACATCTGGATCTGATTTACGTCGCATACCTGATTATAGTGGGTGAGTCTCCCAACGGGAATTTTCTGCATACTCAATAAAATTACTCAATACTTGTTTTTTGCCCACCTAATTCACCAGAACTTTGTTCCTACTATATCCGGATCCAACCCGCGTCGCGCACCTGGCTATAGTGGTGAGTCTCCCAACGAGAATTTTCTATATACTCTAAGGCTCGAACTTGAGATCTCGTTTAAGTAATACTAAATCGCTTATCACTCGGATCAACTCTCATTGGTAAAATTACTCAATACTAATTATTACACAATTCTTCAAACTCACGCTTTGACATTTGGATTGGGTAGGCCGGTAAGCCCAAATACAACATCCAGTGGCTTGATGGCCCACCCCATCTCCCTCTCCCACACATACACACACATGCTAATTATTTCACTCGTATTCAGGAACTTGTTGGGGAATTCAACGTAAAGTGATGCATCAAAATTTGCCACGGTGTTCGGTTGGTTCACCGCAGCTAGCAAACCTTTGTTATTGAAAATCATCAATGCTGTCTTTTTAGCAGATCCTGACAGATTGAAGTTGCTCGACTGAAAATTTAGGCTTCATCTGTCCACGTTGTATAATCAGGGACCCTGGTTGAACTTCTCTGTTAAATGTAAAATATATTGTTTTCAATTGGAAAAATATATATCGTCTAACTTAATGTGACTATTGGTGACAATCCCCTTATTGTTTTTTAAATCCGTGTTGGAATAATCAAGCCTTTCAACCATTCATCGACCAGTTAATTTCTTAAGAGATAACGTATTAAATTTTAAAAACAATTTGATGATTGCCATTTAGTTATCAATCTAGGAGACGTTGACCATGCTTGTAATATGGGGAAAGAAAACATAAAGCGAAGGTCATGGATCACAAATACCAGTAACCGATCATCGGGCAGTTGGAATGGAAAGATTGTGAGATTGAAGGTTCAACTGGTTTAACACGGAGAAACAAATACGAGCCTCGTTTACGGAATTCTGAACAAGTTTGGCAATAACTGAATCTTTTGATCGATCCTGTTTTTGAGGTTATCAAAGGAACCGCCTTCTTCACAATTTACCTACAAAAACAAAGACGTGGTCGTCTTGTCTCACGGGATATTCTAGTACTCAGTTCACAGCACAACGATTCTGACCCAGTCAAACCCTTGTTCGTTCGAAATTATATTCCCACGGATTTGTTGAATCTAGTTAATCACTCCATACTCCATCGTATGATAGGAGTACCAAGTAATCGTCACGTTCTCATATATTATTCTGACCCTTCCTTCCAATTATATTTAAGTCGGGGCGTTTTCGGTGTTATTCTCTAGCGTGACGCTTTCTAAGAGTTGTAACTACCTTGTGTTCACGTTCGGTATATCCTACTTATTACTACTTCTCAGTGTGTTACATTGTTTAGAAGAAAATAAACCAAACAAATTAAAAAATCGAGTATGTGTGTATGTATCAGATGGAAGTTACTTTCCATGACCCGAAAGACGATAATTATAGGAAAGAGCGTCGAGGTTCGTTGACGCACGCACCAAACTAATTGCGTGCGATTGATTGACAATATTAACAAATCAATCTAGCTAGCTAATTACCATGCTCAATGAAATTTTGATTACGTGATCATAAAAAACTTGCTATTGTGAGATCGGTCGAACTCGAATGGGAGATCTTACCAGTAGTTGCTTACTAAAGTGTTCGCAGAAAAGTGAAAGGTAAAATGGGCAGGGCATGTTTGATTTTCCCAGCTCACATCTACCTTTGTATTAGTTGAACAGTAATAACAAGATTATGCGATCATGCTTTAGCGAATCTGCCAAGAGTAAACACTCTATCTAATCTTAAATATAAAAATAAGTTATTTTTTTGTATATTGAATAGATTAATTATAAAAAATATAATATCTTATAATAAATTCATATTATTACTCATTAATTTATCTAAATCAATCAAATAACTTTTATATTAATTGATTTATTTGATTTATTTAAAAAATTAACTACTTTTTATAATTAAAAATTGAGTTAATACATTTTAAAAGATTATGAGGAGTCAAAATATGAGTTATTTTATTAAATGAACTCGGTGTTAAATTTTCCCCGAAATTTGCCCCTCTTTCATGACAATTTGTTATCGAGATGGTGAAGATGGAGATTAAAGGGGTATATGATGAAGATGGGATTTGATGCCTAGGTTTTGAAAAGATAAAAAGCTTTAACCAATTTAAGCATATATTGTTTTTTAGCAATTGGTTAAAAATGTTCCACGCATAGATGTAGAGGGAGTAGAAAAGGGAAAAAATTTCCAACGCAATTATATATTTTTGTAACAATGCACATGCTAAAACCTTAAACAATAAATAAAAAAACGCTCGCGCTAAGTATTTGAAAGACATTTAGCTTCATCGTTTAGAAAAGCATATTATTTGTAAAGTTAAAAAAAAACAAAGAAAGAAAGAAAACGACCGCGTATTATTACTGCGCTGGCCGTCGTCCTTTCAGTTTCAGAATAATAAATGATTGATATATACGTGTAATACAGGAGGGCGCATGACGCATGGTTTGGCGGTAAGATGCCTAAAAAGTAAAACCACAGATAAAAGCATATGAAGTTAGTTAAATCATTAGAAACAGTTAACCCACTCCACCCACTGTGGTTTTGTCACTTGTGTTTCGTTACATCTTTGAAAACTCTGGCCCCCTCTCTACACTCTGTTCCGCCTGCCCACGACGCATATGCCTTCCTCCCAGAGTCAATGGCACTATTTAATTCACATCTACATCCCGGTCAACGTGTATCAACATCCCCATTCTACCCCTTCCCTTCTCTTTCTTTCCTAATAAAAATGCTGAAAAGAAAGTCGCGACTTGTTCAAGGTCCCACACTTAGAGACATAAAGCCCAGGTCGCTAAACAACCCCTCTCATCTCATTAAATATTAAATAATAATAATAATAATGGCAATTAAAAAAACAACCAGTCTCCGGTCAATGATGAATTCCCCCAGCGCCAATCCATTTCACTATGACAATACTTTTCGTTTACGCGTTCCTCACTACTAATTTTATTCAATTGAGTAGAAAGGGACGTGTATTTCGAAAAGTTTCACGCCGGAACTTCTCCCTCCTATGCAATGGATGGCCTCCTAATCAACGTTTTATTCACGAGTCCCATAAGTTATCTCAACAATCATTCTTCACCTCCACGCCCAAGTGCTCCAGCACCTTAATTAGCTTGACCTCAGCACATGGTCAGAAAGAATCATCCTCCATTTCTGTCCCAGTATAATTGCACCCCTCTTTATAGTATATATTTCGAACTTCTTGTTGCTTCGGATCACATGCTTCGTGCTTAAATATTGTTTCATCTTGCTTCAAAGTTTTATCTTCTCTGCGGACTATCCTCATCCATTTTTCTATTCTTTATCCTTCAATCTTTTATTCCTTAGCCTCTGCGTGCTGAATCTTTCCACCTTGGAATCCCATACCCATTCATTGGATTGCTGGATATTGTCATACTTGAACTGATATTGTTGAGGAAAGCTCTCTCCCTCCCTCTCATGTTCTTCTGTAGAGAGTCGCCATTAGCGATCTTGCAGTTTCAGGAACTTTAAACGCCCTGGCCATTCGCCATTTTGACGAGTTGCTTTACTTTCAGAGTTCTGACGGTTGGTGTTGAAAATGTTGGGAGAATTCATTACTAGAAGTCTTATGTAACGTATGCTCTCCCCAGGCATGATCCCTTTCAGTTATTTTTATGTTTGATCTTGCATTCTAAGATTCGTCAATTATCTGGATTTCAGATTGCTGCTCGGATATGCTTACCCTGGCTTTAAATGCTACCAGACCATAGAGAGAAACAGGGTCCAGAATGAGGAGCTTCGGTTCTGGTGTCAATACTGGTAAGAGATTTCTTCTTCAGCCTGTTTTCGATTGATTACTGTCAAATTTATGACTTTCAGTTTGCATCCAAAGGTCTAAGTTGTGGGATCATATTTGGATTAGTTAGAATGAAGAAGGAATTCCTAGCCCTCTCTGTTTAACTAGAATGAACTTGTGCAAACATAGATGAGTAATGAATTAGAGATTTCATTAATGAGTTGTTTTCGCCATAAACAATATCGAGTCAATACCCTGCGATGCAGAGCAAATATTTATTTAACATTGGACCCTCTGGCCCAAAAGGGGTGGGGGAAATAACATTAGACCCAATAAAAAATAACCTGACATCGTAATTGAAATTTAAAATGGAGACAAGAATCACAAAGAAGGACGAGAAAGATGCGATTGTGCTGTTAATTTTGATCAGCGAGTTTGATATGAATGAAGTTTTAACGCATAAATGGATTCACAGGGTTCTTGTGGCATTTCTCACGGTTGTGGAAAACGTTGGCGACATATTTGTTTCCTGGTACGCGAAGGATGAGATTTTTTCTTTCTTTTTGTGAACTGTAGGTTGCAATTACTTGTGTAGTAATTTAACGCTGAACTTCTTTACGAAAGGTTGCCGATGTACGGGGAGCTGAAGTTGGCTCTTTTCATTTACTTGTGGTATCCCAAAACCAAGGTAATAAAATAGCAGAAACAGGGCGAGAGATTTGTCACTCTCTCTTTGACGCACTTTTTATTTTTTACCTCCCCATGGTTTTTCAGAAACAATGAAAGGTGAGAAGTCACGCACTTCGATAACCGTACAATTGTTACTTGTTGCAGGGGACGGGAGTTATTTACGATGCTGTATTGCGACCTTATGTAACAAGTCATGAGAATGAAATTGAGAATAAGTTGCTAGAGTGGAGAGCTAGGATTTGGGATTTGGCCGTATTTTACTTACAAAACTGCTCAGACTTCGGGCAGTCAGCATTTTTGCAAGTTCTCGAGTACTTTGCTGATCAGTCTAAAAGATTTAGTGGCAACAGCGCCACTAAGGTGAATTCTTCTCTTCACTTTTGAATCGCGCCTCAAATTGATTAGTCTGCCATCCTTAAGATAATCTTTGAATTAGGCTTCTCATGAGTTTGTGTAATTGCAGAAAATTGATAAACATGGCGAAAGTGTGGGTCCAAAACGATCGATCTTTTTTGCCAACAAGAAGCAAAAGAAGCCACCATCATGGTCGGAGTGACTCGGGAAAACAAAAAACACTTGAGAGTTCGGAGACACCCAAGTATGAAACTGTTTAAGGTTCGTTTCGATGCTGTAACTCGAAGTCTCGAACCTCTCCCTGAAGATAGCCTCAGCCAAATCCAAAAAACCAAGTCAGTTGAGAACTGTTTAGGAAAAAAAATTGTATTTTGTACTTAGTCACATTAATCCCACCACCATTCTTATTCGTTATTTGATCAAAGTTATTAACTTCCATTGCTGTGCTTTACCCCTTCTTTTTCTTCCCCTGCATTTTGAAACAATGATAGCAAAGTGACCAGTCTGAGTTTCGATTAATGGGATTATTCGTTCGTTCAGCACAGAAAATAGGAAACAACTAATGAATTTCGAAATTACATCAGCCATAAACATTCTATTTGGTTAAACAAAACAAAACGAAATTAAACAAATATCCCCCATGGTTGAGCGACTTTATTGCGATTGAGGCCAGAGTGCACGGGATATCCGATGGAAAATCCAGGAAATACCAGAAATTAGGCGGCCATAGAAGAATTTAAGATAAGGCAGGAAGTGACGGAGGAAGCAGGATGAGGATGAGCTGGTGGGGGAAGAAGACATTGGCTGGAGGTAAGCCCAAGCGGCTTGCTTGACGAGGCGATTGCGAATGGAGATGTCGGGGCCGGAGACAGAGACCGAAGACGGTGGAGTGGCGGTTGGGAGTAAATCTCTCAGAGAAGTGTAGGAAACGAAAGATGATCCGCGAGAGAGCTGGTCCAAGTCTGATGGCGCCTGCGCGATTTCGTTAGGGAGAGCGTCGAAGCTCGAGCGCCGAAGTCGTGTGGCGGAAGGGACAGTGAGTTTCTTAGGCAGGACGACGGATGTGGATATGGAGTTACGGCGGCGGATGGCCGACGACGATGATTCTAGAGTGAGAGTGGCGGCGATAGAGTCCTCCATGATTGGATCTCTCAGGACTCGGAATTTGAAAGTACCAAATATCGAATATTAAAATATGGATGAAAACTGGGGAGTTACGCAGGCTACCCGGTATATATATCCCCCCCCCCCGGGAATTCTCATCGTTTTTGGACGTGTTTCGGCTTTATCTTTTTAATATGAGGTGGGTCTGTGTCATGTGGCCTAGACGGATGGCTTTTCATATAAATAAAATCACTTATGTATATATTGATTACAAATTTTTTAATTGAGCCCATGATTTTAGGTCGAAACGTTAAATTTTTGAACAATTTTATAAGTGGTTTTGAATTTTTGACCTGAAAATAGTTGTAAATTTGAGTTCTTAATTGTAATTTCCCTTAATTTTCGTCCTTTTTAACCTTGCATTTACCACTATGGAGTAATTTACGACAACAGTTACAATTATTTTCATGTTGTATTATTTATGATTTATATGGTTATGGTTACTCGGTGGCCACTCCTATTCAATAATATTGGGGGTGGATAAATTATAGAATAATGTCACTATCAATTTAAGATTAGCAAAGTCCCTCGGCCTTTATTATCTATGCCTATATAATTAACAAAGCAAAACGAGATTTTTAAAAGCAATGCATCTTCCCCCTAATTGGGATGTATGGTCTCTACATTTTATTCTATAATAGAAAAAGATCTTATATGTGCATATGTTATTGTGAAATCTATCACGTTTAAGATTTGATAATACTTAAATATAATTAATATTATTAAATTTAAATTATTTATTCGTCAAAAATAAAAAGGTGTTTGATGAATCTCCTGTAACAATATATTGTATATCTATAAGTGCATGACTTTTTTAATTTTTCTAAACTATTATGCGTGAACCTTTTTAATGACATTATCAAATGATTACATATTCATTCATTTGGAAATTGGAATCAATATCTCACAGGTTCATGACTTTTTTGTCCTTCAAAACTATACCTTAAATGGATCGTATATATTTATATATCTCAATTGATTTTATGAATTTTAAGATTAAAATTATTAGCATTTAATTTAGGCTGCAAACCTCTTTTTTTTTTTTTTGTTAACATAGTTGTAGATTTTGTTAGCCATTATTTTCTTAATAACATATGAGTGGGTAACTGGTAGATCTTTCATATAATAATATTCTAACTTAAAAAATTAAAGAAAAAGCTATCAATGAAATTAATAAATAATGTATGTTAAGATAAATAGATACGCCTGTTATATACTAAATTATAAGAAGAAGTGACACGTTATAATTCAAGAGTAGTGTAGCTTATTATAGGATACCTTTTTTTTGGGTTAAATTAGGGGAGATTTTATTTGTATATATAAGTGAGTAATGATATATAATTTAAATACTGAAACTTTATGAATCACTAGTAGTGATAAAAGATTTGATTTAAATAACTAAAGTTGTTTTTAAATTTAAAAATAAATTAAAAAATATTAAAAGCAACAGGAAATTAAAGGATAAACAATAGATAAAAATACACTTGTTTTTTTTTTTCACTTCAAACACGCTATTATAACTCATTTTGTTTTGTTTTCTGTACACAATCCATAAAAAAAATAAAAATTCCAATACACCAAACACGCCCATACCATCATCATCTGATTCTAAATGCTTTTCAAACGATGCCATTGTTTTGTTTTAAATTGAAAAATCTGCTGTTAACAATTATTATTTTTTTATCTATTTTAACAGTTTAATATTATTATAGCTAAATTAAGTTCAAGAAGTTTTTCTGTTGGATAAGTCAACGGTATTAACATTATTATAGCTAAATTTTGGGATTTTTTTTGGCATAAAAAGAATAGGAATGTTTAATTTTGTGTTTTCCCCCCCGAGAGCAGTACTTGTGTATGAACTTTACGACATCCGTTCGCTGAAATTCTCCCTAGTATACAAAGATATACAGCACTACTAGATGTTATATAAAATATTTCAAATGAATTAAGCTAACTTAAATAATTTTGGTGTTTCGGATGTATTAAAAAAACTTAGATAATTTAAAAAAATTACTATGAATTTCTAGAAAAAGAATATGATAACCAATTTTTTTTATAAAAAGTAAACAACATATAATAAAAAATTCTACTATAAGAAATGATGATATGCTAATGATGTTAACTTTTTATTATAACTTTTTGTTAATTACGATATTTTATATTTTTTTTAGATCTTACAGTAAGGTTTTTGATAATTTTCAGGCATAAAAAATCCAACTAAATTTTCTACGAAAAGGTAATGCAAATTAAAAACTGGTTACGCGCAACAAAAGTTCAAAAACCTATCACAAAAAATAATTATTCTGAAATTAAGTTTTTAAAAAGAATATGTAATGTAAATTATGTAATTCATTGATTAAATTGAATAAAATATTATTAAAATTTTATTTCGTCACAAAAGTTAAATTAAAGACTTTCATACAAAATGTGATGACAAGCTTTTGGTGGGGGCCATGCTCGGATGAGCTCCTAAGCTTGAACCTATCGCTCATATATTTGTGTGTTTAAATTAATAGATATAAAAAAAAAAGAGTGGGAGTTTATTTTTTTAATTCATTATAATTTTACTCTAATTATTCCGAATTTAATCCACGTGATGCACTAAATTATGGTAGGTGAGTCTCCTAATTATTTTTTTTATATACGCTAAGACTCAAATTTAAGATCTCATTTAAATAATACTAAATTATATATTACTCAAATAAACTCTCGTCTGGTAAAAGAGTAGGAGTTAAGTTAAACAATTTATGAAGTACTATAGGCCTATTTGGATTAGAGTTTAGAAAAAGACTTATGAAAAAATGGCTTTTGGATAACTTTTAGAAAAGGGATTTTGGAGAAGAGCTTATAGAAAAAAAAGTATGTCTAAAAAATGAGTGTTTGAATAATTATTAGTATAATGGTTTTCGTAATTGGTAAATTAAAAAGGGTATGATTTTATTAAAAGTACGAGAGATGAGAGAGGAGAGAAGAAAAAAAGAGAAAGGAGAGAGTAGATAGGAGAGAGATAGAGATTAAAGATGAGAGATGATTAATAAAAGAGAAGAAAGATGAGAGGGGAGAGAGTGTAAGAAAAAATAAGAATAAAATAGTAATTGGGTAGTTTATAATTTATTTATTGTTCTAAAAGTTAGTTTGACTAGTTTATTCAAAACTTTAAATTTAAATTATAATTTAATTTAAAAGTCTATTTAAATAAATATGACTGTTTATCTTAACATTTTTTTAATCTAAAATTTAGGCTAATTTTTTTTTTTTTAAATTTAGAGTTTGTAAATGTTTCCGAACACGCACTATAGCAGAGTCCATATCCGGTCTCACCAACCAGCCCATGACCCATCCTATCCATCTCCTTACCCAACATTTCAACCTCAGGCTTTGCGAAGCTATAGCTTAGAGTGAGGCAGAGAAGGATCCAGAGAGAATTGTGAACTGAACTCTACCAAATGGCCTCCTCCACTGCCTCCGCTGCTATCCTCTCCTCTAACCCTACCCTCTTCTCTCCCAAATTATCTTCTCCCTCCCTCCCCTTCTCCCCTTCCCTCCCCAAGTCCTTCGTTGACCTTCGCAAACCCTCGCTTTCTGCTCGCCCCTATTCATTTTCCTTGAATCGTGCCTCCCATTCTAGGCGCAGCTTCGTTGTCAAGGCTTCTTCTGTAAGTGCTCTCTCTTTCACCGTACTTATCTGCTTTTTCTTATTCTTGGCTGATTAACTGTGAAATTTGCACCGTTGACTTGGGATATTGCACACTCGATTATTGCGTTTCTCGTCTAGCACATCGTTCGTCCGAGATAGTGCTACATTGCGTGATAAATAACTCTTCCGCGTGAAATTTCCTCTACTCCTATGGATATGTTTCTTAGAGGATTTTCTGCCCTGTGCTTTCATCTGTTGTATATTTACCGTGTTACCTTGAACTATTCTTCACTGCCTCGTTGCGGGATAATTGCAGAGTAAAGCATTCCTTTTTCTATTTGCAGCTTGTTAAAACTTAATGATAAAACTTAGATCTTGTTCCGTTAAAATACTAATTTGTCGTAAGTCATAACAATAAGGAATTTCGATGTTTTGGAATTCAAACGTCTTTGAAGTGAGAAACATAGTGAGACTACAGTGAACGTGTGCATGGGGTATTTTTCCTCTCTTTCTGCCCACTTGGTCGCCTTCTCTCTTCTCTCAATTTCTCTTTTATTTAAAAGCATTTTAAAAGTTTTTTAACATTAAATTTCTAAATCTCAACACGGGTGAGAGAGCTACAAAGGAAGCAAGTATTCAAACACTTGTTGAAACACTACGATGGTTCAGAGGCTGAGTCCGATGCTTGTGACATTTGAGCATTTAGTATTGCAAAATCTAGGATGTTTCTTTGATGCGCAGGAAGAATCAGCTTTAACCATTGACTGCAATAACTTCTATGATAAAACTGGATCTCAAGTTTCCTACAAATTGTTTCTTTGGCTTGACTTTTAAAGCATGAGTTTGTCCTCTCATTTTACAGAGTGATGAACTCCCTCTTGTTGGAAACAAAGCACCTGATTTTGAAGCGGAGGCTGTTTTTGACCAAGAGTTTATCAAGGTAGATGACACAATTCTTCTTATGTCCTTTAATTATGAGTAGATTCTCTGCTTGTGAAGTCCATTTTCTTTTGTTCAATTGTTTATTGTATAATACATTTTGAAGAGCGTCATGCTTAAAAATGTTGTTTCATTCCAGGTCAAACTTTCTGATTACATTGGAAAGAAATATGTCATCCTCTTCTTCTACCCCTTGGACTTCACATTCGTTTGCCCAACAGGTTTGTCACTAAACTTGAATGAGATTATTAAGATAATAGTCAATGCTATAGCTTCTTTGGTCCCTCTCTAATCTCTACTTCTTATTCACAGAAATCACCGCCTTCAGTGATCGGCATGCAGAGTTTGAGGCACTAAATACTGAGATATTGGGTGTTTCAGTTGACAGTGTGGTTAGTTAAATTATCTTGTATAGTTTTTTATTATCTCCTTCAGCTACTGGCTATTATATTAGCTATTAAAGAAAGTGAGGGAAGAGGGGAAGAGTATGCCAACGTACTCCCTCCATAAACAAAGGAAAAGAAAAATAGCTGCCACTAAGTTTCATAATATATGTTACACCCTTGACCTTATATCCATAAATAGCATGGCACATCCTTTAAGTTCACGTTTACAATTTTATAGCAAATTCAGTTTTAGTTCCTGAATTTGTTTCTGCTTGATTAATGGTTTTACTTTTATTATTGTAGTTCTCGCATCTTGCATGGGTTCAAACAGATAGAAAGTCCGGTGGTCTTGGGGACTTGAAGTATCCTCTGATTTCTGATGTCACCAAATCAATTTCAAAATCTTATGGCGTGTTGATTCCTGATCAGGTATGTTTAGGCATTTTAAAATGGTTAATACTGGGACTTGCTGAAATGTCAGAGAGCTCTGTTTTTTTTTTTTTGGATTGTCTGTCTTCTCTCCTATCAGACTGGGCGAATTATGTTTATAGCTGCTTGCAAGTTTTTAAAGAGGCATGAGTTTAGTCTTGTATAATTGCTATTTAAAGACCTTCTCTTTATTCAAATCAAGTTACCATGTGTTCTTGAAAAAACTTGTACCATGGGTGTCCTTTCCTCCAAGTGACACTCTCTTGGAGCTTTAGCTTGGATTCCTACGGAATAAAATATAAGATGCTGCTTAGGTAAATCCGTACATGTATATATATAAAGCATCTAGTGCTTAAATGTTGTGAAATAGCTTTCGTGCTACTTCTTTTCGCCTTATGTTTCCAATTATTAGGGGATTGCGTTGAGAGGATTGTTCATTATCGACAAGGAAGGAATTATCCAGCATTCTACCATTAACAACCTGGCAATTGGTAGAAGTGTTGATGAGACAAAGAGAACACTGCAGGTAATTTCGCACTCAATTAAGGCAACACCAAGATTGAACAATATTTCTTTTTATATAATCTATTTTCTAGTAATTTCTTTTTCCTACCTCACCATTATCTAGTTTCCTCACTTCCCATTCTACGTATTTGTCTTGCAGGCCCTGCAGTATGTGCAGGAGAACCCAGATGAAGTTTGCCCTGCTGGGTGGAAGCCCGGTGAGAAGTCCATGAAACCAGACCCTAAACTCAGCAAGGAGTACTTCGCAGCTGTTTAGGCTGGATGATAGTCAAGACAAGAAGACAAGAGTAGTAGTTATGAATATGTAATGCATTGTAGAAGGGTTTTGTTTTTTCTGTAACACTTTCTCAAGTCCTGAAATTTGAGCTGCGGATTGCGAATTGTTAATTATGACAATAAATGCATGTCGATGTACCTGGATTTTTGAGCGAATTATGTGGCAACTTCACATTTTATTTCTACTGGAATTCGTATACTATTTGCGTTTGTATGATACATTCTAAGCAGTTTTGGTTCCGGTATCGGATTTTATCAATCAGCACTCTACTAGAAGTATGTGGAGACCGATTTGCAGCTTTATCTTGAAAATTTTCCTCAGTATAACCTAATGTGATTGACTCAGTTTTGCCTCTCGTCCTCTTAATCGTGCTCGTTGCAAACACGACATGCGGACGCTCAAACCGTCTAAATTTATTCAATTAGCGGCGGAGAAGTTATACTGTTCCAGCAGTGAGTAAAAAGGGCATCCGTTTATTTTTCTCCCCATTTTGGGCTGAGGTAAAAAGTTTATTTCTTCTAAAAGGGAATCCGTTTATTTTTCTCCCCATTTCGGGCTGAGGTAAAAAGTTTATTTCTTTTCCGCTGGGTGTGTGGGAACAGGCGGGTTAGCACTTGTTGTTGCGTTAGAGGTTATCCATATCCGATTCTCCTAGTTCTGTTCTGTGCCTTCGTAGCCGCACAATAGGAGCATGTCACTGCACCAGTGGAGCTTTGATATCCGTAATTCAAGATGGACGAGAGCTTCACCAGTTCCGATAGCTCAACACAGCAGATGTAATCATTACAATGTACTCAATTCCAGTCGGCGAAAGCCGGCGAAAGCGAATGCCCAAATTCGCCTTTCCTCACTTCAATCAGTGGGCCTGAATATGACAAGCCCTCAACGACGACCGAAACCGAAACCTTTATCCGCCTCACTTCCTGCTCCGCCACCGCTTGACCTCACAGAAGACAACGTGCGACAGGTCTTGAGCGACGCCCGAGCGGAGCTTGGTCAGATCTTCGATGCTTCCGTCGGTATCACTGGTAATTTGTTAGAGAGTGGGCGTGTGATTATGTAACTCCATGCGCGTGTGTATTTATGGATTGAACGCAGAACTAAGAGTCGGGTGAATGAATTCATTCAGGGAAGGTTGAGCTGGCTGAACTGGACGGACCTTTCGTGAAGATTAGCCTCAAGGGTCGGTTTTGGCACAAGCGTTCCGATGTCCTCGCCAGAGTAGGTAATTATCTCAAGCAGAGGATTCCGGTGAGTCCCTTCTTCATCTATCTCATCGGAACAACACAATTAACTAGAGTGAGAGGCTTTACAATTTCATAATTTGTCTCCTTTGGGCTTTCTTTCAGGAGATTTTGGAGGTTGATATTGAGGATGAGAAACAATTGGATGATAGTCCTGAGAATTTTTGAGCTAGTGCTCCCCTCTTATTTTGTGTTTCTACACATGGTGCTCTTTCGCGCCCGGTTGCTAACAAAAAGTGTTTGGTGTTTGTGCGTCATAAGAAAATACCAACAGGGGCATTTCTCTGCTCAAGTTAACTCGTCCATTTGGGAGCAGAAGACTGTGTTTTCTGTTTGTTTAAAGTGGTGGCTGGTGAGAAATGATAGGATGTACTTCATTCGGAAATATAAAATAACTTCTCATCCCTCCAAAGTCCAAATCTGTTGGGACATATTCCATTATAGCCTTACTTTTTCTTTGTTTACTTCATAATTATTCTGATCATCGGCTGAATCAGTCGTCTTCAAATTTGATTGATTTCCGACTGAACCAAACATGGATGTGAAAAGACTTCAGAGCAATAAAACTAATAAACCTCGAGGATGATATTTTCTGTACATGGTTGATGCCTCCTATAGTCCCAGCTGATTGGACTATATCTGATGTTAGTGCTAGCAGGAACAATAAAGCATGTGATTGGATCACCTGCTATCTGCAACACACATATATTTATGTTGTTGTTTATGGTGTTGCTGCTTGATGTTGTTGTTAGAATAGGCGGATTCGACATAGGTCCTTTATTAAGACACAGTCTTAGAGCTCAAATTTTTTTTATAAAAGACTTATAAGATTACCTACTAAAAGAGTCTTAGCACGGGGACCCTGCATAAGAATTATATGTACACTTCATATTAAAACAATTTGTTTTGAATTAATTCTGCAACAAACACTAATAGAGGTTAATCCGAGTAATAAGCGGCTCGGTATCGTTTAACTGAGGTCTCGAGTTCGAACTTTGGCGAATAAAAAAAATTCCTGTTGGGAGACCCCTTATTATAACTAGGCGCGCGACGCGGGTCGAATTTGAATGTAGTCAGGGTAAAATTTTAATAAATCGGGTGAGCAATTAAAAAAAAATTTCACAACAAACTAAAAGTGGGTACGCAACAAACTATACTAGTGTAGTGCCTGATCTCAAAAGGGGGCGGCCATTGCTTCTGTTATATATAAATGAGTCAATCATATTAATTGGCAGAACGTTCTTGTGCAAGTGTCCCATGCATCTGAGTATTTGACAACACACATACGTACGCGGTTGCGCAGTTGCCCGTGCCTCTTATTTTACAATTCACAAAGCTGTCTTAACTTAACCAAAGCTTAAACCCAACGTTGAATGTGGATTTGAGTTATAATATCACGTCCCATAATGTGGTGGAACAACCTGAACTAACTAACATGTGTGGCGTTTAGTAGCGTTGACTCGTGAGATTATATTCCCTCTTATCCTTATTACAAGATCCCTCGGGATCTTTAATATTTAATATAGCTTTGTGTCTAAGACAACGTTTACTTTAATATTCTTAAACTAATCGAACAGACTAGTAATTACTGAACAACCTCCCTTAATTAATAAATTTTATTAAGAGTAAGTTTAACTTTAGCTATATATCTTTTTTTTTTTACAAAATTTTTTGGAAAGCGGGTTCATCTCTGATCCAAGAGCAGAGCGAAATTTTATTTTTTCTTAAGTGATACCAATGTCAAGTAAAGTAAGCCGTTTATTACCATTAGGCGTAAATCTAGGTACCCAAAAATAGGATGCCTCTCTAAGCGTCGTGACTAAAACTACAATAAAGTAGTACTGTCTAGAGATTGAACACACTCCAAATAGTCACGTCTTATCTATTCGCTAGTTGAGATTCATTCATCTATTCGCTAGTTTTTTTTTTGTTGCCCACCCGGTTCACCAGAGCTTTGCCCCGACTACATCCGAATCCGACCTGCGTCGCACACCTGACTATGGTGGGTAAGTCTCCCAACGGGGATTTTCTGCATTCGTCAAGGATCGAATTCGAGACCTCACTTAAGCGATACCGAGCCGCTTATCACTCGGATCAATCCCCATTAGTTTATCTACTCGCTAGTTGAACCTACGGACGGACGATTGGTATTTTAGCTAAATATCTGAATCTACATGAAGTAATTAATAGGGGGCCGTAGAAAGGGCTGGAGGAATAGTTTAGAGTGAGAAACAGAAGTAAGAGATTGGGCTTAAGGCAATAAGACAAGATTCCATGGAAAAAAAGTGTTGGACAGAAGAAAGCCCAAGTAAAGGTTAGGGGCCTTATGCCCAAACACCTCCTTACTGTTAATCATATTTAATTAAATAAAAAAAATATGTAAGAGAGAGAGAGCGGGATCACATGGGCAGTTGTAATTGTCAATGGTTAACGTTGGCACAGGGAGCGTCGTTGCGAGATTGTCCCCTCCCGTACATACGACGTCCCCGTCATCCACGTCCACTCCCTCCATGCAAATTAAACGTTAACGTCTTCTGAAGTGCTTCTTCTATCACTTTATTTTAATTGATGATTTTATATTGTATGAGGTAAATATTTGACTTTTATCAGATTACATGTAAAACTACTTCTTACCAGTGCTCCCATGATTTGTTCCCTCCAAAACTCATTGTTCACTATTCCCACTTTTTTCCTGCATGACATTTTTATATCTAATATATACTTTGGTATAAACAGAACAGTTAATCAATCGTGCACACTTTTTCAACTTCAGTCTTATTACTAGTAATTATTTTATTTAAACAGATCCTTTTAATATATTCTTAAAGGACAGTTTAAGTTTAAAATGTTTATAGTCCGTCTTTAAAACATTATAGAATACTTTACATATTAAAAATATGGTACTCTCAACAAATATTTTATAATAATATCAAACGGATAGAATAGATCATGTGGATCTTGGACTCAATTCCTAAAACGGATTTTCTACCATTTGAAAATATAAATTAAAGTAAAATATGAACAACATTATAAAAAAAAAAAGCCGCTTCCCACTAATTTGCTTATTTTTAAAATTTAAGCAAACAAGCCTTTGAACACAAACCACTATTTTAATCTCCGTCACCATTATCCAAACCGTTAAATCGAGAAGGCTTCTCGTGATCATAAAAAGCTGTGAAATAAAATAAAACAATAAGATGGAAAAGAACACCTTTACAGGAACATTCCCAAAAAAAACTATTAACATTTTTTATCGGAAAAAATAATAACTTATTACTAGGAGATCAAAATGCCATTTAACAGAGTATAATTATCATTCATTATGCGGAATAGATAAAACTGAAACTCCTTGTATGTTTTTTGGGCCAAACAAATCCTCGTATTGAAACACAGGTTAAATTGCCTCATTTTTAAAAAAGTAGTTTTTACTCTATAAAAATATGTATTTAGAGTCCTCATGGGCTCGTGGCTTTTATATGCCCACATCCCAACACATCACGCTTCATCCCTCTATCCTTCAATCTTTTTGCTTTTCACTTTACTTCTTCCATGGCTCCTGCCCCCATTCTTCATCTTCTCTGCCTCTTTTCTCTCATCTCCTTCACTTCATCCTTCGCATCCATTACTCTTCCTATCTCGCCCTTACACGCCAAACACCCTTCTTCCGATCCCTTTCAGACCCTCAAAGTCGTTGCCTCTGCTTCCCTGACCAGAGCTCACCACCTCAAGCACCGTAAATCCAATTCCAATTCTTCTCTCACCAAGACCCCCGATTACCCCAAAAGCTACGGCGGATACTCCGTCGATCTCAGATTCGGCACGCCGCCTCAAACCTTCCCTTTCGTCTTGGACACCGGAAGTAGCCTCGTCTGGTTCCCTTGCTCCTCTCATTATCTCTGTTCCAGATGTTCCTTCCCCGCCATCGATGCCACTAAACTCCCCAAGTTCATCCCTAAGAATTCTTCCTCCGCCAAGTTCGTCGGTTGCAGAAATCCAAAATGTGGTTGGATTTTCGGCCCCGATCTTCAGTCTCGATGCCAGAAATGCGAACCCACTGCCCAGAACTGCTCACAGATTTGCCCCACTTATATGATTCAGTATGGTTCGGGCTTAACCGCTGGCTTGTTACTCTTAGAAAGCCTCGACCTTCCTGGGAAAATCGTGCCCGATTTTCTAGTCGGTTGCTCCATCATGTCGATCCGTCAACCCGCCGGAATCGCTGGGTTTGGTCGAGGGCCTGAATCGCTGCCTTCGCAGATGGGTCTCAAGAGATTCTCTTACTGTTTGATCTCTCACCGGTTCGACGACACCACCGAAAGCAGTGACCTCATTCTTCAGAGTGAGTCCTCTGGTGGCACTAAAACCGATGGACTTAGCTACACTCCATTCCAGAAAAACCCAGCTGCGAACAACCCAGCATTCCGCGAGTATTATTACTTAACCATTCGAAAAATCATCATCGGTGGCGAGCTAGTCAAGATTCCGTCCAAGGTTTTTGAGCCAGATTCAGACGGGAATGGGGGCACCGTAGTGGACTCAGGCTCCACCTTCACATACATGGAAAGGCCCATTTTAGATATGGTGGCACAAGCATTGGAGAAACAGATGGCAAATTATACAAGAGCCAAGGACGTAGAAACCCAATCCGGTTTGAGCCCCTGTTTCGATTTTTCAGGTCTGGACTCGATTAATTTCCCGGAATTCACTATCAAATTCAGAGGGGGAGCCAACATGACATTGCCCGTGGAGAACTATTTCTCGTTGGTGGGCGAATCGCAGGTTGCCTGCCTGACGGTTCTCTCGGACAATGGGACCATCCCGGCGGTGGTCAGGGGGCCGGCGGTGATTCTAGGAAACTATCAGCAGCAGAATTTCTACGTGGAATATGACTTGGAAAATGAGAGGTTTGGATTTGGACCTCGAAGTTGCAAGAAGGGAACTTAGGCATCCGTCGGAAGAACGCCTTGACTGGGACGAGGTTGTTAGGTAACCTAGTGGACAAATCATTGACTCGTAGCCGCAGTGCGTGCGGCGGAGATGATGACCGTTGGAGGCTGCCGTTGGTATGACGGTGTACGAAGGGCATGGGGCGTAGCGGCGGGCGCCGAATCTGATTTTTTTTTTATTTGTTTGTGTTGAATAACAATGATTGAAGCGGTAACACGGAATACTAGGCGCAAGTACAGGCTTATTGATTTTAGTTTATTATTATCGTTGAATAATTGTATCCTCAAATGTCGAGGTTGGAAATTGGAAAAATTGATGCGGTATATTAAAGAATTCAGATATTAATTCCTCTAGTGTGTTATTATTAGCTCGTCATGAGGTACTACTCGGAATGATATCCCAGAAAAATAATGAGAAGTAAAAAAGAGTTGGTTTTGGGTAAGGATTCATGGAGTGTTGAATTTATTTTCCTGGCACACAAGGGAGGATGTATTCCAAAATGTCTAGTGCGTCCTTCTTTTGCGATGCCAGTGAAAAGGGGGTTCTTTCCAAATAGGACGGATTCCTTTTTCACGTTCTTTCCGAAAGTTCCCTTTCAGTGGTGGGTAAGGTAGGCTAAAGCTTTTATTCTTTTCTTTTCTTTTCTTATTTCTGCATTATCTGCCTTGTCAGTTTGTCTTCTTGTTTAGTCAGGACATAAACCAACGGTAGTCGGTCGATTCCAAATAACCAACATGGTAAAAGAATAATGGAGTTTAATTTAACCACCTATGATGTTGCTGACTTTTACATATATACATCCTTTGGAATGGAGTTTGGACCAGAGCATTGAAATATATATGGAGATGGTAACAAAGAGTTGAAAGAAAATGCGGGGCCACCTGAGTTTACTCGAAAGTGGGGGACGCTATTTACTTATCTACTCGTCCTCGCTCGGGCGTGTCTCACTTGTAGGGATAAGGTGGAGCGTGCGATAATTGGGAGAGAGGTGAGGGACAGAAGAAAGGAATTCCATAGATGTCCATTCTGGTTCGAGTTACTATTATATTACAGCGAGGTGGGATGGCAACGTCACCACTAAATTTATGGCAAAACAAGAGACCATATCCTATTCATTAGGATTAGGTCACTTTATAGCGATCTGCTTTGTCATGTTAATTGCACTCATTAAGAAATCCAAAAATGTGCGAGAAAGCGCTACGAAGAAAGGGAAAAGATGACCGGAGAAAGTGGGTTTGAATTTGTGGGAGAAAGTAGGAAGAGCGATGATGGAGGCTGGAAACTTGGAGGGCGTATAAAGTGAGGGAAATGGACACTTTGAAGGGTTTGTTAATTGGAATCTCCAATCGTCATTTGCCACTTCAAAAAAAGTGAGGCGGCATCCAAATGGTGCTCCCTGCACCCTACCCTCATCGCACTTCAAAAATCAGGGCATTTCTTAACACCAACCTCGCTGAGGAGTGCTTTCAATTAATACTGGGGCATTCGAGAGATTTGATTCAGTGGATCTCATGGATGCGGTTCTCAGGCATAAATTACTCCCTCCTACCACATAGTTCGGAGGGGTGCAAAAGAGCAATAAATAAATAGTGAAATGGCCGTTACATATTTAATTCAAGATCTCAAGATTTAAGTTCATAGGTCTTTATATTGTGTTGAAAGTTGAAACAGGCATGCTTCCTTAGCTATTACGCCTCTTGGTGTGCTCTCCCTTTTTGTATGTTTCCACTGTTGAATCATGGAGATAAAGCGACTCCAGATAGAGTAAGAAAAGGAGTATATAAGTTAGTAATATATAGTAGGACCATCTTTATAACGATATACGTAGCCTAAAGTGTGAAAAAACGTCCTCACCCTGCCCACTTGTTTCCGTCGCGCCCTGTGCGAGGTATCCAAGCCACACACACCTCCGTCCCAATCTCTCTATTCTCTTTTTCACTTCCCAATTAATCCTTTCACCAACTTCATTATCGTAACTCTAATTTATATTCTTAATTTAATTAATAATCAGTATTTCGAATAAACTTCCTGAATAATTCTATGTGTGTAAATTAAAGTCACCTTCCCATGAACTCTGCAGAGTATCTATCGTCAACGCTGGGGGCAATTTTCCATGTGGGTTTATTTTGCTTCAATTTCTCTAGAGCAGAATACAGAGTTTGGGTGATTTAGTATTCATAAAGTGAGGACTGAGGAGAAGAAGGAGGTTGAAGAGGGGGAGGGCAACAGATATAAATTTTTTTAAAGTTAGTGGTATTGTTAGTAAATTATGAATAATGTTAACATACAATATTTATTAGGTCTCGTGCACCAGGCAGGAAGTTGTAGGAATGGAAAACCCAATGGGGACCAACCAATTTGTTTTCTTGATGATGCACCTGAACTTGACTCCTTAACCGCCTCACATGTTCATTCCACTTTTTGACGGATTCATTCAATCCATCGATCCACTCATGCTCGATCCTTTTCTTTCTTTATAAATAAGCGGATAACCCTATTAAAGGCATAGTAAAACCTAAACTGTAGACACATATTTTAACAGATATTCTAACATTAATAATTTATTCTATTAGATATAACCTGTTGATAGTTATACTCAAAATATTTTTTGTTGTCCACTCGGTTCACTAAAGCTTTGTCATCATTATATCCGGATCCGATTCGCGTCGCGTATCTAGCTATGGTAGGTGAATCTCCCAACGGGAATTTCCTGTATATGCTAAGGCTTAAACTCGAGACTTCGCTTAAGCGATACTGAGCCACTTACCACTAGAACTAACCCTCATTGGTAGTTATACTCAATTTTTTCATCAAGCGACTCAAAATACTTTTGCCCCTCTCCTCTTTCTTTCTTGGGACAGCCCATTCATTGCTCTACCCTTCATTGTCAACATTCAAATGACGATATATAACTCAACGGAAATTGATTTGAGTGGTAAGCGATTCAGTATCCCTTAAACGAGGTATTGAGTTTAAGTTTTGATGTATGCAAAAAATCTCCGTGTGAGACTCATTCACCATAGCTAGGTGCGCGACGCGGGTCGGATCCGGATATAGTCGGGACAAAGCTCCAATAAACTGGATGAACAATAAAAAAAATTAGAATGACGATATATAGCTTACAGCTGTCCTCCTTTTTTAAATCCCTTTTTAAAATTCATTGTAAAAATATTATAATTAAATTAAAAATGCTCAAGGTTATCGGTATTTTTTTTTTACCTGCCTCACAAGTTTTATTTCGTAGAAGTTGAAAAAAATCAATATTTAATTTAAAATATTAAAATTTTAACAAATCATTCAATAAAAGTAGAATTCATCCTACTTTTAAAATTGTCATTGACTCATGGCCACCGGTTTAACGGTCATGCACAGGATTATTTTGTTGAGTAATTTAATTTCAATTTAAAATTAAAAATTTATGAAAGGTTTCGGCGGGACAGAACCCCGCGTCGGTTGCATTTGGCAAAACCTCAATTGCCGCCGGGACCACAAAAACAAAGAGATCGCTTCATTCTCCTTCGCTCCCATGTGATGATCTTTCTGGCGATCCACCCATCGCTTTCGTTCGCCATTCAGCACTTCAAGTAATGTTTCCCGTACCTCATACATTGCCCGTTTGATTATTCCTACATATTCGATTCACTAGGGTATAGTGGAAATTGCAAAAGTTTTTTATATCTAGAGTCAACATCCTCCAAAACTCATTCTTTGGTACTAATATCCATGTAGCATATAGTTAGCTCAACATTAGGTTCCAGTTTGATTTGTTGTGGTAATTTAAGTCTGTTTGTCGTCTCTGTTGCTCTGACCTGTTTTCTTAAAACAAAACATAATCTGTTGTGCTCGGGATTTATGATCCTGAATTCCTGCCGAGGTTACATATATGTGAGTCGTGTACGGGCATAACGGGGCAACTAGTCCAGTTATACAGAACGGGGTGTCATTAAAAATGTCAATTACCGCGCCCCATATAACTGGGGGGAAATGTACTTTTATACCTTCCATTCAAATTTGAAAGGGGGGCACGACGTCGGTATCTTTTTTAAGGTTGCATTTTGTTCAGTTTTTTTAATCATTTGTCTCTCTCCATCTGTATCCCTAGCATTTTGCGTGTTTCCCTCGTTATTGGTCTTCCCATGTTTTATCCAATGCAACCTTTCTTTGTTCCCATTCCTTTTCTGTTTTCTATGTTTAAGTATGGTTTTTTCTTTAATACTCCCTTCTGTTTGCACTACAAATGAGGTCTTATATTTAGGATTAGAGGGTAGTTATTTTCTACCATATCTTAAATCTATGCTGTTCTTTTATCCTGAATGAGACATAGGGCTTCATATTTTAGCCTTTTATATACTAGGTCTACCATATCTTAAATCTTTTGACACTGATGTTATCTTGGTTTCTAGCGATGTTAGGTTAGAATCAGATGACAGGGTTTCCCAGCTTGCTTCATGTATATGAAGAAACCACCTACCATGTATGATTGTTATGTGAAGGGGATCTACTATCACCAAGGTTCAGTTATATGAATGATTTGCAAGGCCTTCGATTTCTTTTGTCTTTACTACAGTATTCAACCAAAGCCCTATAGGATTTCTTCATATCTCTAACTTCAGGTCACTGCAGTAGTCTCCTTTCCCTTACATACTACTGAGACTCTTAGGTTTGCTCATTATGAGGAAAGGATGATTTGAACAGCAACATATGCATGAACTCTTGATACCTACGATCGTTTAGTTCTGTTCTTTTTACCTGCTGATGAGTATGCTTCTGTTTAGTACAGTATTAAATATTGCACTAAATCATCTTTGGTTCTAAAGTTAGCTATGGCATAGTCTATGAATTTATTATGAGTCCTCTGGTTTTGTAATGCTTGTCTGACATGGTTCAAATATTAAGAGATCTATGCTATCAATTAGATACCTTTCTCTGTGGTAGAGGGTATGTTACTTGAATCTAGCGGCTACTCTTGTCACAATATCAGTAGAAAAGGAAAGGACATTGAAAAATAAATTTTGTTGGGAACTTTTGCATGCCAGTTGCAACTGATACTCATGGTTTTAATTTTGAAAGAGTTCTTTTCACCAGAAGGTGTTCTCACTTAAATGAAATATTCTTTGTCCCAGCGTTGGATCTATATATCCACACTCACTTATAATTATATGTCTTATATTGTCATCTTCAAATTGCTGGTGAAAGATACGTGATTAACAAAGTGGAAAAGTTTTATCCACTATCCTTCCTGATCTTGGATCTTAGATAAATATCTCAGTGAAGGGAATGTATCTGATGGTCATTGATGATACTAAAACTTTTTCTTGACACTTAGTTGATGTGGAAATCAAAAGGGCCATATTGCTCAATCCCAAAGGAGTGGAGAGCATCATAGGAGCTACTTTTGTTTTTGTTTGGCTGATTACAGATGCAGTTTTAGTAGTAATTGCTTGACTGCTGCTGTGATACTTGTTTTGAAAGGATGCTATTTTCCCAGATTTTCTCTTTGTTTTTAGTCTACTTTATATACAGAAGAGAGGATTTCATTATTAAATTGATTCAGTTTTCTTTGTAAGAGAGGTATCTGTTGCCTGATTCATTTTGTAGTTGAAGCTGTTTCATATATTACTTGTTAGGAGTAGCATATGGAAGGTGAAACATCTTCCTTTTTTCTTGCCAAAGGATGATTGATATGGTGAAGGTATCATCATTTATTTATTTTTCTGAATGACACATTAATTGTAGTTGTAGTATTTTTGTATGATGTCTTATTAGCTTCTCAATGTGTAAGTCCACAGATGGCTCTCTGAGATGGACTTGGTTTCAATATGAGAACAAGGCATTAAGTCTATAGTAATAAAGCTTTTATGTGCAGGTGTTGTCTGCCAAAATATTATGCAATCTGTCAAAATTTTAAAATTGGAGCATCCTTTTGCAAATTTTAAGAGTTGTATAATGGGATATTAAAGAAAAAAGAATATACGAAAGTGCTTTTCTTATTCTTTAGATGATCTGTTATTTAAATCTGTTTTACATTTATCTATGATGTGAATATACCATTGATGGTCTGTTTTCTTGGTCTGTTCTTGATTCCTGTGACTTCCTTTATGCCCCCCCCACTTTTTTTTTTTTTTTTTAAAAAAGAGATAAGAAAGGAGCAAGCCACCGCAATCTGTTGGATGAAGTAGCAGATGGGCCTTTGGTTTCTGTAATTCAAAATCTTGTGAGGCTGCTTATTTTAAACAATTTGGAATGAAATCAGCTGTAGAATTTATTCTTACCCCACTGCTTCAGAATAATTCTGGAATGGTTGAAAGCTGAGGCGATTAAAGCTGTGGCGTTAGTGATTTTTGGTTTGTACCATCTTGTCACCCCAACAAAAAAATTGGTTGACTTTGCATGTCATTAACCTAGATAAGGTAATTTATTATGTACACTACCAGCAAAAGAACTGGTGATTAGTGAAGCATGTAAGAGTAAAAAACTGTGTGGTGTGCTATATTCTCGGCATCCTGGCTAGTAAATTCCTTACGACAGATTTAAGTTTTGATCTCATGTAAAAATTTTATTTTTTGTTTTCTGTCTTTGTGATATAAATACCAAAATCATGTGGGATTTATTTCTAGTTTCGACTTATAATTTTGGATTAAAAAGCAATTTTGTTTTGAAAGTTTCCTCCTAAAAGTGTTGGTTGTCCAGAAGTTTTTTTTAGAGTAATGTTGCTCTAGAAATTCACAAAACATAAAAATATTGCATATTCAAAGTTAAGTTTGACTGTTAGTTGACTAATATGTTGACATGTCATATCATGTGACATTTGCATAATCTTTTATTTTTGATAAGATACAAATTTATCTTAGAAGTTTTTATTTAGTAGTGTTGGGTATTTAGAATTTTTTTTTGGGTTCAATATTGCTCTAATAGTTATGTAGTTTCAATTTGATTGTTAGTTTACGTGTTGTTCATTTTATTTTATTTTATATTAAATTTATAAATAAAGAAAAATTAAAAAAATGTATTTCTCTAAGTTTTGTCGTCAATAGAGTATAACTTTCAGTAGACCATATTTTATTTTGGAAATAACATATATTATTTTTTAAGAAAGCATGGTTTATTAAAAGCGATAATTTGATAACGATTGAGTTTAGATGGATATATTTTTTTTTATTTTTTTTGTTTATAAATAAGACGAGAAAAAAAATATGAAATGGATGTCATGTATATTAACTAGTTTAATATATTTAGTCAAATTAATTGTTAAACTAAATATGGATAATAGTCAAGAGATATTAAACAAACAAAAAAACTTCCATCTACCTAGTGCATGTATGTGAAAATTTTTGAGATAAATTTATACTTTAATTTAAAATAAAAAATAATGTGAACGACATATTAGCATATTAGTTAAATTTAATTTTAGGTAATGATCAGGGTATGTTTTGTGAACTTCCAAAGCGATATTACTCTAAAAAAAACTACCTAACAACTAGCTCTCCTAGTTATAAACTTCCAATCAAAATTACCCTTTAACCCTATAATTTTCATTCCCCATGAATTCTAAATGCAACCATTTTTACGGTCGTATTTACTTTGCGTGTATCAATATAGTTTTCTATTCTCATCCTTCTCTGTAAGATCCGCTCGTTTTCATGCTGCATCTTTTCAGGTAGAAGTGCAGCGACCAGATTAAGAAATATGGAAATAATTTGGCCCGAGACGTGTGGGCTGAAAAAGAAAAGGCGGCTTTCTTTGATTTAGTCTGCATTTAACTGGAAAGTGAAGGGGAAAAAACATTAAAATTTTCTGAAATCATTTCTAAAAGGAATACTGAAGCTAAATATTCTCATGTACCTTTTCAGCCCCTTTCTTTCCCATTTTCTTTTTTTTTTGGTACATACATTTTTTGAAAGAAGTTGGGTTCACCCACTTCCTATTTTCTTTTTAAAATTTCACGTGGGAGGAGAGGGTTGTGGCCTTGAACCCGTTTAATCATAAAACACAATACTGGGGACTGGGGCATTATATTACTCATTTTGATAAGTATGCTGAGCCATTTTCCAGCTTAGTTTTTATTTGTCCATGTCTGTCCTTAAAAACTGTTTCTTTTTTTTTTTTTGAGTAAAAAATTTAGGTGAGTGAGTTAGAGTATGCCTTAAGATTCAAATAACATTTACAAATATATTTACATGTTATGCACCAACAATACTCTCACATCAGCAATTAGATTATTTGATAGCCAATTTGCAGTGAATTTACCGCGTTAGATTTCATATATATATGCGTGAACTTATAAAAATGTTCAAAGTTCATGCTTCTATACTTCCATAAAGCCACGATTCATAACTAGGATGAATTCTGTTAGGTGGATTGAGAGCTTATATATCTTCTAGTCTCTGCGTTTTAGATATGTTGGACGCTTATGCTGTCATTATTGTTTAAGGTTTTAATAATTAAGAATCATTTAGTTTTAGTGCGTCTTTATCAATGGTTCATGCTTTATCACATTCACCAATAAATTCGAAAGCAAACTAGTTCTCATCCTATTCACATAAAACAGAAATAAGGCATCTAATACTACCGCTTTCAAAGAATGCTCGGCGCTTTTATGGGTGTTGTGGGTTTTGATTGTCATTCCCAATTGAATACGGAAAATTTGTAGCACAAACTAGGCATAGGGCTTACAGAAACGACTTGTGAAACTCCCATAACTCTTAACTACGATTTACGAAGCCGGGAAGTGCTAAAATTTCTTCATTTGTGCAGTTTCAAAAGAGGGCATGAGGCAGTGGAATCAATTTTTCTTCTAATGATGTTGGCCTTTTAAGTTATAAGTGAAACGCAATTTGGTTTAGTGCACCGAAGATATGAAGCATTATATAATGAGCAACTTTTGGGAAAAGAGGGTGTAATTCCATGGCTTTTACACGAACAAGGCTGTCATGTCAAAATTAGGGTAACTTTTACATGCCATTCTCTAGCCTTTAAAGTTTAAAGCTGCCCATCCTGCCCAATACCATTAACTAATCTTTTTTGCTTTCTCACTCTTTGCCCTCAGTTTCATTTGCCTCTGCTGGATATTGCTTTCAGCCATATGGCCACGTAGAGGCCGAAGATGCTCATCTGAAGGCTCAAAAGCATAAAAATGCGCGTCCCTTTTGAGTAGATAATGCCATATTTTACTTTTAATATTGCTTTATGATACAGCGCTTTACTCTTGCGAAAAGATGATGATCATATATTTTAAATGTTTGAGCTCTAATGAAATGCGTTTCCCGCAAAATCAAGCGACCTTGATAGCGAAAGAAGAGAAAAGTGATTGTCCTCGCTTTCACTTTAATTTCCTACAAATCTCATGGTGTCTAACCAAATATATAGTTCTTATTAACAGTTAGTATGGCTTTTCCATTTCATTTTTGTTGGTCTTAAAACACTTATCCTTTTTTTTTTTACGAAAAAGGAAAAGAAAAGAAAAGAAAAGTTAACCGTTATTGGTTGGGGAGAGAGAAGTATTGAGTTAGGGTGTGTTGTAAGTAAGTGTACATATTCCTCTCTTTCATTCAAACACTGCTTTTGTAGCATAGCAAAGTGCTTTGTGTGTTCAAATAATTTGGTGCTCTTTGTAAGTCTTTTTATGCCAAACAAAGATACAAAAGACTTTTTGACTGGAACCTCTTTGGCTACCTCCACTATATCCCATCCTCGTCCACCCACAAATTAATAAACGGTTGCGAGATTTGGATTACCTATGGTTTTTTTAAAGGACAGTATCCTACGAGAGAAAAAAAGAGTCACCTATAGTCTCGTGCCTGTCACGTGTTCGCAAATTACTTAAACAGAGACGACGTTGGATTTATGTGGGTTTTGCATGATGAACTGGTAAAATGGAGTTAAAGATCCCAAACATTGAGGTATTTGCTTGTGAAGTGAAATGGTCAAAGAAATATTTTTCAGTGAGGGCTCGTCCACTGGTTACCCGTGATTGTTCGATCATAGACTCTTTTCGTTCTTGTTATGGTGGTCAGCAACATATATTGGATTACACAGCTTTTTCTTGCGAAATGCACGCAGATGCAGTGACAGAAATTAGAATTGACTGAAGCACGCATTCACGATAGGTCATGGATCACTGTATAAAACAAGTAAAAGTGGAAGATGATTGAGGAATAAAATAGTGATATGCCCCTGTGTTGGAAAATATGGTCTCATTTCTTTATAGAATTTTTAAGCTTTCTTTTTGGCGAATGCCTTGATGTAAGGGCAGCACTGAGATGAGTGATGCTATTTCTGCTCTGCTTTCTATGCAAAGGCTTTCCTCAATACTTTGAAGTGTTCCACTCAAAACCCTAAAAATGGACACAACTATCTAAGATAACACCCACACACACACACTAACTAAATTCTTACTAACAGCTCAGGTGTACCATAAAGAATCAAATGTATAATTAAAAGACTTTCCCTTATATATTCAACTATATTTCATAGCCTTGCACTTGCTGACACTAACCCTTCTGTTCTTCTTTTATAAATTTACATCCATTATGCTCTTAATTTCACATCGTCTTATAAACTTGTTTTGCTCTCCTTGGATGATATATGCTTAACAAATAGTTTTGTGAGATAGCTAGTGGTCCTTCTGTTCATTCATAGGAGAAAACTACTGCGTAGAACAATAATGTGAAGCTCAGGAAATTAAAGTCAATCATGCTAGAATCAATGATCAAGCTTGAAATGAGTAAGTTTGAACTGGACCGCACGTGCAGAAGATTTCTGCAATGCTTTCATATTTTTTGTTGGGTCTAGTGGCGATCGCCTAGAATATTTGGCTAGATATTCCATGCAAAGAGATCATTGGGTATTAAAATTCTCGCAAATGCAAACTCTTCAACGAAGATTGAGAAATGCACGTTCATCAATGCTAACAACGTTGCAGGCATATGAATGACACGATCAACCAAACTAGCAGAAGTAAAATCGATCAGTGATGTATCCAGAGCAAATCAGATGGAGTCAAAAGTGAAAGTTACGTAAAAAAAATGGGGGGTTGTAGTTAATTTTAATTTTTTTGCCGAGTAAAATTAAATAAAATTTCAAGACAAATACCCCTGCTTGCCCTCTTGTAGAAACGAGGTTGAGTGCAGAGTATTAAACCTCAATTATTGGAAATCCATTCCTTTCACTGCATTTTACATTAAAATGATCATCTTTCATTTTAATTGTTAAAATTCTTCCATATCTGCATATTGAGATACAAATGAATGTGGAACTAATATATATATGTATCTATTTACAGTTATGGAGAGGTCGTTGTATATTTTGGTAATCCTTATATTTTCTAGAATGAATTACTGGGAACAGAAAAAAGGAGCAACTTTATGTAATAAATGGAGGAGAGAGGGAGGGAGAGAATGTGGGATTCAGAGGAGAGGAGAATGTTGGTCTTAATCCCCATGCATATGAGAGGCTCATAAAATAAGAATAAGGAAGGCAGATTGTCACGCTTTATTCCCCTGTCTTTGGGTCTGAAAGAAAATCGTACACACTTCCCCATTCCTTCTTAACCTTCCTTCCTCTTTTCAGGTCCTCGTTTTTTGGCAGACGGTGAAAAAGATGTTTCCTCCCTCCCTCCCTCCCTCCCTCCCTCCCTCTCCCTCTCTCCCTCTCTCTCTCTCTCTCTCTCTCTATTCTTCTATTATAGGAGCGTCATCCATTTTCTCCCATCACTTCTTACTCAGATCTTAAAGTTATTACTTTAATTAAATCTGCCATTATTTATTTATTTATCTAAAGGAATGAGGTCATTTGGAATGAGATCGAGGACCCCCATCATTCAAACAAGTATATATTTTTATATTGGAGTTACGTTCCTTAATCGAGTTTGATTGCAATAGTGTACTATTGGAAGACGACCACACTAAGGATATATAGTGGATTCTGAAGTAAGTGTTGAATTCAAGATAATTAAGGGCCTCTTACTTCTTCTCCTTTCTTCATTCAACAAGAAAATAATAGTATATATTTTAGATACGCGTTTTATAAAAAGAAAGTGCCCCACTTTGCCAATTCCTTAACTTTTTATTTTCACAAATTTTGGCGTGTGAGTAAGAGAGAGTACTATGTGTGAGGGCAAAGTTGAGTTGCCTTTGATACTGGTGCGTTAGTCCTGCTCGTCAGCACATGCAATCCACTTTCTATAACAAAATCAACTTTGGACCCCAAATTTTACCTCCTCCTCAAGAAAAGCACACCATCCTCCTTCCATAAGTTTCACTAGCTACTCTCACCCTCTCCCCTCTCTCTCTCTCTCTACCCCCATAGATCAGATACAAAGACAGACAAAGTTTCATGGGTTTAGCAAGCTAAATCTCTTCATTATAGAGTAACTAGGGGTAGGCTTCGAAAGCTATATCTGCAAATACATATTACTAATCCTCTTTTCTGTATATCATCCTTTATCCCGAACCTCACAGCTTCTTTTCCCACATCAGAGTCGATATATAAAGCTAATTAATGCGCTGCAGACTCCACTGCCTTAATCTCTCACTCGAAGTACTGTAGCTGTTGTTTAAGCTGAAGGCATGAGAACGGGAAGCTGCGCAGTTCAACAGGGGCTCGCCGCAGAGGCGGCCACCGTAGTGAAGCAGGCAGTGACTCTGACGAAGCGTCGGGGCCATGCCCAGGTCACTCCGCTCCACGTGGCAAGCACCATGCTTGCTGCTTCCAACGGCCTCCTCCGCACGGCGTGCCTGCAGTCTCACTCTCATCCTCTGCAGTGCAAGGCCTTAGAGCTTTGCTTCAACGTTGCCCTCAACCGCTTACCGGCTTCCAATTCGTCGAGTCCCATGTTAGGCCTACCGGCTCACTCTCCTTCTATCTCCAACGCTCTCGTCGCCGCCTTCAAGCGAGCCCAGGCCCACCAGCGCAGAGGATCTATCGAGAATCAGCAGCAACCTCTCTTAGCGGTGAAGATAGAGTTGGAGCAACTCATAATTTCAATTCTGGATGATCCTAGCGTAAGCCGAGTCATGAGGGAGGCCGGGTTCTCCAGCACCCAAGTGAAAAGCAATGTAGAACAAGCGGTGTCCTTGGATATATGTTCCCAGAACACCCCTTCGCCTTCAGTGAGCGGCAAGTCAAAGGAAAATAATAATAGTAACGACAACATAACCTCGAACGTAGGGAAAACCTCGGGGTCGGTTTCGGCAGTTAGGGAGGAGGACGTGACTAGTGTTTTGGATTATTTGAGGAATCAAAGAATGAGGAGTAGTGTGCTTGTCGGAGAGTGTGTGGCTAGTCTAGAGGGTGTGGTAAGAAGAGTGATGGAGAAAGTTGAGAAAGGGGACGTTGACGATGAGGATATGAGAGATGTTAAGTTCATCTCTCTCTCTCTTTCTGCTTTTGGGCATGTTTCTCGAGTACAGGTTGAGAACAAGATTGAGGAGCTTAGGAACTCCGCTAGAAGCAGTTGCAATAGCAAAGGATTTATTTTGTATGTAGGAGATATTAATTGGGTGTTCGAGTATAGGGCTGGTTCGAGCCTGCAAGCTGGGAGAGGGTATAACTTCTGTCCAGTGGAGCACATGATCATGGAGATTGGGAAGCTTATTAGTGGGATTGGGCAGAATGGAAGATTTTCTGTTATGGGTGTGGCCACTTTTCAGACTTACATGAGATGCAGAAATGGATATCCCTCTCTGCAGACTGTTTGGGGTCTTCATCCTTTCGCAGTACCTGTGGGAAGCTTGAGCTTGAGTCTCATCGCCGACAGGTAAAGTAGGATGTAATAATACCAGTGCGGCTTTAATTCATTCATGCTTTACATTCCATTTACAAGACGATTCTCTCCAAATCAATGAAGAAAAAGCAACTGTCTTTTACTTTTCAAGTTAGGTTAATTAAGCGAGATGGAGAAATAGTAGTACGAGCAACGTGTCTGCCATTATTATAGTCTTGTTTGGCACTGATTAGAAATAACAAAGAAAGAAGTTTCGCCTTTTGTTTTCTTCCAACGATTAGGAATCCTTCAATATATTATTTCATTCAGGCGTCCTTTCTTTTAGTTATTTTTCCTTTCCATTATGTTGTTACTGCTCCGGATGGCTTCTAAGAATTAAGGTGGAGTATGTATATATGACCTAGAATAAATTAAAGAAGTGTTATCGAATGATCTTAACTAATCTCATGATCATCGATTGAATTTCACTTTTCCTTTTTCAGTGGTCTACAAAATGAGTCCCCCAAGAAAGCCGACAACGGAACCAGCTGGGTATTACCAGAAGGGTATGATAAGGAGAAGAGCCCGGATTGCTCGGCTGAGCCATCCACCATGTTCGACATCCAAGTTCGAAGCTTGCCGAGCAGCACTTGCAACAGTGACTCCAGCACTTCAAGCCTTCCCGCATGGCTCCAACAGTGCAAAAATGAGACTAAAGGAGTTGCTTCCAATGATCAGGTCTTAAAAATTAATGGAACATATCATTTTACTTCTTTGTATAAATCGTGTGCAATCGTATATGATGAAATTTTCTAACAGGATTGTGTCCGAGATCGCCAAAAGTGGAACTCCGCATGCAATTCAATCCAAATTCCACCCTTTCCTACTGAGAAAACCCTCACATTCTCCTCCGTATCACCTTCTTCGTCTACCTCCTATGACCAACCGCACCCTAATTTCTGGATCTCATCAAGTGCTAATAACTCTAACAAACCCAATGAGCCCGCCTTGAAAATTTACATCCCAGAGCACAAGGACACGAAGCAACCATTTCCATCATCGAATCCAAACTCCACCTCTTCCAGTGACGTAATGGAAACTGAGTACGTGAGCAGGTTCAGAAACCTCAACTCGGAGAACCTCAAAACCCTATGCGATGGTCTGGAGAGAAAAGTGCCGTGGCAGAAAGATATAATACCAGATATCGTGTGTACAATTCTACAATGCCGTTCCGGCATGTTAAGACGAAAGGGGAAGGTAAAAAACAGTAATGAAATAAAAGAAGAAACGTGGTTGTTATTCCAGGGAGTTGATGTGGAAGCTAAAGAGAAAATAGCCAGAGAACTCGCAAGGCTTGTGTTTGGGTCTCATAGGAACCTCGTCTCATTAGCCTTAAGCAGGTTTTCTTCAACAAGATCGGATTCAACCGATAATTGCAGAAACAAGAGATCAAGAGACGAACAAAGTTGCAGTTATATTGACAGATTCGCGGACTCAGTTTCTAGTAACCCTCATAGAGTTTTTCTAGTTGAAGATATAGAGCAAGTAGATTATCGTTCTCAGTTGGAATTTACAAGGGTTATTGAAAGAGGAAGAATAACGGACTCCAATGGTGAAGAAGTTCGGCTTAGTGATGCGATCATAATTCTGAGCTGCGAGAGTTTCAGTTCGAGGTCAAGAGCGCGCTCTCCACTAGTGAAGCAGAAGTCATGCGAAGAAGAGAAGAACGATGTAGCTAGTTTGGAGGAGACAAGCCCTCGTGTGGCCTTGGATTTGAATATTTCCATCGATGATGATGATCCCGACTGCGAAAAATATCGGTCTGTGGATGACATTGGCCTTCTTGAATCAGTCGATAGTCGTATAATCTTCAAAATTCAGGAATTATGAGGCCAAAAGCTTTTTCAATACCGTACCATTCTTCCTCCTCTTTTTTCTGTGTTATTTTTAGGCTTATTGCTTTTTTATTCACTTTGTTTTCATCATATCCTTGCATTTCCTAGGGCTGGAGGTGAAATGCGATGGCCTGCCTCAGTACTTCAAATCAATTATGTAGAATTACATGTATATTTACCGAGTTTAAACTGTCATTTCCCATCTCTACTACTATAGAACTTGGGGAGATTCCATCTAATTACTTTTACCCTTTTTTTGGGTACTATAGATTTTGGCTTCTTTACCTAACAAATTATCTGCTGACGACCTGTTCATATTCAATTATCATAAGATAGCCCCAAAATTTCATAAACAAACTACGTGCTTGGCAATTCATTTCCCCCCTTTTCACTTTCTATTTGGTTCGTGCTTGCTCATACGTTAATTCATATATGGAACAAAGCAAAGTCGGAGAGTACGTTCACCATGATGTTTTACAGCAATAACGTCTATATTTTTTACGTTAATTAAATTATTTCTTGATCGAGCACACAAACACTCAAACCCAATCGATATGATATTCTTAGCAATAACGTTAATTTGCCAATAAAACTATTCTTGATAACTTGTTAATGAACTCTCCCGATAAATTAGGACACTGTATATGTTATCATTTAATTTGTTTGACCCTACGTTTTCTTGTGATTGAACCCTTGGATGCATTCTTCATTTTCCTTCCAGTAGATTCAATATTATCAGAAGAAACGGAACAGCATTTAGTTGTGAAACTGCGAGAGTGAACTTATTGAAGCTCACTAAAAACCCTACCGTGATAGGAAATCATTACTCCATGATTAATTCTTCAATAATACATT
The DNA here is from genome assembly GCA_037074615.1 of Leucaena leucocephala. Classification (NCBI taxonomy): domain Eukaryota; kingdom Viridiplantae; phylum Streptophyta; class Magnoliopsida; order Fabales; family Fabaceae; genus Leucaena; species Leucaena leucocephala. Next base: position 6,411,692 of record CM073521.1, on the reverse strand, counting down.
ATAACTACAATTTATTTGTTTATTTTGTCATCAATCAAACTTGGGGTTCGCCACCATCATGATACACGTTATTAGCTTCCTTGCACAGAAAACAATAACTTTTACTTTATAATATCTCTAATCTTTTCAACGCGGAACTTGGGGCCTACCACTTATGGTTTTTCTGGGTGTGAATCAAATAATTAAGTTATATAGTAAGAAAAGAAAACACTATATAGGAGAGAATATAATGCTTCCAAGATGGGATAAGTTGAGTCATTTTCTTGCCTCAGAAAGTTAAAAGAGAGTAAGAGTTCATGAAAAGATAGTTTCCGCTTTAGTAAGCAGCACTAAACGAAAATCTTAAATTGTATAGACGATTCAAAATTCGTATATATGAAGCTTGTAAGTTGTAAAAGTTCAATTGGTATTTTTTGCCTAAGATTTTGTTCGTTTCGCTTTAAAACGTTTTTTTCCTAAAAAATAAAAATGGTATGTGGAAGTTTTTTTTTTTGTATTTATCATTTTGTAAAAAAAAAGAAATATTGTTGAAATTTTTAATGATCCATTTCTTTTGAATAATTATTCAAATTAACACGAGACACATTTTCCTGTACTGTATGAAATTGGAGTTAACCCGCATGAGCCATTGCTTATGAATAATACAACTTATTTTATATAATATAGCTAGTACTAGAAAAATAGTCGTGCCCTGCATCACATGATCTACATATACTTTTGTAATTGTTAATAAATTAGTTAAAATTATTGATAAGTATGAATTATTATTTACCGTTTTCGCATTACAAATATGAATTATTAGCACTAATATATATAATATTACCAATCGTGATCCAGTTTCGTTGTTGTTTGCGTAGAATATCACCAACTAATACCTATCGTTTGTCATTATTTTTCCTGTAATTCAAATAAAATGTATTTTTCATAAAAAAAATTCTGATTTAAGAAACAATAGAAAATTTTATTAATTATAGATTTTTTCAGAAAAAAATATTTTATTGCACTCACACACCTTTCTAATAATTCCATTGGAAATTACTGGGATTTATATTATTTGTTTTGTTTTTGGGTCTTTGCTCACTTAGGAAGAAAATCACATTACAAATCAAAGTGAAATCCGAAAGCATTCACACACGTACAAATGCATTGTACGAGGAATGCCAAATCATTAATTTTGTTGACCCCCATGCTCAAAACAAAAGATTTAAAATTTAGTCTCTACCTATTTCTAAGACCGCACCATCGATTTCTCCTTATTATCATATGACCCATGTCTCTTAAGTTTTTCTAACTGGTTGATTTCAAATAAATAGGATTAGTCAAATGGAGTACTAAATATACATTAATGGATATATGTTTATCAGTTCATCTTATTCTTATTAAAGTCAGCCGTTACGGAAATGGCTGGAATATGTACACAGTTATTAATTATTCTCTTCTTAAACCTGCTGCCATCCAAAATGCTGTAAAGTCTATAATCAGGAATCTACCAGCAGCTCTCTGTCTGGATAAAGTTATAATTGAGAGTTCAAATGGTGAAGGGCTAATCATGCCGAACACCTTTTCACTTTATTCCCAATTATGATTTTAATTAAATCTCTCGCGTTAAGAAAACTTTGTTATTAGTAGTATTATTTGTTAACCATCCAGTTCATTAATTGAGTAGCATCAAACACATACTTCATATCATAAGTAAACTTTTATTCTCCCTCTTTTTTTTAACTCTGATGAACTTTGGGTTTCGTTAAACTTCTCGTTTTGAATCGATAGTCAGGAGTTTGATCGCCCGGATTTATTAATTAGAATTCAATAAATAAAATATCCTGGTGATGATGCAGGAAAAGAATTGATGTGAAACGAAAGGACAACTAAAAAAGAACAAATTAAATTAAACCGCCTAGCTACTAATAAATTATGTCGATTATTACTTGATATTTATAAGATGCAAAATTTTGTTGATAAACTATCTGGTGAATAGTTTTTCGGTTAGTCGGAAAACTTAAATAAATAGAGGCTACGCAATTTTTTTTTAAAAAAAGTGGAAGTGATATATATTGGCAAGCTAATTGCATAGTGCATCCTTAATCTAAGCATATACAGTTGATATTGGACTGCACAAATTATTAGTTAAAACAATGATCCATAACGTGAGGTTTGTGCAAATTGGAGAAGCAACTTTTTCTAATTCTGAAGGGAAAAAGTAAAATGTTCACTAAGATACATCAAAAGAGCACTACTTTTTATGCTCTGTTTTATTGCATTTTGCAAAAGAATCGTTGATTTTCATAACCCAACATTCTCCTCTTTGGAAAGCTAGAAAAGGTCGCGGTACATGGATTCAAAATAAATATAAAATCACAAAGCATAAAATATATATATAAAGAAAAGTATCAAGATTAATTTTTTTTTTAAAAAAAAAGGAAGATAGATAAGCATCTCTCCTTTAAACCTTAAAGATTGATGTTACCACTTTAGAGAGTTGCTAAAAGAAGATTATCTTCTCAACTTTATTTAAAACCCTTAGCATAAGTCGAGAATTTGTCGCTTATGGCTTTTCAAAAAGAAAGGGTCTTGAAGAAAAATTAAATCAATCAATGTAGAAGTGGTGGACAAAGGTGGAGTTTCGATGAATGCATTCTTTCTTTCTTTCGCTCTCTCTAAAACCGCATTATATGCTTATGCTCTCTCCTACCTTTTCCTTATTTCTCTCATATGATCCTTTTCATTTTTGGCTATCTGTGAAAGCAGCAAACCTCCATCTTAGGCTGTCTCTTTAATTGTCCCTCTTGTTTTTTATTTTCTTCCGTTGTTCAGCTTTTTTTTTCTCAGCAATTTAATTTTGCTAGATAAGTTGGCAACATTTCATAATCCGTATGTTCTTTGTCACAGCAGGGTCGTGTCTCGTATCTAATTCTTCCTCCATCTACAAGTGTGTGTTGATTGTACATACGTACCTGTGAAACAAGGCTTTTTCCATACTATTCGTGTCCTATGATAAAGCTAAAACGTAACAAACGGAAATATTGAGAGAATATATAGATATAATAAAGTTTAAGTACAAAATGAGTTTACTGTTCTTTTAGAAATAGTTGAGTTTGATGAATCATGTGCGCAACGTCTTATTACTTGCCGAATACACGGTCTTATTGCTATACATTAATAATAAAAGCGGTACGAAGCTAATAATAGATATATTCTTAACAAATTATAAAAAGGAAAGAAGAAGAAGAAGAAGAAAGGCTAATAAAAATTAATAGTAATAAAAACGTAATAATAGAGGAAAGTGGTTGTCCCTTTTATACAACAAATAAAGCTCCTCTCTTTTTGTGGTGGATATTTAGGTTGCAGAGGTTACTTCTATAATGCGTATCTTTTTTGACAATTTGGATGGTTCATCAGCCATCTTCGTTTTTTCCCGGGTAAAGTTAGACGTAACTTATTATTAATAACAAAAAATAAATAAAGAAAAGAAAGAAAAGGCGTCTTAGTTAGGTTAAAGTGATAAGGATACAATGGAGGAAAGGATGACATGGATTTGCAAATATATGCCCAATTCGTTTCGGTAATGCCACTCACCAAGAAACATACATATATGGGGGGCATCTGATGGGGATCATTTTGTTCTTCTATTTTATCCAGTGGTTCTTGTCCAAAATTTTCTCCTTTATTGTCTAAATCTTCGTGGAATTTAATAAGCATATTTACAAGCAGTTTATCCGGAATAATTCTTATGGTCATCAGTTTGCAAATAAAGGAAAAAATATAGTTCCTCCGGAATCTACAAAAGCTCGTTTATTTCCTGTACATGAACCAAAGCAATACTCATGTTGATAAGGACGAATATTTAAATTTGAGCAAGTCATTAACCGTGTTTATATTGGAAATTTTAAGTAAATAATAGTAGAGATTTTTAATGAATTTTAAATTTATGTGTTGATACATGTGTTGTGTTATAAACCAATCATAAAATCAACTATGAGATACCAACAACTTGGTAGTTAAGGTGATAAGTCAACTTCATTTTTATAAATAAAAAAATATAAATTTAAATCCTATAAAATGTATTCAAGAGAGGTGAAAGCCCTTTCCACTATAAATCTCAAAACAGATTATACCCTCAATCAAATAGAAAAAACAGATCAATTTTGTTCACATTCTGTAGGTATACAAGGGATAGAGAGAAGCCTCTGGATTATTTCTGCTTGTTCTTTATAACTGTGTTTCAGCTTTGTTCGACTCCATCGTTGCGTTTAATTTCTTTGTTTTCTCCGTATAACATACAAATCAATTCCCAGATTTTTGGAGCTCGCACGATCCCAAGTTTTAGTGCCATTAACATCTTCTCCCAATTTTGTTTTGAACGGTTGGAGATAGATTTGTCTCGGTATGGACATGGATACAGACTTTGTGCCGATTCTCTCTTTCTGTCAAAATCACCCCAATATTTTCCCCCCTCATGCGTCGCCAAGTTGTTTTTATCTCAATACTAGTGAAAGTTGAAACTATATATCTACTCAAGATTTAGGTGCCGGCATATCTTACTTTTTCAACTAGTGTACCGCGAATAATTAAAATATAAATGATGCTTTGGATAAAATCGAAGGAGTTAGATAAAAGCCTATTCGCATGTTATCGACACCCCAACCTAAAGTATACATTAACGGAATCTTCAAATATAATAATATTTGTGCATCTTAAAGCAATGGTATCTCAAGTTTAGTTGTGGACAATTAATTATATCCCTTAATTTTTGAATAAAAGTAGAAATAATAATGAAGTGCAGATTTTTTCACTTTGTTACCTTTGACCAATTTACTCTATGTGGTCACAATCCTAATGGCGGGCGTGACCATATTGATATTCCCCAATTTATTTGGGCCACTTCACCCCCTTCGTGTTTCGTGTTTATGAGATATTACGAGACTGTCAAAAAAGGGAATGGGTCCCAATATGCATGGGTCCATTATATATATATATATATATATTGTGTAGAATCCAAGTAGTATCTCCTAATTGATAGCTAAAAATTAAATTTTTAGAAATATAAATATCACCAAGGTAGATTTTATTTCTCCGAATAAAGTTTTTTTTATATACATAACCTGAGCTCAATATATCATGTTAAAATAACCCAATAATTCACACAATATGTCGAATTTTGTTTGTGGGTTCATTATATTTTTTGCAGCAACCACTACTACTACTTAAAGCACTGTGGTAATGGAAGATGATGATAAAGGAGGAAGATGCATCACCGTGGACCTACCTTCCATAGACTAACGTGCGTCATAAGCCTTGCGGGAATATCAGAATTCAGACATACTCATTAGGTCAACTACGTACATATATAGAATCGGGCCCTCCTTCATTCTCCTTACTTTGCCCTACCCAATCACTTGCTTCTTTCTTTTCCTGCCTTTAGGAGCCATGTTCATTAATTGTGCTTTGCTTTGTGACCCTTTTCTAACCACCATTAATCGAAATCTTCCTAATTACCTTTTTGACAACCTCTTCTTTGTATCCATCCTTCTCTTCAAGATATATATGCATCCTACTTTTCCTGTTTATCACATATTGGTCTCCCCACTTCTCTTGTTCCTTTTCAACTTTATAACCACTTGCAGTAAGTTGGCTTGCTACTGCTTTGAATTCAATTTCACTATGCTCATACCTTGTTTTCTAATCAAACTAACACCTCCAACATTTACATGGAAAATAAAAAAACAATGCCCATGTTTAAAATTCCTAGCTAGCTCATCCGCGCACTATCTCCCATTTAAATAATAATATGTCGCCCACTCATATATGTGTGTACGTATATATAATGAAAAATAATAGTTGATCCTATATATCCTATTAATTTAAATAATTTAATTCCTATAATTTTAACTCATATAATTAGTCTTCATAGTTTAAACATCAGTCATAACATTCTAAAAAATAACTTTAGTTCTAATAATTTTATTTTTTAAAATCTAGGCACAAGTATTTTAAATAGCTTAATTTATAAAGATTGAGTTATAATAACTCAAAGTTTACAGACTATATTTTAATTGGGTTAAAATTATAAAAATTGAATTGTATTGGGTTAAAGTTAAATGAAAGAATGAGTTTTAATTGAGTCAAGTTCAAAGACAAAATTATAAAACTTTCTCTTATATATATATATAAATTAAAATCATTTCCTGCTCATTTATGCATAATCAATAATCATTACATAACATTTCTGTAGACGGACAGACAGACACAGTCGGAGTGTGTTTATACATGTCTCATCTGTTGTATTCTTGTTCTTTATTGTGACTCTAATCAAGAATCCGAAGCGCGAAAATTCATTTAAACAGTTTAATCCAATTGTAGATATGGTTTGACATAAAAGTTGGCAAAGAAAACTAAAAAGAAAAGATTGTGATGCATAACAGAAGAAGGGATATTGATCATAAAACCGATGTACATGAAATCAATCTTGTATTCTATTCATCGCAACCAATTCTAACAAAAAATAAAAAATAAAAGGCATGAGGATAAAGAATGAACTGCTTTCAAGAAAACCAGATTAAGCCAAGAAATATTCCTCTAAAGACAAACTTAGGAGCACAGGTCTCCATATATACGCAACATAAGGATTTAGGATGGAGACAAAGTTTACATGGAGGTATTGGAGCCTTTCGCAGACTTTAAGAAAAGGAGGGAGGGGAGATAAACATAGGGTTCTTTTGGTTAAGGTCGCTGTCCTGGTGTGCATGCATTACCCTGTGCTCTTTTCTTTTCCTTTTCTTTTCACGGGGGCTGAGTTGTGCATGAAAGTAAGGGAAGTCATGGATCCAAAAGTCGCTTGCAAGTTGTAAGTTGCAAGTTGCAAGACGTTGAAGGAGGTTGTGGAGGGGAGTGAATTAGAAGCGTCAACTTGTCTTCATATATTCGGATTCCTTGTCTTCATAGGGATTCCTTATTGGGATATCTATCATTCGAAAGTGATGAGATTGAGGAGTCCAAGATACTTTCATGTGCTGCTGTTTCAGGCGCAGTTACAGAGTGAGTGACGATGTGGTATCTCTGCCAACGTAGAAACAGCCACCTCCTCAATAAAGTACGTCCTAGCCGCTGGTGGGCTTCACACCACACACCAAGTCATTCCATATCTATGTGTGGGGTACTTTTGCACATCCCAAACACATTATGGTGTTGGCGTCTTTAGAGCAAAAATTCATGAGCATTTTTACACCTTTGCCCAAATATTAGACGTAGTTAGAAATGATACAACCATTTAATAATCCAATTCCTTTCGGTTCGGTTTAATTTGTTTTTTTTTATTATTATTTGATGAATCGAATTCCTACCTTTTCAAAATTTAAAAAAAAAATCTTATTTTTCCCAATAAGTACGTTTTCTAATATTTTAACTCATATTTTCCTCACACAAGGAGTCAGCTTGTTGATATGTTTATATTTTGTTTTTGATGGCCCCGGGATTCTTCAGATGAATAAAACGAACTTGGATTTTATACATACTATATTGTGTTGGGCTCCATAGCAGTCCAGTTGAGAGTGCAATGGAGGCCCAATACATAATATGGTCGGTCTAGTTTCATAGGATCAAGTAGAATGCAGAAAATCCCTGTTGGGAGACTCACCCACTATAATCAGGTGCGCGACGCAGGTCAGATCCGGATGTAGTTAAGGCAAAGCTCCGGTGGACAGGGTAGACAAAAAAAAAAAAAGTCAGCCCGACTTCTATTTCCTTTGGGATCGACTGAATTATATAATTGACCTTATAAGAGAAGATAAAACAAAACGAACAGACGTCCTCAGCACCGCCGTCAAGGTCGTCACTCCTCATCTGACGCTAAATTCTGAGCAAAAGCCCTGTTTAATTTTTGGGGTCTCTATCTTCATTTTCATTGGAGTGAATTTTTGTGCTATACATATACAGAGTTAATCATAATCTTTGATTAGCCATATTCTAATTATATTAATCACATTCAAATAAAGACATAACAATCAACACGACATGATCTGATTTACTTTATTATTCATTTAGAAGTTTATGCTTGCTTTTGTCGCCAATCCAAAACCCAAAGTATACCAGTTTAAGAATGCTAGTTACAGCCTTACTGGAGGCTGCTATCAAATACCCAGAACTATCTAACCTCACCATTGGCTCATGTCCTTATTATCTGTCCATACCACCGGATACACATACATGTATATTGCCTCATTTTATATAATTTCACTTTTCCACCCCCAGCTAATAACAAGATTGGCCTGCCTTCTAAATTATTTATTACACATACACAGATGGTGGGATGCGGATATAATTTTATTATATACTGAATTGACCCGTTCCATGTCTTTTTGAACTATTCCTAATATGATTGAAGTTCACATTAATTCTTACCTGCTTCAGCCATCACTGTCTGCTTCTCTAACATTACTGTGAATTTATGTCTATAAAATTAGGAGTCTTTCACATTATTACACAATTTAACACTAAGAACATTGGTTGCTAAGCTGGCTTCTAGATTTGCCGCGGTGTAATCATTTTTTTGTTGGGGGCCAATAATACAATACTTTCAATATCCCATATAATGAAATCTTACATCAATAGCAATTTGACACAAACAGACTCCTCTAAAGAGAAGAGACAACAAAACTAAGCCAATAACTGAGGGCCTAGACGTGCTTGCCATAACCATTAATAAAAAGATACTAACTACAAATGCAAACTAACAAAGTAAATTAAACAATAACCATTAATATATAAAGCTAGTCCCTCCCTACGTCCTCCTCCATAAATCAACATTTTTTTATAAATTTAATATCTTATAATAACTAAAACAATTAGTTTGAATTTATCTCACAAATAAAAAGTCAGCGACGCTGACGGCCGGTGATTGGAAAATTTTCTCCATTCTACAAGGCTACAAGTTATTTTCTTGTATGCTACAGACGCATTGACGCACTCAAGAAAAGCTGCTGCCTCCTATGTTAACCCAACCCAGAAGAATAATAAGATAGTACATTAACTACCGGCTAAATCACTCTCACACACCTGCTTCATTCGTTATGATTCTCATTTTCTGATTTCAAAACCCAAAAGTCGTTCAGGGTCAGGTTAAAAAACGCACAAAAATCTTGTTCGTCGTAACCACAAGTCAATCTATTATATTGAACAAATGGAAATGCAATAAACTAATAATATAAGCTCCAAAAATGAAAATTCACACTCAACCAAAATTCAAAAATGCAATAAACGAACAGGCAAATGAAAGAAATCGATTTATTTATAGACAAATAAGACAACGATAATAGAAGCAAAAACCTCCGATACAACTATACATATAATAATGACAATGATAATGATAAATTATAATAATTAAGGTACAGCAATACTGTTTAATATAGTGAAAGTCGTATCCATCAGACGTCAAAACCCAATAAAAAAGAAAGAAGAAAACATGAATAGCCAAAAGACGGAGATGATGCAACAAGGTAGCTGAATGGAACCACTGGGATGGGCTCATGATTACGCGAAAGAAGAACTGTTCAATGTTCATATCAATAATCGAGGTCGCACCGCGTGGTCTGAAACTCACCGGCGGTTGAATTTCTATCAGGTGTACCGGTGAGAGTGAGAGGAACTGACAAGTCACATTTAACCTTGGGCTTCAACTTGAAGGTCTTCAAGGCTCCTAACTTGAACCTTAGCTTGAGACGCAGAGTCACGTCGATATTATAAATCCCAGAGCTCTGGTCCTTGTTCAACTCCGATGTCTGTGTGGAGTCAAGGAGCAAGGAGCGTTGACCCACAAAGACAGGGTTCAAAAAATCCGTAGTCTTGTGGCCCTGATAGAAGGGCGTAAGGGTCTGAGAATCGAACCACGCATCCTGATACGATGCCGAGGCTTCGATTTTGTCGTAATAGAGCCCTAGCTTGCGGTTGGGGTTTCGGACGGTGATGTTGAGGGCCAGGTCGTAAAAGAGGGTGTTGTTAGAGGTGAAGTTGAATTGAGTGAGGGAGGCATCGGTGACGTGGAATTTGACAACGCTGGGCCGGACGATGAGCCAGAACAAGAAAACAGCGACGCCGACGACGATGATGATGGTGATAAGAAGATTGAAGATACAGGAGAAGAGCCCAAAGCAGCCGCCAGAGCCGCGGCCTGGTCGGTGGTAGGAGGTGGGTGGCGGGATGGATGGGCCATAGTAGGCCCCGTTCAGTTGGGATTGTTTTGCAGGCATGTTCAAAGACACGTACGAGTTGAACAGGGCAATAGTATTAATGCTTGCAAAAGGGACGAGAGAAGAGACCACGAGTGGATGGTGCTATATATATTGGGAGACAAGAGAAGTGGAACGGGCCAACAGCAATTGGTTTATGGATTAGTTTAGTGCTATATAAATATAGGATAGTCAAGAAAATAAATAAATCAATCTGAACAAGCCAATGAATGACGACTAATGAGTGAAGGATTCTGCAGGGGAGGGGGAAGGCGCGCGGTGCTCGTTTGCCTAATGATATCTGAAAAGTTAGTTTCATTTTTTGTTAATAGCAATATTAGATTGAATAGAGCATTACTCTTTTTGTTTTTTTTTTCGAATTTTTCCTAAATCGTATGTTCTCACAAGTTAAAAAGTCAAACATAATGAAGGTTTTAACATCATGCTTTGAAAGGGGCAATGTCATTTTCTTTAATACGAAAGGTTTCGGCTCGCTTCGGACACAGGAAATAGAAGTATAGAACTTTTCAAAGCGCTCAAAAACGTATCTAGTACAGGCATAATCTATGTTGAAGATATATGGCTGCCTTTGAAGCAAGAATGAAGAATCCGTGCTTCGTTGAAGGCAGCGTCCCTTATGCGTCTGATAGGACGGAACTTATTTTTTTTAATACTCCTCATGGCCTACATATAAAACTTAATTTGTAGTACAATTTACACTACAAATTAAGTTTTATATTTAGGATTAAAAGAGTATATCATAAAGTAAATGGGGTAACTTCTAGATGTCTTGACAACCTTGGTGTCTAGCGTTTGTACTCTGGACTTGGCTTGGCTGTACTATGTGTGTGTTTGGATTACTTATAAATTTTAGTTTTAAAAGAGCTTCTGACCTAAATTTTAGTTTGGAAAAATTTTAAAATGAACAGTTATATTTATCCAAAAGGGTTTATGGACCAAACTATGATTTTGAATAAGCTCCTGAGAATAGTTTCTAGAATAGTAAAAATTCTTATGGAATGCCCAATTACTATTTCACTATTTTTTTACATACTATCTATCCTCTTCTCCTTCTTCTCTCTCTTCTCTATCTTCTTTTCTCTGCTTCTACTCCGATCACCTTCTCTCTTGTCATCGTCGATGAGCTCTGGTCTTCACTAGTCACTATCTGTGGTCATCCTCCTCCTCGTCTATGCTCACCGTCTCCTTATCGTCTCTGGTCTTTGCTGTAGATCCACTATAGTCGTTGCTCTTAAAGGTTCAGGAGATGCATGCTTCCATGGTCAGTGGAGGTTCGACGTCGTGGAGCAAACGTAAAGATATTGGGGTGGAGCAACGGTGATGGACACGAAAGGAGAAAAGGGAAGTGGATTTTTTTATATAAAAATCATAGCCTTTCTAATAATTTATTAACATTAAAAGTCCTTATTATAATAATAACTATCCAAACACTCATTTATTTATAACTATTTTTTTTCTATAAGCTCTTATCCATAAGTTATTTTTTAAAAGATGTCCAAAAGTCTTTTTTTTTTCATAAACTATTTTCTAAAAGTCTATCCAAACATATCCTATATATGTTAATAGCCAGCAATATTGGTAGAAATAATGTATGGAAGAATAAAATGAATTATATATTAAGTATAAGAATCATCAGCGTACTAGTGAACAGGTACATATGGCATTCCATGCACGATGAAAGAATGAAATAATTATACAAGGATCATACAGTTAAAAGAACGAAGAAATTAAACCACATAAATGATACAAAAGGCAGGGGTGGTGCAGAGCCTCAAAAGTCGACTCTACATTTAGTGGGCTGAAACTGAAACCCACTGGCGGCCGCCGTTCCATTAGCGCTCAAGGGAATCCTGAGTCCACACTTGACCCTTGGACGGTAGCTGCCGGTAATGAAATTCCCGAGCCTGAATCTAATCCTGAACTTGAGCTTCACATCAATGTCGTAGGCCCCGGCCAGCTTTTCTTGGTTGTACTGAGACACCTGAAGTACATCCAGCGGCAGCAGCTGCTGGCCGGAGAAGACGCCGCTCATGGGATCCGTGGTCTTCTTGTCCTGGCGGAAAGAGTTCCTGAAGGTGATGACGTCGGTGTTGGAAAATCTTTCATCCTGGTATAAAGCCGTGCCCTCAACATTATCGTAGTAGATGCCGAGCTTTTTGTTAGGGTTACGGGCGGAGAAGTTGAGGACAAGGTTGTATCGGAGAGTATTGTTGGCGTAGTCGAATTGGGTGAGCTGGGCGTCGGAAGCGTAGAACTTGAAGGAGCGAGGCTGGACGATCAGCCAGAAGATGAGAACGGCGAGGCCGACGATAACAATGATGGCGACGAGCAACTTCCAGAGGAAGCTGAAAAGGCAGCAACAGCAGCCTCTGGCGTGAGAAGACTTGTCAGCCATAGTTAATGATGAAATCGAGAGAGTTATATATGAAGCAAATGGAAAGTGTGTGTGATGGTGTATGAAGGGGAGGGAGATGGGAGAGCGTATATATAAGCTGTTATAACGCGGCGGAGGAGGTCAGACATGAGGAGCGCTCAATGCTGAATATAAGACCTAAGAAAAAAAAGAGGTGATGAGATTTGACTAGCCCTTCACAATCCAGTTGCCTAGAAACATCCGTACGTACGCAGGAAAAATTCTCATGGGACTCGTCGCTCGTGACCTTGTCCAATCCATGACTAGGTCTCATGATCTCATCTCCCCACTTCATCCAATAAATCCATTCATCCTTATCCATATGACCCATATATATGTGCATGTATGTCTGTGGGTATGTATTATTTCAATCAAGTTCCCAACCCTCAATAGTGATTATCCTGGCTTTTCCTATCAATTGTCCGCTCCGGTTTTAAATAATAAAATACTATAATTAAGGAGTGTATGATCTGATAAAAGAATATAATTATCTCCCGGGACCCATAATCGTGATTTAATTAACACACATGCAACATGTTGTTAATGGAACCATGGTGCGCTGAGTCGTGGATGACATGCGGTGGTCTCTCTCACTGAACGGAATCGGTCTTGTTTTAGGGGAAAGAGAACGTGTCAACAAGGGATTCATACTACTATTACTGCGTATGAAAATGAAACTATGGGCTGAGGGCAGGGGAAGGAAATTATTGGGCCGAAACGGCCCAAAAGCGATTCCAGGTGGGTTCGCCATAAGCCTACAATCATAATCCGGCATGGAAGAAGAGCGCCCGTCACCCATGTGCAATGGGAATTCCCTTCATTAGCAATTAAATGCGCGAGAAAACAACTTAGGAGTAGTGTGAATATATATAAACGACTAATGACCTTATAGTATGATGATATAAAAATTCACTTGGTAAGTCGTGGATTCAATTTTATTTATAATATTAGGTCATTAGTGTATGTCCTCAAAAATAGTAATATGTGTATATATAATGAGCGAGTTAGTTTTAGGTGGTGATGAGAGAGAAAGATGGGAGGGAGCACATGGGGAGCCATAAAGGAAGGTTCCTAAATTGGGCACCTGCCCTCCTCGTTTCATTTTCATTCTCTTGACATGCCCTTACGTGTGGCAACCAACCCTTCATTTCCGCGAACCATGTGTCTCCTCCATTATTCATTCACTCCCCTCTACCAAAAACAAATAACAAAACAAAAATAAATCCCCTCTCCCCTTCTTCTACACGCAACAATAATTCATCCTACTAGAAATCCACCCCCCACTTTAATACATCCCCCTATATCTGGTATCCCGTTCAATCACCTTTAATTTTTTTCCTTTTCTTGTCGCTGTCTAATGCCTTTGCTAATATATATATATATATATATATATATATATATGATCAGCACAATTCAACCTTTTCCCCCGTTAAAAGGAAAACAAAAGGTAATGTAGACTTTTTGGGATATTTTAACTATAAAACCATTTAAAAATATCAAATTGGAATAGGATCCTGTGGCAGGTATCCTCAACTAAATGGAAAAACGAGAACCTAATTGAGTGGTCCACTACCTTCAGATTTTAATACGAATAAAATTAAACAGGCTGCACATAGTATGGATTTTCGTGGATATAACTATACGTGATCCACTAATTAAATAAATAAAAAAAGCCAACGGAGCGATTTGAACAAGAAGCCGAAAACATGCATGTATCACGCGTAAATATTCAGGGAAGGAAGGAAGTGAAACCGGATGCTCCCTTCAACACCCATTTGTTATCCCATTCAAACAAATACCTTTATTCTCAAGGAAAAAAAAACTTCTAACTCAGTGGATACCTTCCTTAAAAATTGTAATTTTGCTATATCACTGTGATTTTCGCTCTTTTATTAAATAGCAAAATGCACAATTCTGGAGACCTTACGTGGATAGATCAATGGAGGATTGAGAAGGAAAAAATCATACAAAAATTGAAACACGGAGAATTAATTATAAAAATACTAGATAATTAAGGAGCCACTAGCAGAGAGATGGACACTGTAATTACGTTTCTTACATATGGATGTTGACTATTTTCGGCCAAACTTGTGGGGTCGAAGCCGAATCTATCTTCACACGCTCACGGTGCATCGCTGGACCAGCTGATACTTCACGGCGTTCTCTCCGACGACAATTCCATTGCTCCTGGCCCCGAATGTAATAAACGCCGGGCACCTCACGTAGAGATGGTAACGGCCGGAAATGAAGGCCCCGACTTTCCATCTAACGCGTCCGTCAACTTTGATGATGACGAGGACGTTGCCATTGGATTGATCCTGACTCAGGGTGACGAAGTTGAAGGGAGCCACGGGCACGTTTGTGCCGTAGACAAATGGCGACCAGACGTTGACTTCGTCGTGACCCTGAAACGAGGGCGGGATTGATGTACGGTAGGTGATTTGTTGGTTCTGGTAGCTGACGTAGGCGTCGAGACGGTCGTAGTAGATTCCTATCTTGTCGTTGCGATTTCGGGAAGAGAGCGTGACTTGGAAGTTGGAGGTGAGGAGGTTGGGAACGGAGGCGTTGAAGGCGTAAACAGTGACGTCTTGAAGGATGAAGAGGGGCTTAGAAGGACGGAGAATTGCCCAGATTATGAGTATCAAGACGAGGACTATGAAGAGGAAGATGAGGATCCCCGCGAATATTCGGCGGAAGATCTTCCTTCGCTTATCCTTGTGGTGATCGCACACTTTCTTCGACATGGTGGTGGTTGCTTGCGGCCGGCGGCGAAAGGAAAGGGGAGAGAGAGAGAGAGAGAGAGAGAGAGAGAGAGAGAGAGAGAGAGAGCTGAGAAGAAAGAATTGATAAAGTGGTGCTGGGAAAAGCTAATAATAAAAGTATATAATGAGGGAGGGAATCACTATAGTGATGAGGAAAGGGAGGCGTCGTGGAATGGAAGCCTTCGTGGGCGTTTTGGTGTTTATATATAATTAAACAAAGCGGTCTTTGTATTGAAAATGATATATCATATATAATTAAAGATATGGTATATTGATCTTGCTATTTACTTGTGGACTTGTTAGTCTACAATTATTTACTCACTATAAATAAATAGGGGAGGTTAATTACATCAGCATACAGCTCTCACTAATTAATGTAAACTAAATGATACCAATTAACCAACTCATTCCGTATTTAGTTATGCCATCAATCAATTTCACAATCTCAGGATACAGCTAGATAATTCGTGATGTGCAATAGTTAATGATGTTAAAGCTGAAGCACATCTGTTAATTAATAATTATTCGTACATACTCCAAAAATATGATGTATATTCTACGCCAACTTGTTAGACGTTGAAATATATACTGAATTAAGACACCGTTGCAAATCGAAGAAAAGCTGGTATGACACACTCTTGATTCAGCATCTATACATGCTTATAGCTTGCCAAGTCAACAAAGGGGTGCCTTCAATTTTTGGGTAAACGAAAAGGGGCAGAATGTGAACTCCCTGAATAATGCACCAGCTTTCATTGAATGAGTGTGGAGGGAGAGACTTGGATCAAATTATTAACAGAAGATTAATTATTAATTAGTTCCTCTCAGTTATGCCCGTGATTTCGCTGAATATAGTGATTTCAGATTTAATTTGTTTTTCCGAAGAAAAAAGTAGAATTAATATTAAGTTCGATATGCAGTGATATGGATGGCTTGCATTGGATGTTTAATGAGGAAAATAAGGTGGTTATCTGGGCCCCCCTTATCATGGAAGAGAACCTTCCAGCTCCACACGCCGACCTAATTAACTCTTGTTCTTGCTTCTCTCCTATGTAGAATATAATTGCTATCACCAGCTAAAGCTTAGTGTCATGAGAGATGGAAGAGAATCAATTGTGATCATTCTGATTTCTCCCCTATGCTTAGATATACACGTACATGTGTGTCTCAGATAGTTGTCGCCTTTCTCTTTGTTTTTTATAATGGAAAAGTTGAATGCATTTTCGGTTAATTAGCTGAAGTGTTATGTTTCAGGCGAGTGGAATAATGCTTATGATTTATGAACCTTTTCTTATTGAGAGAAATTATTAATCATGGCCAGTGTTTATAACTAGTAACGGGCAGATAGAGAGTTTTAACGATTTGGGATTTTGTTTCCTGAAGTTCTTGAAAAGGATCTATATATATGTCATTGATTAGCGAATAATAATGTTGTTTGAGTTGAGAGGCACGTAGGTAAATCAAAAATCCCCAAGCATGTCACATTACGTATGCTAATCAATTGCCCATCTCCTTCTTCGTCCGTTCCAAATTTGATAGAAGCTGTAGGGACCATATATATTACTCTTTTTATCCTAAATATAAGAGTTAGTTGACTCTTTTAAAGAGATTAAAGAAGTTCAATGAGGCAGTTAATTATTATCAAATTTAATATCTCAATATAAATTCATATTATATACTCTTTAATCTACTCAAATTAGTTTACTAACTCTTAACTCTTATAATAAGTAAAATTAATTGATGTATTTATCTTTTTTAATATATCTAAAAATGGATCTCAAACTTTCACATCCACACGTAATAAATCTCCGCCACATGAGCTCGCTCCCCTATTCTATTATTGTTGGTATAACACGAGACCTGAAGGGACATCCCATAAGCTTATATTATTATTATTATTATACATGTATCATTAACAACAATTCTTTTCTGGGCGATGATTAAGGCAGAAAGTGAGTTAGATGGTTCCCGATCTTGAAGAACAATGACACCTACTTGGAAGATCGGGGGGAACAGAAAGTGAGAGATTCAAGCAGAAAAAGGGAATAGAAAACAGAAAAAAGGAATTAGGATTTGGACATTTTAAAAGGTGAGAATATATATATATATATATTAGTCCCAATACAATAATGTATATCTGAAGTGAACGGGAGTATACGATTGCACCTTTATGCAGAATTTCACAACATTCAGATGTGGGTCTGGTGAGAAAAGCAAGCTTTTTATTTTTTGGGTTATTCGTCGGTGTGAAAAGCAAGTTAAGTGAAGTGCTATGCAAGTTTTAATTACACAGAAGAAAAATGATCAAAAAGTGAATTGACTATTCTACGCAAAGGAGCATTAAGGCTCGTGGAGCATTATCTCATATTTATGTATCGCCTCCTTTCAATATTGTTTTCATTTCTTGACACTTGACACCCCACCTAACTTCTCTCTCCTCCATCTCAACGGCCCTTTTTTCTCACTCATTCTTTAGTTGAAAGTTCATAGTCTACATTAAAACTTAAGCGACGTCCTAGCTATTAGAGGCATATGAGATCAGAGAGGAATAATTAAAAAAGTGAAATCATGCATAATATTAGTGGAAATTAAAAGAGGCCTTATGGTATTTCTTCAAGAAGGGGACCTAGCTTAGTTAGCAAGTCGGAATTCTCAAAACCTAAGCCTGAAAGTTTGGTTTGCTCTACTGTCAAAAGAAGGAGCCGGCCGACAAATAGTAAGTCCAACGAACGAAACACAGCGGATAATTGAAGAGGTAGAAAAATCACGTGGCTGGTACCCAAAAAAAAACAAAGAAAAGAAAAAGAAAAAGAAAAATCATGTGGCCATAGAATACTGATTGAAGATGATGATTTGATGACCACACACTTCAATTCCTCTAAACAATATATAGTGCAAACAAACGAGAAAGTGATTTGACATTTTGGTCCACAAGGCATTAATTTATAGATGGTGGGAGATGGAGAGGGTCTAATTAATATTTAAATAGGCAAACGGTACTACAATCAAAGCCTCAAAACATGCCTATTCACATAACATAAGCCAATAAATATGTTATGGCGAATACCCAATGAATCTTGTTAATTTAAGCCTCCAATAATGTAGGTGTGTGGGGGTTCATGCTCTTGCACTGACATTGGGGATGATTCTTAATGCCAATGGGACTTTCCTCCTTTTTAGGTCATTGGTTTCATCATATTCGACTCAAAAGGGTCCCTACAACAATATCCACCTCGAACCACCCAAAATTCCTCTACTTTACCCTAACTCACTCAATTCACCTACCCTTTGGATTTTAGTTTGCTTCCCGTAAAAAACGACGACTTTTTCTTGTTTTTTTTTTTCACTCTCTCCTTTTCTTTTATAGGTGGGAAATTTTTGAATAATATGCGATGACCAATCGATGGCATTATGAAAATTAAGAGCATTTTTAATATTATCTTGTTAAGCATCCGTTGTTTCTTAATTAACCTCTTAAAAGTTACAGCGAACAAACGAAACTTCTGAGAATCGAATACCCTATGATGACGACGGCCACGGACACAGCCAAACAGGAGGCGACTTACCCTTTTCCTTTTTTTCCTTTATATATATTTGAACGTAAAAGACTGGATTGCTTTATGCTGGTTAGTTTTCTTTGCACAGGATGCCAAAGTAAGAGACACAGATGAAAAAGTAGAAACAAATAAGGCTTCCTTCAAGGCTCAAGAGATAAGTCTGTTTAGTTGCATCGAGATAATAAATAGATTCTTTTTTTTTTTAATATGTAAGAAAAAAATAAAGTTCTTATTATGTTATTGTTATTCTTATTCAAGGGAAGAAAATTCCAAGATTCAGAAGGTGCAGAGAAACTTGGCTAAAAAACAAAAGGTGAGAAGAATCAGACAGACGATAAGGAACGAAACGGGAGGGGGATTTCTTTTCAATTTTATTATTGTCTTCATTACTCAATACAGCAATGATTTTTGTTATAAACAATTCGATAAGCTGCTTAAGCAATCTTCGAGAGCATCTTGACCTACTAACACCAGACAAAAACATGATGGATTTTGATTCAAACAAAAGAAAACGATCCAGCATGATATAACCCCACTTAAGATAAAAAGCGTCCTAATATTATAATAAAAGATAATCACAGCATTTTTAAAGGCGTCGATGGAACTATACATTAACCGAACTTCGAGAGACATCAACTCTATTCATTCCTGTTTTTGTCGTTTTAAAATTGAGTAATTTATATTCTTTTATATTTAATTAAATTATACTTCATACTTCTCTTGTTTTAAAATTTGACTACTTGGATATTTCAAATATATTATATTTTTTTCTTGTTTCATTTTTGTCAATGAAATTAATATGTTGCATAGCATTAAACTGTAATTTTATTATTAACACAGCATAAATACTATAAACTGCTTTTTATTTTTATTTTTAAAAAACTTGCATATAGTTAAAATAAAAAAAAAAGTTAATTTTATCCAAATGTACGTATTATGAAACCATCCAAATATGAAACTTATTCTAATTTCGAATCACCATAAAAGTATTCAAATATTTTGGAGTTCCAGAAATGATACCGGGTATTATCTAAAGAGAAGTTACGTATAGCAAATAAATGCATTGATAAGTAAAAAATTGACTCCCTGCCCCACTTCTGGTTTACCATTGCTTCTTCCGGAAAGGTGATTAATTAGAAGGAAATGGCAGACATATATATGAATGTGATGCAGACAGGGCTTTTACGGATTTATAATGCGTGTATATATATATATTGGTACAAGGATTTATATTGTATATTAATCGTTGAGCTAAACACATAACTAAAAAGAACCTTTAAAGAAAAACAAGCACTGAGGTCAGGTATAACAGCTCTACCTACTAAACCTAACATTATTAGCAGGATAGAAGCCTTCCTAACATTTGCTTAGGCATGATTCATTACCAAGGGAAGGGAGAATTCAATCTCATAATTAGCTGCCTCGATTACTTCAGTCGCGGTCCTCCTATCACCAGACAAATTTTCTTTGAAACAAAGGAATCAACAAGTTGCATTCACTGACAAGCAATTCATGTGCCTCTAAAGTGATGCGTTTGAACATCGAGGTACTCAACACTCTGACCCCATGGCGCCCATCTTCACATCCTGAGAAAAAGTCATAGCATGTGTTATCATGTGCCACGAGTATTAGCACGAACCTATTTGATTCATCTTCATGTTCAAGAGTTTTTGGGAATGTTGACGTCTGCTTAACCTCAGATTGGATTCACCGAATCTCACCTGATATATGTCAAGTTTGTCAGTTTTTTCTAAGCAAATTACAAGATCTTCAAGCTAAGTGAATGAATTCAGACGCGAGAGGAGGAGAGAATATGCAGGAATAGGAGAGCCCACAGCCCAGAGGGCTGGTACATTGGATGCTTTATTAACTCCTCAATGCATGCCTCGCTATCAGGATGGAAATATGCATACTGTGGAATGCTGCCATATGTGTGGTGACAATGCCAATTATCGTATTTCTCCTGTCTTTCCATGGATTTGGTTGTTCTTATCTTCTCCTGTAGCATCATCTTCCTAGACCAATGTCTTGAAGCAGTTATAAGATGGAAAGTACACATATTATGTTATTCATGCACGTTAATGAGAGTGACCCCTTGAAGCAGTTCTGAGGGAGAGTGTTGAGAAAACCTTGATACATGGAGTGCAGAAGACAAAAAGAGTCTGAAGAAGTGCTTTAAGTTACAGTAATCAGAAATGACAGACAAAGATTTTCATGTAAATTTTCATTTACATATAGCTCTAGATAACATATCAAGTAGTACACGAGCTTCATAACCTTAAGATTAAAAACACAGAGCATAATGATTATCAAAACCACACACTCCATCTATCAATGTCCAAGCTACAGGGGAAAACAAAAGGAAACAGGTAAACGATTCACTCAGATACAAGTTTCAAGATTAGTGCTTGCCTTTGTATTCTCAAAAAAATAAAAAAGACCAACTTACCAATTTCAAGTGCATCCCGTGCATTATAAAAAAACAGAAATAATGAAAGTAAAGTAGATGCGGTTCATATTTTGATGCGAGTCACCATATGTATGCTAAAATATCTAAGAAATCCGTGTAGCATAATACAGGTTGATTTTTTAAATAAGCAGTGTCTCTTCCAACAAGACTAATCAAAAAGTTTGATTGGGCAACAAAACCAAATTAAACAGTTACCTTTTTTTGGAGAAAAAATCTAGTTTAAACAGAAATCTTTAATACTTTAACGTACTAATAACTAGAGCATTTAATCCTGAACCTTTTTTACAATCCTAATCTTCCCATCTCACTTGAGGATCATAACATTTATTAATATATTAAACTTTGAAAAAGCACTCTTTCAACCAGGCTACTGATATGCTGTCTTTGTTTTTTGTTTTTGGGCCAGAGATATGCTCTGTCTTGATCAACCTAAATCATCATAACTCGGACAAGGAGCGTTAGACTGCAGTGAGCCAGTGGCTTCGGTCAATTGTCTAGGCGGTACACACAAAGCTGGCACTAATAGCATCAACACCATTTTGAGTTTCTATAGGCCATAATTCAATTCGTTAAATCATCAGAGCTAGCAAGGAAAGAAAGTTCACTTGCAGAGATAGTTATATTGTAAGAAGAAGGCCCATGCAAGTTGCAACTGAAGAAAAGACATAGCAGTTATCTTAACAAGGGATGCTAACAGTTGAACTATTGGTCATTAGGAGATTTTAAAACATGCTAGCGCTAGATCCAAATTAAAAAGGTAGGAAACATTAATGAGACTGACAAATGTAGAAATTACTATGTGGTATAATGGATTCTATCTAATTAACATGTAAATTATCTATTGAAGCAAAAAATTCATAATCAAATTACTAACAGGACAGAATGGATCTCATGTCAACATGACACATCAACTTTTCCTGTTACAACACAGATCCGATCCTGATACATCATGAAGTATGAAGGTAGCTTATATAAAAATTTAAAAACAGAGAAGAAAATTATAACCCAGAAGCCGATTGATCACGAAGCAAATGCAATCAATGTTTTTTTTTAATATAATTGTGACATCTGGATAGACTTGATATTGATATGTTCAAGTATCAAGTCCCCCTTTTCATTTCTATTTTAAAATTTAACTGAGAAAATGTTACATGTAACCTCCTGTTCAGTGAAAGGGGTGTTAGAATTGAACCTTGCCATCCTTCTTAATAACGGTAAAGTAAACACTTGATATCAGGTTCTTGAGAATAACAAAAGCAAACATCACAAAAGAGGGACTTCACATCCATTAGCAGTATTTGATATAGTGGTGAGTAGAAAATACGGAGGCATCAAGGCAAACTAAACGAGTTCTAATATATCAGACATTAAACAGAAAACACAGAAGTGTGTATTTAGTAATATTCAAATGCTGCTGCTTACCAGGATTGCCGAAGTAGCAGCCAGACAAGTGAGTACGTATGATTCAGAACAAGTCCCCGGTTCACTCAATTCGCCCACGGTCCACAGAAACAGCAAGCTTGAGTTGAGAATGCAAGTTCCTCGTTCAGGTAAGCGGTATATGCGAGGGGCAGAAGATTAAGAGTAAACTGCGCATGCCACAAAATGCAGTAGACACAAAATTAGCATTCCAAGGGATACATTTTATTCCGTTGATCAGATTATTAAAAAGGACGAACAATGTAGTCCACCAACGTGCTTGTGTGCAGTATTCACAGATTAAACCAAGGCCTGGAAGGACCCGTTGAAGTGGCAGTCCCGTTGCGGAAGAAAACCTAATGCTTACAGGGGCGCAGTCAATCCTGTACCGATGCTCCTCCCTCTGCGTAATATACCATACTTAAATCTAACCAATCCAACATTGTGATCACCAATCCAACGGGTTTAAGCGCTCGTTCGGCCACGATGCCCTTGACTTCATCGTTGTCTACATGCCCCTAATTTCCTTCCACAAAAGGTGCGAGTCGAGTCCGTGATTCTCAGCATTCCAGATCTCCGAATCAAATGTATCGGAAGAGATGGGCAGATAGTGGTCAGAGCTTCCGGTGATGAAATTGATTTCCCATTAGTGCTAGCGAGGTGACAGGCCGAGCGATTCGGAAGGCAGGGAAACAAGGTTGACCGTTGACGGACAGGCGGAAAAAAGGAAATTTGGAATTCTTTCCTCTCTCTCTTTTTTTTCCAATTGGCAAAAAAAACCCCCTCATATTCTTTCCTTTTTTTTAATTGAAAAAACGAAAATTGGAAAAAATCATCTATTAAAAATGTTATTGATGATAAGACCATAATAGATTTTCATATAAGAATCATCCGTAATCTGGTTTAGATCTTTTTCATAGAAAAAATTCAATGATAAAATTATGTATTTATTATATTTTTAATTGAATTCTTATAAGAATAGAAGGCGAGTGAATTGGCTGAGAATTAAGAAATATATATATGTATGTATGTGTATATATATCTACAATCGACCCCGTATCTACAAGCATGTACATTTTGAAAGGAAAGGGTAAAATTGTTTAAATTAATGAATTAAACTAATATAAAAGGAGGAGAGATATGAACATATGGACAGGAAATAGATAGTGATCAATAATGCAGAACCATGGGACATCGAACATGATCTCCTCCGTCATTGAAGGCGCCGTTACCAGTATTGCTCGCAAACTGAACTCTCAAATCTCTGCATTCGGCTGCAATCCTTTGCTTGAGCGTCCATACGAACAAAGCAGACTCGTAATTGTGGATGGCTTTCGCAGTTAACACCAACGAGAACTTGAGCCATCCGGTGGCTCGATCCTTGGCCATCTCATCCACAGTCGAATTCGGTAGCTGCGGCTGAACCCCGGGATTGTACGCGGCGATCATTTCTAGTTGTCCGATTTGGGCTTCTCCCACGTCCAATGACTTCCCTTGACTCTGAATTAGCTCCTCATCATTGTAAAAAACGTGCACCATAAAATCGGTGAAACTGACGTTGCTATCGGAGCTCGGGTTGGTTACGTTGATCTTGGTGTCCCAAACGCATGTCAATGCCGAATTTGCCGTACTGAAATTGGAAACCGAAAAGGAGTCTACTGTGTAAAAGGGATCAGAATCGTAATTGGAGGAGGCTATAAAGACCAGAACAAAATACCACATAATGAGAATTAAGATGAACAAGATAACAGAGCGAAGGCAGGTAGAGCCGCTGGAGCGGTGAGGTCCTGCATAGGGCTGGGCATTGTACATAGCAGGTGGTGGTTGAGCGGCGTAAGGGGGGTATCCACCGCCGGATGGAGGGTAACCATAGGGGACTTGACCCGGTTGTGGGTAACCCATCGGAGGCGGGTAATACGCCACCTGCGGAGGCGGGTAAGGGGATTGGGAGCCATACGACGATGGATACTGCGCCGCCGGCTGAGACGCTTTCTTTCGCTTAGGGGAATCGTCATCGCTTGAAGATGAACCCATGACGATTTAATTTGTTGATCTCTCCTTTCCACAGAGAGAGAGGGGTAAGTCTAAAGGGTGGAATATCAAAGAACGCAAAAGAATATCACAAAATACTGAAAGAGGATGAGGGAGAGGGAGGATCAGCAGAAATATAGGCGGCCAGGCACCCGCGTGTAGAGCGTAGATTTTGATGGGCGTTGCACTCGCTTGCGAAGCATATTTATCTATCTGTGTGTGTGCATTTTCTAAACTACTTGTTGAAATATGACCAGGAAAAACTACTAGTTCATGAGAGCTATCCTATTTTTAGCTTTAGACTATTAACAAGTTCACATTTTTAATTACTAAAATTACAAGATTTAGTCAAGAAAAACTTCCTATAGGTTACTATTAATACTTTGTTCACAAGTTATTTATATCTAAAACCTTTTTCCCAAATGAGTGGCGCTTACTCAGAAGATAATTCCGATATCTAGCGTCACGTGTAGTTAATTGTAGACTTATTGTTTGGTATATATTTTGAAATTTAAGCTCCTTCGCAAATACCACGACTTTCCTAAGAAGTTGTTACTATAAGTCACTTGAATAATTTTTTTTTTCTGTTGATAATTTGATAATAGGATGGGATTAATAATATCAAATACCCAAAAACTAAACGTGCGGAAGATCCTCCCACAGATTACGATAAGGAAGATTAGCAAAACCCAATGGAAGAGTTGTCAGAGTTATGGTTTCTGAAACTGCCTGGCGAGCCAATCAGCAGAGGTGTTTTCCTCTATACATGTGTGTCTATCCGATTTGCCAATCCTTGTCCAGGCTACAATATGACGTACCTTTAATCTTAAGTTTACCCATTCCTTGTGTGTGTATGACTTCAAATTATTGTTGCCAAATATTTGGAAGCTTCAATTCATTTTCAGGCGTCTATTTCTTACTCAATTACAGTATCTATGAAGAATATTAGAAATTCTAACAGTTGTGAAAGCCCAAGTAGCCTAGCTAGAAAACTCATATGGATTCTCATCAAATTAATTAACATTAGCGTAGTTCCTATATTACTATAAAGTATTTATAAGCCAATATAAATCCGTCCATCAATTATATATAATCTACTGTGCACGGCAAATTAGATCAGTTGGCGCTGCAGCTGACCCAAGTTTAATTTGCAACATAACATAACTCAAGCATGTTACATTTGGAAATCCTTTTTCTTTGTTTTCAATAATGTTTCTTGATGTATAATTAAGAATCACACAAAAAGCTGGAGGAAACTAATCTCAACCGTCAAACATTTGTCCATATAGCTGATCCAGTGAAAGTTACAACCATGACAGACATTTACAAACAGTACGTTCGTGTTATGTTAATAGATATTTACAACCCCGACCATTACCCAACCTCTTCAAACCTTGAGAGAGATCCATAGGCTACATTTCATTTTGAGGTCCTTGCAATTCAGCTTACGTGCATGGCTGTGCAATTAAAACAAAGAGAAAGCCTTCCATCCTATAGGAACTGAGAAGTTCCTATCAGGCAGGGTCAACCTTCTTGACCCCTGGTTGGGCAAAAACTGAACCTTCAATCCCTCACAATGAGGATTCATCTCCACGTCAGAAACCCATGTCTCTCCGTAGTAAATCGCCTCCACGTTCATCTGCATTCCAAACTTCAGAGTCCCATCTCTCGCCCTATCATTCCCTATCTGCTCCACCAGCCAAATCTCCACGCGCAGCTCGTTCTCTCCCACGATCCCTCACTCGTCGTGAACTTCAGGTGCAGTTTCACCCACCCCCCCCCCCTCCCTCGTCCAAGTAGAACGGGGGCAACGATACGCCCGAAAGAGCATCTTCTGGGTTGTCATTGAGAATATGATGAAGTCCGTATCTCTGAAATAGATGGATGACACGTTGGCATTCACCACCGTCAACTTGGCGTCCCACGTGGCGGTCAGGGTCCCGTTTGCGGCGGTGAAGTTCGAAACATACATGGAATTCAGGGGGAAAAGAGGAGGAATAGGATCCCCCGTGGGAGTTTCAATGCGCTTGTAGAGAGGCGAGAAGATTAGCATTAGCAATACAGTCAGGCCGAGAAGGTCTTGAGCTGTTTCTGTGTTGCTATTAGTGTTGACATCATTCTGCATTTCGTCGGAATAATAATCAGTGGTGGCGGGTCTCGTGTATTCAACGGAAATGGACAACGGACGATCTCGATCTTCAATAGACGAGACCGTAGTCTGGTTCAGAACATTCAGGCAAGTGTGAAAACCTAACATCGTGATCTCTCTCGTTGTGGGGTTCTACGTCGCCGTTCACGCAATTCCCTGTTTCGTTATCTGAAGAATCACTGTCGGTGGTGGACGTCGAAAAAGGGTGATCATGATCGTCGTCGTCGTCATCACGAGTCCGAGCTTGATCTAATTCAGATTGAGGCAAAGGTGAATAATCGGGACCTTTCTGATCATTTTGCGTTGGAGGCATATTGCAGAAAAGAGGCACGGGGCGCAGCGGAGGAAAATAAGTTTCCGGAATAAGCAAATATTTGTGGCGGAGAGAAAAGGAAGAAGGCTTGTAATTAATATATCCCAGTTTTACATCTTAGGTGTCCACTTATTATTAGTTTGATTTGTTCAGCAGTCTTTATAGTTTTATTGTATATATTTAATAATTTTTGGTGAATGCATGAATCGTTTAGCAATCTTGCAGCAAAGAGCAAGACCCAATTCGTTTTGGCAAGCAAAAATTAGCATGGGATAATGATTCCAACAGCAGTTGTGATGTGGATTTTGTCCTTGCCAAATATAGAGTGTAAAAGAAAAGGTTTAAGAATGCAACGTAACAGTACTACTCTTTATATACTGATTTAATGTTGATGACGCTGACTTGTAAAGAATTCATCAGCTTTCTATAAATTTATTAGATATATACATATTTATGTTGTTAGGCGAAATTCAGGTTGACTCCCTAGCGCAGGCATATTTTTCTTCAATAACGTGGTCTTGCGGTAAATGGATGTGAAGCTGTAATTAAGAATAAGTAATTAGCCTTTTCCATTTGGCCTTCCACTTGAAGTGATGGAAAAACACCTTATTGAGAGGTTGATGAAGAATGAACGTGTCCTGCTCAGCAAGTATTTGTTGGATTTGTAAGCACGTTCCCGCATATTAAAATAAAACTCTTCTCATGTATTTACTTCATAAATTGTGAAAACAAGATTAAAAAACCAGATTTAATTAAAACACGCAATAACTTAGGAGTCCAATTCATTTAAAGAAACCCTAACAGTGGGAAATTAGGAAGCTGACCGTCGGTCCTGGATTTAACATTAATAGATGATAGGTATAATCTAAATATAAAGGTAGTTAATTAGTCTTCTAAATTTTTTTCCAAATATATAAATCGATAATTTTGTGCAAGTAAATTTACGGTGTATTTACTTAATTTTTTTATGATGAAATAGAGGCTTAAAATTAAAATTAACTTCGATTATTAATGATGCATCCATACTCCCCTTGGATCACATTTAGTGTCTTAAACTGATCCTTTCCTTTTTAAAAAAACAAAAAATAACCATCCTGAAAAACAAAAAAGAAACATGAGACTGAATGGAATGACACAGCTGAGGCGAGATTCAAGGAAAGCTACAAATGTAGGGCCCACTCATCTCTCATCGCCCTTTTTGACTCCTCCAAAAATGAATCCACAATTTGTTTTCCTTAAGTAGACCAACAAATTTAAACAATCCAGTTAATACAACATGCGGAAATGCTTGTGATATAATGGATTGAACTGGGAAGAGAAAAGGCTTTATCATCAGATTACATGGCAAGAAAGGGTCGGCCGTACGGATACCCATAATAGCTTCTATCAATCGGCGGAGTCTAGGTTGAACCATCTGTCGAATCTTGTAGCAAATTGAAGGCAGATAACTGTTGGCGGAATGACGAATGAGGGCTGGCGGAGAGTAAAACGCAGTATCCAGGGCTCGTTTCTGACTTGCGCTTGCCCAGAACAAAAGCTCTTGGTTTCAATCAGGGATATATACCAGAAATCTCCCCAGTATCTGGAATGAGGCCTGCATTGATCCCAGACTGCAAAATAATTGGCTGCTTCTTATACAAGAATAATGAATATATATATGCAAGAGGTTATTCCAGTCGAAGCCAGATTTCGAAATGATAGTCAAATAACAAGGAAAGCAACAACAACAGAGAGAGAGAGATGAATCGAGAAGAAGTCTCGCTGAGTCACTTGTTGTTTCATCATTTCATGTTTTTCAGAGAAAAAAATAAACGCTGAAGATAAATCTTGAATCTTCAAAATAAAAAGAAGTCATATGTCATACAGTAGGTACGAACAGAAAGCGCAGAAACGAAAAATATATAAAAGAACAGGTGAAGAAAAGTTAAGCACCTATATTTCCCAAATAAACTCCATATATATGTACATATTCAAATACAAATATTGCAGACTTCAAATTCTTAAACTAGAACGACAACTATTATCAGAACACACAATATCTTAATTAGTGCAGTAAAGATAGTCACAGTCTTGCACCAAGTGAACAAGAAACAAAGAGACGAATCCAAGTTCTTGTTCAATGTATAGACACACAGTATGGCAACAACTTTAGGGAAGGCCATTGCAGAAGCCATATGAAGATGACATGTACGACTCTCGTCAACGTCTTTTCCTTCCCCGGGAGGATGATGTCGTCCCTGTGTTATTATACTGACTCGAGGCTCTTGCGTCTCTTGAACTTGTTGAAGCCTCTCCTCTTCGATGTCCATTCCATCTCCCTCTTCCTGCCGCATGCCCTTCACACCATGCATTCATTCGTTATGATATTCTTTTTAATTTAGAGATCAAAGTATCCAAAGTAACTCTAAAACATCAGTGCGAGAGGATCAAACAGACTAACCCCTTCTGGTTCCAGCTCTGTAGTTTCTCGTGACAAAAGGATGAAACACACCAGTCCCTGCGGCAACCACCTGAGTGACATTTACCTGAAGCGGCTGAAGGTACTGTGGCACCACCGCCAAACCAGGAAGTAATGGGATTCCCATATAGACGCCGTCATCATTCGCCTGCTACCAATATCCATCAAATCACAAGGCTTTTCATTACTAATTGAAGCTAAATGGGCTCCCAAAGTTGATGCTTTACATACATATAAACCATTCATCTTAATTATCAAAGCAACTGTTGTATCAACTATTTCACAGCTTCAAGAACTATGTATCATTTGCAACTTTTGTCCTCTAGCTTAGCAAGAAATCAAAGAAGCCGTACCTTATTCATTTAATTGATCTGGGTTATCTGTATAATTGAGAAAACTCTAGCCTCATGTTTATGTATCATTGATTCACAGAAACAAACATGGTTGTACGCACGAGAAGCATCAAACGATAGAATTAATTACATGCGTATATCAGACTAAAAGAATTAACAAATTCAAAGAAACGAAGAACTTGGTTTCAGATCCAGGCCGAGCTAAGTGGGACGGGACCAAGTAGGTCACCTGAGGTGGCGGGGCCGGAGGTGGCGGATAATGGTAGGCGTAAGGCTGCAGATAGCATGCATAAGCATGATAATAAGAGGGAGAGAGAAAAGCTAGATCGAATTCAAGGGGCAGAGGCATCACGGGACGAGGAATCCAACCATACCCAGCTGGTATTACGAAATCCTGCGACCATGAAATCAATTCAAAAGAATATCAAGATCTGTGCGGTGCAAGTTGAAACCTACCTGAGATACGCAAAAAATATTGAAGCCGGGGGAAAGAACCTGTGGGTAGGGTGGGAAAATCAGATCAGCAGAGACGAAGAGCGAGGGGTAAAATCCCAAGGGAAGGTAAAGTGGATACCCAGAATCCGCCATTATCAGAGAACTGAAGAGAAACGGGTGTGCTGGGAGTGATTGAAGTGGAAGAAATTAAGTGAGCTGGGGATCAGTGACTTTATAGTGAGAGAATAAGACGAGGATGATATCACCATGCGGTTACGAGTGCGAGGAACGAGACTGGGAGAATATTAGGCCTTGTTTGGTAAATCTTAAAAGGAAATGCTTTTATTCACTTACAAAAATGAATATATCATATATTGCATAAAATAAAAAGGAGCCTATATAGTGATTATATTTCTAAATCGCGCCACCTAGAGTGTCAATATATGTTAAATGCACAGCATTAATTACTCTTCATTTCTTTTTGGACTGATTCACTTTTTATTTATTTATTTTATATATAGCAGTTAACCTTCCCCCCTCTCTCCCCATTTTTATTAAGAAATTAGAAATTTCCCATGATAAAACTGCTTCCTTTAGGACAAGTGTATGAACTTACTGTTGGCAACCAAAAAAAACTTACATTTCATTCAAGATGGAACTTCCAATGTTAAAGATATGTACATATTATGTGATTGTGTGTGTAATCAAGTCTTCAAAATAACACCATGTAGCAATATCATATTATCATAAGTTCTTAATTAATTTTTATTTGAAACATTCTCCAAACTAGGATATGTGGCTACTTGATCAACTACTTATGGAAACAATCTAAAGTTCTTTTACTTGCACATTTGAAACAATAAAGAGAAATAATATATAACCAGAATATTATTAGACTGAAAATCCAAATATGTTACCATTAAGATCTGTAAGTTCATTCCATCTGTTTGGATGCGTGTTTTCTACACAGTAAAAACTCCATTTAATTTAAACTTCAATTAATTAAGTAAAGCAACAACAAATTATGGATGGCACTTTCCTTTTATTTTTCTT
Organism: Leucaena leucocephala; assembly: GCA_037074615.1. Taxonomy (NCBI): domain Eukaryota; kingdom Viridiplantae; phylum Streptophyta; class Magnoliopsida; order Fabales; family Fabaceae; genus Leucaena; species Leucaena leucocephala. Next base: position 6,380,038 of record CM073521.1, on the reverse strand, counting down.
TTAAAAAATCATTCGCACTAACATATTCACATGGCTAAAAAGAATTTGAGGAAAACTAGACGTTAACGATTGATGAGATTCAACCAAGGAAAAGGGTATTGACGGGGAACTTGAATTGCAGTTAAATTGATATCAAAATGAATAAGTAGTTTGGTCAAAGAAACATGTGTGGGAAATTAAATTGTCATTTCTTTGTTTTTGGGCGAACCTTTATTGTTATTTCATACTACTCTATGACAATTCACGACATTACTAATGCACATTGTTCATACAATAATTATCTGACAGTGGAAAGCGTGTTTTTCTCCTCTGGTTGTCTTTCAAACATGAAAATGCTATATGACATAAGTCGATATGCCTGCAAAAATGAAATTGAACCACCCGCTTGCGTTTAAGTCTTATACAAAAAATATAATTACAGAAAAATCTTGGTAAGTCATTAAATTATCGTGGAATCTCATGGGACATAGGATTAAATTTTTAAAATTATAAAATGACAAAACTACCCCTAGAAAAATGATTCAGTTGTTATTTTTTCGTCATCCAGTTGTTATTCCTGTATCCAGGAGTTATCATGCAAATTGCTTGAGTTATTATTTTTTCTCCAAACAGTTATCATTCATATTGTTTGAGTTAGTTTATCCTAAGGAAAATTTTGTTATTTCACGATTTGAGAAAATTAATCACAAATCTAATGAGACTCCATAATAATTTAATAATTTCTCAAGATTTTTGTACTATTAAATTATTTACATAGGGCTTAAATATAATTTTTTCTTTTATTTATAAGAGAAAAAGAGAAATTTTTCACCCTATATATAAATTATACTATTTTTTATATGAATATATAATTTTATTTTTTATTTATTATTGTGTCGACTTTATATTTTTTGAGTACAGTATATATTAAATAAATATACAAAATTAGAAAGTCATTAAATTTTAAGACAGGGTTAATAAAATTTTAAATTTTTATTTATTTTAGTAAAATATATTAGAAATGACTTATAAATAAAATTAAATGAGTAACTAGTTATTACACAATTACTAGGATGTTAACTATTTGTAAATTAATCATTCCATTCAAGGATGTAATAGCGATGCTTAATGAGATTATGCGCTTATAAGTGAGTAAGTGACAACTTCACATTAACATTTTCAACTATATATATATTCTTCCAAATACATTTAAATAAATTGATGCACATGAAGGCATGTATGGGCATAATAAATATATGGTAAAAATACTTGAATGTGATAATTTTAGCATTAAATTATAATAATAGCGTTTGGAATATTGGGAAATAAATTGAAATAAGGAGCGCATGACCTTTTAATCACTTTTTAGGCTAAGCGTAAGGAAGGAAGCAGAGAGAGATTGGTTGGCGGGATAGGCGTAGCTTATGGAGGAAGCAATTCTCCCTCTCCAATGACTTGGATACTGTTTGTCGAATATTCTCTCTTTTCCTTGTTCCTCGGGGGTTGCAAATGATCGAGGTGGATTTTTGGAGTCTTTTCTTTTTATGAAAAAAATATTCAAGGAGGATTTTCCCTTTTCTTTTTTTTTTTTAATACAAACACTTTAAAAGTGAGATTTATTTACTTCTTCTGTTTTTTATTCCAGACACATTTATTGTTTAAAAGTAATAAATCTCACTTTCAATCCTTCATATTTATATATTTATATAGGTTATGTTTGGTTTATTTTTCAGAAAAAACTGATTATAAAATAATTTTAGAGAATATATTGTAAAATAAATTTTGTGTGAAAAATAATTTAAAAAAAATAAATATTTAGATAATTGTTATTAGAATAACTTTTTTAATAATAAATTATTAGAAATAACATGAGGTAAAATTATAATTATGTAAAACATAATTTTAAATTTATATTTTTTGTTTGATATTAAATTAATAAATAACTAATTTATTATTTATATATTAATTATTAATCAATTATTTTTTTTGAAAAAATAATTGATTAATAATTAATATATATATTTTTATAAAATAAGTGCATAAGTAAAAGACAGCGTTTTTCTTTTAAATGGGTAGGGAGAACAAGCTTTGTGTGGAGGGTATTTTGAGTGGATAAATTCTGGCAGAGTAATAACGAGTCAACTACGGGATAAAAATCTTTGCCAAACTATAGTTTGATTTAAAAATATTTTTTTATAACTTGACTAATATTAAATTCAATTTTAATTAATTATTATATTTATAATTAGATGTAGTATTACTTTATTATCCACATGACTTAAGATAGCTCATCCTCACATTCATTCATCCGTATAAATAAAAATCTATTGTTGCTCCAAAATTAAATACGTAATAATAAAATTTAGTTAATATTATGAAAAATATATACAGTTGCTGTCACATATAATTGACTCAATGCTCTACGGGGTTACTCAATTTTATCAAAGGCTTATCTGTTATGAAACGCAAGGGCAATTTAATCAATAATCAAACAAAATTAACACATTTAAACATTCCTAACGCCACCTCCTTTTCCCCCTTTTTTTTTAGGTTTAAAATGTTGAAATCAAATGTTAACATTTTAAATCTATCTATTAAATTTTAGTATCTTAATAATATTTCTGTATAACACCGTTTCCTTACATAGCAACCGCGGAGCACAGGCCACACTGAAAAGAAAAGCCATATATAGAACCAACACTCTAATTACAAATTTGGCAAGGAATGTTTTGGGAGGAAAATTCTAAAAACTTATGGGAACTGCAGAAGGGGTTCTGGCTTATTTTCCCCTAACTAACACCACCTTCAGATAAACATATTTTAGTCATAACCTTTTTTTTCTCAAAAAACCCATCTATATACCATCTTAATTAATATTAATCACATATTCTATGTAGCTTTAAAAGAATTAAATTATGAATTTTATACTACTAGTTAACATAATCGGCATGGCACAATAAATTCATACAAAGAAAGGTGGACTAAGTTAAAAATCAAGAGGGTGACCGTACAACCAACAGCGAAAAGCAAAACCGGAGAATCGTGGGGCGCAAGAAAAACGAAGAATGAAGAAGAATCAGGTTATGGAACAGGATCAAAAGCAATCAATGCTTGTAATTAAAAAAGAGAAAGAGCAACAACCCAACATTGTGCAAAAGCAATCACAAAGCTATAACTGAAAAGGGGCCTACAAATGTCTCAATCATTTCAAGTTGCAGTCTCAATCGTGTTTTGTAAGATGCAACACAACAATGCCATGGGGGGAACGCAAAAGCCCATATGCCTCCCCCCCATGGCTCTCACTCTCATCAACTCGCAATATATCCAAAAAGCCAACGCACCCTTTCTCATATCAGAGGCCACCAATCCACACCTTCGTCTATTTACTAGCTCTAAATGGTATTTGCTATATAATAACCTTTATCTGTTATCATCTAATTATTCTCATTAATTACTCCCCAAAAGTATGCTAATTACTAAACGTTTCCGTTTCTTCTGTTATCCTTATCCCAGATGCCCAATCTCAGGGCTTCCGTCACAGTCACTGCCGCTTCCTCTAACCCACGTTCTTCACGGGTCGGGCAATCGGACCCGCCGGAGACCTAAACCCTTCTGTGACTGCGTCGTGCACACACCAGTGGAAACCCACATCGCGGCCTGATGCATTCCCCATCGAACATACCTTGCACACCAATTCACCGCCATTCGCATTCCTGTTGCCGTTGCCGTCGCCATTCGGTTCCTCTCTCAGGCACAAACCAACGAGTCCCATATTCATCAGGTACCGCTCCTTTTCGATCTGTAAATTCCTCACCCGATTCCCGTACTCGATCCGATCAAGAATTGGGGTTTGGAACGCAGGTAAAGTCGGGAAGAAGTCGATACCTGCGTTTCGCCTCAGAAGCTTCACATTCGCCGGAGGGTTCTTCTTCTTGCTCGGTTTTTCATCATGTCGAGATTCTTTGGGCGTCTTATGCCTCCTAGGCCGTCGCTTCACGAAGAAGAATCCGCCTTTCTCGCGCGCTATGGCGGCGAAATTGACCTTACGTGTTATAGGAATTTTCCGATTACTCTCGAGGCTGCCGAGATAAACGGATAACTGGTGGGGAGAGACGCCAATCTTTTGGCCGAGATCCGACTGGAAATTCTTGAAATTCATAGAAGAGTCCACCATGACTTCGCCGACGTTGACCGTGTTTTCGCCGTCAAAGAAGACGACAGAGAAGACGACGCCGGTGCTTCCCTTCAACATTTTGAAGGAGAAATCAGCGTCGGAAGAAGAGCAAAGATAGAGACATGGCAAAACCGGAGGCAATGGAACAGAAGGAGAGCATTTTATAAGTGAGCGCGAGAGAAAGGATAGGGGTTTTAGGCATGGTCTAGTAAATACGGAAAGGCGGTCAGGGGTATTAATGTAAATAACGTTGCGGTATCGCATCGACAAACCCGGGGATGATGACGTGTCAGGACTCGGTACTATTTCTTGCTTGGAGAGCAAGTAAGACGCTAACAAAACGACTCGTAAAAAGAAGCTGGCTTTTTATCTGGAAAGAGCCACTGAGTCGGTGCATTCCGGAGTTTGATTATTTTCCTTCTAAAATAAATAAATAAATAAATATATCAAATATATATAAACTTCATTCATACTTAAATACACAAAATTCGTTCAAATAATAAATTTTACTCATCTTATGCCTAACTTTTTTAAAAAAAAAAGAGAGTCTATATTCATATTGATGTTATAACATTTTATACACATTATAAGTAGTTTTAGAAATGGATTGCACAACTTACGCACCTGGTTTTATTAAAAATGTTAGTGAGAAGAGAACTTTTGCTATGAAGACAGTACAATTTTTTTTTGGATAACATAGACAACGAAATAATAGTACAACATGATCAAAATCACTGGCTGAAAAAGGGAAAAACATAATCAAAATCAAAGTTTCTAGACCATGTTAACATCAAGTATCTATTATGTCAAATTCTCTAATTACTCTTTATCATGTATATGATTTTTTTATATAAATTTAAATTAAATGAAGATATTAAAAAAATATTAAAATAAGACACATGACAATGTATGATTGGAGAATTTGACGAAATTGAGATAAAGAACTTGATTTAAGTTTTCTTATTTTTTTAAATATCTAAATGTAAATTTTTTACACTTATTAATTATTTTTAATATTTAATTAGGTGTGAAGGTAAGAACATTGGAGACCTCTAATTTTGGATTGAATGGATGAGCTTGAGGTTGATCGAACTTGATCTGATAAAGTGATCTTTCTTTTTCGGAACTGAATCTCGTGAGGGGATGATTATGATTTTCTTGATATGGATGCGAATACAATGACATTAAAAAGGTATAAACTAAGGAGATATTAAGATTTTTTTTTGGACGTAATCAATAAAAATTATTATGATTGATGCTAATTACTTACTTCAAGTTCAATCTAAGATTACAGATAGATATTAACATGTTACCATAATTATTTATTTAATAAATACACTGACATAATTGCATTTAGTGTTATTACCGTCAAATTGAAAAAAATTCAACTTGAAATATTTCTGGAATGTCAAAAAGAAGAAAGAAAGAAATTTCGAATGGAAAGTATTAGGATCAATAAGTATGGATGTGATTTTCATCAAAATATGTTGATGAGAAGAGGCGTCGATTTCGCCATGCTCCAATGTCGCCTTCACTAATTATTAAATATGAAAACTAATTTGTTTGGTAGAAATGACATTTGTGAGAGCGAAATACAAAATTTGCGGCAATGGATATGATTATGAATGCTTAGGCAGTTTGGTTGGCGTCTTGGTGAGGGGATTCCGCACTTCATTTTACAGCATCAATTTGTGCATATTAATTTTCATATTTATATTTTAACTCTAAAAAAGATGTAATTTCACTAAAGTGATATGGACACAGATGATCCATCCATCATGGGTATTGTTGGTGAGAAATCGACGCCTGGTAGCTTCCACTCTGGCACAGCTTACCTGAGCAGATATCAACTTGCTCAGTTACATCAATAACAACATACGATTTTGTTTTTTTTTTAAAAAAAAATCACTTTATCTATCTATATGAGTAAACATGATTAATAACACAGTACTTCAGTGGTTTTAATTCAAAACTTAAATGCTTAACTATCTTCCTAATTGAACATGGATTTTGAACACAAACTGATGCCTTTTCAGCAAAAGAATTCGGCAATACAGGAAGTGGCACTTCATTTTCACGTCCTTTTATCCCTGTACTTGTCTATCCAGTTATTTCATCTATCAGTCAAGCTTCATATATTCAAGAAACTAAATAAATTAATTAATTATAATTAATATAAAAATTAATTGACTAATTTAAATAAATTAATAAGTATATAATATAAATTAATCTTAAAAGATTAAATTAAATTATAATTAATTTATTTATTTAATTTTTTTTAATTTACTCAAAAAAAATTAACTAACTCTTATATTAAAAATAAAAGAAAATAACTTTATATGAAAAATATAATGAGCTGAAGCGAAAATTTAGATTTAGACAGGAATGGGACTAAAGAATTATGATACACCAACCAATATAGTAAGTTAACTCCCAGGATTTTAGCTTCAAAAGTTTTTTTTTTTGAACAAAATTTTTAAAAAGGAATTGAACTCACCTATGATCTAAGGGCAAAATAAAATCTCACTTCCTCTTAAGCGATACTAATATCGAGTAAGACAAACTATCTATTCCCATCAGGTGTACATCTCAGTACCTAGGAATTAAGATGGTTCCTCAAACGCCACGACTGAAATTATAACAAAATGATACTTCATAAAGATTTAGTCGGGACAAAACTCCGGTGAACCGGATGAAAAAAAAAAGAAAAAGAAAATATTAGAGTACAGTGGCTCCTCACATTATGATACCTGGTGATCTATTCTAACTCTTCCAACTGTAAGATTCTGATCAATTTTGAATGAGGGCCAAGGGATTCGGGGGTAAAGAAGCCAAGAGATTTTTTTAAAAAAAAATTAATTGAGAAATCAATTCTCTCATTCATAAACGAAATGATAAAAAATTACCTATTCATTAACAAATAAGATGTTACGACGTACAGTTGGCTGAGATTTCTTAAGCGCCGCTGAATAATGTGAAATTAGTTCTCAATCAATCAATTCCCCAAGAAAACCGTTTACCGCTAGACATTCAGAGGGTCTAAAGTTTGAGCTCAATTTTAGAAGAACTAGAGAACCAAAAAGCAACCAGACAGGATGGAAGTTCCAATAATATTAATCATTACATTGAGGAATACGGCATTGATACTCATGGCTGCAAGGCTGTTAGCACAAGACATTATGGAGAAATGAAGACAAATATTACATATATCCACATGTAAACTAATTGCCTGCTGGCAGATTTCAAAATTGCTTACGCATGGTGAAAACATATTACCAGTTAAGGACGACAGCAATGCAGTGATGCACCTCAGAGATTCACATGATGGCTACTACACTAAAGTGATGTTCTTGCACATTTTCCCGCTCTTGCATAAATGGTCAACAAAGATATCAATTTCAACCAACAAAGCTCAGGACCAAGACGTTCGGCGTTCCCCTTTTAACAGTTGTTATCCAGTATTCTCTGCAAGTTAAACCAATCATAAAACTTATCAGCAAACCTACCATGTGAGAGGGAAACATGGAAGGAAATTTTGCCACGTTAAATGTTGAAAGAGTGAAAACAACATTATCTCACAAATTTCTGTGGTTATCATCCTTCTGAGGATTTAAGCAGATTTCCGTGCTCACCATTTCTGTAAAGATTAGGTCATAGGAAATCAGAACTACTTAATGAATAGTTATTCCTCTAATGACAAAGGAACTCACAAATTTCAGACCCGATGATGAGATATTCAATGAATTAATATTTGGTGACAATGATTGTCCTAGTATGATATATCTGATGAATGCAAACTTCAAAAAACAAGTTACAATGGCAAGATTATACTGCACAAACAACAAGTTTTGAGACAAGTTTATTTTTGGAGCATGTATTGAGTTCAGCAAAGCACGTGTAATTGTTATGCAGATCCTTTCAACATGCAACTGAGAAAAACTAACAAGGCATTCCACCTGTTTCAAAATGAAATAGAAGCATTTTCCATGCATGCCTGCATATCATTCTGAAATCCACAACATGGAAGTCTCAAGAAAAATAGGCCAAAGGCATGATGGTGGTCCAGTCATGAAAACTCACATAGACAAATTAGGTGCTTGGCGCAAAAACACTCCTCACTAGACTGTCGCTGTCTCTTAGGGTAATGAGCTTCTTAAAACTTGTAGTTGATCAAATGAGCGATGTATTTTATCTCTTTCTTCAATTACCACACTGGTATTTTCTAATAACTGCACCAAAACAAAGAAAATGAGTAAAGAAAAGACCAAATTATCATATTTATGAAGAGTTAAAAACATTAGCGTAAATTGTATACCCAAAAAAAAACGCATAAAGAAAGTAGAAAAGCACAAGTTTTTGACATCATCTATTCACGAGGCATTATTGCACCACATCTTCATCCAAGCATCTAGGATACTAGGGTATCTAAGGTACCCCAGTTGGATGTGCATGCACACATATATTCAAGATGCTTGGAGGCTTATGAAGTCTTCATTTACATGCATCTCATACCTCTCCAAAAGCATAAAAATCTAACATCATAGAAATTTTAGCTTTTGTCAACTATTATAAAATACCAATCCATTCTTTATAAGGTATCATCACATAATTAATATTCAAGAATGATATGTTCAAAGTAGCAGTCAACAATATTGAAGATCCCAGGCCAAAAAGTGGGGAGGGGGGTTATTGCACAAACCAACCTGCAAATAAACTTGTAGGATGTTATCAATATCTGCCTTGAATAAAGACAATATCTGTTGCAATTTAGGATCTTTGTGCATCAATGAAAGTAGAGAAGCAACCGCATTTACTCTATTGTAGAAGGCCTTTCTAGACTGAATACATGTATCAGAAATTGCTGAAAAACTTCCTCCTATAGCGGACCTCATGCTCTTCAACACAAGATTCATAAGCTTGTGGCACCGATCAAACAAGAAAAAACAAGGAAGTAGGTAATAATGCAGAGTACTTAATTGATTGGAAAGGGTGTGCTTGTCATCATCTTCTGGAATGCACTGTAAGGAAGTTAAATCTAAAATCAATCAAGGAATTAAGAGGATAACTGAGGATGAAACTTGAGAGGAAAGACAAGATTACCAGAAGCATTGAAAACAAGTACAGCTTTAAATGAGATTGTAAAATAGAATATAATAAATTCCAGAAGATCAGAAATACGTAGCTGCCATTTTCTCATATGAATTGTCTCTTTGGTTTTAACTGTGATCTATAATTCGGTAGTTATATAATTCCAAATAAACATGACTAAGAAGGTGAATTAACCAAAACGGGAAAAAAAATGCAAGGTCAGATAGAAAGAACTTCATCCAACTCTGCATGTCTAGATTGACTTTGTGCTGATTTTAAGGAGACTCAATTTTTTTCCAAAAACGAACCTCATCTTTTAAGTTTAATTTGTTTAACATATTGTCTTACTCATCACATTTGTCAATGATCTTGCTGCTTTTCAACGTTCAAAATAAACAAGGAAAAAGATAAAAGAAATAATAAATCATTTTAACTTTCAAAGAGAGGAATGACTATGAAAATCTATAAGTAATATGAAATGGTTAAATCCCCACTTAGCTGTGGCATATATTGACGACTAGCTGTCGGATTTTAAATAATATACTCACTTGTCCAACATCCATCAAATATTCTGAAAGATAACGTCCCAGAGTGTCAATACTTTTCTCAGAAAGCATTGTAGGCTTAACATCCACTGTTACAAGCATTCTTAGGAGAGAACAACTATTATCCAATGGGGGCTTTAGCAGCTGCGACATAAAATAAAAATGTGAGGACTCATCATTCGGGAACATCTCTGAATGGATTAAATCATCATAAAAGTAAGGGGGAAAAAGGGAAAAATAGTAGTTCAGTTAACAAAGAAAACTCAATGCTAATATATATGAGACCTCATGCTTCTAGAATGTCTTTGAATGGACCAAAGCATCAGAAAAGTAAAAATGGGAGATGAGTACTTCAGTCAATAAAGAAGAGAACTCCATGCAAAAGAAAACTTAATGAATTGGTTGGTTATAGGAAGAAATTGAATCAACTTACCATCTGATCAAGTATCACTTCCTCTAGCATTTCTAGAACAAGGGAATTATTGCCCATCATAGCCAGATGTGAACAAATAACACTTGTAATTGACTTGAAAATTTTGAAGATTGGATCATTACCCAAACCAGGAGGAACAGCTTCTGCAAAATTCAATCAATAACAGATCCAGAATAAAATGACATCGGATGACTACAGAAGATATGCTCAATAAAATAGAAAAGTCTATATTCCCTAATTCAATCATCCTAGATCACTATACTAAAACACCAGTGGGGCAGTATTACCTGCCTAGCAAGTCATACATACATACTCAGTGACTAAGACCATTTTCTTCATCCTCATGATTTTACAAGCTCAGGAACATGTAAAGCATGCTATGTCAAAGTTGTTATTATCTAGTAATTATCGAGCAGCCGAATTTTATGTCAATAAATCCCCCCAAAAAATCTCCCACAAACATAAGCCCAAGAAAGTTGACCATATAACCCCACTTTGGGGTGCCAATCGCCATGTAAATCTGTAGCCTACCATGAGAAACTTTAAAGCTTGAGAGCAAGGTAATGAAGAAACTCAAGTGATCGGCAATATCAATATGTCCAGCTCTGTACGCTGAATGAAGAACTTCAATTGTCCGAAATAACACATGGGGATCTAGATTAGGGCCTACAGAAAAAGAGAGAAATGCATAGGTGTTAAGTAATAAAAACCTTCTGAAGCATTTGTTTATAAGCATATACTTTTATGACATTGGACATATTGTAAAAACACCAATAGCAAGTGTAATTACTGTAAAAAGGTATAATTAATTGTTATAACTTACCAATGCGAGAATAATTCTTGTTGGTGCATCAACTTACTAATTATTCAATACTTCAAAAAGTATCTGTTTCCAAAATCTCTGTACAACATAATTTGGGACTTTATTCTCAAATTAATTTTTTTATTGCAATATTATATACAGCTCCCACGTTTTATGCCAAAATACTACAAATAATTGAATCTACATCCTTAATGCCAAGATTGAAAAGCCTAAATATTTTATTTGATGCAACATATAAACAATCTAGTCAGACAATTATATTAATCTTTTCATGAGATACCACCTACAGATTCTGAATCTATTCTCTATCAACAACTACATTCCATTTTCATATGTTCATTGGATATTTATTTTTTGAAACAATACAAGTGCTTAAACTTACAATCAAGTTTTACATGACAGATCAGTCAACAAATAAATGAAAATTCACAAATGCACAAAGTATCAAGCAGAAAAGGCCACGAGCATAGATAACAATAGTTGTTAATTTTGACATACAACAGTACAGCATCAAGAGAACAGTGTTGTGAAAATTTTCAAATTCTAATCTATAAATGAATAGCACAAGAAACTAATCATCATGTATGTGATACGAGATCAAACGGTGAAGAAAATGTTTAAAAAAATGAAAGCCAGTTACAATTTTATCAAGGGCAAAAATACATACATAGGCAGCAACAAGATATTGTCTTTAAGAAACGTGAATCCAAACGAGAGAAATAGTAAAGGCAACACAAAGAGAGCTCTTGAACTTCTCTAGGAAGCTTGATAAAGGGACCATAAGACATATTTCCTGCAATAATAAAAGGCAATGGGATGAGAGGTTAGGAAATAAGAGTATATGAAATAAACCACAAATACCAAGTTAACAGTGTTTTTTTAACCTTCTTGACGTGCACAGTAAAACTCCTGCAATGAGTATTGCATGTTGTCATATATGCAAACAAGCGATGAGTTCAACAAAGCACACTGTCCAATGTGAAGTTGAAGACGCAACAGAGCCTTAATGAACAATGAATGTTTAAAGGACAAGGAGTTAGTAAATCGGTGATTTAAGACCTTAAGTTACATTTGAAAACTTCACATATTTGATGTTTACCTGTGAGAAGGCTGGGTGTTTATCACCAACCTGGATCAGCAACAAAGGGAGCTCTCTTATCCATGCAATCAAAGCATCTTGAAATTCAAGATTTTCTGGATTGCTTGCATCTAGACGAAGCTTACTTTGGATCTATAATTTGCACCAAAATATAAACACATTCAATTAAAGTATAGGTATAAATTGATTTATCCATCACTCCCCAAATTGAAGCAATTATTTGGGATAAAAATGAAGCCAAACTCACAGAAGTTAGCAAATCCTCAATTGCAGAAAGACAGGCCATTTTCAATAAAGAAGCTGGCTTGCTTTCCCTGAATGTCTGTGTAAACGCCTGCATTCAAGAAGTGTTAATTATCAAACCAAACAAGTTACATAATTTAAAAAAAAAATAAGAAAACCCAGTCAATGGCTTTTAAGAAGAAACAAACAATCAATATTCAGAATCTTTAAAATCATATGTCAAACCTGAAGAAGACGAGGTGTCCAATAGCTTGCCTCAAATGTAACAATTTTAGGAATAAAAGGAAGGAGTTGAATTAAATGCTTTTCCCAGACAGGGTTAGCTGACTGGGAAGCTTCACAAACCTGCATATCAACAAGTCCAACCACTTTCAAATTGTATAGCTCAATAGCTCAAACTTAAAAACAGTAATTGGTGCATTTATCAAACCTTCCCAAGCAGTAAATTTTCCAAAAATTCTAGAAACTTCTCCAACAAATCCAAAGGAAGACAGATCCATTCATTGAGTTGAAAAACTATTTTTGTAACGACCATATTAAGTTCAAGGTATCTATCATATTCCTGCAAAGCATAGGTAAAAGGAATCAGATCCATTTATAGTGCAAACCAGAACACTGTTTTCGTCTGACCCCACTCTTCAAAAAGAAAGGGGGAACTACCAAAAATAAAGGGTATTTCACCACAGAAAAATTTACATAGAGAATTGTGTGCTTATTTTTACATAAAAATTGGTTGTAACATTGTAACACAAACCCTATATTACATCAACAGTTCTCCCCTCCCTAAGAAAAGCTTTAGAAAACAAACCCACAAAATAAGTACCTTCTCTGAATAATCGTGCATGGAATTGAGGGGAAACAGAGAAAATAATTTCCTCAACATTAAGGAAGAGATAGCGTCATCCCATATCATCATGCCAAGGTCACCAAGAGAACTTTGGGACTCTGACTGCTCCCTGTTACTGCCATAAATAAAGGACCTGATTATCATATCTATGCAATTAAGTATAGACAGCATACAAGAAGAAGACATCCCATCAAGTTTTGGGGAAGCCCGAGCTTGAGGAATAAATTCCAGGAAACTATTTAGTAATACTGGCACAAGATCCTTCAGTTTCTTTATGATAAGAGGAAATCCTATAAACAGAGAAAGCATAAAGCAGGACAGTCAGGTCTCAATTGAATAAAAAGAATGTAGAATATAAAAGTTGAATTTAAACAATTCTATTTAAAAATTATTCAAACTCATCAACATTAGAATATTAATTATCTGTTTTAAAATTTACGATGCCTTACCAGTGGATTTTGCAGGCATATCATCCTCAAAAGCATGCAATACCCTTTCTCCAGCATCATTCTATTGAAATTAAAGAAAGCGTCAGAGACAAGTTGGTGAAGCCAAAAGCAGCTGATGAAGCAAAAGCATTTTAAAAAAACAATCCTTCTGGGGGAAAAGCAAGCAATTCTGATTGTGGTCAAATACAGTAACCAAATGTAATCTCAGAAGCTGAGTGCCACAAAAATTTCATATGTATCATTCCAGTAAATAATATGCATTGTGCAAAATTATATTTTATTAGAGGGGGTTTTCTGAGCAACACTAAGCACTCCCCGAAGTTACAAATCTGCATAGTATAAGCAAAGGGAAAAAAAAAAATACATAGAAGGGTCTAACTCATTTACAATGACAAACAAATAAAACATTTCGTATCCCCTCTGGAGCTTTCAAAGGTACAAACTGACAAAATCTAGTATATTGTTAAAATGCCAACAGCAATTAGCGTTACACATAGAATTACCAAAAAATAGATTTCATTATTTTAATTAAAAACACGATACCTTATCATGCAAATCAGTTTCTCGTTTATTCCATGGCAAGAGTGACAAGCAGCGAACCAACCCAACAAGGGCAACCTTCAGTTTCCCTTTGTCCTGTAAATGGCACTGGTCCTTCCTAAGAAAATCATCATAGTTTTGGAAAATCTGTTCATCATGCAACCAACAAAACAGTAAATACAAAGCTCCAACATAACTATTTCAATTAAGCCACACAATTACACCAAAGAATGAAAAGATCAATATTGGCACGGATTTTCCCATATATCTTTTAGAGAAAAAATAGTGTCACCTTCTCTGCATATAAAGGTAAGGAAGGTGGATAAAACTCAAGAACAAGATCCAAGAATTCAAAAGCTTTGAGCCGTATGTCAATTGCTAAATGTGTCATTGCTTTAAAAATGTAAGCCATCAGCAAGGAAACAACCAGCTCTCGATTATCCTACAAAATATAGGGAGAAATAAACATCAAAATAAAGTAAATCAATTGCGAAAAAGGATAAATGTACAGTGGCATTAAATATAATGACTACAAGATGCATCAAGGTAAAACAAATTGTATCTCCAGAACCAAGATTGAGGAGAGCATCAAAATCAACTATTCCAAACACACATAGGACATGCTACTAAGCCAGTAACTTTTGAATTCCAAAAGGAAATGCTACGAAGTCAAAAAGAAAACCAACCTTTCCACAGTTTTCCAATAGATCCTATACCAGGTTAGAATATTTTATTTTGATTATTGGTCACCCAGCTTCCATTTCAGCGATAAAGAAAAGATAGTGAGGAGAATTAAATTATAAATACCTCGTCACAGCCAGGCAAAATCACTAATTTAAATAGATCGTACACTGAATCTCGAACCCCTTTAACATCATCACCAATGCGCTCACGAAGTTTTTCTACAACAGCATACTTGTGCAACTTCAGTTCTGTTGGATGTCTGATGAACAGCCCCTTGATACCCGCCAATGCATCTTTGAATTTTGGGGAGGGGGAAGGATTAGCATTGAGTATCATGCAAATGAACTAAAAGCTGAATGCTTCAATAATCAATAACTTGATTAAAAAGAGCAAAGATAATTTATATGCATGCAGCAATCATCATGTGCCATTTAAGTTAATTCTCTAAGATCCCAAAGAAAACAATTAACTTGCAACTCAATTAGTAAGAATGCAATAATATTAATTGAAAGTTAAGAAAAGGCACTCTGTCTGGAACATCCATTCATCATTTTCACAATTCATTTATTCAACTGTGGTCGACTCAAGAAAAAAGTTTGTTTTAAAGATTACCTATGAATTCTTCAGTTTCACGTCCCAATTAACTTTTCTCTATTGAGTTCAGGTTAATTTGGTGCAGATGAGTCTTTGGTGTCTTTTTTTCTTTTCAACATTAACTTGGCTTCAAACATAATATTTGTTTTTAGGTTTACTGACACTGCTAGCATGATGATAAAACATTCAACAAGGATATACCTCTTCGAACTTTTGGGTTGTGATGTGATGTTTGGTGAAGAAGCTCTTTTAATGTCAAACCTTTCTTGTTTACTGCTAAGCCTTCCTTCTCTGATGCCACACTCTGCTCGGGCAAAATAATTGCTGCCAGAAACGTGTGTAAGGATAGAACTAGTTCATGTGAAGTCGTTTAGAACTTGAAGTATCAACCAAATAAGAATTCCATTTGCAATTTTGAAGAAGCCTATTTTTAAAGAGCATATTCAAAATTGGCTTGAATATTAAACCAGCGAACACTCATCAATAATGAAACCTAGAAAGAAATTGCAGCTGGAATAATGTAGTACCTTTGGATTTAATTTCAGTATTTGTAGTATTCTTAGGTGGTGGCAGTTTCCTCCCTATCTTTCGCTTTATTTTCTGAAATTGTTCAATCAATGAGAACTCAAAGAATTTTCATACTAATGCTTTTTAGTAAATATAATGAAAGAACTTTACTAATGCGTTTTAATAACCTTAAAGTCCACGCCATGCTTTTTCTTTGAAGGAGCTTTCGAACGAGTCATATTTTCCGGCCGAACTATGCACTGAAAATACCCAAACAGACCAGTTAAACTTTTAGCGGTTTAGACAGGATAATAGATGTTTGCGTCGCAACTGAATATAAAAGAAACCTTCTATTAAGAAGGCTAAAAGATCAGTATAGAGAACTAAAACGAACTCATTCAATGATAAGTAGAATATGAGATTATTCTTGCCCTCATCAATCTCCGTCACAGATGATACGAGCAAGAGGAATAGAAGGAGGTAAAGGAACTACCTGTGATTGTGATTGAGGAGTAAAAGACACTTATGTTTCCAAGGTGCCGGAGAGGATGAAACGGCGAACGTATCTGACTAATTGCCTATGAACGTCTGAAAGGGTCAGTTTGCGGCGGCGGAAAGAGAGGCCTCAACGTAGCGGGAACAAGCAAGGTGCGCTATATAGCGGGTACAGAAGAACGTTTATTTTGGTCCGAGGAACTTTAACATTTTTTTTAATTGAAAAAAGCCGTTAGTTTTAAAGAGAATTAAATATACTTTAACAAAAAATAAAAAATAGTACTTTTCCAATATGAGCTTGAGTTTTGAGTAGATTAAACAAAATAAATAAATTATTAAATTTAAATTTTTAAAATAAATTTATATTATATATTTTTTAATTTATATAAATTAATAAATTAACTCTTATATTAATTATAATTAATTTATTTATTAGAGTATAAATAATTTTTATCTATCCTAATAAATATACTCCATATAAATTTAAACTTGTGTTATATTTTTAATGAGATAATACTATTTATCACCTTAATAAATAGTTTGATGATATTCCTACGATTTATAATATAATATATAGTTTGTAGTAATATTATAAACTATATATTATATTAAAAATAGTATAATTTTTATGTATTTTATAGTTTGTTAAAGGGGATAAAATAAAGATTTATTAATAATTATATTATAAATATAAATTGATTAATATGGTTAATCCTACATACATGGGTCACAAGAAAATTTGATATAATAAATGAAAAACAAAATATTAACACTAAAAAAGTATCCAATTTAATATTCAATTTGAATGAAAATTATGATGATATATTTTAATTTAACTTTGGGTAATTATTATTTTTATTCTGGACCTATGTATAATTCTCTCATTTAATTTACTTTTTAACTTTAATCTATTTACTTTTAAAAAGGAAAAATCTTTTGGGCCCAGTAATGGCCGCAAACTTGGGGGTTATAGGCCCAATATCGTGGCATCGGAACCCCGTTCTCTGGGCCGCCTCGCGCTCAAATCAAACACCACTCCACTCCCGAGCCGAGATCGCGAGATTGCTCGCTGGTAGACAAAGCAAATGCAACAAAGTCAGCCGGTGACGGCAACGGTTAACTCAACATCCACCCCTGCTTCTGCCGGAAGCCCTTCGGAGGAGGCTCCGCCGAAGCAGGTGGCGCTAGCAATGGATAGGCTGGGCCAAGCTGCCCGAATCATCGCAGATATTAGAATTGGCGCCGACCGTCTTCTCGAAGCTCTCTTCATCGCCTCACAGCCTCATCAAAGCACTAAGCCTTTGCAGTTGTTCCACAAAGAAGATGCTTCCATGCGTCGACATCTGCAAGACCTTCGTTCCCTTGGTACCCTGTTTCTACCATTTCGATACGAAGTTGTACTTAGGGATGACTTTTTTTTTGAAGTTTTGGTTTCTTGCTTCTTAGATTTGGTTTTATACTCTCAGTGTTGCTTTAACGTTGTTGCTCTTTATTGACATTTTTTTTGCTTATGCATCTTTATGTAATTGGGTTGGTAGGAAGGCAGCTAGAAGAGTCTGGGGTTCTTAATGAATCGCTTCGATCGCGAAGTAATTCTTGGGGTCTGCATATGCCTTTGGTTTGTCCAGATGGCGCTGTTGTTGCATATGCTTGGAAACGACAGCTTGCGGGGCAAGCTGGGGCTTCTGCCGTCGACAGAACTAGGTTCGTTGCATGGCAATTGGTTCTACATTTTTGCTGCCTGAATTTCAAAAATCCTTTTAGTATCCATTGGTAACTGAAAAACTGTGCAAGTTAGTATCACGGCTTGTAAATGAGGAGGAATTTTAAGGAATTAATTAGATGTAAGTGTGTCGTGGAAGTAAAATGCGGGAGACCTTTTATAATCTTCTCAAGAATCTTTGCATAATTTAGGTGAACATCTTCGGTCTTCAATTTTTGTAATGGCATTCAGAATGCTATTGGAGACAGTTATACATCCATGCTCTGAGTTAAGCGAGAAGGGAACTAGAACATTGTCTCATACCTAAGCTATGTAGAATATTATAAATTTAATGTTAGTTTATAACAAGGCTATGGATATTTTGTCCTATAAGTGGTAACAAATAGCAACTGATCGCTTGCTCACTAAAGCTCATTTATATTGGATTTCAGTTCCAAAATCTAGTATTGACAAGATTTAAATTCTTAGCCATTTAAGAAAAGTTGCGTGGCAACCTTTTTGTGCTCCTCTTTTGTCATGGAAATTCATGAACTGGGCTTCTAGTGTTCTGATTTATGCTGCATTGATTGATTACTTAGGCTTCTGAATGATTTCAGGTTGGCTCTCAAAGCCTTCACTGATCAGAAAAGGCGATTCTTCCCTCATCTTGATGATGGACTCCTTAATAATGAAACACCTTCAAAGAAACACTGTGGTTCGGAGGAAATCATGTTGGATTGTAAAGATGAAGTTAGTAATCTTAGTACATTACCAGATGTTCTAAAGCGTTTGGAAAAAGAAGTGCCAAATCTGGAAATTTTAACTTTTGAACGATTAGACTGGTTAAAAAGAGCTTCTTCACTATCCTCATCACAAAATGAGAATTCTCTAGAACATAATTTCCATGGATCAAATAACCTAAGGCCAGGATCATTTGGAGCTGGTGCTGCAGACAAAATTGCTGTGGTAGAGTTGCTATTTCCATCTGTCTTTAGAGCTGTTGTATCTTTACACCCTGCTGGCTCCATAGATCCTGATGCGGTAGCTTTCTTTTCTCCAGATGAGGTACACTTGCTAATATTATTATGAAATCCGTCCTTGTTACTTTTTTCTTGGAGAATCTTGTTGTGTGTATGAAATGCTTGTTTGATTATTTTGCATGATTCGACCATTCTGATTAGATGAATTGGTGAAGCCACTATCGATGTTCTGCTAGATTTGGAAAATATGTAATCTTCCACTCCTGAAGTCATAGTTGTAGTGAAAGAATCAACAGAATGCTATTCTTTTATGGCAGCTAACTTTTGAAGTTGTTCTTCTGCATATCCTGTATTTACTTT
The DNA here is from genome assembly GCA_037074615.1 of Leucaena leucocephala. Taxonomy (NCBI): domain Eukaryota; kingdom Viridiplantae; phylum Streptophyta; class Magnoliopsida; order Fabales; family Fabaceae; genus Leucaena; species Leucaena leucocephala. The sequence continues at coordinate 6,360,496 of CM073521.1, read as the reverse complement.
ATTGGTGACTGTATTTTAAAGATTAAAGTAGAGACTAGAAAGCTACAGGAGTAAGGTTGCTGACCTCTGACTTGCTTTGAATATTTATTATCACACCTTTGTTTAAGTTAACCAGGCTACAATAAACTCAATATCAAATTCATTAGTAAGAAGGCTTCATATTTAGACTGAGACCTTGGTTGTCTATAAGCACCTCTCCTGAATTCTTAAAATACTAACTTCTGATATGGTTTTCATGATAATTGATATGGTTTATGTGGACTTGTGGTCCTCCATTGCAATTATAACAGTTATTTCTTGAGACAGAACAAAAAATCCTCATTTGTTCATCCACTTGTCATGTATCTGGCTTATTAAATACTTTATTTTAAATAGTATGTATGGTTTTAACCCTGGTTAAATCTCGTTTCTGTATTAAAATGACATGAAACTCACATCAATTTATTCTAACATCCAATGTTGCTCGGTCCCTTGCTCCATTGTATTTAACTGTCTATAATCTTCAACAGGGTGGAAGCTATGTCCATGCAAGGGGCTATTCAGTTCATCATGTGTATAGACATATCACGGTAACAGATTTTGTTGCTAACTTCATTAGCAATTCTAATGCAGTCTTTCTGATTATAGCTTTCTTGGTTCTGTCATAGGAATATGCAGCTACAGCTCTACAATATTTTCTAGGAAACCAAGCTGAAACATCTCTGTATTGTTTATTGGTACTGAAACTATCTTTTTCAAAGTTTCCAGCATTACCATAATGCTTAGTTTGGTCAGGCCAGTAGCTGTTCGTATGTATACAGGGTTTTCTCACCTTTCTGGTTCTCTTGTAGCACTGGATTTGCAGCTACCAGGCCCTTTTTACAAGATCTTGCAGGTTTGTTTCAGTTTTCAAATTCTTTGGATTTCTATATCGGTTGTCAGAATTATGACTCTCACTTTGCTGCTTCTGCAGCAAGTGTTCTCTGCTACTTGCTATGGATAAACGGTCAGCTTTACTGTTACCTCCTGTCCACCGTCCTTACTGGCAGTTTTCTTTTTCAAAACTGTTGTCAACCATCACCTCAAAAGACCAAAATACAGATATTACTCAGGCTTATCATGTTGGCTGTTTCTCAGCAGAAACGTAACGACATCTGCCAATGATATTGGTAAGCCCAGTGCGACAATAGATTTAAAATTTCAAGGCACTAGTTTAGATTCTTTAGAATGTTCATTTGCTTGTGTTAGAGATGCCATCCCCCTCTTTCATGTATCCAGAAGGTAAGGGTGCTGAAAAGAACATTCCTTATGCTATATCCCCATTGTTTGTGAGTGTGTTAATTTGGTTAGTACGTTGCTAACTTGCGAGATCGTCAGAGGGGTAGCATCTCCTCTCTTCAGATGATTTCTGTAAACATTATTCAGTTGTTGATGGGAATTTTGTGACTCATGCTCCTTCTTACTGGTTATTTTCACAGAAAACCTAAAAAGTATAAAATCAGAGGGATAAGGAGCTTCTTGGTTGCTTCGTAGAAAACACTATCGAAATGATATTTAGAACTTGTGTCACTGAAAGAAACATTATTATGATACAAATAACAGTATTTTTAATCTTAGAATCGTGATATCCAAATAATTCTTACATTCACAAGTGGCACAATGGTAAAATAGCTTCATCTAAATTTGACAGGAAAGTTTGAGGCGGAAGGATTCTCTTGTATAATTATAGAGTTGTGAATGCAAGAGTTATCTAGGTAATTCCACTTCTGTCCTTGGAGCCCCGTGATATAAAAAAAGTAGAACCATCAAAACGAATAAATGTAAAACCAGAGTATCTAACATCCCCCTTCTGTTACAGATTTCTTTGGATTTAATCGAATGTTTGTTTTAATGCATTTCAGGTTGTAGTAGTGACTCACTGGATTGAAGTTGTGTTCCTGATAGTTGTAGAAGATTTCAAGAGAAATGTTGTTCGTAAAAAGGCTTGCCATTGCTTTAAAGCCGTAGCGTTCACTTCCCGGGCTTCTCTTCCGCTAACAACAATGCTTGTATGTAATTTCCTAATTTCAGTGCAATAGTTGAGTTAATTGTAGTCGGTGACAAGTTTCAGCATGAAAGAAGAGATGTAGGAGTGTTGTGGAAATTCTTGTTCATGGTCTCCTTCCTATGTTTTTTTTTTTTTTTGCTCTTGATTTTTGCGGAAATAGTCGTTGTAGTATATGTGCCTGTTTTAACTGATCAATTGATGTCTTCATGTTCAAACATAGGGAATGGGTCTCACTTACTAGCGTCCTGCAAAGGAGGTGGATTCTAACTTTCTTTTTTTTAGTCGGATGCATGCATCGCATATCCTTTTTCGGCTTATATTAAGGACGAGAAATAGTTTCAATTATCAACCATAAGATCATTAGTTTTAGGAAAATTGATAAATACAAAAGAAAAAATATATTGAGATCTTATATTTAGTACCAAATTGAGCCTTCTAACTAACACCTACATTAAGACCATAGGTACTATCAATTATCAACCATAAGATCATTAAATAGGAAAATTTGTTTAGATGACAGATTGGAATCTCTTTTTGTACACCAATGGCTGCCTGGTGTAAATACTTTTGAGAAACGAATTATTTCTTTACTCAAGAAAAATTATGAAAACTCTGATGATGTATTAACGAATTTGTTTGTGCCTGTTGATATGCATTAAGATTGACGTGAGTACTTGTAACCGAGTAAACGTAATCCGAGTGGAAGAATCAAGAATGGAGAGGAAAGTGGGTAAATAAGGCTATTTTATTTATGTAATACCATGAGTATTTAATATATTTTGTTATTTTTAGTGAAAATATTTTTTTTAATTTCTATATTCTACAATTGTATATACCACCTAACAACCCATATAATTCAAGTTGGACGGCTGGCATCACAATGTTTGATTTGATATCTTCTATACTCCATATAGAAACTGCAACGAGTTATATTCATCGTCCTTTTTATAAGTTGAAAACAATATAACTTATTAAATATTGTGGAACACAGAATTCACAGGAGTTCCTAGTAAGGGGGAAATAGGTTAATCCCAGCATCTGAGTTGTGTCTGAAATTTGCATAGGAAGCGAGCGACATACGGCAAACACATACTGATTGATAACATGTGATTGTGAATATGTGTTTTGTTTGTGATGGGCAAAATATAATTATTCAAGTTTTGACAGAGGCATGAACATCATCCCTGTGATGCCATGTGAGGTTAGTCAGTAATCAAGAATCCCCTCAGAACGTCGCTGGCTGCTTTCAATTTGGGGGTCTACTCCTCTTAATGCCCCACCCACTTCCTCCTGCCCACGATGTGCCCCTCCAAGCAGATTGCGTTAATAATTCGTCAAATCGTTGTCAACTTGACAATGAACCAGGATTTCATTTCCCTAGGCACTTCATTTCTTGAGGAACCACCATAGTAGGGTAATTCAAATTTAAATGGAAAGAAATCTCTAAATTAATTTTTCTCATAAGTAGCATTTTCCAAAGATTCATGTAGGTTATATTATTCACATCTTATAAATACGATTCATTACAAATTTTATATCATGTATATGTAGATGTTATAGGTTTTTGTATGATATATTCATTTGATATTAATCTTTTTGTTCAATCAAAACGCAATTCGTGTTTTTATTTTGTTTTCCAGGAACGCAACTAAACTGTTAAGCGTGTTTTATTAGTACATATAAGTTAAGAGAAAAAAGAGTTCAGCTAGACATGGTAAGAGAATTTCTAAGAATAAAGAAATGTGAATTTCCATCTTACACAAGTCAGTTCATATGACAAAGGAAGACGGAACGCTAATGAATGGACAAATGGCAAACACTCGTTGATTATGGCTGACTATCTATAAGCATTAACACTTAAAGAGTCTCGTAGTTCAACATACAAAGCATACACGTGAGATTTCTAAAGCATATGAAATCTCATGCTGATCTTGACCATCAAAACAGTGGGTATTGGGTACTAAACAGTTGACACTGCGTTTTTAGACACAGAAAAGCATGCTATCTACAGCTACGTACTAGAGAGTAGAGACCAAAAGAAGAAGAAGAAACAAACCGCTTGTTTTAGCGACCATCAGAGGAAGTAAAAGAATCTGCAAATCCAGTTGGCCTTGCCGGGATACTACCCTTAGTGTCTTCCAGGTCCATGTAACTCGAGTCCTTTCCTTCTGCCTCTTGCCAACCCTTCACCATCTGATTAAGGGGAAGACTATAATCAATTCCAGAATACTCCTCAGTGTCATCGTCAAAGGGTTTCCATTTTTCAACGAGCGGAGCCAGAACATTTACAGCATGGCCCATATCTGGTCGCTGGCCTGGTTCTCTTGCAGTGCAGTGACCAGCTAGCTCGGCAATGACAGTAATGCTCTCAAAAGTTTCTTCTTTTTTGTCAAGGGATGGATCAATAGCAGCCATAAGTTTCTCCTTATCAGATTTTATGTGCCAGAACCATGCTGGCAAGTATTGGCTTTCCTCAGGCCTATCCTCATCAAGTGCCATCAATCCAGTCAACAACTCCATTAACACAACTCCAAAACTAAAGACGTCTGCTTTGGTTGTGATTTTTCCCGTCACTAACATTTCAGAAGATGAAAGCTGAATTAGTACAATATTTATATATACCTTGTAAATTATGTCCATATCGGTTGAAGCATGTGGTGCTAGAAATCTGCTACTGAAATGAAACTTTTTAGGAAAAAAAGAATTGCACAGGTTATCCAGGTCATTACTGAATGCACAGATTAAAGTACATTGAAGTTTAATTCGATCAAATTTTGCTACTTCATTAACAGTGTCAAATCCAATTCAATTTTAAGACAGTTTGAACAGAAAATGTATCCACTGGCTATAAATTACTCTAGACTGCTCCACTAAGAAATATGCACCTTACAGAAACAAATAAAACTTTAGAATCAATGTACTGCTTTAGGAAATAAGTAATGTAATCTTAACAGCTAGTGAATTACCTGCATATTCTGGGGCTAAGTAGCCAAAGGTCCCAGCAAGCTGAGTTACGACAGATTTTTCACCATCAGGAGCAAGTTTAACCAATCCAAAGTCGGAGACTTTGGCTCTAAAATCATTCCCAAGCAAAATATTGGAGGGCTTAAGATCTCTGTGAATGAAGCTCTGATGAGCCAGGCCATGGAGATACTCCATTCCTCTAGCAACATCCAATGCAATATTGAGCCTCCTTTTCCAAGAAAGTGGTTCCAACTTAAGGCTCTTCCATTGAAAAATATGTTTGCTGAGAGCCCCTTGAGACATATACTCATAAACTAGAATTCTCTCATTACCTTCAACAGAGTAACCCAGGAGAGACACTAGATGACGGTGTCTAACTTTTGACAGAACTGCAATTTCAGACTGAAATTCATCCAACGCTTTGTTACTAATTATACCATCTTCCATTCTTTTTACTGCTATTTTAGTCCCGTCATCCAATTCTCCCTTGTATACAACACCAAATCCACCACGACCAAGCTCATTCTCTGGGGCAAAATTCTTAGTCACATTTCGAAGAACTTGAACTGATACCACAAGATTTCCAGCTTCAATGACATGAGACTCCCCGGTTCCACTGCTGTTTCTACTTGCTGACCCACTCCCTGTTAACGTGGACGTACTTCCATAGGTATTGTTAGCTACCGCAATCTTTACCATATTGTCTGAATCAGATGGATCTCTAGGGTGGATTACTAGTGAACTTGGAGCCAGTGAGCTATCTTTTCTCCTCTTGTAACAAGATATCAGGGGAATGAGCAGAAAAGCTGCTGCCGCAACACCTGCAACAGGGGCTACAATTGCAACCAAAATTTTCCTGGTGGAATTTTGTGATCCAGGAGTAGTATTGAGACTGGGATTTGTGCGTGTTGACGAGGATGGAGTATCAATTGACGGAATAGAATTCCCAGAAGATGAGCTGTTCCCAGATGAAGGGGCCTCTGGGTTCCCATTCAATAAAGAGTTGCCAGTATCGACGAGTTTCAACTTGCTGCTAAAATGAGGCAGTGGAGGGGAAATGTTATTGTTACTGAGATCCAACAGGGTAAGAGAATTCAAGCTAGTCCAATTACTAGGTATTTGACCACTCAGATTGTTGCCCCCCAGTCTGATCTCAACAAGAGAACCTAAGTTTGCAAGAGAGGGGCTCAGAGTACCATTGAGTTTAAATTTGGGCAAATTAATCATTGACACCTTTCCAGAGTCATCGCATTTTAGTCCCAGCCATGGACCTTTACATGGGTCATTACCGGACCAAGATTCAACTAGATTTAAAGGATAATTCAATCCATCCAGAAAGTCCAGAAGTGCCATGACTTCAAAGGCACAAGGAACGCCGGGTTTGGGTTGACAAAAATAATTATAATCGTACGAAACTTTGCCTGCCGCGAAATTTGGGATCGGTCCGTTTAGGTGGTTGTTGTTCAAATTAAGACCGTCGAGTTTCATTTTACCCAAAGCATCTGGGATTAGGCCAACGAGCTGGTTATAATTGAGATCGAGATCCTTGAGAGAAGTTAAATCCCCAATGTTCTTAGGAATCGTCCCCGTGAAGTGATTTCCATGAAGCCACACACTCGTAAGCGAAGTAATGGTTGCCACCACATCAATAGAACCAGTAAGACCGCCGTCCAGCTGATCGTTCAACCATAGAACCTGCAAAATCGAGCCACTTAAAGTCGCCGGAATTTCACCAGTTAAATTGTTGCGTGAAAGCTTCAGGATAGACAAAGAAGACAAATTCCCCAGAAAACTAGGCAATGGACCGGCTAAGTTGCAGCTCATACAGGAAAGGTTGGTTAACTGTGATGAATCTTGCAACAGAGGGGGGAATTGCCATCCAGTGCTGGCATTAAAATTATTATCATCCAATGCCAGAGCTTCCAGACTCACGAGCCCATCAAAGAAATTAGCGGGAATGGAATCGAAGTCATTGTAGTCCAAGTATGCATATCTCAAATTGGATAACCCACTGAAAGACGGTAACGGCCCGTTGAGTTTGTTGTTCTGAAGGCCAATGTTTTCCAGCATGGAGAGCTGGTTGAAATTCTGAGGCAGAGGACCACTCAAGTTCAAGTTCTTAGCCTGAATCTGGGAAACTCTATTTCCCTTGCAGAAGATGTACTTCCAAGGAGGGCTCCCGCATGGGTCTCCACCATCTTCAGGCCACGGCAGAAGCTCCGGATTGTCCAAGCCTTTCCTGAATTGGTTGAGAATCTTCACGTCATTCGGATCAGTGGCACTAAAACCCACTACAGCAAGAGAGAGAATGAGTGCTGAAACAAGCTTCAGGAAACGCTCCTCCATGGCGGGAGCTGCGCGGCTCAACTAAAACACTGACTCCTAAGTGATTGACGAAATGCTTCTGCTTCATTCAACCATACCATCTGATCGAATCTGGCGAAGAATGCAGGAGGACAAAGCAGATTTCAGATGTGAAGCGAGAGAAACAATTTAGAGCTGCGGTCAACTTTTTTTTGGAATGAAAGACTACAATGTCTGGTTTGTTCTTCTGAGACTAGGAAGCTCAGATCCGTTTATCCGCCTCATCCATATTCTGGATTCGCTGGTCCATTTCTCAGTCCAGCTCGCCCAAAAGCCGCAGGCCATTTTATCAATGCCTGCTCAAGCGCCACGTTGCATCTGGGATTGCCAAACGCAGCCTTGTTTTAGCGGATGTCCCCAAACGGACACACTTCGATGTTTCGTAAATCATGACCACGAGAAAATTAACTAGGGGCGGTTCAATATGTCTATATGAATTCGTGAGAAAAAAAAAACTCTACCTAACCCCGATAAATATAGAGCAAAATTAAGTATTAAGTTACAAAATATAGCTTATATTTTTTTCAGGTTGTCCATGAGTACTTTTTTTTTATTTTTTTACTTTTCTCCTTATATGTTACATTTAGGAGAGAGAATATGATAGTTACTGGTGATTAAAGGGTCATTTTAAAAATATAAATAGTTAAATACGTAAGTTACGTCTTTTAATATTTATAACTATATTGATTTTTTTAATTTTATTAATCATAATATGATTACATTACAAATTATAATTATTTATTTTATTTTTTTAGATACTTTATCCTTGTCAACATTTGAGAAATTGATATAAGGTTATAATTACAAAATATTTATTCTTCCAGATTTTTTTTATATGCAATGAATTTCAAGACTTTAATTATTATCTTTTTGTTATTTTATTTTTAGTGGATTATAGATATTATTTAACTCTTGAAGATATATGAATATGGTATTATTTTAGAAGTTTATAATTGTAAATTTTTTTTATAACATGAGCATGGCATCACAACTTGGACATGTCTAACCCGCCCATACTTAACCTAAAATAATTAGAACTTTTACTAGGTAGGACGAGATATTAAACTATAAAATATAGCCCATATTTTTTTTAAACACAACAACGAATAAGAGTTACCTTACCCAACCCCACTAATAAACACCCCTTAAATTTTAACATATGGCTGGCGCATATAATAATCGCATTTTCGAGGTTGGAGTTTAGGCGTAGAGTAGATAGATAACTTTGGCCCCTAAAAGCAGGGAGCGCATCCCCCATTTATAATTTTTACATTTCTTTTCTTTCACTGAATTTGTACATTTCATTAAGGTTAGCGTATAAAGTTAAAAACACGACAAATATCATTAGCTAAAATCCCAAAAAAAAAGCTCGTTTTTAGATATTTAACTATGAGAGGTATAATAAAAATTAATCTTGTAATCTAGAAAAAAACTCTTATAAAAATAACACTTAAATTTTAAAATTTCTAATTAGTTTCATTTTCTATAATTTAATAATTATGAACTACAATGGATAAAAAAATAATAACACATTTTAAAAAAAATTAACTAAAATTTTAAAATTTAAGTGATATTTTTATGAGATTTTTTCTAATATAAAAGTATTATGAAAATTTTTACAATGAATGTATCCACACAAATTCCAAAATTGTTTAAAAAAAAATTCAAATCACAGTATTTTTTTACATTTTTTAAAAGTTATGACAATAAATTTTATCTATAATTAGAGACTAATTATCGTAAAATATTAAAATTAGTAAAGTAAATTTTATATCTTTTAATAATTTTTTTACACACATCTTAGTTTAAATCTATAATATTATATTTAAAAAATTTAGTTATATATTAAATATGCCAGTTTATTAGTATTAGAGTAAAGTTTTTATTAGTGTTAGTAACTCTTTCCTATAAATTTGGCCCCCGGAAAAAAAATCTACCATGAAAAAGTTGGCCAAAACGAGAGGACACAACGCAAAACGACCTACCGTCAAAAGCTTGGGATTGGTTACCTTTTCTTCTTCGTCTTGTGGAACTTTTTTATATATATATACAAAACAATTTAAAAAAAAAATTAAGTTCACTTACGATTTAAAAGTAAGGCGAAGTATCTCTTTTTTTTAAACGATACTAATAATAGACAACACAAGTTGTTTATTATTCTCAAACATAAATTTAAGTACCCAAAAATTATGATATATCCTTAAACGCCGTAAGACTATGTTTGATCATGAGTTGATGTTTTAATTTTACCCACGGCCCGTTAGATAAGTTAGAAACCCAATCTCTCAGTAGAGTTTATGACGACGTGTCGCTTTAATTAGCAACCATTGATGAGCCAAAGAGAGTTAGTATAGATGATAAAAAATAAATCCGTATTTTATAAAGACGTGAATTCTATTCAAGTTAACGTCGTGAGAACTCATTTAGTAGATAATCTCGTAAGTCCCCTGTAAATATTCTCTTAATCTTATAACTATATTCTAATTTTAATGGAAGATCGATATAAACTTACTTAAATTTTCTTATAAAAAAAACAAGCAACCATTGATGAAACGCAAATTAAAAGCCTCACAACAAAATCAGGAATGGGGTGATTAATTTCACAGAACAGATAAGAACAAAGTTTTGCTTTAGCAGGATATTGGAACTACTTGTTAACGTATTTTGATCTAACCAACTTCAAAAGTTCTTTGTTTCGTATATGATTTTAAGGAGCAAGTATATATAACACCATTATTCGTAACTAATTCAAAGTATTCGTTCAAGATCCTGGATTAAGAAAACGTGACACGCCAATAGGCCGGCTTCACATGTACGACAGAATTAGGTGCTTTCAAATCTCTACACTTCACCTATCCATTATTACTATAGCGGTCAAATGAGAAAAAAATTGTAATAAAAAAGTAATGATATTTTTATAATTAAATTGTTAAAAATTTATTTTTAATGATAGTTTTAAAAAAATATTGTAACATTTTTTAACGGTTGTTATTTAAAATAATTTTGTTAAAAATAATTTTTTATGGATTTTTCTTATAAAAGTTGCTATCAAAAGTTTTTAAAATTTTATAATTTTATCGCGATAAATAATTTCACAATTTTATAGTCAATCAACCCTATTTTAATCTAGACTTCAATAACAACTAAATATCGGTAATTTCATATAGTTTTTGGTGTTACCACCCACTCCGTCGTTGCCGTGCTCACCGTCACTAGTTATAAATTGTTCTTTCTCTTTGATATTTTTCTCTTCATTCCTTCAACCCTGCACTCCTTGAAGTCTCTTTACTATCTTGTTAGGAGGAGCTCGAAGAGCTTCAATAGAAGAAGCTTCTGGATCTTAAACTTCTCTACTAGATATTCAACTTCTTCTCCAGATCTAGTCCGATACTCTCGACAAGGGTAGTTATGGTGGTTGATAGTAAGTAGTGACGTACGGACCTTAGCAAAAGGAATTTGAAGAGTTTCAATAGCATAAATTTTTAGATCTTCAACTTCTCTACCAAATATTATATTTCTTCTCTATATATAGTATAATGCTTTCAAAGATGGTAACCGTGGTAGCTGACAGTGGGTAGTTGGCCTAATGACTTTTTTACAACGGTTAATAATATAACTGCCGTCTAAAGTCACTTTTTATGGCAATTATAAAACTATTATTAAAATATTATTTTTAACTATAATAAAAAGTCACCTTTTCTAATAATGATAATTGATCCAAATAATACCAAGATTGCCATTTTAATAACTTTTCTAAATAATTTGGTTTAATTTATTGGTGAAGAGTCAAATGATCATAGCCACATGGTCACGTGCAATATTTTATGGTGAACAGCCAAGCACATACATTCGGCCAAACTCCAATTATTTCATATGCATAATAATACGAGTATTGTGATTGGTCGCAGGAGAAACAACTTAGCTTGTTAATTATTTCAAATTTAAACACACGCACGTATAATTAAAGCATCCATTCAAAATTTCATTTTTTTCATTCAAATTATCAATTCCCCATTTCTTTTTAAAAATCAGGTGGTACATTTAACTGATAGTTTATAGACTAATTCTTTTAAAGAGTAGATATTATCGTAATAAATTTTATCTTTCTCAACAATTTTTTTTATATATACTGCCTAATTTAAACATAGGACATCATGTTTAAATAATTTAACTATTTATCAATTATGTTAATCTTTATTGAAATGATTCTCTACTTTTGTTGCCATGCGGATATACCCAAGCAACTTAAGTATCTGTCCACTTTATATATTTTCTAAAGTATAATAATTTTAATGTTCAAGAAATGAATTTAATTGTTATAATTTTAGTTGCAAAAACATTTAAGTGGCGACAGTAAATATATACATAGCCATTAACTTAGATGGAAAATTAAATAGTTGGGTGAGACTGTGCAGAGAGAGGGTATGAAGAGGATACAACTCCATATATATATGTATATAGATTGTATATATAGTTATATAGTCATATAAATAGATTTTTAGATGGTGTAAATTTAAAACTACAGTCAACACTCTACTGATCAGCCAGATGCATGCCACCCGGTAAATCAAAGTCAATACTCCGGAGTCAAATCCAGGAGCAGATCACAGAACACCGACTAGGCCATTTTCTACTTGCTATGGTTTCGTTTGTCGTCTGCTAGTGCAATCTAACAAAGAAGATTAGGCAATTTTTTTTTCTAAAAAGGCAACATTTCACCATATGAATTCAAGAAATGGTTTAAATAGTCCATTGCTTTTTATTTACTCATATGACTAAACATGGGGTATTAGTATTACATATAGTTTGAGATAAACTTCGCAATCTATGGCTTACAAATAATGGATTTTTTTTAATTATACCCCCTCGTCTCAAAATGTAAAGTATTTTTAATCGAATTAAATTATTTAAAACAATAATTAAAATTAATTAATATATATGAGATATATTTTTTAAAAAAATATGTAATTAGTTAAATAAGAAAGTAATAACGAGTAAAATAGTAAAAGATAAATGTGTAAAATTGATAAAAAAAAAAAGAGAAAAAATTTATTGTTCAGGCATACTCATAAGGGGTATTATAATAACTAAATTTAAAAAAATATATTATATAAAAAGAGTATTTAGGATCCTCATTAAAAGAAAGATATTTTAAAAAGAGTGACACAATTTTTGTAGATATATCAAATAATCATTTTTATTAATTCTCTAAATTAGTTAACAAGATCTTAAATTAATTGAGATCAAATGAAATACTATTGAAATGAAATCTTTAATTCCATGGTTCACAATAAAGATACTTGACATATAGTATTATATTTGTCCTAAATATAATATATAGTTTTTAAAAAAATCATGAGACTATAATTTATATTTAGGTCAGGAGGAGTATAATGAGTCTAATTATTTACTTTGAAGAAAAATCATGGCGGCTGAAGTGGGAATCGATTAACATACATACATAGGGTTTAACAGCTGGTGTTCATATTCTTACGGGTAAGAGTCTCTGGAGAAATCTTATCTTCACGTCCACAAATAAAAATATGCTCAAACAGTAATCATATCCCGAAAGACTTGATAAGGCTAATAACATGATCTCAAGTAAAGTACACGATCAAGAACATGTGATGTTGGAATAAATACATTAATCAAGATTAATTTTCTCGTACGCTCGACAAAGGAAAAAAAGGATTAATGTTCTCGAAGCACTCGCGAACCGGGATAGAGAGAACACATGCGAGATTTAAATCTGCGATGTCATCATATATTAGATGTGATAATAATTTGAAGCTGTCATTTCCCACAGTTGAAGCAAGCAACAGAGATTATTACTGCAATCCAGCTGTTTTAAGTTTTTGTTTGTTTAATCGATTACTAGTCAAGGTGAGGAAACGCGATCCGATAAGTGAATGCGCGGCACGTATTAGCATATAACCCAAATAATCAACGGCAAATGATTAGTATCATGGGAATTTTAGAAAGAAAATGTCAAGGCCACTTCGAACTTCTAGCGAATATATTTATGTCGGAGGCTGAATTGGCCTCACCACCTACATTTCCGTGCATGCACGTATCCAGTTTTATACAGGCCGCGTCATTATATTTTATCCATAATAACAAAACATTAATTGGCTATATATGCCTTTTTAATGCCCAGCTAAAATATAGGTTACAATGGAGTCGGACGGTGAAGAGGGTGACCCAGGGAGCGAACCCTTATAATAAATTGCCTGTCTCATACTAACAAGAATTAGTCCGAGTAGTAAGCGACTCGATATTACTTAAATGAAGTCTCAAGTTCGAGTTTTAGCGTACGCAAAAAATTTCTGTTGGGAGACTCACCCACCATAGTCAAGTGCGCGATGCGAGTCAGATCCGGATGTAGTTGGGGCAAAACTATGATCAACCGGGTGAGTAACAAAAAAAATTACCTGTGTCATTTAATTTTATTATTTTTAATTTTTGAGACAACTTACAATAAAATCATTCGTTGTTATAGATAAGAAAGAAGATATTTTAAAAAATACTACTTGTTATTCATTTCATAGTATAATTTTTTTTTGTCGCTCACCCAGTTTATCGGAGCTTTATTCTGACTATATTCGGATCCGACCTACATCGCGTACTTGGCTATGGTAGATGAGTCTCTTAATGAGAATTTTTTATATATACTAAGGCTCGAAGTCAATACCTTATTTAAACGATATTAAACTGCTTACTATTCTATTCAGACCAACTATCGTTTGTATTTCATCGTATAATTAATCCACATGCTAGGGCCCTGGGCGTACAGAATAGAAGCAATGATTAGGGCCCAACAAACAAACATGCCAAAAGTTGTGGGGTACGTCTATCCACGGGCATGAGCGTCTTTTTGTTCATTTTTCACCAAATTTTAGGGTTTTATGTAAATTACAATTAAATATTTTAAAAGGGTAAGGTGGTGGGCACAGAGAACCAGTCATGCGAAAGTATGGGAAGGGAGGCCATACCATGCCGGGTCGCAAAAGCTGGTTTTGGAGGAAGGCACGTACCAGAAACCACAGACAAAGTTGGGGCCCATATCGTATGCTATACTATTTTTTTTATCCATCTGTTTCACTGGAATTTTATCCCGACTATATTCGGATTCGACTCGCGTCGCGCACCTGGCTATGGTAGGTGAGTCTTTCAACGAAAATTTTCTGTATTCGCCAAAACTCGAACTCGAGAACTCGTTTAAGCGATACCGAACTGTTTACTACTCAGACCAACTCCTGTTAGTTATACTATGCTATTTGCTTCTTGTGTTTGATGAATCTATCATTAAAAAAAAACAAAACCTATTTCTTTTTTTTGTTGGGTTCGATTAGTCAAAAGTTGGAGGCCCATGTTTTTGCTTTTCCCATGCCCTTTTATAATCATTAATCAAGCTTTTCGCTTTAATTTCGGGGGATCAAAGATATAACAAGATATCAGGCAGACGGCAATCCCTGAAAATAGCTTTTAGAATATATGCATTATTTATATATATGATGGGTAACCGCCACCATTGCAGCATTAAGGATCAAAGTACTTGGTCACTAGACAAATTTGCTGTACAGATATGGAGGGGGCAAAAAAGGAAAGGAGACAAGTTTAGCCAGTGATTTGGTTGACGTCTTTGATTAAACCATGGCTTTCGTGATGTTTGTATCATTGAATGGGCGGTTAGATTAGATATTTATACATGAATCAGAAAGCATGGGCAAGTAATAATTAGAAAACCAAAAGAAACTACAATGTAGTCACTCTCCGGCGCGTTCGTTAGTGGGTTAATTATTATCTGCCATGGGCCCCATCGTGAAAAGGACGTCCCCCTAAAAAATCTAGAATTACCTCGGCCTCCCCAACACGCACGCAACTTTTTCTACGGTTTTTACAATCAATGTGTAATGTAGGGGACGAAAGTCTTGGTTTTCATCACTACCTATTTTCCCAGTCAAAAGGGCCTTTGAAAATGTGAGGTTACTATTATTACCATTTACGCGTACCGGCTATTGGGTGGAAAATTGATTCCGCGGAAGCCAAATTCGAAGCGTGCCGCCTACTCGTAGCCTTTTGACAATGGTACATTGTGAGCATTAAATACGTGTGTTCGTATTTGAAATGATACAGCAATGTGGTTATTGTGTCTTGTACAGTGGGGGGGGGGGTTAACATTAGGTCCCTCGCGAGTACAATGTTGGAAGGGAGGGGAAGCGGATAACGGAGATGGAGGAAACAACCACCGAGCAATGGGCCCCCGAATCAGCAATTATTGGATGCATCGGAGTGGGGATACGTATGGTATGATTGGGGACTTGGTGTGACTTAGCTTTCATGCCAATTATCGGCGGACAAAGCTAGGCAGTCATGCTGTCATCATACTAATATAAGTACATCCCTACAGTACCATACGGACTCAGCACTTTCTCCTCTTCAGCTTACCTCAAACGGTCATGTGGGCTAAGAATATGTGTAAATTCCTCTAAATGCTAGATTGAGAGGTTTATAACATCACGTCATTAGTATTTATCTATTTAAAAAAATTATTAGGTCTAATTTTACCCTTTCAGTTTCTGTGTTGAAGTTACAGGTATTTTGATTTTTTTTTTAATCAACATCATCCCAGAAGTGTTTTTAAAATAGAGTAATGTTACTGAGACTGTTAAAATGTTAATGCTTAATATTAGTTTTTAATAATTAGAGCAACTTTATTCATTTTTTAATATGATATTGATTTAAAAATTTTCCCGGATACATATAGGTTATATGGGAGAACTTTTGGTATAAAATCCGACTTTAACCCTAAATAAAAAAACTTCTGCCCAATGCCGCCACACTAAAAATATATGAAACCAACAAATCTTCATCTAATCCCAAAAAAACAAATATTCACCTACTCTTAGCATTTCAAAATGTTTATATTGAATAAGAACTCGTCTAAGCAAAAGTGGCACAGTCAGATAAACCTCATCGTTTTCTCACACTTTCTGGTTGAAATCATCAGGTTCAGATCCAAGTTTCACAGGACAATTCGTTAGCCCAATGTTTATTATTGGGCTCGTATTTTGAAAAAGCCCAGTGTCACTGGTCCTCTTCCAGCTGACATCTCAAGACCCAAAGAAAATCAATCCCCACAAATAACAGGGGTTCATGTGGGTGAGGCAGAACCCTCACCACCAATTTTTGTATAAAAAAAAAAAAAAACAGGGTTTATGTATCTGCGCTCAAACCACGCTCCGAAGCACGATTGTCGACTCTCCTCTCCGTCCAAAGTCTGAACTGAGGAATTCGCCGCCGTCACCATGGTTTGCTCTCCAGCTTCCTCATGCAGCCTTCATGGCTCGAATATCTCATGCGTGTACTGATTCTATTTTTCCTGTTCCGTTCTTTTCTTTGTATTGTAGCCGCAAGGGGATTACATCGAACTCCATAGAAAGCGCCATGGCTATCGTCTTGACCACTTCGAGCGAAGGCGCAAGAAGGAGGCTCGTGAGGTTCACAAGCGCTCTGCCATCGCTCAGAAGGTCGCATTCTTTCCCCCCATTCTCTCGTTAAGATTTCAATTACTTTCGTTTTTACCTGCTTCAATCGTGTCTCCATTATTCTCACTGCCTTCTGTTAATTCGGGTGGAACAGGCTCTGGGTATCAAGGGCAAGATGATTGCCAAGAAAAATTATGCCGAAAAGGCTCAAATGAAGAAGACGTGAGTCATTACTTCGAGTTGATTCAGTTTTCTCTCTTAAAGATTAGTTTCAAATATGATGCCGAACATTCAAATAGTGTGTCACTCAACGTTTAATTGTGTTTATAATTTGCGATGATCAAACAAACGTGTCTTTATCCTCATAACTCTATTCTTTTGGTTATAAGTGTTACTTCAAGGCTGAATGCTGCCTTTCTCTTCTCCCCACTCCCAACCCCTCCTTCATGGTGACTTACTTGTATTTTTAGAGTTCTGTTGGGTTCTTTTGTTTGTTTGGTAATTGGAAGGAATAGTGAAGGAACGAATATTGTGGTTTACTATGTAAACACCATAATTTCACAAGTAATTGGAAAGTCAATTATAAACATTTGAATATGACCTGTATGAATACTTGAAAATCCATGCTTTGTTATAGGTCATAGCTTATAAGAGATGGGTCCTGTAGCGTTTCCATAAATGATATGCCATGCGTGTGGTGTGTGGATACCAGAACAAGTTGTGGTTGAAGTATTTATTTAGTTCTTGAATGCTGTGATTATTATTTCAGATCGGTTAATTTTAAACTGTCAATATAGTTCTATTTCACCATTTTCCCCACTATTTTCAAATTCCTAAGAGATAAATTCACCATAATTGATCAACAGTTTGGCCATGCATGAAGAGTCAACATCCAAACGCAAGGTTGATGATGATGTTCATGATGGAGCTGTTCCTGCATATCTTCTTGATCGTGAGAATACAACCAGAGCAAAAGTGTGTCTCACTTGCTACATTCTGTATCGCAAAGATTGATTTGATTCCTCTGAATTACATGTAACGTGAACTAACACTTTTTTAAATAATAAAAAATTTAGGTTCTTAGCAACACCATTAAGCAAAAGAGGAAGGAAAAGGCTGGGAAATGGGATGTTCCTCTACCTAAGGTAAGATTGCACTCAATCTTCTGCTCCAAAATGTAAAACGAGTGCTTTTTTATTTTGCTTCTAAGTCCATGTGTTTTGTAACTTGTTTGAGCGTGTGTTGGGGATAAGGGGCTTTAATTGCAACTAATAACCAATTACATGTAATATTCTTTCGGTTTAGGTGCGTCCAGTGGCTGAAGATGAGATGTTCAAAGTGGTCAGGTCTGGCAAAAGAAAGAGTAAGTCATATAGCCTTGCTGGGCTCTTTATTATTTAGCTGTTCATTTTGATAATAATTGACATGAATTTCTAACTTTGAAACATATGGTATCGGTTGCTGGCTGGTGCAATAATGGTAATGAAGAATTTTTTGTTTGTTTGGGGGGGGGGGGTTGTAAATATAAAGACGTTATTTTGAACTGTAATAGTATTTTTTTCGTATTTGTCTACTCATTAACTTAATGAAAAAATTTCGTTGGATAAAGAGTTCTTGCCCTTTATTAACTTGATTATGGATGAAGCCCAGTGACCTCCATCTTTTACTTGAATTGATTTAGGTGCCTGAAGTTCTTTCATTTGGCTGTGGCTAATTGACTTTTCTTGTTTTGTTTTGTTTTTTGAATTGATCACTGAAACTGAAGCTGTGACTAATATAATATGCTAATTCTCAAGCTTGGGTTTCGTGGTCTTTAAGGGATCTGTTGCTGCTGAATGCAGTCTCTACGTCCAAGATATTCGGTCTTTTGATTCATTTTGTTTTCAAGAAATGTAGTCGTGTTATATGCTTATATTAGACAGGATATGTAATGATTTATTCACCTGCTAGAAATGCATATGATAAATTATAACCACAATTTTTGCAGCTAAGCAATGGAAGAGGATGGTCACAAAAGCTACATTTGTTGGGCCTGGTTTTACCAGAAAACCTCCAAAATATGAGCGTTTTATTCGTCCTACGGGATTGCGGTTTACTAAAGCTCACGTGACTCATCCAGAACTGAAATGTACCTTCAATCTAGAGATAATTGGAGTGAAGAAAAATCCAAATGGTCCTATGTACACCTCCCTTGGTGTCATGACCAAGGGAACTATCATTGAGGTAAATCTCCTCATCTACTTGGAGGTTTCTTTTCAATCTAATGGAGTCCCTATGGGATCAAGCTGTCTCATGGCATCTCAACTTGCCTTTTTGTTTAATGATCTGAATTCGCTGCGCAATGGTATTTAAGGGTTTCGAGAAACTGAGAACCAGTGGTACTCATTTTATTGGTTAATTTGAATTTCAGGTGAATGTCAGTGAACTTGGTCTGGTCACCCCTGCTGGGAAAGTTGTATGGGGTATGATTATCTGCGTTATCTATATGTTTTTTTACCACTCGCCCGATAATTTTATTAAAATTAATATGCTGGTTGTGTTTGTGATAATGCAGGTAAATATGCCCAGGTGACAAATAACCCAGAAAATGACGGCTGTATAAATGCAGTTTTGCTTGTTTGAGGTAGAAGCAAGGATTTGAGTGCTGACATGGCCTCTACGTGTCTGTCCTGGCTCTGCTATCGGCTGACTCAAATGCACAACTCTATTTCATATCATCTTTTTGTGTTTTTTAATCTTTGCCGGCGCCTGTATGTTTACAAGAGAAAACTGGATAGTGGCAATTATCTGATTATACTAATATAATAGGGAGTCTTTTGTGGTTATTGTATCATGAGGAAATTAAAGATTTTTTTTTTATAAACATTTTTAGAAAGGGGTTGGGTTCACCCACGATTTAAGGATGAGGTGTCTCTTTTCTTCTTAAGTAATACTAATGTTGGGTTTAGAGTTTAAGAATTAAATACGTTCTAAATAGTGGTATGTTTTATTTTTTTTGTCAGTTGAACTCACTGACTTTAAAGATTTGTTTATGAAAAAAGTTGAACCCACATTTAGAAAAAAAAATTCATAGTTCTTTCCAGCGAAGTTTTTGAATAGTTTCCAATTCCCTCTCCCTTGTTTATGAAGGCTCACCAAATCAGAGTTCCTTGTTAGTAGGCTTTAACAAAATCCGACGTTGAAGTCCACCAGTGGCCCATGACTCATTTTTTTTACTCGAAAATGGACCATCATTTTGTTTTTGGTTACAAATTTTATTTCTTAGATGCTCACCTCAAGTTCAAGTTTCCGATGAAAACGCCTATTACCGTTCGTGAATTTAATTAGCAAAAATATAAGACATATAATTATTTAGAGTGTGTTTAATTTCTGAAAAATATTTCTTTATTTTGGTTCTAGTCACGGCGTTTAGAGAGGCATCTAACTCTTGGGTACCTAGATTTATGTTTAAAGGTAATAGACGACTTGTTTTACCTGATATTGGTATCGCTTAAGAGGAAGAAAAATTTTGCCTTGCAAACTCTTTTCCAAAAATTGTATAAAAAAAAAAAAATAAGCTTCCAATGAAAACAAAAGAAGTTGATGACTATAAAAAAAAAACAGGAAGAGAAAAAGAAGTTGATGACCCTTTCGGTGAAAGGGTAAAATATACTACTGTATTTGATATTTAGGGAGTATCATTTTATTATAATTTCAGTTATAGTATTTAAGAAAATATTATAATTTTTAGATACTTAAATTTATTTTTAAAAATAATTGACTATTTATTTTATTCTTAAATAGTGGGTGGTCAAACTCCCTTCTAATTTTTTTTTTACTAAAAGAAGTTGATGACAGGTGTTGTGGAACCGCTGATTGAATACAAGATAGGCAAGATTGGACAAAGGATGATTGGTTCATATTGGCAGTACTCTACCGAGAGGGAATGGGGCAGCAGCGGCAGCAAACCACTCGTCCAGGCCATGGAAGCAGAGAGAGAAACATGGTTTCTTGGTCCCTCAAATATCTTCCTTAGCTCAATCACATCCCGCAAAGAGTACTTGCTTGGTTCTTATTCGATGTCAGGTGTCCTGCTCACCTCGCTTCCACCTGTGGATCACCCCGTTTGGACGCATTATTACACGGTGCTTAATTAAAGTTGCCGACTAGTGCCCAGTCCATATTGACACTCATCCCCCCTAATCGATATAATTTACAAAATAAATTTGCCCAAGTCAAATCTACAAAAGATTCCAAAGCTGAATTTTATTAATCACGTGACTAAAATAGCGTTTACGCTAATAGATGATCGCACTAGTGACATAGTAAACGACCTAAAAATGAATTAGACGTAATAGAGCCTGTTTAGTTTGCCCTTTAAATTATAATTTAAAAAAAATTATAGCCTAAATTTTAGTTTGAATTTTTTTTAAAATAAACAGTCATATTTATCCATAAGTGTTTTTGGATAAGATTATGATTTTAAATAAGCTATTGAAACTAACTTTTAGAATATTAAAAGAGCTTATGGATTATCTAATTACTATCTTACCCCTATTTTTTTACACCCTCTCTCCTCTCTCCTATTTTTTCTTACACACTCTCTCATCTCTATTCTCTACTTCTCCCATCTTTCTTACTTTTAATCAAATCATATCATTTTTTATAATTTACCAATATAAAAAATTATTCTAAAAATAACTATATAAACACTTATTTATTTATAATCACTTTTTTTTATAATTTTTTCTCTAAAAACCCTTTTCTATAAGCTGTCTATAAGCCCTTTTTTTATAAATTATTTTTTAAAATTTTATTCAAATAAACAAATAAACATGTCGATAATCAAAGTTGAAGTTGAATTTTTGTCAAACCAATTCTTTTTTTTGAAAAAATGCTTATATATGATTCGAGGGGCCTGGCAGTAACTTCAATCTCGAAAGTACCGCAGCTACCGACCCGACCCGACCCTATTTCTCTATCTGGATACACCCAACAAAACGCGCATATTCTCCTAAGAAGAATATATAATTATAAATACCCTTTAGCGCGAAACTACACGACCCAATAAAACGTCACCATATCAGCACCTCGGGGGATTGTCATCCACGTCACCCCGCAAATTCTCAAGTCTCAACCGTTGATAGTCCTTTCTCGTTTCTTCCACTTCTTGTATCTTCTTGAAGTAAGCCTTGCTCGCGTTCCCATCAATTTCGCCATGTTATTCAGGACTTCTGAATACTCAACTCTACACGAACCACAACAAGCTCTTTCCTTGCTTACTTCCTAGTTCAGGTCCCGCCATGGCCACCCAGAGTCAAACTTCCCCCTCTTCCAACGCGCTTTCCTTCATCTCCAAGGGCTGGCGGGAGGTTCGGGACTCCGCAGACGCCGATCTCCGATTGATGCGAGACCGAGCCAACACCTTCAAGAACCTTGCCACCTCTTTCGACCGCGAGCTGGAGAACTTCTTCAATTCGGCCTCCCCGTTTTCCGTTCCGGCCATACGGGCTTCCCCGCACACCGAGATTGATTTTGTAAAGAAGTTGCAGCCCAAGCTGTCCGAAATTCGACGGGCCTATTCGTCTCCCGATTTCAGTAAGAAGGTTCTCGAGAAGTGGCGGCCCAGGTCGAGGATTCGGATCGACTTGTCGGCGATAAAGGATGCAATTGTGTCTGAGGTTGAGGATGGGGATGAAATTCTCGATTTTGATAGGGGTAAGAGAGCTAGGAGATTGAACTTTAGGGAGTTCTGGGGGGAGTGGAAACGAGAGGGTGAAGCGGATGGGGAAGGGCAGTCCGCTAGGGATTGGGAGCCAATTCGAGCCTTGAAGACAACGTTAAAAGAGTTTGAGAAACGGAGGTCGTCTGTAGAGATTTTTTATGGATTCAAGAATGGTGAATTTGTGGAGAAACTAAAATCGGGCTTGGTATGTTTCTTCTTGCTTTCTAATTCATTATTCCCCCCTATAACTTAGTTTAGAGATGGTGCAGTTTCATGAAAGCAAGTGGTTCAGTGTTTCTATGCGTACTTTGAGCTTGAAAATAAAGCTTTCTAGAACCAGTTTTAAGGCTTTCATTCTCCTAACTTGACATGTGTTAAGTATACTCTGTAGCTGCGTATGCGAGGGCGCACACATTTTGGTGGGATACATATGCATATTTTTATTTGTTAAAGTTTCATTCGGACGTTTTGCATGGAGTTGTATATTGTGTCTTTGGGACTTTGAAAAAAAAAAGAAGTCATTCTGTCTGAAGACCAGACTTATTGGGTTGTTAGGGTGGTGGGTATACTTTAATCAAGCCTTGATGAAGCTAATTGGTATTACATATCCACTTGATTGAGCTTGGTGTTCTGCTTTGCTCTTTCTCGATTTTTACTTTAAGTCAATTTTGGCGCTGACTTGTGGCCTAATTCTGCAACTAAGCTTATCTATACGATGCAGCAACAGACTATTAGCATTCTGCTTTGACATTGTTTTTAATGGTGGGCCTATAAATTATTCCCAATTTAAGTTGCAACCAACGATATAAATGCTGTCTTTTATATGTGTTGCATCTGTGTTTGCATTCTATTAAGGAATTAGGTGTTAAGCTCATGTCTGTGGCGAACTTTTATTAAAACTTCATATTTAGTAGTTATTATTTTAAAGTGACTATATGTACGTTTCACATTTGAGCATAAATTTTATAAATACTTGTATTTTAAGATGTGATATCTTCATTTCTTGCAGAAATCAATGTGCATGGAGACTCAAGAGTCAAAGGTTTGTATCAAATTTCTTTAGTTGCCCTTGGTTTTGTAAACTTGCCTGCTACATATCATCCACTTAATCAGTGTAAAGAAAGAAAAAGTTTATGTCAGTGGGATGCTCTAACTTTTGTAAGAGGACCACTGTGTAGTGTGAGTCTTTTGATCAATACTATAAAGAGGAAATGAAAGATACATTGTGGTTAAACATAATTTTGCATGCTTCATTAGCTTTCCTATAAATTGATTCTTGTATTTCTGCACCTGAGTCCATGCTTTAGATCAAGTACACGTTTAATATTTTTCCCTTTAACATTTGTTGCAGGAAGTGCCACCATTGGATGTGCCTGAACTTTTGGCCAGTTTTGTTAGGCAATCTGAGTCATTTTTGGATCAACTTGGAGTCAGAAGAGGTACAGAATTTACCTAGGAATTATTTGTCATGTTTTATCCAGTTTTATACATGTTCAATGAAAGTTGTATTCCTTTACTATGTATTGGTCAGCTGTTCCCTGTTTCTTTCATATAGCGTAGAGCTCATTTTATCCTTTTGTAAGTTTTGATAGTTTGTTCAAATGTGATTGCAGAGATATGTGACAAGATAGTGGAAAGCTTGTATAGCAAACGCAAAAACCAACTTTTTCTGCAGTCCCTATCTGGGGAAGAATCTTCTGCTCTTGGGAATGGAAATATAAATGATGAATTAGATTTGCGAATAGCAAGTGTCCTTCAGAGCACAGGGCACCGATATGATGGTGGGTTCTGGACAGAACATGCAAAGCATGACTCATCAGGCACCGAAAGACACGTTGCAATAGTTACAACTGCTAGTCTTCCTTGGATGACAGGAACAGCTGTGAATCCACTATTTCGAGCCGCATATCTATCAGAGTCTGCAAAGCAAAAAGTTACTTTACTGGTTCCATGGCTTTGTAAGTCAGATCAAGAGCTAGTATATCCCAGCAATCTCACTTTTAGTTCACCAGAAGAGCAGGAAGTTTATATACGGAATTGGCTTGAGGAAAGGATTGGTTTCAAGGCAGACTTTAAAGTTTCCTTTTATCCTGGGAAGGTAATTCTTATATGAAGTTAGCAACATGTTATCTTGTATCAAATTAAATTACAGTCCTTTCTGAGGTATTTGTCCTTCTTGTGTTTAGTTTTCTAAAGCAAGACGTAGTATTATACCTGCTGGAGACACTTCTCAGTTCATACCATCTAAGGAAGCTGACATCGCTATACTGGAAGAACCTGAACATTTGAATTGGTACCATCATGGTAGGCGTTGGACGGACAAATTCAACCATGTTGTTGGTATTGTCCACACAAATTACTTGGAATACATCAGGAGAGAGAAAAATGGGGCCCTCCAAGCATTCCTTGTGAAACACATAAACAACTGGGTGACAAGAGCACACTGCCACAAGGTATGATTTTTATCCTGAGTATGTAAGCTAGCACTTGTGATAATTAAAAAATAAAAATAGTTTTATTTTTATTTTTGCTAATGCGCACTGGAGTTAGATTGTTATTGGAGAACGTAACAAGACAGAAGGACCTAAGCTGTTTAACTTTATCCAGATTCTTCGTCTTTCAGCTGCCACTCAGGATTTACCCAAGTCTGAGATTTGTAATGTTCATGGTGTGAATCCCAAGTTTCTGAAAATTGGGGAGAAGATTGCTGCAGAGAGGGAGCTTGGGCAGAAAGCCTTTACAAAAGGAGCATATTTCTTGGGAAAGATGGTATGGGCGAAGGGATATAAGGAATTGATAGATTTATTAGCAAAGGATAAGAGCGACCTTGATGGCCACAAGTTGGATGTATTTGGAAATGGAGAGGACGCTCATGAAGTTCAGAGTGCAGCTAGAAGATTGGATTTAAATCTCAACTTTCAGAAAGGAAGAGACCATGCAGATGATTCTCTTCACGGGTAAGGATAAATTGAAATGATTTTGTTTTTTCATGTTAGAATATATTCACCGGAAAGAGCCCTTGCATTATCATAAACCGTATGTAAGTTAAATTGGAAAAGTAACTGCTCTTAGTTGCATCATAGAGTTAACATGTATGGAGACTGCAATGTTGGAACTGATTATATCTTCCTTCGACGCCTCCATACTTGGACTTCCACCTACGTGACACTGTTTAAATTAACCAGATGCTAGTAATGATCTTGCTCTTTATTTAATTTGGTTAACCCTTTGACACTATTTTCCTCCTTTCTTGAAGGTACAAAGTCTTTATAAATCCTAGCATAAGCGACGTGCTCTGTACAGCTACAGCTGAGGCACTTGCCATGGGAAAATTTGTTGTGTGCGCTGATCATCCGTCAAATCAGTTCTTTATGTCATTCCCGAATTGTTTAACTTACAAGACATCTGAAGACTTTGTGGCAAAAGTAAAAGAAGCTTTAGCCAACGAACCCCATCCTCTTACCCCTGAGCAAAGATATCAACTTTCGTGGGAAGCTGCTACTCAAAGATTCATGGAATATTCTGAGCTTGACAAAGTCTTGAAAGGAGAAAAGGGTGGTGGAAAGGTTGTGGGAAGGTCCGCATCAATGCCTAATCTGACAGAAGTAGTTGATGGAGGCTTGGCTTTTGCTCACTATTGCTTCACTGGTAATGAATTCCTGAGGCTATGTACTGGAGCAATACCTGGTACACGTGACTATGACAAGCAGCACTGTAAAGATCTTCATCTCTTGCCCCCTCAGGTAGAAAATCCTATCTATGGCTGGTAAATAGATTTAGTAGTTAGTGGAGCAATTTCTGGGACATATGATACGACTATGACAAAGCAGCACTGCAACAATCTCTTGCCTCAGTGAATACTGAATAGAATAGCAAATAGATTTTACCAGGTTGAATTCGTAGTTTTAACTGTAATAGTAGTTATTGGTTGTAATTAGGAGCCTTTCATGCGATCACTCCTAAGTTTATGTAGCTTATTTTTCAAACACATCTAGAATGCCAAAATTTCAGCTTTCCCCTTTAACACGTTTTTCCCCCTTTGTAAAGTGAGAATAAAATTCTATGAATAAGCATCGGTTTGATGAAAAAGGAACAAACATAAAATGTAATGTACTTCTCGGTCTATTTAAGAGATAAATGAGAAGTATATTTTAGTTTTAAATATAAAATTAATTTATCTTGTCTCTTAAAATTATAATTTTTACTTTATATAATTAGAGAATTTTTATTAAGAGTAATTCAAATATACATGACTAAATTAATACATAATTATTATAAATAATTAATTTAATTAATTTTTTAATCTATTTAAATTAGTTAAATAAATTTTATATTAAAAATAGGGGTTAGTATTAATGATGTTAAAGATTGAACTATACAAGCGATCTATCTTCGTCAATGCATGGAACCTTGAGAACACCTCAAAGAAGACATCGGGTTTGCTGTAGTCCTGAATAACAATATTTACTGTCTTGAAGATATAAAACAGGTAGCTGTTAGCTCGTGAAAATATAGGAATGTGATCAAAATACAGTTCAAATCTCCCGAGAAAGATTAAAGAGGACCTTACGTAAAATACATTAGAGAGAGAGAGAGAGCGCGGTGTGGCGAATAAAAGCGACGACACAAAAAACCGAGAACCAGCTCACAAGAAGAGCTTGTAAATTCTTTCCGAGTCAAGGTGTAGACAACGTTTTAAACGATGAAAATTGTAAATATCTGAAAAGTTTTGATCTTCAATATATCCCTACGTAAATTGGGATATAATTTTTTCCTTAAACTATTATGACGTTACATGCCATCCTGCTTCCCATTTCGCGCGTGCGGTATTAATTAAGAACCACGTGATTCCCATGAAATTGGTAAGTGGTAAGCCTCTAACAAGGTAAAGTTTGAAGACGAAGATCGAAAACATGGCGCTCACAGTGGGGAGGTACTGTCTTTTAGTTGCAACTTGTAATTAATCTGGTTAAGCCCATGCTTACTTCTGTTCCTCTTATACCATTAACAATATATATATATATATATATATATATATGTTGGGAGCCTATAGTTACAGTCACTTGAAGAATATTTCCACTGAGGAAAACTATTGTTGAGAACAGTATGCACGCATGTGTGTACTTGAAAAAAAATCAAATGTTCAGTGCATGCAAATTTATCCATTGGAGTGAAAAAGGGACAAGGAGGCAAACTGATGATCATCACTTTAATATCAAAATGCATACATTTGTACTGTTTCTTTTGATTTTGTTACCACCGTTCGTCTTGGAGAGAGTCCGTGCTTGTAAACTTGTACATTCTCCTAATTAATCCCAAGTTAAAAGTGAAGGCCTGAGGAATTTTCTACTTCAATATACATGCGAAGCTTTCCCCATTTTGGACTTTTCTTCAGGCGGCCAAAGGAACATTGTATGTAGACGCTGAGGTCAAGCTAATACTAAACAATGAGCATATTTTTCTAGAGACTTCTGAATTCTGATAGCTATCGACGATGCATAAGAACCTTTCTACCATTTTTTTAAGTTGAGTTCCTAGTGATTTGGTAGCTGTCAAATGTTCAGCTTTTAGTACAAGGCTTTGCCTTGAGCTATGGAATAATAGCCACTCACTGCTTGTCTCGGTTATTGGAAGACAGAAGTATACAACTACCTTTCTTGATACTGTGTGTATTTAAATAAACCAACGAAATTGTTTAGCCTTTCTCTTTATTGTGTTTATTATATATATGAAGTCCCTCTTTCTCTTGCAAGAATATAATTATCAGATTTTCTCTTCTACGTAATTCAAATTCTTGAACTCTATTTTTTGTCACTATACAGATCAATGGATACTAACTAAAAAATGTCATATTCATGCAACAAAAGGTTGATTGTAATGATTTGATGAAAACATGCAATTATGAAGAAGTCAGGGAAGAAATCATCCCATTTTAGTTTGCCATGAATGTGTAACAGAAAAATAAAGATCGAGCGATAACGTTAGTCACATGTATATACATATGAATCCAAAAATGACTCACGTCTTACTTGTAGGTGCATATGCATATGCATGCCACTCTTTTATTTCAACTTCAAAGATTTCATTGTAATTAAGCATATATATGCTTACTGCTATTTTGTTGGGAATTGAACTTCAATCGTATATGCTTAGAAAAAGTCAAGTGCTACTAGTCTCAAATGCTTTGGCTGAATATTCCAAGTTATAAAATCTTGAAGATTGACTCTAATCAGTCACTATTGTATATCGATACTACATCCTTTTTGAGTAGCTTTTATAAACACATTGAGCTTCATATGTACGTTAATCATCCATTAATTTCATTAAAGTTCAGAGTTTAAACTTTCGAGCATCTTCAAGGAAAACCAAAATGCCCGGGTCACCTTTGTTTCGGCTTCTTCATTAATTTTTGCGCACTTTCTTTCATTATTATTCTGATATATCAAAGTCATGAAAGAGAAGCACCAAATGTGGCTCAGAGGCTTTTCTAGTTTAACAATATTATCTAAAGATGAGGTATGAGACTACATTTTAATACTCAGCCTGAAGAAAAACTGTTGAGTAGCGAATTACTAGCTAGCCTCGCAAATCGGTACTAATGGATAACAAGTAATATTAAAATCAATCTATTTACAAGATGCACTCTTTGGTATGGATTTTGGTGCTGCAATTTCCTTCCCTGTGTTGGAATCTTGGATGGTAATAATTTCAATATGATCATCTTCACTACCACCGTCTACTACAGGATTTATAACACCTCGATGAAGTAAGTGTGGCTTCTCCGGCGAGACATTGGGGTCCACTTTTTCGAAATGAGCCAAGTTGGAGAGTTGAGAGACAGCTTCATAGATTTCCTCGACTGTCTTTGTGATTTCTACGAGAATGGATGCCACTGTGGCAAGTGGAACTATTGCTAAGACGTCTATGTCCTCTAAGGAAGCAGTTTGAACTGCGATTTCCAGGTCTTTAACTGCGGCCTTAGAATTCTCCAGGTGGGTTTTTACTTCACAAGGCTCTTTCATCGTTTTAATGGACAAAGATAATGCTCTCAATGCGATGCTTGATTCAGAAGTCATCTTCGCGCATGATTCTTGAACTTTCCGACTGAATTCTGAACACACCTGTGGCAAGCAAAAACCATATAATATTAAAAAGTGTTGGTGCATGAGAAGTGGGTTACAGACTTTGCGATTTTGTATGTATAAACCATGGGAAGTAGGTTTTAATAATTACTTGGATTTCAGAGCTAAGGTAACCACTGAGAGCTTCCATCTTGTAAGCACATTTCCGAGAAAGTGCTCCAATCTTTAGGTATTGTTTCCAAGGGTGACGAAAACGAAATCGGCCATGTCCTGGTTCCCACCTTGCCAGATTTGCCTGTTGATATTGTGGAAAATAAGATCCTGAGATCAAGTTATGAAAATGCTGAACAATCTCCAAAAGAGCACTTTTTGATAATGCTCACCAACGACTCTTCAGATGCTTTGGAGTTCAGAACACTCTTATATCCTTCAAGTTTTGATTTTTCAGGCTTTGCTTTATCCTCTGAGCACTGAAAATATTCACCTTCGAAACCTGATGAAAATTAATGACCCCAAGAGTTCAATTAGAAACACGCGCGAAATCTCACATGAAGTAAATAAATTTTATTATATCAGTATATATATATATATACAGTTACCTTCGAGGTAATTAGCGAGCTTTTCAATATTGGAAGAGACCAACTTGTGAAGATCTTCGCCTGCCCAAACAGGGCAAACGAATAAGGATATCATCATGCACGTGGCTCCTCCTATTAAAATGGTTGAGAACCTTTGATGAGCAAGCTCGAAGAGTTTCTCTATTCTGTACCCTGATACTGTCACCAGGCTGAATGTCAATATAAATATCAACATTCCATAATCATATCTTGCCTTTATCTTCGGGAAAAACCTCGAAAATGTAGAGCCCGCCGCTGCATATTCACAAAAACAAACAATTTATAATGAAGCCCCGCAAATTTATTCGTTTCTTTCAAACACATTCATTTCTTTTACTACTCATATATTTACCCAGAATGAAGACAAGGGTCCCGAGTACAACAGGCTCTCCTTTTTCTCCAAATAAAATAGCTAAGTGTTGGCTTCCAAATCCCAGAGCTCCTGCTACTAATGTTGCACATCCTCTATTTATGCCTTTACTCAAGGTTGCACCTGAACAGCATATTACAGGATTCAGATACATTTGTCCGTGATATAATAAAAATACATGAACTTTAATTTGTGATTATCTATGCGTATATATGAACTTACCTACGGTGAACTCAAAGACTACAACGACAGTGAGAACAGCCCACATTCCTGCAACACCAAAGCCATCATAAAGAGGCCTCCAGTAGTATATGAGAGAGACTAGTGTGAGAGCTAATCCTACTTTTAGTGAGTGAGTGATTCTCCTTGGATCATCTTTTCCAGTCTTCTTTATGCCCTCTGCGAAGTTGATAACATTGGACTTTGACTTGGATGGCAAATTCTTGAGGCAGCTCCACCAACCTCCTCCTTTCACTTGTGTTCCTGACTCGATTCCCATGGTTCTTGTAAGGCTAATTGACCAAACCAGAGAAGAGCTAGCTAGCTTTGAAGGAAAGTTGATGGAGATCAGGCTTGAGGCTGTGGGGGAAAATTTGCTCCCAAGGATATATATAGGAATAATCAAATTAAGTGAACGTAACTTCGTTGAATTAGGTCATAACCAACAAAAAAAAAATATGACTAGTGGAATAAAAGTAGGACTAGTTAATTAATAATATGCTGTTAACGCTTAGAGTAGATTAGAGTCCTCGTGGAACATCTTTTTCATATATGTGAGCTTAAAAACAGTAACAAATTAAAACAAAACATGGCTTAACCTTTTTCATGACTTAATGATATTGCAGTCAATGACTTTATTATACGCATGTGGCTGCCGTGACAAACAGCCAACAAAATTTGATAAATTACCACTTAAGACACAGCCTTATAAAATATTGTACGTAGAAATAATTAAGTTGCTGAAGCGATAACTCTGAAATAAAATAGCCATAATTGAATGTCGAGGACATGCTTAGGTCGTTAGATGAGAGAATAGATCAATATATATACATGTTTACAAAAGATACCTAGCTAGGTAGATATATATATTTATTATTTATTGGTCACAAAAATCCATATATTAATAGCTTGGATTTACTAAATTATAACCTGGATTTCCAAAACATTAATAGCACAAGTCGCTCTTGACCATAAGTCGGAACGACGATATCAATTCATTGCTTATACTAATTTTTTAAGAAAATGACTGGCAAGCGGACGGCGTCACCATGCCGTGTGGCCTATAATAAAATGGAAGTATATAATTCTTCTATGTACCATATATTACTTTATTTATAATGCACAAAGATTAAGTGGCTTAAAATAAGATTAACCTGATATGTGTTTCTCTCTATCAAAATATAGATCTCTCTTTTAAGACTACCTTTTCTCTCCCAATGAAGAGACTCCATTTATCAGGGATCTAACTGAAATATATGAAATTGAATGATGTGGACATTCTTTTATTTCTATATGCTAATTAGTAACTGTCACGAATAATTTATTAACCAGCTTACTTATACAACAGGGCATATATTCATTAATATTTATTACAAAGGATATCGGCACGGTTTTAATTTTAATTTCGAAATAATAATACTTAAATTGACGGGTGCTTTCTGCTGTAGGCACTAACTAGCACATAAATGAGCTTTACAGCTTGTATGTCACTAACCCTAATTAGCACAATACAAAAAGAGTCTGAGACTCAATGGGGATTGTCAGTCGTTAATTACGACAAATAAATGAAACATAAGTAATGGTGCTTCCATTAAGGGAATTATAAAATTCAAGAAAACAAATAGGTTAATATATTTTATGTCATGTCCCGCAGGTTTCGCCCAATACCATGTTGCTATTTGATCGTGTCCTAAAACTGATGCTTCTATATTTATATGCCTTATCTTCTTTATATGTAAGCGTCCCACGCGTCATCCCAATATATATAGTGCTTTGAAGACGATATGCTGCTTTACCTAACATCATTATCTCCTGAAATTGTATATATTCATAGATCAAATTGTATTAGTTCCAAATTAAAGGGATCTCTATGTATCGTTCTTAAGTTGCATATCAGTGATCATTAATCGTTATCTCTAACACCATTAAAAAGTTTTTCATCGACCACTTGCACAGAGTGAAATATGAAAGTGATAGCTGCTATGGTATATATAATTGTGGAAGATTCCGCAAAATAGAAGGGATGGTCTCATTAAAAATGATCTGGTCGGCTTTATTCAAAATCTAATGAAAGTTATATATGTGTATTGGTCTTGTTTAAAAGGAGGTGTGTGACATGAGAAATCAATATTGGAAGGCAAAAGTTCCGTACATTTGTTTGGTATGACAGAATCAGTGATACTTCTAGTGGTCTGATCGAAAGCAACGGCTATATGCTGATTTGGTAATTAACCCTTTGATCATTCGATCGTGTTGTAGATCACTTCCTTAAAGAATTATGAACCGCGTTATGCATTAGGTCAACCTCACACTATAAAAAGAGCAATGAAATTACAATATATATATATATATATATATATATATCACACCATGTTTTTGCATGATCTCATGATTAACGTTACATTATAATTAACACAGTGGGTGGACGTACAGAAGACAAAGAGTGTTCAATCGACCCCCATCAACGTTGACATCTTGAATAATCTCATCAATTGAAAAATATATAAAATGTCTACGAAATAAGAATTAATGAATAAATTAATGAAATGGAAATAGAAAATCACCACATACACATTCACGTTCTTCATTTTTTCCCCCTAAAGTTTAAAATCACTTTATAAAGCTCATACATTTCAAAGGAATAAGTTATCTAATTAAATTAAAAACTCTGTTAGTAATGTGTCAATCATCACCATAATATTTCAGTTCATGTCCTATTAAAGTGAGTTTAATATGAAGATTTTACTGATGAATAATCTGGTCTCACTGGCTTTATAAAAAATATTATAAAAACAATTTTTTGGGCTTACCATGAATTTTCTTATAAAACCAGAACGTCAAGTAGGAAAAAGCAAAGAAAAAAGAAAGGTTAATTCTGAGTACTGGATTAAGACCCAAAAAAGAACAAGGCCAACTTTTTCTTTCACGGATTGTTATGGGCCTCCCATGTCATTGGCCCAAAGAATCAATGGCTGTGTTCAGGTGGCAAAAGAGGCCCTTGTTTACCTGTTGCTACACTAATGGACTTTTCTTTAAAAATGTAATAAACACAAGAAGATAATATATATTGTATGATTTAATCATTAGTAATGAACTAATGATATAAAAATGTTGGCTAGGAAACCTATAATACAATAGTTTCTT
This sequence comes from Leucaena leucocephala, assembly GCA_037074615.1. NCBI lineage: Eukaryota > Viridiplantae > Streptophyta > Magnoliopsida > Fabales > Fabaceae > Leucaena > Leucaena leucocephala. Next base: position 6,326,518 of record CM073521.1, on the reverse strand, counting down.
GGCAACTAAAGCATGAAAATAGGATTAGAAGGGGATGATCCTTTGCTTGCTTGAATGAAATTGCCTTTAGTGAGCAATGAGGAAAGAGGCAATGCAATGATGATGGCAAAGAGATAGAGCCTTTAATGATATTTCATCATTGCAGCCCTATATTCCCAAAAGCACAAAAGAGAGATGAACTGAAGCTAGCTTTGTGCCCTCTCTAAATATAAGTTGGATCGCTTTATTAGGAGATGACAGATACATATGGAGACCCGAGATTTCTTGCCAACGTTACTCTCTTTTTAGAGCACAGGGAATAATCAAAGTGGCTATATTTTAATGGATACTAGATGCCATAATTATACTGTCAAGTTCCAAAGGAGCTAGCTAGCATCCCTATGCCCAAAACGATCAGATTATGTAGCAGTAGGGACTGAGTTAGGGCCGAATTCTGTGGCTATGGAACTCATATATAGGACCAACTGGTGCCCTGGTCCACGCCCACAATTCCTTATATGCTTTTGCTTTTGACCACAGAAAAGCTAACAAGGGACTGATGAGAGGGAAAGTGGTGCGTGCTGTGACATGAAGGAGCTGAGATAGATGAGCTTGGAATGCGCACAATTCTTTTGATTTTTGAAGGAAAATGAATGAAGGACATGTAGGATTCTCATGATTGAACAACAAACACAAACCATATGTAATCTCCTTTCCATTATTATTTTAGTAACTTCACCATTGGCCCCAACTACTCACTCCTAGCTCTCTCTCTCTCTCAAATTTCTCGTCTTTCTCAATCACACACATTCTCTTCTTTTATGTATTGCTCTTACACCAAACTCCTTCCAGCCATCCAATGTTCAAAACACACCAAACACACACAAAAGCTAACTAATGCTTTCTCACCCAAGATATATGATCATCCCTATCCTCCCTTTTGATGTCAAATTTCACTATAAGTAGTTATGTTTCACACGGAATTTGAAGAATAAACTATATTAATTATTTAAGACCTGCAAATAGTAAATTCGTTGTAGATTTTATTATACATATTGATCAGTTAAGAATATGAACAAATTGTAGAAAAAGAAATCATCAGAAAAGAGATAGAAAAACTTGCAAGATCTTGATATATACGTAGAGAAGACAAATGGAACTTGTTATTTAGTTAGATATGTATTCCATACAAGATGCTGAAAGATGCTATATAGGAACTCATGAATCAAATAAAGAGCACAAAAAGCAAAAGAGATCAGCACATTCAATTATAATATCTGTTATTTTTTAGCATTTATTTGAGTTTTCCCACAATTCGTTCGTTTACAAGGGGTAGCGCATTAGCCGCGCTTGTTTAATTTGGTCTGTGGATCAGTGTCGGCGACGACAAATCATGAGTCTTTTTAATTTGTCTATTCTCCTGATACTTGGAGAGACATCTATTTTCACAATGATCCCTGATCCCTCTCACATTAATTAGTATTTTAGTACTCGAGTATCTTTTCATGGACTGCTTACTGCCCTATAACCTTCAATAAAAACTATAATATATACAATTAAAAAATATCGTGGATATTCCTTTTCCATCTTTTCATAACGAGAACATTTCAGTCTTCCCTGTAATTAAGCCGCTTCTTAGAATAACATATCCAACGTCGCCATCTTATCCCCTTGTAATTTGGTAGTCTACTATCCCTGTCTTTCTCTTTCGTAACGATTAAATATATATGTATTATAGATATATGAGTGCGCGCGCTCGCGGGCCGGGAAACAAACGCAGAGCTCAACAGAATAGTCAGGTCCGTCTTCATTTCCCTATTTTTCTTTAAATCCCCTTTTGTGCCAACCAAGTCAACTTTTATAGTAATGTCTTAATAGTCTAGGGTTGCAGGGTTACCTTTGAAAAATTATATTGCCAATTGCCAAACATGAAACGTGTGTCCTTATCTTATCATCTCACACAAAGCAGAAAAGCAGGAAAAGAAAACGAAGGGTCAAACATGTAGACTGGTCTCGAAGCAGCCTAACTGCACACTTAAGTTTGGTGCTCATCCGCGGATGCAAACAAGCCACGTTTTTACGTTAAAAAGGAAAAAAGGAAAAGTAAGTAAATGTTTTTTCAAATTACTAATTCGGAATAACTACTACGTATTTACATAATTCATCCCAAGATCATACTGATTAATTTAATAATAACGATAATGATCAAATATTGAGTGAGAGATTATATGGCCCCCTGTTTGGTACACCTATATAGCCTGCAGGCAAAGACTGAGGAGAAAGGGAACACACCAAGATTAAGGGGAATCTTTCAACCACTGTTCCAGCCTCAAGCAAATATAATTTATCTATTAGAAGCTATAATGTTTGTTGACGCAATAAAATTACACATTTCAACGACCCAATTATGCTTTACTTGTTATATTCATAATTACGTACGTAACTATTAATTACCATCTAATTTTGGTAATTCCCATCAAAACATGATTAGCTAGATATTTATATATATATATATGGCTAAAATTTAAAAAAGTTGTGTTGGTTAATTAATTAACATGGGTTGCAGTAAAATAGTAATCCTCCAGTACTTAATATATGATATAATTAAAGAGTTAATTTAATCTTAAATATAATATCAATTTATATATTTATTAATTTTTTTTAAATTATCTTTATTGATATTTTTTTAATAATAATCAAGTAATAGAGAGAGAAAAATTAAATATGATAATTAAAATATTTTACAAAATATCATAGTAATTAATTTAATTATTTTTTTATTTTTATTAAATTAATTAAATAAATATTATATTAAATATTGAATCAAATATTGTTGACCCTCCTGTAGCACCAAATACGGAGAGTACGGGAGTGGAGTCCTGCAACTATCAATAATTTATAACGTTTAAGGGTGCGTAGGTCCTTATCTCGACTTCATGCGGGTGTGTGTGTGATGCCGATAAGAGACCATTGTATAACGCAATTTTGAAGGCGCAAAAAAGGGGTAATCACTGAAAATGAAGGGTACGAGTCAAACAGAAGATTAGGGTAGTAAGTGTGTTTTGGAGACTTGAAAAGGGACAAGATGTGAAAGGTAGCTGGCAAGCTGCAGTCGGTATTAGTTAATTAGCAACGTCGTTCGAGTGGGTCTCGCATTAATTAATAAAACAAAACAAACAAGAACAGGACCCAAATCATATTATCTCTCTGTTTTTCTTCATGTAGCTTACATCTTGCTGATGCATTTGCCCTATATATATATACAATGGATAGTGTGTGTGTGTGTGTGTGTGTGTGTGTTAATTTGCTTTGGGCGGAGGAGCCTTCTTCGTTTAGAGGATTGTCCTAAACTGCAAACAGAAAAGGGATAGTTGTCATTCATATTCACTTGTCTTTTCCCGATCATGTCCCAAAGATTGCTATTCTTTCTTGCCCCTGCCAAAGTCTTTCCTCCGAAAATGACCCTTAAGCACTTTGAAATGACCCAAAATAGTACTTATATCACTTTCATTTTTTAAAAATGACATTCAAGGATCCGAGATCCTGGTTTTTTTAAAAAAAAAAAAAAATAACGCTAGAGGCCAAAATTGCCCTACTTGATTATTACAAGTATAGTAATTTTTAAAAATCAAAAGTCAAATTACAGAAATGAAAAGATCATTTATAAATAATTCAACTTTCATAATTTACAATTGCGTTGTTCATGCTATGGATTTTACAACTTGAATGACACAGGAATCTGAAGACGATGTTATGCCATTTCGATCCCCATATGATCTTAAGACCCTTTATGGGTTATTTCTAAATCAGATTAATTAAAAAAAGGCTTGGCCAAACGAAATCAGATTAAAAGGTTGGGGTGGGGGGAACGGAGAAAGACCCGTTGATTTGTTATGCAGAGAAATTTATATTACTTGATGAAACGGCGCAAAGAAATTAATAAGATATCAATAAAAAAATTATAAAATCGTATTAATTGGTCGGGTAAAAATTTATCTGGTACCCTAAACTAATTTTAAAAAAATAATTAGTATTTTAAATTATTAATTATACCCTAAACTAATTTTAGAAGTGTGATTAGTATCCTAAAATATTTAAGGATACAATCAATACCCTAAACTATTTTTAGAGGTACGACTGAAACTCTAAAGCATTTAAATTTATAAAATTATGTCATTTTACTGACAGAAATAGAAATTTATGTATGATCAATATCACAAGAGTATTCTATTTCGACATATTATTATTTAAAATATCACATGTGTCATATTGTTTAAATAAAAATATTAAATAAATTATAAAATTGATATTATATATTATTCATGTGTGAAGATTGAGAAATTTTATAATTTATTTAGTATAATTTATTAAAATAATATTATATATGTGGCATTTTAAATAATTATGTGTCAAAATAAAAAATTTATATAGCATCTATCAAATAAAAGTTAATATTTTTATTAGTGAATGGGATAAATTGTAATAATTTAAATATTTTAATGTATTAATTATTTATCCAAAATTAGTTTGATGGTACTGATTATATTTTTAAATATTGTAAGATGTTAATTGTACTTCTAAAATTAGTTCAAAATACTTATTATACCTTTTAATATTTCAGGATACTAATTATTATTTTAAAATTAATTTAGAATGTTAAATATAATTTTTTCTATAAAAAATATTCATTAGAATTTCAAAAATACTGGCGACTTATAATTAGCATTTTGAAAGGGTGAACAATCAATTATACTTTACGTCCCAAAATTTGAAAAAGAGTAGTTCAATATAGCCAGGGGACAAAATTGGGATTGGCGAAGAGTTGACGGATAAAACACGGTAAAAGATTAGATATATGAACACATTAATATTAATTTAAATATCATTAGCATAACAAAACATAAAATACATAGTATTAGTAAATCTTCAGAGATTTGTGCTGTGATGAAAAGTTGTGATGATATGCAAGAAAATAAATAAGTAAAGATCGAAAAGTTTGCTTGCTATTTTTGATTAATTTGACCAAGCTAAGCCAATATAACCCGCATAATTAAATTAAACACAAAAACAAGACAAAAATAATAGAAAAATAAATAAAATATTGAGCCCGGCATAAGCCAAAATACATTAAATGGATAAATATTTAAATGCAAAATACCCCGGCTCGATAATCTTTAAATTATATGCAACGAGCACATTGTTTGACAACAATTCCAAAGCTGTACGTGTAGGCGAAAGATTTAAAACGATTACTGGGTTTTTGTCGTTTGGAACAGTTGCGTACGTATTACGTCACTTTACCATCTAAATCCAGACACGTGATGGGCAAACAGGATAGCCTACGTGGTGTCTCTGGACTTGGCAAACTCATCGACGCATTGGAAGCGTTGAGGGAATGATCGGACGGCCATGGATGGAACACGATGAAGGGGAGGTTCAAATGTTGCTTGAGCTTCACTTCAATGGAGGGTATAATAAGTTTGAAAAGTGGGGAATGAAATAGAAATAAAAATAAAAAAGAACAAGAACAAGAAATCGGGTGACGGCAATAGAGAATGGACACGTGGAAAAGAAAGGATGCCGACAGGGAGGAGAGCCCATAGATAAATGTAAATACACATTTAAAGAAAAAGGGCGGTTGCCTAGAGAGCCATCTCTCTTTGCAATTGGTTGCTTTGTTGACCTTTGCTGCGTTGTGGGACCCTCTATATTCGGGCATGCACAGAAATATTTACATGAGTATAATATAATTTAAATTTTATCTAATTAAAATAAAATAATTTAATTGATGATTCGCTAAAAAAATTATTTTATTTTATTTTTTTAAAAATAAATTAATTAATTTTAAAAAATAAAATTCATATGAACTAAATTAAAATAATTTATTTTAAAAAATAAAATAAAATATAAATTATATTAAAATTAAAATATATTAAATTATTATATTTTGATTATATATAATTTAAAAGGTATAAATATTTTTTTACTCTTTAATTAAAAAGCAGCGGGGCCCATCCCTCCATAAAGAAAAACCGAATCTCCCGGAGGAGAGTAGAGCCGGAGGATCCGTGTGGTTGACGCGCCTACAGCTGGAGTGGGGACCACCCTCCTCTCACACCAAACCAAACATCCTTCATCCAACATTGCAGAAATTTGGATCCAGATCTCCTCAGAATCCCCCCCCTTCTCATCCCTCAGAAGCATCTTTTCTTCATATTTGCCTTGACTTTGCCTTCTTCTCTCCCAGTTGCCCAAACTTAAAAAAAAAAATAGAAAGACGTTTTTGAAAAAAAAAATCTTCTTAATTTTTTTTTACAATATAGGCAGCAGAGAGGTTTTTTTTTTTTAAAAAAAATGTTATTTAAAAAACACTTTCTAAAAGAAAAGTCTTAAAAAAGTGTTTTTAAGAATTTTTTTTTAAAAAATACACATTTTTTAAAATTATTTTTAAAAAAAAAGTATTTATTTATTTTTAAAAAAAGTTTTTTTTTAAGTTTGGGTAGTAGAAAAAAGAGGGAAGGAAACAAAGTAAAAAAAATTGAGATTATGAGAGATGAGGAGGGAGATGCTGCTGAGAGGATCTGTTCCCCAGAAATTTAGCAAAAGTTCTTTAACTCGTAGAGGGTCTGGGCGCTGGGTCTCTAGCACGTGGGCCCCACCTTCCCTTCCAATGGGCAAAAAAAAAGAATTAATCAATTAATAAAAAGCTCCTCTTTTATTCTGGTAAAGTGATGCAAGATTCAAACGGAGGGAATGGTAAGATGACTGGGGCTAATATAATTATGATGAGGAGCAAGATGAATTAGAGTACTATGTCAGAACATTCACTTTTGATGTAGGCAAGGGCTTTGTGCGATTCATGGTTGGTAAAAGTTAATGAAATCTAGCTGTCTTAAGATCCTACCAAATAATTGTGATGAGGTGATAATTAATGAACAATTACTTTCAAAAGATCGTCGTTGACCTTAACTACTCTTTCATATATATGCATACTTGCCAAGCTATCTATTGTCTATCCCAAGGTAAATACTCATTTAGGCATTAGAACCACATATATGGATATACGTGTTAAATGGTTTAAAAAGGAAAAGAGGGAAAAAAAAAGGCAAATAAAAACATAAAGGTGAGATTAAAGCGAGATCATATAAGCAGGCGTGAGGAGCCATTGAAAGCAATATTAATTTCCAAAATAGACCAGACAATGTATTGGTTTCTCTTTTTCCTGGTTAACAGTGGTGAAAACTGAACAGAGAATATTAATTAGGCGCAAATAAAAAGAGAGGAGAAGAGAAGGAGTGAATGTAATGTAAGGGTAGCATGTGTGAGAGCAGATGGAAGCACATGCAGATGCATGATTGCGTGCCCTATGATAGCCAAGATAAGCGGAAGCTGTCTCTATTATTTCGCCCTCCTTCAAGTTTCTATTACTCTCAACCTACCCTCCAAAATTGCTTTAGGGCTTCTTTGCTTCCTGTGTCTTATCCACTTCAAATCTTCGGACGCCTCCCCGTGTTTTTTACTTATTTATTTATTTATTTATTCATTGTGCTAGCCTGCTGGTATCTCCTTTCAGAAGACCTAATTAAGGTGAACATGATTCACACAGTACCTAACAGAAAATTTAAATTTTGATGGGATGCTCAATTCTTAATCGAGACATTCTTTCTTCGTGACACTACTGTTCCTCTTGCACTCTTCGCTAGTTACTCGACTATTGTCTATTTTGATGTTACAATCATGTCTTGAAATTTAACATGAGAGCGACGTTCGAACTATTAGAGTATATATGAGAGGAGCAGCAGGGAGTTCATTCAACATCACATACATATAGGAAGGAAATACATATATATGGGATAAGAGAAGAATGTTAATGTGATTTGAAAGTAACAATAAGGTGTTAGTTGAGATGATAAGCAACTTCATTCTTATAAAAAAAATATAACTTTGAATCTCATGAAGTATACTTAGTAGGGGAGGCGAAAATCTTTTATACTCTAAGTTTCTGATAAAAAAAACTCCAATTTACAGTAAAAGTAAGGCCTGTTTATATATTATACATGACCCAAGAATCAACAACTCACTTTCGATGGTGAGAGTGGAAGTTGAAGAATGATATAAGGTATTAGGATTGATTAGTATATATATATGTATATGTTTCAGATCAGGTGTATATATGATTGTTGATTACTTGATAAAATGAAGCAAGTCAACCTAGGAATCCTTAACAAACAGACTCATTTAGAAATCTCCCAAACCACAATTAGTTTCTAAATAAACAAAAGCCACACACACACATGCTGAGGGCGAGGAGATAATTAAATATAGACAATTGAAGGGGAACATGAAAAAAAGTTTGGCTTGGGGAAAAGGACAGGATAAGGAGAAGGTGGGGGAAAAAAGGGAAAGCGACAAGAGAACGCATCACATATGGACGTGTAATTCAATGAACTTGACCATCAATAAATAAATGGTGGAAAAAAGAAGAAGCGAGCATATGAGGCCAATAGTTACCACAAAGCAAAACAAAAGCAGAGAAGTTGGGGGCAGAAAAAAAGCTGTCTTTCAAAATTACTATCCCATAACATGACCACACACACACATCTATATATCTTCTCTTCACCTATTTATTATTTATTGCATATATTAATGAATTTTTACATATTGATATATGTGAGTAGGCACAGATGTGATGGTGAGAGTGGAAGAAGAGGCAACAAGGTCGTAGTTAAGTAGGTACAAGGGGAAGGAGTGGGCCCATCACTTTTGTGGCAATTTTGATTAGGGTTCTTTATACTATTTGGTCTTTTGCTTCTCTCTCACCAAAACCCAATCATATTAGTTGCCTCTCCAGATGGGTATTCCCTCCAACAAGGAGAAAAAAAATACAAGAAGAAGAATCACATTGTAGATATCACCAAACACCCTCTTTTGTTTCTATTCAAACATAGGGGTCCCCCTCTTTGTCGCACTTATGACTTAACCTCAACATCTCTCTCTCCGCTTTACATTCTCAACCATATACACAGCTCATTTCTTGTACTGATTTTAAATTTGAAAATTTTTCAAAGTTTCAGTGGAAATTCTGAATGTGATAATCTTTTGTATGGCTATATATTTTTGTTAGTCTCGTTTCTCGCTTCTTTCAAATAATATGCATGTGATGATGTAACTGGTAAGATTTTGTTCTGATGATTGGATATGGGCGGAAATGTGTGTGTGTGTGTGTGTGACTTAGACGAACTTGATGCTAGCTCAACAACACCGACGTACTTTCTCCTTTGCAATATCCTTTGTCATGGCCTCTTTTGACACATTCTATAACTTCATGGAATTGTTTTAAGTAAGAAATCTTATACCTTTCCCACGGGTCTCTTCCTCTCAAGTCATTATCTCCATAAAAGAAATAAAAACTAATATATATATATATATGACAAGTGAGAGACAAGCATGTCAACAATGCAAAGAGCTTCAATGACAACAATATATATTGAAACACATACGCAGCAGCAGCAGTACTAGGGACCATACCCAGTTACCCACTCACAATAAACTCCCCTTTTGTATACATTAATTATATAAATATGTAATTAAATTGTCACACTCACATGAACGGAATAATAATAAGTGGGATTGAATAGCATAAGAGTGTAAAGACTAATTATAAAGACGTCTGAGATCGATTACTATGATGTGATGTGGGGCACTTGTGGTTTAAGTTCAAATCAGCAGAATCAAGTTCCATTTTAAGGGACACATTGCAAGTACGGTCATGTACACAAAAGTTGTAATTTTCAGCAAGTGCGCTGTTAATTATTTAATTTATATGAGCCTTGGGTTAAGTATTCAATGAGCCGATCGACGATAATAACTCGTGCATTGGCAGCTTTTTTTAACCCCTACTTGTCAAACTTGTGAAATATAATAATGCTTTTGTGTTAATAAAAGATGATGGTGGAGAATAATTGATTAATTCTGTGTGTCACCATCACGATGATAATTAACTTCCACCTTAGATTCTAGGATTCCATAATGTACTACTTTTCCCAAGCCTGCATACCCAGGGGCATGCGTTCAATTATAAAAGCACACGCCCTTGCTAAATCTAATTAACCTTTTCTTTTCGAGTTTCCTTTGCTCCCTCAAATGGAATGCACGTAGATATGCAAATAATCCATTTTTTCCCATATTTATATTTATTGTCCGTGCCCTTAAAATTCAGAAAGATATTCACGAGATGCCGTCTTCACCACCTTTTATCTTTAATTTATGGAAAAAGGGGGGGGGGAGAAAGATATCCTCGTATATATATATATATATATATATATATGCACGTCGGGATCATATTTTGTACATTCAAGTACACATGTTTCTGACAATTGAAGAGCACAAGCAAACTTCTTTTTCTCTCGTTTTTACAAGTGTCGGTGCTGCGTTGGTGGCAGACCCAATATGATGTGCTTTCACTTCACTCGCCGTGAAAAACCAGTTCTCGATCTGTTAATGTCTATTTCAGCGATGACAACAAAAAGTGCTCAATTGTGAGTTCTCGTGAAAGAAAGACGCACGAGAGATGGTAATAAATTCCATTGACAACATTGATCTCCACGAGAATATGACAAATACCGTTCATAGTAACCACTAACCACCCCTATCACTCTTTATCACTCAGTATGTTTAGATAAAATTTAAAAAAAATATATAAAAATAAAGTATTTAAATAAGTTTTAAAAAAGTTTTTAGAAAAAAATTTATAAAAAAAAAAGTGGCTATAGATAAATAAGTGTTTAGATAATTATTATCAAAAAAAATTTATAATTAAAAAATTACTAAAAAAAGAATAATTTTATTAAAAATAGAAAAGAGAGAGGAGAGAGGGTATAAGAAAAAAATAAGAGTTAAATAGTAATTGATTAGTCTATAAATTCTTGTACTATTTAAAAAATTACTATTACCAACTTATCTGAAACTCTAATTTAGTCTAGAAATTCTTTTGAATAAATATAAATATTTATTTTAAAATTTAGAGTAAAAATATTTTTAAAAACCTTTCGGAGGTTTCCAAACATATGCCCCATAGAATATATCAGCACCGCCACCTACCCAGACCTGCGTTGTTTTCTGGGTAAATCCGAATATCGGTTTTGTGAAACAATGTTCCAAACTTGGGAAATTTTAGTCCTATTAACATCATACGGCTTCCATAGTTGCTGAGGGCGATGGGCTACTTTCAGAGGCTGTTATGCGGAAAAAATGAATAATAGTAGCTATTATATTTATACACACCCACACCCACTTATATATATATATATATATATATATTAGTTATTCTGTGCCTTTCCATGCCAATGATGGGATTATCTCACCCTTTTAAAGAGTTATAGCTTATTATATAATTCGTCGTTCGTTTTCTTTCCTTGTCAATTATTTATTTATATTAATTAATTAACTGATCATATGAAAGGGATTTCTTTTTATTTAGTCTGCTCTTTGGCTATTCCATTTAGTGATCCTTTGGGCGCCTTCAAAGACTATTGATGAGGATGAAAACGTAGACAGTTTGAAAATAAGAGGATTTTTTTGAATAATTAATTCCTTTTGTTTTATTTATACACACACACACATTAAAGGGAAATAATTTGTAGATGTCAAAGTAAGGGCTATGATGTGGTGATGCTGGGTATGCGTGGAGCCAAGGTGGGACCCTTATTGGAGGGCTCATGACTCACACACGCATCTACATGCACTTGATCGAGGCCCTCTTCTTTTCCCCGATAATTACCATTACCAGAACACTGCTAAGTCCGTGAGCTTATGGAAATAGTGGTATAACCATAATTAAAAGGTGGGGAATATTAATCATGGAGAAATTAGTATAATGGAGAATGTATTTTTCAGGGCTGAAGGCATTAAAGACGGTGCTAGCTAGTAGGGCAGTTGGCTGTGTGTTTCTTGGCAATTAAATTGCTTTATCTTGAAACTCATCGGGCATATCCAACCACACACAAAAAAAATCCCTAAATATGTCGGAAAGAAAAGAAAAAAGATGGAAATTGTGAAAACGACAACGAGATATTTAATGCAGAAAAAAGAGCTGTGAGATCCTTCCAACCCACCCGCTTCTGCTGTGCTTCATAATCCCCTCCTCCTTTATCTTTTGCCCTTTCCTCTTTTTTATTTAAATAAATAATTAAACTTTGTGGAAGGAGACGTTTCCTCGTTTTTCAGCGGTTTGGATCTTCTGACACACCTTATCATTTTCTTCATAATTTTCTTTTCTTTTTTTAAATAATGCTTCTCTGAACACACAGACCTTCTCTCTCTCTGTGGATCCTCCCAAAAGTTATTGATTTCTCATCCATCCAAGCATGCTTGGCCGCATCAAGTGATTTTGAAATGAGAGGGTCAAATCATATCAAGTTCGTCTGTTTTCATCTATTCGCATGTACTTCTCTCTCTTAAAAAAAAAAAAACAGCCACCAACAATAGAAAGCGTTAATACGTAGTCCTACATGTTAAAATTCCCCAGTCGCCCCGTCATACAATTTTATGTATATTTATTTTCCTGCAAACCCAGAATTCGGAAAAGAAAAGTAAAATAAAAAATTGTAAAATTTTTGGTGCGAAGAAGAGCGAGTGGATAACGAGCTGAATAAAGATGGGTATCTTTCTCGCGCGAGTCTTTTTAATGCCATCTCTCTCTTCAACTCTTTGCCCCCCTTTTCAGCTGGGGTTCGAGTTGCAGAGATTTGAGTCTGACAGTGAGCTTTCCTCTTTGTAACTGAAGCGACTGATACAATCCCCAAACATAGATATATATATATACAGAGGGAAAGAGGCTTGGGTTTTGATCCATTTGTTTCTGCTGCTTTGTTTTCGTGTATGTTAGCCATAACTGTATTGCTTTTAGTAGCGAGTCTATGCGCTGCTCTCTCTTTCAAGAAAACCCCATTTCTCTCTTAGGTTTTGGGTCATTGTAATTCAAATTCTCTTCTTTCCCCTTGCAGCTCAGAGACGATGACGAAGCACGTGCGCTCCCTATCCCTTATTTCCATCACACCAGGTACTTACTACTGCTTCCTCATCATCACTAATTCATATAAATTTTCCCCTCCTTTTCCTTTTCTCTGTCCTCGTCCTACCTCTCCTTCTTATCCTACAAACCCTACCTCTTTCGATTCCCTTCCTTTTCTCCAACTTCTTGGAACCTCTCTGAGCCCAACGCCATGAAACTCTTCTGCAACTTTGACATACATACGTTAGAGTTTTGTAAATCTCCAACATCTGAGTTCATGAGCCTAGCTATATATACATAAACAAAAACCTTTTGATCCTTACATGCTCTAGAGGAGGATCCATATCGTTTATTCTTCTTGAGTTTTGACTGTTTATTTTTTCTCAGGTCTCATTTGAGAAGACCGACTCTATCACAGTGAAATTAAGCAGACATAATTCCGTTCGTGTGTCTGATGGAGTAATTCTCGAGGCTAAAGGTAGATTATGCATCATGGTCTTAAATTTAATTTTAGATATGCATGCTATGTCTCCAGAAGGAGAGGGAGACGATTCATGGGTTTGTGAAGTTAGTTTTGGTTGAAGGAGTTCGAGTTTGAGAAGCTAACTGACGTGCTCTGTTTTGCAGTGAAGTAACGAGTGAAGAGATCGATGGCGACGTACTTCCATGGTAATTCAGAAATCCAAGCACCCGATGGACTCCAAACTCTTGTACTCATGAACCCAGGCTACATCCAGTACTCCGACACGCCTCCGCCGCAACCATCGCATCCTGGCAACCTTGTCTTCTTCAATTCTGCAAACAACTCGCTCCCTCCCCAAACCCTACAACACGCGCCACCCTCTCAAACCCAACAATTTGTCGGCATCCCTCTCCCCGCCGCCTCTTCCCACGACCCCACGCACCCCCATCACGATGTCTCTGCTCTGCATGGATTCGTGCCCCGCATGCAGTACAACCTCTGGAGCACGGTTAACTCCAACGCGGCGGCGAGTGATACCCCACGCTCTCAACAGGGTCTCTCCCTCAGCCTTTCTTCTCAGCAGGCAGGGATGGGGTCTTTCCGAGTCGAGCGTGACGTACCATCACAGGGTCAGGCGCCAGCCATGTCAGGGGATGATGTACGTGCGTCAGGTGGTTCATCGTCTTCGGCGTCTGGAGTTACTAATGGCGTTTCAGGGATTCAGAGCGTGCTCCTGGGCTCTAAGTACTTGAAGGCGGCGCAGGAACTGCTAGACGAGGTCGTGAACGTGAACGATGGCATAACGAGCGAAAAGGCAAAGAAAAGTAGCAGCCAGGCAAAGGCAATTAAATATCCTTCCACGGCGGCAAGTGGAGATGGTTCACCTGGCGGAGAGGGAAGCGCCAAGCCCAGCTCTGAGCTCTCTACTGCAGAAAAACAAGATATTCAGATGAAGAAGGCCAAGTTAATCAACATGCTTGACGAGGTATGTCACTCCAAGTTAATACTTTGAGATCTTCTAATCAGCCGGGTCTTAATTTATGCGGAAGCAAGGATTTTGGGTATTTAATTAAAGAAATGAAAAACTTATGATCAAAGTAGTCATATCAATGGACCTATATATATATATATAATTCTGCTCATTACGCCCTTTATTTGATTCAAAATTAACGCTTTTCTGTTGTTACTTGAAGGTGGAGCAGAGGTACAGACAGTATCACCATCAGATGCAGATTGTGAGTTCTTCGTTTGAACAAGCAGCAGGGATTGGGTCAGCGAGAACATACACAGCACTGGCACTACAAACGATCTCGAAGCAGTTTCGGTGTTTGAAAGATGCAATATTGGGCCAAATTCGAGCCGCCAACAAGAGCTTAGGAGAGGAAGATTGCTTTGGTACAAAAATGGAAGGTTCGAGGTTTAAATACGTGGACCATCATCTTCGCCAACAGCGAGCTCTCCAACAGTTGGGTATGATTCAGCACAATGCTTGGAGACCCCAGAGAGGACTGCCTGAAAGATCTGTTTCTGTTCTTCGCGCTTGGCTCTTCGAGCACTTCCTCCACCCGTAAGCATATCTCAAATTATAGCTTCAAATTACTTCCCAATCAAAGATTCTACTTTTTTTCAACTGTTATGTTGATTCCACTGAGTTGTTTGGTTTCAGTTACCCCAAGGACTCTGACAAACACATGCTTGCAAAACAAACAGGGCTCACCAGGAGCCAGGTACTTAATAGTCTTCTCTGTTTTGAGCAATTATGTTACTTAATTATAGTATTAATCGTGTTAACCAAGTATGCAATGATACAGGTCTCAAATTGGTTCATAAATGCGCGAGTCCGATTGTGGAAGCCGATGGTGGAAGAAATGTACTTGGAGGAGATGAAGGAGCATGAACAGAACGGTAGGGATGAGAGATCAAGCAAGAGTAGTGAAGATCCTGCCATGAAATCTGCAGCAGCCCCACAAGAGAAATCTCCTGCCTCTACAACTGAACCCAAGAGCTTGAATTTCAAACAAGACATTTCCACAAACCCCAACATTCCAACAGTTTCAGTCTCTACGCCATCAACATCACCAGTTGGAGGAAATGCCAGAAACCACCCAGGGTTCAGCTTCATGGGGACTTCAGAGTTAGATGGGATCGCACAACCGAGTCCCAAGAAACCAAGGAACCACGAGATTCTGCAGTCCACAATTAACGTTGATATGAAGCCTGATGATGCAGGGAATGGTCAAATCTCCATGAAATTCGGTGATGAGAGGCAGAGCAGAGATGGGTACTCTTTCATGGGAAATCAGACGAACTTCATCGGAGGATTTGGGCAATACCCAATTGCAGAAATTGATAGGTTTGAAGCAGAGCAATTCACACCAAGGTTCTCAGGTAATAATGGGGTTTCCCTCACTCTTGGTCTTCCCCACTGTGACTCATTGTCAGCAGCAACACATCAAACATTTCTTCCAAACCAGAGCATTCAACTCGGGAGAAGGATGGAGCTGGGTGAACCAAACGAGTTTGGTGGCATAAACACTTCAACTCCTCTCTCTTCAGCTGCATTTGAGAATATCAATATGCAGAACCCCAAGAAGTTTGCTGCACAGTTGTTGCCAGATTTCGTGGCTTGAATAAGACATTAATTAAACAAAGAGACTGGGGGGTCTCTCATAGTATATGCTAGGTGGAGGGGGATAGCGAAGAATTAATCCATGGTATTGTAAAGAAAAAAGGAAATTTATATTAGTATAGGTTTTATAGTTTTATACCCTGCAAAAACCATTTGAGAGTTCTAAGATGGCTAGGCTAGCTTAGGATTTGAGATTATATGGTTGAGGATTGTATATTATTTTTGTAAGCTTTGAAGATATGGGATAGATGGGTTGATCATGTCATAAAGTTTTTATTTGGGAAAATTACAAATATATTTTGATTGGTGGTATCCATGTGTTGTGATTACTCATTATATTGTGCTTATCGCGTCCCGGGAAGAAAACAGAACCCATTACCTTCCCCTGCCTTTCCCTGCGTAGAAGAATCACCAAGTGAACTTTAAAACTGGCCTCCTTTAAAATCATTCCATATGAAATGAACCCATCATCATCCAAAACAGTTTTCAAATGAACTCGTGATAGTTCAGAAAAAGAATTGGAAGGGAGATCCGGAAGTTGAACTTATAAATTCTACTTTATTTGTAAGATTTTCTAACGTGGGACTCATAATGATTTACTCTATCAACAAGTAGTAATAACTCGTTTCTCTATTTTCGGTTTGGTCTTTAATAGCTTGGACTAATAAGTGATAAAGTCAACAATGACCCTTACGAAAGTCCAAGGACACTTTGGTTGTTCCCTCATGTAAGGCGTAATTCCTTGAGCAAAAGCCTTCTAAATCTAAGCATCCGAGTTTCCAATTATGAGGACTGTTCTTTTCAAAGTATCACTCACTTTAATCATGAGCAAGAACACACAAATATAACTAGTCCTAAAGCAATCTGCATAAACTATATATATGTTGCAAAAAAAAAAAAAGTTAGAACGAGACAAAACACCAATACACAACAAACGCCGTAGATATCCATGATCCTACATAGATCTAGTTCTTTGATTGGCATATACTGCATCCGATTCTGATACGGGAGGAAGGACAGAAAAGGAAAAAGATTAAATTGTAGTTAACTTATGATGTAAGGGACAATGATCTTGGATAAAGGATAAGCACGGGCAAGATCCACTTGTTCAAAGATTTCTGCTTCAGCTAAAGTATATTGCAGGTTTAATGGTTTAATAATGCAGTTACTTAATATAAAATAGCGTAGCTATCTTCTACATAAATGTGGTGACTTAAGGAACAAACAAAAGTCAAACCATATGCCTCCTTTTTAACATCTTTATTGACTTTGGCCTCCTAACATGCATTTATAATTTCATTCTCCTCATTTTTTAGATAAATATAAGATATCTATCGGAAGCAGTAGTTAATCTCTTCGGACAATAGAGTTCCTAAAAAAATTTTAGTACTAACTATGAGACACTCTCTATATATACCACCATTAATTGAACCTTTAACTAGATATTTAAAAAATTTAACTAAATACTAACTGTACTAAGCCTCATAATTTATTCGAGTCATTTAATAACAGAACCGGGTTCTGACATATTCTTTTTTTTTTTGTTAATAGAACATTGGTGGGCCTTGGAAGGAGTTTCAAACAAATAAAAGAGCTCAGACAATCAACAGGTAAAGTATACACCAATGGGGTTAGTCCGAGTGGTAAGTAGCTCGGTATCGCTTAAGCGAAGTCTCGAGTTCAAGCCTTGGCGTATGTAAAAAATATCCGTTGAGAGACTCACCCACCATAACCAGGTACACGACGTAGGTCGGATCCGGATGTAGTCGGGGTAAAGTTCCGGTAAACTGGGTGGAAAAAAAAAACAGGTAAAGCATACATCATCATCTTCATCATCCTGATCATGCTTGCTGTGTGAAACCAATCATTCGAAGGATATAACATGCTTTACAGTTAGAAGCGTACTTATAGATGCTTTTCATTGTTGCAGTTGAGTATGAGTTTGATAGGAATGGAGATAACGAAATTTAGAAGATGCCTCCGACAAGAAAAGTTACACTGTTGTGAGAGAAAAGGGATGATGTTCTCTTCTGAGTGGATTGACCAGGGAAGGCCCAGAAATGATATAGTCTTCTCTTTGCAACCTGGTACCTGTAACAACATGCTTCAAATGTACTAAAGGGGATTAGTCCGAGTGGTAAGCGGCTCGGTATCGCTTAAGCGAGGTCTCGAATTCGAGCCTTAGCGTACGTAAAAAACTCCCGTTGGGAGACTCACCCACTATAGCCAGGTGCGCGACGCGGGTCGGATCCGGATGTAGTCGGGGTAAAGCTCCGGTGAACCGGGTGGATAACAAAAAAAAACATGCTTCAAATGTTCCTGTCGGGTCTGAATACACAACACATTCAATTCCCAAGCCCAAACCATTCAGTCACAAATTCCATTTTGGCGATTACTCTCTTTCAATGCTCATTTAGAATAGTGAATTGTGATTCCTGTAATTCATCTGAATGTCTGATAGTTAGTTAGCCTAGGAGTTGAGCTTTACAGTGTTCGAGGATGTAAACACACCTATCATATCTTTTAGTATATAAACATGTATCTTTCTACTAGGGATAATGATATTCAAAACACTATCAAATACGGCAAGTGTCATTTTAACAGTTCAAGTGGTGAGTGCTCTATTTACAAGTGAACTAACGACAGATTCAACTAATAAAACATGCCCGAGACAAAGATATTGGGCTCAGGCCCACAATAGAATGGACTCGTGTTTACTAGATACTCTAACAGGAAAGCAGTGGAACTAAGTAAATCAAGGCCCAAAAACTAAATATTGCCCGGCCCATTAACCCAATCAACCCTTTTTTGGGTACATAATCAACCTTTGAAATTGGAGATGCATATTAATTTGAGCATATTAGGCTCAACAAACGCGCTTATTATTATTATTATTATAAATCATTCGGTAATCCCAAAATTAATAATAAAAATCTAACGAAACATTTGAATGTAATAATTACTTAATTAGAGTTGATATGGGGAAAAGGTACAATTTTGTTTCATTTTTTTAATATCAATTGTCATAAGTCGTAACTCCATAAACTTAATATTTAAGAGAATTGTCGTGAGGTTCTATGAGAGACAATTAATTATAAAAGAATCTTCTAAACTTATCAAACAATTAAGTAATCCTCAGAGACTTGGGGGTAATATATTCAAATTGTAAAAAGATATAATTGGCCCTATTTTTTAGTGGGTCTAAGTCTTTGCCCTTGACGTAACTTGGTTTTTTTTATCATGTGTGATTAGAGCGTTCTTTTGCCGTGGTCAAATATTCGTTAATACTAGTAAAATTTAAGGGTACCGTGATCTTTTCCAAAAAAAAAAAAGAAAACAAATTAGCTTCATCAACTACCCTGATATAACAATTTTACAAGATGTATGCAGGATATATCTTACTAAATATCGAAGCCTTAAGCCTATTTAATTATGAAAGTAGAAGAAATATTGAGCAAGTGGATAAGTTAAACCTCCAATGCCAACTGGGAGAAGTAAAAAGGTATATATAAGCGGAAGATCCAGACATGTCTCGAAAGAATGCGACGTCGAATTAGTATTAATGTAGTTTAATTTTCACCTATCACATGCGTGTTTAGATCAGTAGATGCATAGAACACGGATACAAAAATAATTCCTGCGGTATATAAATACCTAGATGCAGAGCCATGCATGCAAAGCCAAGGTTGAAATTCGATCAGACTAAAATGAAAGGACCGTGTTCTACGATGTTGCTATGAGATGCAGAGTTGAATGAAGGTGGACGGTGACAATCAGAAACATAACGACTATTAAATTGTCAAACATATTCCTTTTGATCGCCCTATAGCAAAGCAACAAACCATCTTCAATGTTTATGAAAAAGTTGTCCGACATATATATAAAGGAAGTAAGAGTAGAGAAGTCGCCTGTAATGGAAAGTGTCATGATGATGAGGATTGAAAAATGAGACAAGTTTGAAGTGGGTGTAGTGGGGACTAGAAAATTAATGAGCAGAGGGTGTTGTTGCAAACAGACAAACAACGTTGACTTGGAATTACGAATCAATATAAGAAACAAAGATGAAGAATATTATTATGATCCCATGGGATTCAAACGACCAGCCGGCTTTGTTGGCCGATCTAGATCCATCTAAAAATCCCTCCTTGCACGCCATATATTCTCCCTTTGCAAATATTCCCTAACCCCCCTGATTTTCTCTATGGCTCTGAAAATTATTTGAAAGGTTAATTAATTAACGTGATGTTTTAAAGTTTGAATGTTGAAGTTTACACTTTTACTTTAGTTCGAATGAGTAATCGTTATAATTAAACTTTCATATATGTTCGTAACTTATAGGACTGTGATATGATTGCTACTCTTTTAAATATAGAATTATACCCCTTGATTACTCGCCTTTTGTCATTAAGTGTATATTTTAGCAACTAGTTCTTTCACTTATATTCAACTCGTGATTGGTTTGTTTATTTCTTTTCTGACCCTACTAGAGTGGGGAAGGAAATTGGAAATTTTAAAACAAGTGCATTAGATTCAATGAACATCTGTTAGTGTAACATACGAATGTTTCAAACAGGATTGGTTCGTATAATTTCAAACCCTAGATCGAAGGAGATTAATTAGCTAATTAAGTAGGCGTATTGGTTTGGGCAGAGAAAGAAGATTCAATATTGAACATGAGAAATAGTCAGGATGATGAGTGGGGAGTGCGCGTATAATCGATGTGAGTGACCTTGCCCGTTTTACCTGGGTCTCCCCTTTTGACTGGCAGTGGAATTTCATTCCCTCACGTGACTACACACCTTAATTAATTGAAATCCCCTTTTTAAAATTTAAAAAAGAAAAGGCAAAGTTACCAATCACTGTATAAGTAATTAAATTATTGCCTTTTATGATGTCCCGTGCGAATAGGTAGGATGGGACACAGGACAGTCTAAGTGTTTTACCTAAAAAGAAAGAAAATATGGGTTATATTTTATAGTATAATACTTAGCCCTATCTAGTAAAAGTTTTAATTATTTTTAGTTATGTATAGGCGAATTTGTATACCTAAGTCGTGATGCTTTACTTATATTGTAGAAAAAAATCTATAATTATTAATTTCTAAAATAATATCATATTTATATTTTTAAGAATTAAATAATATTCATAATATACTAAAAATAATGTAACAAAAATATATTAATTAAAATCTTGAAGTTCATTGCATATATAAAAAAAAGCCTTGAAGTCTAAGTAATTTATAATTATAACTTTACATTAATCTACGCAAAATTGAGAAGGATGAATCATCTGAAAAAATAAAAAAAATAATTATAATTTGTAATATAATTATATAATGGTTAGCAAAGTTAAAAAAGAAAGAAATAAATAAATCAATCTAGTTATAAATTTTAAACAATATAACTTAATTACCTACTTGACTACTCATATTTATAATGTGAAATGATATTTAATCACTAGTAGTCATCATATTATTCCCTCCAAGTGTAGCATCTAAGAAAAAAGTAAAAGAACAATTGCATTATATATTATGCAATAATATATATAATAGAATTGATGAACTTTAAAATAAAAATTTATTTATAAGTTGAATGTCATTTTCTATTTTATCAAAATTGTTAAACTACTTAAGCTTGTCAGCTAAATCATTGATGTATTAGTCAGATTGTAGCCAATTTTAGCTACAAATAAGTATTTCTATCGTTTTATAATAAGACAAAGAGCTAATGTAATGATCAACTATACATCCCCTATTGTTAAAGGCAAACTAAAAAATCACTGTAGAAATTGATATAGCCAATACATCTCGTGCTATGTGGGAGAGAATTTTATATTTTGTAGAATTAACTTTTCACTATAACAATATGTCAAACTCAAATGCAGAAATAATTTTATCTCATTGGTAAGAAGTTGACTTATAACTTACAAAATTTTAAATTCAAATCATAATATCAATATAAAAATCTTGTCATTTATTTTGCATATAATTAAAAATATATTGCGTAAATAAAGAAAAAGTTGCATATGTCAAAAACAAATTGCACTGAGTTTTTAAATGATTTTTAAGTACCGGGTACTTAAAAAAAGGCCCAACATGGGTCAAAAGGATTGACCTTTTCAAAACTGTTTTATGCAAAATTCCAAAGAATAATATTACTCTAATAAGAATATTCTTATTTCTTAAGTGTTCTTTTATTTTTCAAAATTCAACATGTATAATAACAAGAAAGCAAGACAAACAGAAAAGGGCAAAAATGAAACTGAAGTCTGAAGAATTCACATAATATGCTAAAAATATTTAAGCAGGAATTTAAATACTTGTGGAAAAAAAATTAAATTCATCACATGTGCTTCAAAAACTAGTATTGATTTTTTTTAAAAAAATAAAATATCACTCATATTCCTTAACATTAAAATTACAATCTTTAATATTCTTGTAATATATGGAAGATCAAATTATAACGTTGAAAAATGATAATACTTTTAAAAATTTTACTGATAGCTAATTAAAATTTAGAATTACTAATCAACTATTGGTTGAAAAAGCGTTTAGATTTTCAGCAAAACATTACATATCATTTTGTATATTGCTGTTTTTAATTTATTTCCCTCTTGGCCAAAATTTTTTTTCCCTCACACATTATTCCCGTGGAATTGACCGCAAGACAAATTGGATTATGGAACAAGGAATATGTTTTAGGGCAAATAGTTAATAAAAAATGAAAAGGATATAATATATATAGGGTCAGACTAAATGGGCAAGATGATATACTTTACCCGATGCCTTGCCCTACCTGACACTTAATCCAGCCTGATCTTACCCAATTATATTCCGAGTCATTTTTTTTTATGATGGACAGGGCATTTTTTTTTTGGGTTCAGGCAGAGGCACCAGGTACACCCCTTGTTCTGATGTCATAAAAATTGCCACAATATTAATCAAATATTAATTGAAGCACCCCTCCCAACTCTTTTTCAAGATATCACACTTTGCTTTCACAACGAGTGATTGGTAAGAATAAAACGCACAGTATTGGTATTGGAGAAGTTCTATATATATGTCAACATTCTGCAGATTTTGTACTTTATTTTTCTTTCAAAAACGTGTGATTGGTAAGAATGTGTCGACAAGAAATTCAACAGAGTGTTGTAATTTTTTTATATGTATATGTGAAAAAAATGAGCCTGAGGCTACGTAGAGAGCAATATCGGGCTTGCTATCTGGTTCTTTGCGTATACATAATTTTTTGCTTATTAACAATGTAACAATGAGAGAGAAATAGGAAATTAATTAGTCAGAAGGGAAAAAGATGCTGTGTGTGAATAATTTAAATGCACAGTTGAGTGGAAAAAACGGCAGAGAAAACCAAAGCGTCAAACAATTGGAAATACATATAAGAAAGGTGAAGGTCCTTCTAGTATATGTCAAACACAGGTATTTTAATGTGTTGATGAGAATTATAACGCGAGGAAATGACGTGTTGCGCTGTTGCAACTTAAATATTATATTGCATGTGATCCGATAAGATTCTCCAAAAACACACATTTCGACATAGATATACATTGCTCATTACAACCCATTTTTTTTTTGTTAACATACTCCCTCCCTAGTTAAATGCAAGAACAAGTTGATTAATTTTTTTACATAGATTAAAAAAATTAAATAAATTAATTAATATATAATTAATATAAAAATTAATTAACTAATTTAAGTATATTAAGAGATATATAATATATATAAATTTGTATTGAGAGGTTTAATTTAATCATAATTAAATAATTTATTTAAAAAAAATAATTAATTTTTTTATTAAGAACTATAAAAAAAAAAAAAAAGAGGGAGTGCTACAATTACAAAAGACCTAATTAGGGATAGTGTAGAGAAGGTCATTCCCACTAGCTAGTTCCCTTGTCCCATTGGAAGCGCAAAAAGATGAAAGTGCCCTATGCATTCGGATCGACATACATAAACAAAACTACCCTACAATTCCGTGTGTGCTTCAAAGTAGGCTTTATTAATTTTCTTCCTTTGACCGCCGAACGTGCTTTTTTATTCTTTGTATGACCCCTGACCTTCATCTCTCTTCTTCTCCAACACTACATCCCCTCCTCTCTTATTATTTATTGTCAATAGCCGAATTCTCTTGATGCTCCTTCTCCTTCCTCCTTTCACACCCACCCTCTTCCTTTTCATTTATCCTCCTCCTTCCTTCTACTCATTATTCTTCTTCTTCTACCTAATAACTAATCACGCCTTAATTCATTCATTCTTGATCTATGATAGATGGATCAAGTTGAGATTCCTGAGTATTTCATTTGTCCCATATCCCTCCAAATCATGAAAGATCCCGTTACTGCTGCTACCGGCATCAGTTACGATCGTGAAAGCATCGAACGCTGGCTCTTCACCTCCAACAACACCACTTGCCCTGTAACCAAACAGACCTTGCCGTTAGACTCTGACTTGACCCCCAACCACCCCCTTCGCCGCCTCATTCAGGCTTGGTGCAATCAGAATGCCTCCCTCGGCGTCGTTCGTATTCCCACCCCCAAACCTCCCCTCGACAAGTTTCAGTTACTCAAAATCCTCTCTCACCTTCGCAGTCCTCACTTGTATCTCAAAGCTCTCCGACAGTTAGAACTGCTCGCCGCCGAGAACCACCGGAATAAGCGGTGTTTGGTGGAGGCTGGTGTTCCAAGAGCCATGGTGCTGTTCGTTTTGGACTGTTTTCAGAAACGATGGATTCGCGAGGGGCTCGAAGAGGCTCTCAGTTTGTTGCAGTTTGTGAAGGTTCCCCAAGAGGAAATCAGGCTGCTTCTGCAGCAAAATGAGCAGGTTTTGGATTCTATCACGTGGGTTTTAGCCTCTGAAATAATGGACAACTCTGTGACTCTCAAGTCCCACGCGATTACAGTGCTCAAAACGATCATCCAGAAGGCCAGCTCCTGCGTCATGGAGAGACTCAAACCTGAGTTCTTTGAAACAGTTGTGAAAGTCCTACGAAATGGAATAACCCTACAAGGGATGAACGCTGGTCTGAAAGTGCTGTTAGCAGCTTGTCCGTGGGGAAGAAATCGCGAGTTGATGGTGGAAGCCGGTGCAGTTCATGAGTTGATTGAGATTGAACTGGGGACGCCGGAGAAGACAACGACGGAGCTGATATTAGGAATACAGTTTCATCTGTGTTCTTGCGCCAATGGGAGAGCACAGTTCGTGAGCCACAGAGGCGGCATTGCGGTGTTGACGGAGAGAATATTGAAGGTGTCACCAGCGGCCGATGAAAGAGCCATATTTGTTTTGTCACAGGTATCGAAAGCATGTGCTTCGCAAATAGTAATCCAAGAGATGGTTCAGCTGGGGACTTTGTCGAAGCTCTGCATGTTGCTTCAGGCAGATCATCCTTCGTATCTAAAAGACAAAGCAATGGAGATCCTCAAGACCCATTCTGAGGTTTGGAAGAACTCGCCTTGTTTTCGTGTATCTTTTAAAGCAAGTTTGCACAGGTGAATATATATATTCAAATTAATTAATGCTTCAACTTCGAGCTAAGTAATTAAACATTCTCAATTTTTAATCGTAAATTATAATAAGTATATCGTAGCTAGAGTGCTCTATTGTGCATGTATGAGGCCAAAACCTCTTCAAATTAAAGGCTCGGCCCTCAGAAAGTGAGAATTTTTCATCATATCCTTTGGCTTCAGTTTAATTATTCAATGTTGTCTGCCTGGCTATGGCATTGATTCCAGATCATGTGATATTCTTGGATAGAGTATACGAGTTTTATCCTTTATATTAAATTTTATTTTAGTTTTTTAAATTTAAAAAATATACTTTTAATCTTTTAAATCTAATATCGTTAATTTTATTAACAAAAAATATCACTTAATAAATTTAAAATGATAAATGTATAATTAAATATTAAAAAATATGTTTACATTTTAATTTTTTAATATAATATTTTAATTTTAATTTTACAGTTGACGTTTAATTTCATAATTATTCTTTTAAATTTGTTCAGTCAGTATTTTTGTTAATAAAATTAACTATATTAAATTTAAAAGACTAAAAATATATTTTTTTAAATTTA
The DNA here is from genome assembly GCA_037074615.1 of Leucaena leucocephala. NCBI lineage: Eukaryota > Viridiplantae > Streptophyta > Magnoliopsida > Fabales > Fabaceae > Leucaena > Leucaena leucocephala. Next base: position 6,300,347 of record CM073521.1, on the reverse strand, counting down.
AAAGATTAAAATAAAATTTAATCTAAACAAAATGACTAAACATATACTTTAACACATATTCTTCAAACCATGGATGTGTATAGTTACATATAACCTACGTAAGATAAGATAAATAGTTTATAAAAGTTTTTTTTTTCCTTTAGATCGAAACATAAATTTTATCTCGCCAGTGGCTATAACATAAGATGCCGTGACTTTTCTGTGTGTGTTTCTTTTGTATTTTTGGGGCCGAAGAGAAACATTAGGAGAACTTTTTCGGTATACGCTTGATGATGTATTGATGTATACAATAACATCATCTATATTATTTAATTGCATGGTCAAATAGACGGCACTGATGAATATTTGGGGAGGTATCTTAATTCTTAAATATTTAGATTTACGATTGAGGATAATAGACGGCTTATTTTACCCGACATTAGTATCGCTTAGAAGGAAGAAAAATTACGTCTTACCTTTAAATCGTAGGTAAGCTTAATTTTTTTTTAAAAATTTTTGTATAAAAAAAATTACATGGTCAAATATTGACTTATTTTTTGTGGGTATATTATATATAAATTGAAAGTCTAATACACAGCTGGCTTATTACCGAAAATGGAGGGATCTAACTATAATATCAATATTCATTATAAATCGATTTGAATTACATAACTTTCTCGACGCGACATCTTCCTCCCAAATAAAAATAGAATATATCATTGACAATTTCAATATGTAAATCAGGATCATAAATTTTGTGTTGCATTAATATATAAGTTTTCTTGGCCGAGCATTAATATATATATTCAAATTTTAAACATAACTTATTTGGCTAATGCCACGAACTAGGAAATGAATTTTGATGACTCTAGTGATGAGGTGGCTAAAGGATCGGGGAAACAAATAGTGTGAATGGTTTGTACAGAAGTGTATGTGTCGCCTGAAAATTGAGAGGCCATTTCCCTAAAATTTCCCCTCTAGCTTTTGGTGAAAATTTTCCGATTAGGAGTAAAAGTATAAAGTAAATTCTTCAGAATTTCCTCAGGCCTCAGAGATCAATCACCCTTATCCTCGCAAGCGTTAGTATGTGAGAAGAGAAATAGCGCCTTTGCCATGGTGCTTTCCAATGAAGATAGAGATGGCTAAGGAAAATCACGACCAATCTAACCTCCTTGCCCTCATCCTCGCAAGCATAAGGGCTATTGAGCAAGATTTGACTTAATAGCAGTCGACTCCATTTATTCCCAACGTTCCTAACGGGGCTAAAGCAGAGGAGGGAGAATCTGATTAATGCTCTGAAGCAGCGCAAGGGGAAATCTGATCGAGGAGAATCGACAAGTGAATCACTTTTGGTCAGAGGAAGAGACGCTATACCTAGTAAGAATTCATACGTCTTTCCATTCGAATCACAAGGGTAAAGTGTGGGATATTGTCTCTAAAATATTTATATGAGTTGACCTTCAAGAAGAAGGTCAAGAACTACCAATTCAGGTGGAACCAAGCCAAGAAGAGGTGAAGCTACGAGGAGGAGGAGCCGACGTGTAAAACAAAGATAGGGGGCGATGGTGAGCTGAAATTTTCTCATGAATGAAAAGAGGACGTAGTTTATTTTCTTTGAATAGTATTTGAATAAGTTTTCTTTTATTGCAAGACTTGTACCTTCTTTTTGTTGGATGATGAAGATCTTTCATGGTTTTCTTTCTTGTTTCCATTTCTTTTTCGCATTCTTTCTTATAATACGAGTACGAGTGTTTATAGTTTGGGGAATAACACACCTCATCTTCCATAGCATTTCTGATCCCTTATATTCTTAATTTTGTTCTGGTATCAGAGCCACCCAATGGCTTCCTTTGATACCTCGTTCAACAACATGAGAGAGACATGAAGTGTAAAATGTAAGACACAATAGCATCATTTATATTATTTAATTATTTGGTCAAATCTTGACTTGATTTTTGTGTGGATATATTATATAAAAATTGAAAGTCTAGTGCACAAATTGGCCTGCTTACCACAGGATAAGTTGTTGAGATCAAAAGATAAATTTAAGGTCCTTAAATAATTTAACACTAATACTCCATAATTTAACACTAGTTTTTTAAAATTCGAAACTAATATTCCATTAATTTAACACTGATATTCCAAAAGAAAATCCAAAGAGAAATACTCTTTCGGTTGCTGGCCAGAAAGAAAATCTTTCAATGGGGTTGGAATGTATATATTAATGGCATAAAATATCCACAACGATCATATTAAGCCTACGGTACATATATTTACTTGGAACCAGCTTAGACTATACCCGCCATATCAAGGCACACAAGTAATTTCTGACCATTTCTTCTTTTAAAGATGTTCAAAGGAGTAATGACACATTTCAAATTCCCAGCATTGAAAACTGAGTTAACTTCTTCGATATGTTGACAAGTTTATAATGCAAAATTTATAACAACGTCGCTTTTTTTTTTTTTTGCCCTGCTGTTACAGGCGTGAGTAGTAGACTGTTATTTAGTACTTAAAATAATTCAAATTACCATTTCCAGCGACAAAAGCCAAATCAAATAAACTTATACTTTTCAAGTTAACCCGGATTCTAGCACACCAACCATAATAAGTTGAACAAAAATTAGAGTTGGTGTGGCCTTTTTGTGGGGCTTTAATTAATCAAACGGTCAAGTTCTATGGACAAAGTCCTCTAAAATAAAATAACTGCCCCCGAATGTTGTTTATCGTGGGTAGCTTTTGACATTGGGAAAATTCTTTTAATTTGTTCCCAGTTCTTCTTTTGTTTACAGCTCAAAGTAAAACAACTTCATGAGTAGTTTTAATCGGTCCTCGTGATCTCTCCTTAAAACAATTTTGAATCGGTCCATATTGTACGCTTTTAGACCTTCCCTTCATTGTGATCGATCCCTTTATAAAGCTGATAATTAATAACCATTTTTTAACAATCATCTGTTATCTGGCACCGTCACACAAATTAAATTCAAGTTAATTATATTGCTCAGTCTGAAATGAAAGGAAGGATCTCTCGTCATGTGAGCTTTTTATTTAAAATATTTGAATTTTAATTATACTTTTCTATGAAACGCTGTGTAAAATTAAAAGAATATAATGGTCTTTAAACCTATGGGTAATAATAGTTTGTAGTACTTGAAAAAGGGTTTGAAGAAAACCTATCTGGTTCATGTACCTGTGAGTGTTTTTTTTTTGACATGCCAATATCAGTGAATAGTCATATATTATGTTTTGCCCTGTGATTCACATTATGTAGATGTAATTGTTGGAGGCAGCCTAATGCGTGTTTCTGTGGCATAAAGCAAGTCAACAAAATATTAATTTCTGACGTAATTGTCACATTAATTTCATGTTACCGTTGGGAAGAAGATTGACTTGCTAAACCCACTATAGGCGCTCAATGCCCACTACTAAACTAAACAGGATTCAAAATTAAATACTCCGGTTATAAATATATAATATATTTAATTAATTTAATTAGATTAAATAAATTAGTTCAATTAGTTATTATAGCATATATTTTATAATATATCTTAATCATCTTCATTAACTCACTCTCTCATTCTCTTACTTAATTATTGTTGAGAGAGTATCGGGTAATTTAAAAAATAGTTGATAAATTTAAAAAATATGTCTTATATTTAGGACTAATATCAACTCACTAATTATATCATATATTTAATATTAGAGGGGTATAAATTCAGATCTCTGACGAGCATTTGATTAATCGATCTTGTTTCGTTCAGCGATAAGAATTAAAAATACTAATAACAGTAACCTTGTGCATGCCGAATATAATTCGTCATTGACTTATTCAGAATTTATCATCTCTCTTTATTTGTTTTCATGGTTGCTTTAATCAAGCTGTATTGTAGTACAAATTTGCCTTAATTTAAAAAAAACAGAAAATTTGGAACATATATAACTAACAACATTGAAGTTAAATCATTATTTTCTTTTGATTTAGTGAAATTAATTTTTTTAATATGCGAAAAAACGAGACTTTAATTTATGTGGAGGTAATCCAATAATATATTGATACCTAAATTGAAATAGAAAAAAAAATAATTGCTTGAAATTAATTGTATATGTAGTCATATTGTGTAACAAGTGGGCATTTATTCATTTGTCTGTTGAGTTAGAAAAGAAGAATTTTGTATCCAAACAAAAAAAAGCAAAGAAGAATTTTAAGGGTTGGAAATGAATAAAATAAGTTAGAGATAGGAAACGGAGGCTTAGCGGGGGCATTTTTTTTTTTTAATAAAAAGGGTCTATATCAGTTGGATTATAAGACTCATAACGGTTAAGACATGTTTCTATATTTAAATAATATTTATAAAAATACTTATTAATACTAATAAAATCTTTATATACATTAATAACAAGATTTAAACATATAGCATGTTTTATTAAAAAAGAAAATAGACAAGATGGCGAAGGTGATAGATTAATGCTCCGCCAGATGCAGCGCCCACTTGCCGCCATGCAGCTACGACATTCTGAAATTTGTAAGAAAATAATATTTAGGAATTTTATAAGAAATTTAAAAGTGTCCCTTTCAAACTTATGTCATATTTATATTTCACAATGCCTCATCAATTTAACAACTTATATCATATTTTTATTTCAAAAGAATATTACAAATCACAATTTTTTAGAGCAACTCTTCTAAACTTCTCTTGCTTGACTTCTAACTTATGATCTTAAAAAAAAACGTGTGACATAAGTTGTTAAACATACTGAATTAACTGCAAATTTTTGGAATGGCACTTCTAATTTTTTCCATAGCTTATATATATATATATATAAGTTGCATGGAATCTCTCTGCCGACGTTATTAGAAAAGCCTCCACGGGAAACGTTGTTGGGGGATGGCGACGCACCATATCCAGAACCAATATCTCAGAGGAAGGATAACGTTTTCTTCTTTCTTCTTTCTTTTACCCTTTCTAATTGCTTTAGGGCATTTTGGTTAATACACGTTTTCCTTATTTAAAGGATTTTGGTCTAGTCAAATAATTTTAAAAAGTGTTAAATATTTTTTAATTTAATCTCAAAGTGCCATTATTAATGATTAGCCCACGAATATATTGGTATACACATAACACATGTATATATTTTCCCTCTCCTTCCTTTGATCCCGTTAATGATGCTCATTTGTCCCCTCAACCTGTGAGATCAAAATTGTCAAACTTATAAATTCAAACAAATTCGTAATAGGGAGATAAACTCAGATCGTGAACTCTCGAGTTCAAATCATACTAAATAGAATGCGATGCACTGGAATCATGAGAATAAAGGTGAGGTCCAATGAACATATTAAATGATTAATGACAGGATGCTGATTGAGTGTTGACTGCGTGTGGGGTCAGCCGCGTGGCTCTAATCACGGCCGACATTTGGAGTTATATCATTATCCCCACTTTTTTCCAATTATTTTACTGTATAAAATAATAATTATAAAATTTAAAAATTTATAAAACTAAATAAATAAATAAATTATGATCAATATTTTTTAATTTATCTAAATAAATAAATTAATTATTATATTAATTATAATTAATTAATTTATTTTATTTTATAGATCTAACTAAAATAATAACCAGATTTTATAATTAAGATATAAAATAGTATTATTTTTCTCCTTATATACTATCTCCTTCCCTTTTCTTTTAATGCTCAAATATCTTTTTGTCTTTGTATTTTTTTTTTGTTTTTGGAAAAAGATTTTTTTTTGTCATTGTTGCTTCCTTTCTCGTTCCGCTGTGGTCATTACGCGATATCTGCACACACAATTAACACGCAACTAACTAGCCAACTAACTCCTCCTCCTCAGCGTCTCACACTGTAGTCGGCCATAATTTTAGTTATATATAGACTATGCGTTACCAATAAGATTCAATTGCATGCCATCTTATTAGAATGAGTACAATTTTAATCCGACCAAAATTTGAAAAAAAGAATAAAATAGAAGTAGCATGTGTATGATAATTATTATATATATTTATACAACACATTATTTGCCAAAAAAGGGTGAAAAGGGGAATAAATGAAATTTTCAAAAGTGCTCATGATCACTGGGTCAAACTATGCATCGACACAACGGGTGCACAACCATTTGAAAGAAGTGAAGTTTCTTCTTCTTTTTTTTTTTAAAGTTAATAATTAATAATCTAAAAATGTTTTCTAAATGTTTTTTCATAGTAAATTATGGTCAAATAACAACTTGGCCTATATATGGAGAGACTTTTATATTGTGATTAAATATTAAGTTACGTTTAAAGCTCATTAATTATTTTTGTTAAATTTCATAACTTTCGTGTAATTGTTCATGGATTTGAATAAAATATATTTGACTAATTATTTTCTTCTGTTTAGATCCCGTTGAAACCCACCTTCATTGAAATATATATGTATCAATTAATATTTCGAGCTGTTTATGGTATACGTACCTCCATTGAAATAACGCGCCTATTATATATATATGTATATATAGGGAGAATGAAACGGCCAGAATGTATTGCTAAGGGAGGGGTAGTTCGAATGTAAGAAAAATAGTTACAATTTTTTTCAAATACTTTTTTTAGGTATTATCTATGTCGTACATCTCACGACAAAATATCCAGTTTAGCATCATCCAGTATTGTTCTCTGAAATCTATAATCAAAGCTATATAGGGTGGGTTGGGCATTAGGATGGCTTCCATCCTCGTGATATAAGAATGACATATGAGTAAAATATAAATAGTGTCAAGAGTATTCAAATATTTCTTCAACGTAAAGAAAGAAAAAAAGGTGCAGGTAATTCCTATGAATATATAATCCTTGTATAAACGTTATTGTTGCAGTATAACTCGTGAATATTCCTTGGAACCATAAGGGGTGTGGATTTTCGAAAGCTCCTAATAATAATTTTCGTCAAGTCGAAAGAAAAGATAAACACAAAATATGAAGCCATGCATTATGTAAGCCGAAGAGAACTAAGTACGAAAACCATATGCCAAAAAAGGAGTGTTTGCAGATCTGAAAATTCCGATTATAATTTATAAAAATCTTGGTAGCATGAACACACACACAGATATATATATATATATATAACTGAAAGCCCTGTGTAATTATTATGATATACATAGCACGAGAGTAAAATTGTGTACATATATACTAGAGTTATTCAGTCCTTAATGACTTGAAACAAAGCAAGAATGTAGAGACAGAAATGTAATCAAAGGCTGGGAAAAGAAACATTGGTCGAGTAATGAAAGGGTCCCCAATTACCATTGACATGATGAGGTCGAGTTCCAAGTGGCGCCTGGTTTACGACCATCATCTCATCATGATGAGATTCTTCGGAGGACCACATCATCATATCATATTGCGAGGCCACCTCTTCACCTGGTAATGGCGGCAGCTCAAAATCGCTACTACCAATTATTCTGTCTTCCTTATGATGCTCTTGCATGGAGTTGAATAACCCACCCAGATGATGATAACCACCAACAACATTGAAATGGGATCCTATTATTGTGGATGGTTCAGAAAGACCAAAAACTACGTCGGACAGACTCGAATACTCTACGCAAGGATCAAAACCTAGTGTTTTCATGAATTGATGATGATGATGTGGCTCCTGATCGCTTGAACCTGGGTTTTGATTGAGAAAATTGGCATAAATCAGGGCAAGATCAATATGTGGAGCATGATCAGACGCCGGCGGTGATGAGGAGCTTGAAGATGAAACAGTCGAGGGATGGGCATTAAGCAAGGCTGAGTGTACTCTTAAGGTCTTACTAGTATGGCGCCTGGTTTTCCGGCAGCCACCGCCGACAGGGACTTTGCGGAGGGATCCTCCTTTGGTCCAGTACCTTCTGCAGGCTTTGCAAAAGTAGCGAGGTTGAGTTAAGCTGTAGTTGTTGTAATAGCAGAACTTGGTGTTGCGAGAGCCACACCTGGGACAATTAGGTGATATCTCAGTATTATTATGCTTCCACCCTCTCTCCATCATCTCTTTTATCCTCTCGACCCGTCATCTGAAACTTGAAAGATATCAAGAAGGTGAACGTACGATCAAGATGAGTAAAGAATATAAAGTGTTATATAGGTATATGGAGTCGCAAGTCTAGGGTTTTATATACAAGTTTGAAGAGAGGGAATGCGTATGGAGGAGTGCGTGCATACGAGGACGCATGCATGGGTGTAGCCAGTGCAGGTGGTGCTTTACAGGTTCCGTAGGCTAATTATAAGGTGTCGGTGTTTACTCTTATGTGGCTTCATGATATGAGGCTTATTCAGGAAGCAAACTCCTCGGTACTACCATTTCACATGCCTCCAGCTAGTACATTTCTTTTCTCCTTTTTGTTTGGATTCATAAAAGGTCGTTCAAAAAGAAATTACAAGGAGTTAAATCTTTCTTGATCCTCCATCTCAAAATTAGGTGATGGATGATGATGAAATATGCATATCTCTGAGTGTTCGTCCTGGGAGCTGATCTGACAAAATCTCTGTACATGAAAGTAAAATCAACTATGCAATCCCTAGCAACAATATTTCTAGCTTCCTCAATGTTTTCCCTCTTCTCTTGCAAGTTTTACTATAAGCCATGCAGACTTTGTAGCAGTTCCATAGTATCATCATGTTATTGTTAATGCCACTTATTTCTTGCTAATAAGTTTAGAAGATTGAAAGACACGTACTTTGTTGGTACTTATTTTTATTTTTAATATAGAAGCTAGTTAAAGGTTTGTTAGGTTTGGTCATAAATATAAAATTTTATTCCATTTTATTTTTTATATTTCTCAAATTTTCTAAAGTAATTTACCTAACTTATAAACTGATATATAATATAACATTATATATAAATATTATAGAAAGATCGTGTCATATTTATTATAATTTATTTATTTATTTAATTTTTTTAATTTATACAAATTAGTTAAGTGACTCTTATATTAAGGACTAGAAATATATTAATCATTAGTTATATAGGATACTCGTTGTCATCTTTTCTAATTAGTTAATTAACCCAAAGTTGAAGTTGTACTCTGAGCATGTAGCGAATATGATAAGCAAATTATTTGTGTGATCGTGTCTGTAATTCACGTGGGAAGAGCAAATATTTTAGAAAGGAATGTCTCTTTCACGGTGATCAGATAAACTTCCATCGTTGACCCCTATTTCTTGGATCATGGGCTTCTCGGATTTCTCATCCAAAGTCACTTCGTTTTGTGGCAAAATGCTGACGAAACGCATGAAAACCGATGCCAGAGGATAATAGCTTAACCGCTCTATCCTCTTTAACTCAGATGCTTGCCCAACAAACAGCTGAAAAAATTGCCAAACAAAGTAAATTAATCGGCAATGCTTGAAATTGAGATGACATGATTTTTAGAGCTCTTAAATTATTGCAAATAGGATGTCGCACGTGGATCTAAAGATCTTTGCTTGCGCTCCAAGATAGCAGAGAATTAAAATTTCCCACAAGCTTTATTATCCAAAAAACACTCCCACAATTCGTTGCGTATCTTAATTACAAAAAATAAGAATCCCAAGCAACCAGCAGATATGCTTCTCTGTGATTGAAAGATCTTGTAAGAAGAAATTCACCCCTAGGCCAGCTAACAATTAATATGGCATTGGACGAAACATCAGAACGTACATCATCAGTAAAATGTCACATGCGAACTTCTATAGTTTTGTTATTTTCATAATAACACGTTATAAAGTGCTAAGACCACTTGATCTGGATTGACATGGCCTGGATATTTTTTTTAATATACTTAAATTAAAATTATTTTTTTATCAATAAGCTGTTAGTTAATATGATAAATAGTTTTATTTTTATGAGGGAAAGAACATAAATTTAAATTTTAGAAAACACTTTTATTTATTAGAGAGATAAAAATAATTTGAATTCTAAGATTATATCTTGATTAGATAAAAAAACCCGCTTTTTTACCCTAAATTTAGTTAGGTGTGATCTCGCACGGAAGTCACTCGACCCTTACTTCCCAGCTCTCATCCTCGCCCGCCACTCAAACAAAAAAAGGAGAAACCCTAGCACAACTCACAGCAGCGGCCCTCCCTCCCTCACCCTCACACTCGCCGTCGCTCACCGTTGGTTCAGGATTCCTTTCTAGCTGAGCTGTAAGTCGCTTGCTACCTCGGATCGCAAGACGCCTTAGTCTTGCTGTCTCTCACACACTCGCTGTCTTCCATCAGCTGTGAGAACCAATTATCTTCATCTCCTTCTTTAGTAGCTATGAGATTTCTTTCGCATGAGGCTGAATGTTAAGATTGATGAATCCATAGTACAGAGCAATTGAATTACACAGTGACAGAACATGATTTTTGGGGCCAATAAAGGCATGGATTTCAACTGTGCGAATTGAGTTTGTTTTTATCTGTACTTTTTTTTTCCCTGGTGAAGTATGCGCAAATTGAGGCGTGTGCAAGTCCCAAGTTTGAATATGCTCTAATTTTTTATCTTCTAAGAAGCAAATGCTTTACTGAATTGGAGCTAACTCGAAAATTTTAATATAGTGAAGTAGTACAAAAAAATTACGAAAAAAGCCAGTTGATATTGAGGTCTATTTTGAAAGAATTAAAATGGAGTTTTGTTGGTTTGTTCTTTCGTCTTAGAAGGGAATGGAAATCGTTGAATCAATACATCCAATGCCATTAATTTTGGGATGATGAGTCTCAGGTGATTATAGTTATTTTTTTATAGTCTTAATTACATGGGCAGTAAGGTGTTTAAAAAGTTCTGATTTTCTTTTTCTTTCATAATCATAAACACCCAAACTAATATTCCACATAAATAACATAACAGCAATGGAGCTGTGCATAAATGATGTGTTTAGAGAAATTACAAAATGTTCTTAGTCAATGTTTCTGAATTTTAAGCATTAGAAGATAAAGTGTGTATATATATATTTAGAATATACAGCATTTTATGGGTAATTAGATATTGTTGCTTTGGTATTTAGAGTCTCTACTCTTATCCAATTTGATTGGCAAGTTTATAGTTGACATATGCAGATGGTTCATACAAATAACTCAGGTGTTGACGTAATATTTACTGTGATACATTTAGACTTGGTATGGTAAGTTGTTATTATTATAATGTATCAAGCGACTATGATATAAATTTGTTGTTTTTTTTTGTTTGGCAATAAGTCTTAACTTCAATTATATTTTCCTCTTTTACCTTTTAGGATGGCAATAAAAAGAAAAAGAGATCTAGTCGACTCTAACACTTCGAAAGGCATTAGAAAAACAAAAGAAGTTGATGATCCAAAAGTTCATCCACTTGGTACTTCATTGGCCGATCTTCCTTATGATATTGTTACCAACATTCTACTAAGACTTCCAATTAAGTCAGTTTGTTTTGCAAGTTTATATGCAAGAGTTGGAACTCCATTATTTCAGACCCATATTTTGCTCAAATGCATTTTGAGTGTGCACCTATCAGTGCTTTGGTGCGTATAAGTAACCTTAGACGTCTTTCAAGAACTCTCCATCTACTTGACTTTGATGAGTTAATTAAGAGTAATGGTGCCCAGAATTTGCCAAGTGATAATGATCATGGTCATGCATGCTTGTTCATGTAAGGATTATCCTAGACCCAATTGTGAAAATCACATGAAGCTTCACGTCAAGTTCAAGCTTCCTCTTTATGATTCTAAAATGATGCCTCTCATTGAGACCAGAAAAAGGGCTATGAAAAGGATGTACACAAAATCTAAGCCAAAAGATTATAGGTTTGGTGTAGTGAACTCTTGTAATGGCCTACTTTGCTTGTGTGATCCTTTTGAAAGAAATCCACTTGCTGTGTGCAACCCAATCACAGAAGAATTTATAGGACTTCCACAATCTGAGAATGATACATTGTTGAGAGCCCGTGTCTGTTCTGGACTTGGCTATCTCAAGAGAACTAATGAATATAAGGTGATAAGAATATATGACCAAACTTGTCTCGGTGTTTTGCCCTATAGTTACGCAGCTATTGAAATACACACGTTGGGGACTCGATTATGGAGAAACATCGAATGTCATGGCCCATATTGGTCAACAATTAGATCTCACACTTGTCTGAATGGATCGCTTTACTGGCTTATTTATAATAACACAATAATATCAATTTTATGTTTTGACTTAGAAAGTGAGACGTTCAATTCACTTCTTTGTCATTTAATAATATCACCATTGACATTGCCATCTACAAAAGCGAAAAGTCGTATAGGCTTTGGAGAATTGAAGGGAAGTCTCTACATATGTTGTCGATTTGTAGGAACAAAGTGTCTTAGGTTTTGGACTATGAAAACGTATGGTGTTGTTGGCCAATCTTGGACTGAAGTTTTTAAATTGAACCATGATGAAGTAAATAATTAGAAACATTTATATAAGCCAATAATAGGTTCTGCTGATCCTGGAATGTTGATTGATGATCCTCCTAGATTCTTTATCTACTACGATCCTCAAAAGAATTTATTCAGATCTTTTGGGGTTGTGGGACCTCAATCAAAATGGAACCAATTCTTCATATTGCAAATTTCATTAGACTGAAGGATGCTGTGAAAAGTGACAATATTGAAGGGCTCAATGTCCATTCACGGTAATAATTAACACAAGGCTTATTTTACCTAAATAATGATGTTTGATTTTTGTATAGTTTATTCTTTAATACTGAATTACTGATTTGAATTTATATGTGTAGGTGTGCGACATTAAAATTGCGGGAGGATGAAGAAGTTTTGTATCCGACTAAGGCTCTAGAGGATATAAACATCAAGGTTCTGAACTTTTGATCGTGTTTTGTTCAATGGATTATAGTTACTGTTAGTCGTTTTTTATTAATATTTTTATTAGCTTTCTCATAAAGCATAGAAATAGAGTAGGATAGAACATAATGAAATGTTGTTCACTATAAATTTGTTTGGTATTATTTTGATAATGATGGAAAGAATATTTATTTTTCTTTTATAGACAAGGAATTTATTTTTTTTATATTTAGTCAAATGATATTGAAATTAAAAAGTTTGATTCATTTTATAATCCAAATTCTAAATCCATACTTTATCTTCTAACTGAAAATTTTTCTAATTTTTGGCTAAGAGTTCTTGGTGGGTAAGCTTAGACTCTTCCTTTTATTAAAAAAAAAAAAAGAATAAGCTAAGTTATCTGGATATGATTGAAACTCGGCTAAATTATTTTTATGCTATTTTTTGTGGAACAGTTTGGGTTTGTAATGATGTCAAAAAAATAATTATCATAAGTTGATCATGTAAAATTAATATGGCCTTAAATTTATCTCAATTAACCTTATCAATAAAAAACAATAAAGATCATGTAAAATATTAAGTTTTATTTTCAAATTCTGATCTATTATCATTTATGTGTATTTTTTTATGAAGTGATATTAGATATAGTATTGAAGTCTAATTTATATTTGTTCAAGTCACATCTCACATATTTACATATATTTATATTGCAGCTAAGTCATTGGTTGTTGTTATCTTGATTTTCGGGATCGAATATTATTTATATTTCAGAGATAATATCTCAGTACGTAGTAATCCTAATATGAACCAAGATATAAAACAAGGAATCACTTAATCAAGCTTGCAAGATGCTCTGACCGGGTCCCGCATATCGTATACGTGGAAGTCTCCATTCGACCATTCCCTTAAATATAAAAAACCATTTAAAAATACAATAACAAACAAAAAGTCAACTTTACCAAAACATTGTTGGATTTAAAGCCTACCGGATCAGAGTTTTTACACTCTCATATGTTGTACTATATACAAATTGCATACATGCATTGCAACAAATCAGCCAGACATGTGAAAAGTTTAATATGAACCAATTTTTTGTGATTTCGATATAAATCTCAATATTAATAAGAAATATAAGTCATCAAAAAAAATTGAAACAAGCATGGCGGTGAAGAGGAACCAACGAGGATGGAAGTGAGAGGGGGAGAGAGAGAAAGTCTGAATCTGAACAGTGAAATGGCAGTATATGTGTTTTTGGGTCAAGTCAAACCATCACACGTTACGAACTCCGATCTGGACCTTTCCATACGGAACCAACTCACATAATACGAGTAGCACGATAAAGTCAAAACGACACATTCTCTCTCTCTCTTCCGTGTTTTGACTTTGAAACACTCTTTCCCCTATAAATATCAACCCCCTTCACTCTATCATTTTCGCATCATCAACTCCATCTTTAACTCATTGCAGCGATCGATCTTCTACTTCATCGTCTGATTCTAACGTTCTTTCCGGCCGTCCAGGTTTTCTCAGATTCCACCGGAGGCTTCTTCATCAGTTCTGAGACATGGACGACAATATTGAAGTTCCTACCTTCTTTTTGTGTCCCATCTCCTTGGAAATCATGAAGGATCCAATCACTGTCTCCTCCGGGATTACCTACGACAGAGGGAGCATCGAGAAATGGCTCTTCTCCGGCAAAAACGAGACCTGCCCAGTCACCAAATTACCTCTCTCCGTATCAGACTCCTATGACCTCGTTCCCAACCACACCCTTCGTCGTTTGATTCAATCCTGGTGTACCCTCAACGCTTCTCACGGCATCCAGAGGATCCCCACGCCAAAACCGCCCGTCACCAAAACCCAAGTTGCCAAAATCATCAAAGACGCTTCTCAATCTTCTCATTCACCCGTGAAATGCCTCCAAACGCTCAAATCCATTGCTTCCGAAAGCGACGCCAATAAACGTAGCATAGAAGCCGCCGGCGCCGTTGAATTCTTAGCATCCATTGTACTTCGTCACACGAATTTCTCCTACACACCTGAAGAGGCCAGCCCTGATGACGATGGGTTTGAACTGAAAACCAGCGGAGGTGAGGAAGCCTTAAGCATCCTCCATGGCCTCCACCTGTCCGAGGCTGGCTTCAAGAGTCTAGTAGCCTTCGAAAATGGATCATTCATTGACTGCTTAACCAGGATCATGCAGAGGGGATTCTACGAGTCACGAGCTTATGCGGTCTTATTGTTAAAATCCATGTTCGAAGTGGCTGATCCGACGGTTTTATCCCATTTAAAACCCGAAATGTTCGTTGAATTAGTACAGCTATTGAAAGACCAGATATCCGAGCAAGCCTCCAAGGCTACCCTGAGAACACTGATCCAAACATGTCCATGGGGGAGAAACAGAATAAGAGCAGTGGAAGCAGGAGGCGTCTCGGTGTTGATTGAGCTTCTTCTAGATTGTAAGGGCAGGAAGCCATGTGAGATGATGTTGGTGTTGTTGGAGATGTTGTGTGGGTGTGCCGAGGGGAGAGCTGAGTTACTGAGTCATGACGCAGGGATCGCCATAGTTTCGAAGAAGATTCTGAGGGTTTCGACGATGGCCAACGATAGGGCGGTGAGGATTCTGCTGTCCATTGCCAAGTTCTCTGCAAGTCCGAGGGTTTTGCAGGAGATGTTGGAGGTTGGCGTGGTGGCGAAGCTGTGTTTGGTGCTTCAAGTGGAGAGTGGGAGAAAGGTTCAGGACAGAGCCAGAGAGATTCTCAGAATGCATTCTCGGGCTTGGAGGAGTTCTCCATGCGTACCCAGCAATTTGCTTTCTTCTTACCCGAATTGATGAATTCAGAGTCATTTAGAGTTTTGACTTTGTTTTCTCTTGTATATTTTCCCTCTCTGTCGTACATAATTATTTTGAAAGATATGAAGAATAAATGCCAGTATGGGCATCAATTACAGCTCATGCAGGCTAGATTGGTTGATCGGTATGGATTACTGACACACATGCATGGTGCCATTAACCAATTTCCTCTTGCCCTCTTCGAATTCCATCTTATAATAGTACTCAAAAGAGTAATGAAAAAAATATAAAATGACCATATGGCGATCAAATCGCAGTTATGTAATACAGTTCATGTTGAAAAATATCTAAGCATAAATGAACTGGGAAAAAAGAGTACACACACACAAAGAACAAGTATTGAAAAGTTGATTAACATTACGGTACTCGGTTTTTTAAGGAAATGGACGTCATGAAGGAAAATGAAAATATATAGTAGTGTCACTATGTGGTTTTCAGGGACCTTAATCTTAAGTTTTAATTTCCTCGCTCATTGACGATGAGCCATATATACTGCCTGCCAGGGTTTTGCTTCAAGATTGCGATCGTCATCTGTGTGTCGCTAGATCATGAACAAAGAAAATGTGTGAAGGGAATATTAATTTGTTAAACAATGTCATAACAAACTGTTTGACTTGCTCGTTTTCTTTCTCAATACTTCTAAAACCGACGGAATCATTCACCTATTGATCAGGTAATTAGTTCACTTTCCGTTTTGGACCAAATCATGTCGGTCCCCTTATTGATAGGTAATTAATTGGTCAGATATTGTAAGCTTCCGTTATATGAGCGTGTAAGAACTATATATGATTTTTATTCATGCATGCTTTTCATTTGCTCCATTAAAAATAAATTGGCCTTCATGAGGTTGAAGAAGAATCACAAACAACGAACCGTATCTCCCTAGTTCCCATTATGTTCTTTTAGCCATTAAATTTTTAAATAGATTGTCAAGAGGTCTCACTTAATAACATAATCGGGTGTTATCTCTAATCTTCCTGACCTCTATTTTATTGAGAGTTTCATACTGTTGGATTTATTCTTCTTACTAGTATATCTATCGATCTTCTTTATACGTGTACAAGCTACCTCACACTTTAATTAATTAAGCACATGATTAAGTAGCGAAAGGTTATGTTTTTTTCTGGGAAGATGCGACTTTTTTACTTTCTAGAAAACCAGACTCGATCCGTATATAGCATGCCAAAATTCTTAAGAAAACAATAAAATACCAGTAAACTGAGAATTATTCAAATCATTTTATAGAATAAATAATAATGGCTGATGTATGGAAAGGTACAGCTCGCACACGGCAATGCCACCTTAGCAATTCCATCAACGATCATTTTGCGGCATGAACAGCGTCCTTGATGAGCTAGCTAGAGATTTCGAAAGATTTATAACTATAATATTAAATCAAAAGTTCACAATATATATGATAAAAATACTTGAAAATGCATAATCATTATTGTTTTCGGCCTGCTCTTAGAAAGATCATCATTTGACAAGTATTGAATTATAATTATAAATCTTTGAAATTGTCGTGATATATGAGAATTTTGGATAATGAACTAAACTACCTGCTTTGTCAAAAAAGATTAAATTATTTGCTGTTTCTGGGATCATGCGATGCACAAAGGTTTATATGCAGTTTGGTGGCAACGTCCAACTGGAAATTACCGTTGAATTACTCTAACATGAATGAGAGCATGTTTGACTCTGGTTGTCTCACAGAATGTGAGAAACATTAATAAGAGCTCAAGTTGGGCTCCTTGTTAGTTCAAGTCAATATTTCCATGAGAAAAATCGCCTTATCATCATCACCATAAATTATGGTCAAATAACAACTCGTCCTATATATGGAGACTTTTAAATTGTGATTAAATACTAAGTTACGTTTAAATTAAAGCTCATTAATTGTTTTGTTACATTTCATAACTCTCGCGTAATTGTTCATGGATTTGAGTAAAGTATATTTGATCAATTATTTTCTTGTTTGTTTAGATCCCCCTTGAAAGTTGAAACCTACCACCTCCACTGAAATATGTATCAATTTGGAGGATACTTCGAGCTGTTTGTAGCAACCTCCATTGACATAACGCACCTTTTTTTTGTAAGTAGCCTATGCCACTCATTTCTTGTTAATATTAATTAAGTTAAGAAGAATGTAAGTTATTTTTTTAAAAAAATCAAACAGAATAACTTATAGATTAATTCTCTCAAGGCATATAAATCACTAAAGTAAAATTTGCTTCTCTTAATAATTTTTTTTATGATTAGTTTAAATTTATGACATCATGTTTAAAAAATTTATTTACGGACCAAGTTTTGTTGGTTATACCATATACTCATAATATTTGCTAACTTGTTAACCCAATAGTCAGGCCTAAATAATGATAAGCAAATTATTTGTGTGCGCCTCTGTAATTCACGTGGGAAGAGCAAGCATTTTAGGAAGGAATGTCCCTCCCACGGGGAATATAAATAAGACAAAACTCAAGGTTACAAGACAGTAATATCATTAGCAATTAGCAGTCACTAAGCAAGTGCAAAATGTCCAAACACTATAGGCTGGAGTATTTTTCCCTACATTTCTTTTCATTCCTCATATCAATCAAGCTTAAAAAGATTACTATTCATTATTCTTAGTCAACTACAACACACGTAAATCATGCATAGGCATTCTAGTGGCACGACATTGCTATCAAGACTCTATATTTCTATCGTCCTAATTAATAATATCTGGGAAGGGCATGAAAGGGAGCCATTCTTGGAGGCACCATATAGTTTACACAAGCAAGATATAGGATTGCTTCATTACAGAGGGACGCCATGTGAGCCTGCACGAATCACGATGCAATCCCACCGTTGCTCGAACAAATATGGTGCACAAAATAAATTTTCTATGAATTCAACGACTCAAACTGGTCGCCGTCAGTCCCAGGAAAAAAGATCATACATTCTGACTATGAAGTAGTTCAACAGCAGCAGCAACCACTCCCTTTCCTTCAGCAGAAATGTCCAATCCCGGTTCTTCAATCTTTCTGCTCAATAGTTTGTCAAGCTCCCCGCGCAATTTCTGCAAATCCCATTACCATGAGATTGTGCATGCATGGCTCAAACCAATATTAAAAGTTTTGGTGTAGAGAGATAGATAGATAGAGAGAGAGCGAGAGAAATTACCCTTATTAGCTCAATGACACTCTTTGAAGAAGAGAAATGAAGGTAACCTCCCAGCATCTCAATGCCCTCCCTAGTTTTACTAGGGGTAAGATTACCACCAAACAGAAGCAAAGCATAATCTGATATGTTTGTTGAGTCCCTAATATAAATGCTGGTCGTTTTGACCTTTTCGCTATACACCATGTAGGGCAGAGGGAAGAGATGAATCCCTGCATTGACAGATGCAGGATGAATATCCACTTTCCCAACTTCTTTAGTGTAGAAAGCAGTCCGTTTCCCTCTTCTTTTGCACTGCACAACATTCGGGTAGAGCCCAGCACAAAGAATTGCGCAAACCATCTCCAAATCATGGCTGTATTGGTTGTAAGCCTGCATAGACATAGCAATGGCTGTTTAATTTTCAACATCGACAGAAAATGGGTCAAGCACCAGTACACATGGAAGATAAGTCGATAGGAAATCTATTGACCAAAACGTGTTCAAGAGAGAAGAAAACAAATTTTGGGGAAGGAATGGGAAAGGACATTTCAATCAATAAATTAACTGAGACCAAAATCTTACGTTAGCACCACTGGATTTGTCAACAAATCCATTGTCTGATAATAAATTGAGAAACTGCATTCTCATATCATCAATCATCTGCAAGGTTACTGAAGATAGAAAATTATCCCAACAGAATTGCCTGTCCTGTCCTCTACGTTTTGCATCCTTCCATTCTTCAAATGCTTTCAGAAGGGCGATGTGATCACTAAATCAAAAATACATTTAGAATTTCAATATTCAAAAACAGTCGTAAAATCCATCATAACACTATACGAAAGGAGCACAGTGCCTGGCTACATAACCGACCTGCAAGAATCACCAGCAAAAGATCGCTTCGCCTCATCAGCTTCCTCTTTTCTGTTCATGGGCAAGACAAATGGGTCACGATATGCAAGAGCAGCAGCAATAGTCAAGGCAGGATTGAGACACTGAAAAATAGAACCCATCAGAAGCATCTTCCCTATATTTGGGTCCAAGGGTATGGTGCAAAGATGCCGACCTGTTAGATGAAAATAAATTCAGATAACATCCAAAGCCAATACTCACAAATGGAGAGTAATATACAGCAAAATATACCCAATGGAGTAAGCTCCTCCTTATCATTTAATGCCCCGATTGTTTTCAAAAGTTCAATAGCATTCTCAACCGCAAGAGGATCTGGTGGTTGAAGTGCTTTTGCCAGAAAAGATCCCACAGTTCCAAGCTGCAAACTTTTGATGTGAAGGCACAACTCTTGCAATGGTGTTCGAAGAATTTCAGGCAACTGATACTGAGGCATTGCATCGTGGATCACTTTCGGATACAACCTATAACAAACTCCAGGCTGTACACGACCAGCACGCCCTCGTCTCTGACATATTCTCCCCCATTAGTAAATTGAAAACAACATATAATGACTAAGAAATTCAGCAATCATCACAAGCTCGATCAGTCAGCCACAGAAGTGTAATATGTTCCCCAACATAAAAAACAACCATGTGTCATTAAAATTTAAAATGCATTTCTAAAATCTCAATACCTGATGAGCTGAAGCCTTTGAAGTCCATGATGGTAACAGACAGGCAAGCTTGTTTAAAGCATCATAGCTAGTCTCCTTTGCTTTTCCACAGTCTATGACATATACAACATCATCTATGGTGATGCTACTCTCAGCAATATTTGTAGCTATAACAATTTTTCTACATTGGCAGAATAACATTAATCAGAACCTAAGAGGTAAAATGACAAGAAAATAAGATACATGACAGCAAAATAAGTACATGTTGATCTAAACAACACCATGGAGAGTAGATTAACAAGGTTGATGCACTGTAACACTACTAACAGGATAAAAGGCCAAAATGACAAGAAAATCATATCATATCATACCACGAAATTTTAAAAGTACCAGCAAAAGAATATAAATAACAACAAAGGACTGTGTCAGCCAAACAATACAGGTAGACTTTCCAAAAGTTTGTACTGACCAGGACAGCAAATATTCTGTCCTGCCCATATCTATTATCAGGTGAAAGAAAGCAGGACAGATGCTTAAATCTTGCTTATGGAATATGATGATGCTCTAGCGAGCTAATAGAACATTTAAGGAGGCAGTAACAGCAAAACAATATTGAATGGTTTTATTTAAAGTGTCATCCAAACAGCATCCACTTGGTTGAACCAATTACTCTATGGTCATCTAATCATCTAATAATTGGCCAAATGCCATGATTATTACAGATGACTGCAACAGATGCAACTTCTGCCATAGTTTTCCGAATGCTTCCTTTAGCTCTTACATAGTTCTTGAATCAAAGGGAGCATAAAAATTCCTCAAACTTTTCTTAGTTTACTTCCCAGGCAGAAATCCGTAAAATAAGATCAGCAAAAGAAAAGGGCTTACCTCTTGTTAGGAGGAGGACGGTCAAATATTTCGCGTTGGTTGATGGTAGGCATTGAACCATGTAAAGGAAGAATTAAAAACTTGCTAGGATCTCCAAGAAAGTTATTTCCTTTAAGTTGGTCAAAGAGTTTGGAAATATCATCCCAACCAGTAAGAAATACAAGAATTGCTCCATCACCTTCATTTCGACATATATATTCAATTGTTGCCTCTATCTGAAACATCATAGTAAATAAAATGGAATAAGAGAAGTTGAGCTACTGTTTGAAAAAGAAATCGCCAAAATTAAGTCATGAACATCATATTTTGAACGAATGCATAGAGCACATACCAAACCCAAATCAACCTTCAAACCAGACCAAGCTTCAAGAGACTTTCTAGCATGTAAACTGTAATTTTTGTAGTGGTTATCTATATCAATATCCTGCAATAATAAAACATAAAACATTATACATCCATGTTCCACCCATTTACATAAATCAACCTATAAACACACAAAGACTAAATATTAAAATAGTGTCCAGCGTACTGTGAGAAGCCATCAAAAGGAAACAAACTTACCATATAATTGATGACATGAAAAGCTTAAAGAAAATACTAGCCAACAAATTTCCAGAAAACTCACCAAAAAAGAAAAACTGAAAAAGCTCATTGGTACCACAAATAGAAGCATTAAAATACCAAGGAAAGAAAAGCATTTTACATTCAACTCTCCACAGGAAGCTACTTTGCTCCACTACAAGTTTTTTCTGAAACTAAAAGGCACTATATCTTACAAGCAGAAACTACATTCCAAACCAAGCATAAGCTAGACTAATGCTTCTACATCCCACCCCCTATAGCCATTTAAGACAGTGAACTACCATCAAGCAATTGCAGCCTCAAATTACCAAGCCGCATGGCCAAACTGTTAACACATTCCACAAGCATACCCAAATAAGTTGTCCAATGCAAAAAAAATTTATCCATTGATGATGTCACCACAAGAAGAGCATCCCTTACGGGACATCATTGCAGTCTGCTTTTCAACAAAAAGTTGAAGTTTCTTTCTGTAGAGATATTTACATATCTTATAATGTTATTTCAGATGAATAATACTTGTACTTTATTGATATTCAGAAGGGATATATATAAAATAATATCATATTTTATCCTATATACTAATTATAGGATATTTATATATCTTATAATATCTCTAATATCTCTACACTTTCATTAGGCAGTTGCCACATGATCCTCCAAGAAACAATCTAATCTAATCATTTTTGAACTCTTTGATTTTCACAAAATCACTCTGGAGCTTTAATTAGCAAGGTCTGTCTCCAATTACTATGATTTAGCTGGCTATAGGGCTATTTTCAAGGATGAAATTAAAATTAGAGAAAACTAGCATTAATAGCCATACATCATGTTTTTTAAAGACTCCAGTTATAAAAATACTGTAAAAAAAAAAAAAACTGCACTTGAACTCCCCCTTTTCTCTAAAATAAAAAAGACAGTAAAGACATGACACTAAAGTCTCCTTCCAACATAAATGCAACTCAAGAAGACAAAACAGAGTTCGTGGCATCTTTATACATCACATAGACTGCCTACACTGTATGATAGGTCAAAAACACATGCCTCAAACAATTCAGTCAGAGGATCCTTCTTAGGAGCTTCTTGTTTTCTTCTCCTTGAATTCCCCCCAAAATTGTCAAACTCTGACTTGATGCTGTACTGAGTTTTCTCCAGCACATCTTCTAGGAAGAACTCTGCCACAGGGAAAGTAAATCCCTGGCACAAAATACACAACCAGTTACTAAATATGTAGGGAAAAAGACTGAAATATATAGAATATTGCATACCGGTATGTGTTTTGTTGGGGCATTTGCAAAGTATTTAGAGAATAAGTCAGCATTAATGGTGGCACTCATTAGAATGAGACGCAGATCTGGACGACGAGGCAAAAGGTCACGCAAAATTATGATTAAAAAGTCTTCATTCATTCCTCTTTCATGGATTTCATCTAAAATCAAATGACTAATCCCAGTTAACTCAGGATCTTGAACCTGAATAAACAGAAAGGAAAAGTAAATGCCACAAGTTGCAGGCAAGAATTTATGAATATCCTAGGTACAGGGAATCAGGGCTTTTCTCTCTTTATCTAGTGATCTTACTAATCTTTTGACTTGAAATTTTGTCACCTTTCTCCTAACAGGATAGAATTATATACATACTATACAAACACAACTTATAACTCTCGGGATGACACTCTATAGTCAAGGAGGTAAAGATAAAATGTTTCTTTGAAAAGAAATTGAAAAAACTAATATGTGAATTACATTCAGGACAAGATAAACCAATGGCAATTGAAGAAGCAAACCAAAATTCAAACAATGTTAGACAGTATAAAAAGCAGGAATTGTTTCAGATGGAAAAGAATTTTAAATTACCAGCCGACGAAGCAATACACCAGTGGTGCAAAATAAGAGGCGTGTTTGAGCAGAACGTTTTGCTTCAAGGCGAATTTGGTAACCAACTGTTTCACCAAGACTTTCCCCCCTTTCAGCTGATACTCGAGCTGCAACAGAAATTGCAGATATACGACGAGGTTGAGTACAAATTATGTTGCAACTAGCTCCACGTAAACACGATATCTCCTCTTCTAAAATGAATTGTGGCAGTTGAGTTGTTTTGCCACAACCTGTCTCTCCTGAAACTACCAATACCTGCACTTTATGCAAGCCAAAATTTACTTTTTGATACGGAATGATCATTTAATATCTAATAATGAATAAAAAGTGTGGTCTACACACACCAAGGCTTGTTAATCAACTATGTTATATAAGGCATAATATTGAGTTATTGATAGATAATTTTCCCACCTGATTTTCTTTAACTGTTTTCAGAAACTCAGACTTCATTTCAAATGCAGGAAGATTTTCCCGAAATGACTTCATTGTCTTCAAACTATCACTTGCCTGCAAATAAATACATAACATTTAACTCTGACAAGAGTTTAAAGGGGAAACATAAATATTATGTCAAACAAGACTATGTACCTGCATTTTCTCCTGTCTTTCTTTGAGTTCAAAACTAAGTTTCCCATTGGAAGACTCAGTCTGCTCAGCATAAACAGGTTTTGTATTGGAAGAATCAGTCTGCTCAGCAGAAACAGGTTTCGTAGAAGTTATTGTTTGCTTAAGCTTCTGATTGGTTGTTGTTGAAGGCACATTAACTGATCCTTCCCCCTTGGGTTGTGTATTATTCAAAAGAGATCCTACCCTCATCTCAATGTCTGAGGACATTTTAATCTGCAGAAAGCTCAGAATCATGAATGAATTTACAAAATTTTTCTAGCCAAAATTGGGTACTCAGCATATAAATAGTGATGTGATATACTGAACCTCCTTCTGTGTGGATCCATGACGTTCATCAAGATCTGCACGATAATCAGGCAATGGAACTTTGCTAACGACAAGAGTCTTCCCTTTGTTATATGCATGGCTTTCTTTGCCCAAGCACAAAATCAGGTGAAGAAAATGTCAAACAGAATAAAAATATCAGAATTGTTAAAGTATCGAACAAAATTTTCAATTTCCACAAAAAAAAAAAAAAAAGACAACGTTTGCAGACTATATATAAGCTAGGTGGATATCCCAGCAAATTCAATCACAGCCGGGCATTAGGTAAAGTATACTATAAAATATCCCTTAATCCAAGGTGACACCATAAGACTGCTGGTAGAGAACACGTATAAGCACACAACGGCATCGCGCTCAGACGTGCCATCCCACCTCAATTTTTTGTGGAATGAAAAACTTACTAAGTGTATAAGTTATAACGGACTTACAAGTGCAGCCCAAGTTCATAAGCCATGTCGGCGAGTGTTTGCTGGTCTTCACGACTAAAATTACGCTTAATGATCATCTCTTGCTCTCCTCCTCTTTTCATCTTCTCAATCTTATCCCACCATTCGTTCTCATCTAAGACTTCCTTCTGCATCTCAGAAGAATAAATAAATAAAACCCCAGTTAACACAGGAATATTTGGATTTCTAGGCAGTATTAGTTAAAACAACATTGAGCTGTCATTGTGAATCATTTTACATGCATGTGTCCACAGAGAGACCAACAAAATATCTGAACTTTTAGTTTTACAAACCAATTCGCCAATTAAAAACTTTGAAACTCAATCCTGTTGTCGCTCAAAACATCTCGGAGACAAACATTAAAAACAAGACAACATCGCGCCTAATCTATCTTAATATTACATGTTTAACTAATAAGGAATTCGTCCGGGGGTATAATTTACTCCATGATATTACCTCGCCCTGTATCTGTCTCAGGCGCTCGGCTCGCCATGCAGGGTCCCACCACCTTTGTCCTCCGCCTCCGCGCCCACCACGGCCGCCGCCGCCACGCCCGGAAGATGTGGCGCCACCCCTTCGTCCACCTCGGTAGTTGGGCCGGTAAGACATGAAGGATGTTGAGATTCGTAGCCGGCCCCGGAAATGTTTTGGAATTGGCGTGTGTCCAGCAAAGAATAGCAAAGTCCTAGAGCAGATGGACATTTATAACACTGCAGTTCTGGGAGTGAGTGCGGAGCATCATGCTTTTGAAAAATGTCACGGTTTATTGATAGACCGTGTTCGACCGTGTCGACCCGGTTGACGAGTTAATAAATTTTCTTATACTCAAATTTACCCTAAATTTAAACCCGCAGGTTTTTATCCTTTAAATTTATTCTATTTGAGTCCCTCAGAGTTAACAGTATTAAATATAAAACTTGAGAGATAAAAAAAATAAAAATAAATTTAGGTGATCAAAATTAAAACCTTAAGAAACTAAAATCAAAATAGAGTTAATAATATTAGTGACATGTAACATCTCTTAATTTTATAGAGACTAAGACCTCAAACAAAATAAATTTAGGATCAAAATTTATAACTTAAATTTTAAGAAATTAAAATAAAAATAAATTTAAAGAATAAAATTTGTGCATTTAATGTTCTAAACTTTCGGTTAAAACTTACCCCCTAAATTTATCTCTGGTCAGGTAATTTACGTTTGGTTTCTTCTACTTATGCTGTAATATAATCTTAAGTTTTTAATTTAAATCATATTTGTCTTTTTATAAAAAAAAAATTAATATCTCATAATTTAATAGGAGAATATAAAATTGGGTCAAAAAAATAAGAGAAAATAAAAAATATTTTTAAAAGCGATGATTTGAAATTAACATATTTTTTTGCCAGAAGATTTAAAGTTAACATTAGCCGTGATTAGAATCATTAACTGAAATTAATGTTTCCAATAATATTGATATTGATACATTTCGAGGTGAGATTTCTTTTGGCTGAAACCTTCGCAGGTTAGTGCAGACGCCATCATCTCCAATCTGACTTTATGATCATACCTATTATTTTTGGTCCCAAGCCATCCACATTAATGTTTAATTATTCTAATATATTCATTCAATTTCTAAGATAAAATTCGAAAATAATTCATTCGGGCCAAATCGCACCATCACCGAAGCGCGGTGTTAAAACTCCAGCGAACCGTGTGAAAAAGTGGGGAGAAACGAGGGACGACGTCGTTCCATCCTCGTCATGTTGCCAACCCTCACCGATTCGATCCCTGTGAGCGGCCAAAATTCCTGGTAAATCATTTCCTCAACGGGTCGCATCTGACTCAGCTAGTGAGGGTGCAAATTGGAGGCGAATCCCCAACAAACCGGTGAAACAAGAAGATCATGGATCCGGCGAAGACGCCGCTTGGCCAGATGTTACTGGACGAGATCACTCCAGTTGTGATGGTACTTTCAACTCCTTCTGTCGAAGAGGCTTGCCTCAAGAATGGCCTCAGCTTCCTTCAGATGCTGTCCCCATTCAGCTCTTTTGACAACATCGACGGTAATCCTTCAGTTTCTGGCAATGCCCGCATTTTCGTGCCCGATATCAAGGGTTGTGACCAGTTTTATCGGCTTGTATGTTGCAGTGCCAGTAAGGACTGCCAGTGACCAGCCCTATAGGCTTCAGAAGTTCAAATTGCGATTATATTATGCTTCGGATGTTAGGAAGCCAGATTTGGAGGTAATTGTCCGCCGGGTCATTTCATCGGCACATGACTCGGCTTTGGTTTGGTTGGTAATTTTGCAAGGATTAACATATGACAATTTATTCGTAGACTTATAGACATCCAAACAGCTGACAACGGAACTTGAATTAATTTCAGCTTACATGGAATTCCGTAGCAAAGGCTTAAACAACTTTAGTTTGAACTTCTTTCTTGCCTATTCGTGTGAAGTCAATTTTTAGCGATATCTTGTCATGGGAAATTGAGAATGATTGGGATTCTGATTTGCACTACAAAAGTACCAATGTGTAAATATATTTTGCACTTAGAATTTATTATCTGGTTCCTTTTGTGTGTCCTCACCTTTAACTAGGTAGCTAAAGAGCATTTAAAGCAAGTTATCACAGAGGCAGGGGAGAAAGAGTTCAGTGAGCTGAGTTTGGATACTCCAGAAATTAATCATGTACTGGAGAGTAAGTGATACTCTCTGTAAAATCTGTGTTTCACTGTTACTCAATTTTTCTTGTTTCCTGCTGCGGCTACTGTTTTGACGTTAGCTGTGCTGTGTTTAATGTAGTTAGTTTGTGTGCGCGCTTGTGTGTTTTGTTTTTGGTAGATTTTAGAATTTTCATTTCCTCGGGTATTTGAGATTCAGTAGTTATCTTGGGTTGAGGTTGACTAACTATTGCTTTTCTAGGTTCTCAATCCGGAAATGCACCATCCTGGCTTCAGTTTTTTAACAAAGAACTTATCCGTGTGGTCTCCTTTTCAGACCACGAAGCTTTTGATCATCCAGTGGCATGTAAGTTTTTTAGAACTAGTCAGCATTCCTATATCTTGTTTATAATTGTCTCGAAAAGTATAGTAGATTTTATACACGAATAAACCCTCATGAAAATTTCCTCATTCTAAGCTTTTTTATTGATTGAATTCCCCCCTTTCCTCTCACCTGTAAGTAACTTGCAGGTCTTTTGGCTGTTTCTTCTAAGGATGAACAACCAATTAACAGATTTATTGACCTATTTAACACCAACAAGCTGCCTTCCCTTCTTAATGATGGCGTGATGGATCCAAAGATTTTGAGGCATTATTTATTGGTGCATGATAATCAAGATGGCCCTGCTGACAGGTATAAATGTTATTTCCTTTTTAGCTTCTTATTCATAAAGACTTGTCACATTATACTCGCTGTCATTTCCTTTGATACAGATTCATAACTTCCTTTTTCATGTGAAAAGATTTTTTTCTATATTAGTGCTTTTTGGATTGAGCCATTCTTTGTCATGGTTGGGATGGGGTGTCTGTGTTCTTATTATAGCATAGATTGCTTGGAAGGAGTCCTTGAATGCTTATTAGATATGAATGTTTCAGGAAGTGGATCATTCTTTTGTATTTACATAGAGGAGCTTTTGAAGTTTTTTGGCCCCCGGTTGATTTATCTCTTTTTGTTTCGTTTATGTGTTGCTGGATATTTAGATTATCTTTTGGTTCAGAGTAGGTGTGAAACTGACCTATTTTATCTTTATAAGTAACATTCATATAAAAGAATGCACGTGGGCCTGACATTACTGCTCTAGTTGTAGATGATAAGAAAAAATAAACTAATAACAAATATATAAGGCTAGATTTCAGAACTTGGCTCATCCTGAATATTTTCAAGGAATCCACTGAAGAAATCAATCATGAATTGACTACCTTAAAATTATAGTTTGCTGAGAACTCTTTTTCCAAAGTACATACTTTCTAATACAAAAGCTTTTATTAGGGGCCTCTCTTGCTGACATGGAAATTATTTTGATGAGTTTTTTACATGCCATGCTTTTTTTTTTTTTTGCAGGGCAACTAAAATATTGACAGAGATGAGGAGTACATTTGGTACTAGTGACTGTTCGTTGCTCTGTATCAATTCTTCAACTGATGCTCCGGTCAAACATGAAGAGAACGCGTGGGCTTCATATGTAAGTTTGTTTGTTTTTTTCATTGGAGGCCCTTTTATGTGAGTTTGTTTTGAGGACTCGTAAGATAATTTGTTATTTCAATTAGAAATTATTCTTAGTTTTTGGTTCAGCTTTCAGACGTATTATTTGGGCCTCTGTTTTCTCTGGTATTTTTGTTCATATAAATGTTGTTTGCTGTAAATTGTGGCAGAAATCTGATGTCTCTCCTGGTCAAGATCCTGGTTTCTTTCTTGACACTGATGATATCAATATGGTGAGTTCGTTCTGCCATCACAGACAATTTCTTACATAACATGGGTTCTCTGTAGATGCATTTTACTATTCTGTTACTTGGCCTGAGTACAGATTAAAGACTTAATGCAAGATTTATCATCCAAGCACATCATTCCCAGCATGGAGCAAAAGATTCGTGTGCTAAACCAACAAGTATTTTATATTCATCTTTTTTCCTTTTAATGACTCTGGTGTTTTTTGCATCTATTGTTTTGAAGATTCCCATTACTCTTTCCTTTTGTGTAATATTTCCTTTTGTTTAGGTTTCTGCAACACGGAAAGGCTTTAGAAACCAAATTAAAAATTTATGGTGGAGAAAAGGGAAAGAGGATGGCACGGATTCTATCAATGGTCCTATGTATGCTGCGCATGAATCTTATTAAGATTCCAGTGCTTCTTATTTCCTTCCTCTTGTTCTTTAATATAGTCTTTGTTTTCTTGATTAAAGGTATGCCTTTAGCTCCACTGAATCCCAAATTCGAGTTTTGGGTGATTATGCTTTCATGTTAAGGGATTATGAACTTGCCTTGTCAAATTATCGCTTAATTTCCACGGATTACAAACTTGATAAAGCTTGGAAGCGCTATGCTGGTGTGCAGGTAATTTCATGTTTAATTAATACCAATTTCCATGTGGAAAGGGTCCTCTGATGTTTCATGGTTTGTTACATTTTTTTGGGTTTGACAAGGTTTTTTTTGTGGGTAGAAATGGTGGAAGGATACTGCAGTAGATTTAGGTTTATTTTCTGAATTAGAGATAAGTTGAACATTAAAATATCAATATGTATAATAAAATTTATGACATTTCTCACTCTCTGAAATGCATGAGAGAAATGTGTCTAGTTTGCAGTTAGATCTCTGTGTTACTATTCTTTTGTTATTTTAAGTTACATATTACTATTATATGCTACCTGATTGTGGAATGATCAATACGTTCATTTTTGGTTTGCATGGCCTGCTGTTTCAGGAAATGATGGGACTTGCGTACTTCATGTTGGACCAATCCAGAAAGGAAGCTGAATATTGCATGGAAAATGCCTTTAACACTTATTTAGTATGTATGGTTTATTTTCAGATGATAAATGTGGATTAGATGACGTTGCTCTATTATTGCTTTATTCCTTTGCTGTCATGTTGGTTTACAAGATTATTATGTCCAGAAACTTGGTTCATCTGGGCAGCAAAATGCCACACGATGTGGTCTCTGGTGGATAGAAATGTTGAATGCACGAGATCTATATAAGGAGGCAGCTCCAATTTATTTCCGCATTTGTGGTGAGGTAGTGCATTTTTTTTCTGGGCTCTAAAAAGAGTAATTTGGGAAAGATTTCTTCTGCTGCTGACAAAATTCTTCTTTTTTAGGATATCCTACATTCGGCTGTGATGCTTGAACAAGCATCCTACTGCTACTTGCTGTCCAAACCTTCAATGTTACGTAAATTTGGATTTCATCTTGTGCTTTCTGGGGATCGTTATAACAAGTGTGATCAGGTATTGGTCTGTCAAAGTTTTGCAGAAAAAATATTCCTTGTGATGTGGTCCTTTCTCTTGCTAATTTTCATGCCTCGTCTTGAGCAGATCAAACATGCAATCCGAACATACAGAAGTGCTCTCTCTGTTTTTAAGGGAAGTACATGGAGTTATATCAAAGATCATGTTCATTTCCATATAGGACAGTAAGTTAGACACTGTTCAGCAATAGTGCATGAGTTTTCATCAGAATAAACTATGGTATCTACATTCTGCAAACTTTTTGTTGTTTTTAACGAAGGATGATTGTTTTAGGTGGTATGCTTCTCTTGGGATGTGTGATGTGGCTGTCAAGCATATGTTGGAAATTTTGGCTTGTGGTCACCAGTCCAAGGCAACACAGGAGTTATTTTTGGGCGACTTTCTTCAAATAGTTCAGGTGATAGTGGCGTTTCAAATGTTTAGAACCTGCTAGTTTGTTCTTTTCAATTTTATTTGTTTGGAGTATTGTGTTTCAAAATTTAGTGTTTTGTGTTTAATAGACTTTTTATGGGCTCCTAAGATTGATAATTTGATTTAAAGTAAATAAGTTTCCTTGCATTATATGTGTGACATAGTTGGCAATTACTGAAATCATTTTTTGGCTTCTTGTTTTGGTTCTGGAATGTCTTTTAGATGCAGAGTTAGACAAGAGCTAGTTAATTTGACACTTGTCTTAATTTTTCTTTTATATGATAGAAAACAGGACAAACGTTTGAAGTATCCAGACTTCAGTTGCCTGTAATCAACATTTCTTCACTCAAGGTTGTCTTTGAAGACCACCGAACTTTTGGATCACCTTCGGCTGTGAGTTGAATCACTTTATGTGCTCCAGTTTTTTTGGGTCTAGAAACATATATTGTCGTGTTTTAATTCTCAAAATGTTCTCCCCTCCCTTTTATTTAGCCCTTGTTTATGATTACTGTTTAGAAAATTTATAATTTGTTAGAAGATAGAGATGATGCTTTTATGAATAAATGTGACAAAGTGGCATTGCGTTGACATGTTATCTTGCGTGATCTTATTCTTTTTCACCCTTAATTTTGGTCCTTTTTTTTTTTACCTGGAGAGGCTTGTCGCAGTTACCATTCAGTTTGAGTTTCTATTTAACCTACTAAATGCATATCTTCCCTTGAGCGCGCAAATGGTTACTTGGTCATGTCCCTTAATCTTTTCATTATGCAAGGAAAGTATAGATATATAAGATTCTCTTAATGTTAAATCATTCATAACCAACCAAAACTTAAATTCATTAGGTTTTCTTGTTATACTGGCTGCAAAGCATCAGAAATTACAAGTCGACCAGCTATTCAAGCCGTACCACTTGCAAAGTGGATTGAAAGACTAAATGTATCTTGGGTCATTGACCCTTATAGATATCCATATGTAACTGGCCACTTGAATCTCCATTCCCTCAAGCTTCAGATAAATCTGTTAATTTTATACCTTGTTGGAGAATCTTTCCATGGTGCCCAGAATCAACTTATTCAGAGAAGATGATGTTCCTATTTGACTCTTAAGTTGAATTCTAAGTTACTGACTAGCACCTGTAATTATGCATCTCTTGATATGAGCTATATGAAAAATCATATTATGTCTCTATATGTGTTTATTCTCTTCATATTTGTATTTGAATGTTCAGGGGTTTATAGATATAGTCTCAGGGTGTTGCTTATAACCAAATTTTCAGGCTAACACTAGAGAAAGCTTGTGGCGTTCCTTGGAGGAAGAAATAATACCATCGCTCTCTACTATGAAGAGCAATTGGTTGGAGTTGCAATCAAAGCTTATCTCAAAAAAATACAGAGAATCAAATGTTTGTGTTGCTGGAGGTATGAACATCATGGGACTTCATTTGGAGTTACTAAATTGAATAATTAATTATATCATTTTACTTCTTGAACTTTTCTTTCCTATATTTTTTTTAACTCTTGTGATAAGGAATTATCTTTTCCCGCTCTACAATTTGACGAATGGGTGGAGTGCATTGGCTCTTGAATGGACTTGCAAAGTTCTTTTGAGCTAAAGTCCTTTATTTTAGGCTTTGCATTTAGCTATAGGGGGGTTCATTGTCCTCCATGGGTGTACTACTTTTCTTTTATCTCAGTGAATAGGCTATTTTTTAAAGAAAGAGCACAAAGGGAAAAAAAGAATAGAAGTTTGAAATTCTATTTACTAAATTTATTGAAACATATGCTTGCGTTAGGTGTAGGCTGCTGGTAGTTCTAGTAAAACTGCTAGAATAGACACGCTTATTTTGCCTGACCATTCACGAAATATTAGAAATAATCTTATTTGGATTGCTTGGTAGTTCTAATGAAACTGCTCAAAAAGACTTTGTCATGAAATGGAAGGAAGACTTACTGGGATAAGCACAGTATAAATAAGAAACCATACCCTTCTAGTCTATCCAATTTGAAGGATATGCGAAGACTTGAGCGAGGGCATAAGAGATCATTCAGGTTCACAAATAATTGGAATTTGCATGGAAGATTGGAACCTTGAACCCTATATAACAAATTTATGTGAGGGTTTGGGTAAAGTTGCAAAAAGGTGGAGGCCAGGACCTTTTAAGTTTGGACGAAACCTTGGAACAGGTATTCAGCATGAGTAACATTTGCATTAGCTTAATCTCCTATGTTTTGAAAAATTAAGCAATCAGATTTGGACGTTTATTGGATGTTTATGAAAAAAATTAGATGGCCTG
This sequence comes from Leucaena leucocephala, assembly GCA_037074615.1. Taxonomy (NCBI): domain Eukaryota; kingdom Viridiplantae; phylum Streptophyta; class Magnoliopsida; order Fabales; family Fabaceae; genus Leucaena; species Leucaena leucocephala. The sequence continues at coordinate 6,266,632 of CM073521.1, read as the reverse complement.
TTGTCTTATGCTAATTTTTTCAATATTCGTAAGCACACAAACTTGAACTGTAATTGCGCTAATTTTTATCTTGCCAATTATACTATCTTTTGTTTCTCATTTTGCTTATTCTTGAAGTTTATGCATCGTTTCACTAAACCTGTTACAGAAGCCGTGAAGGTGAATGTCGAATTCAAAAACCCTCTTCAAATACCAATTCCTGTGTCTGGAGTTACCCTTGTATGCAAGCATTTTCCTGGTACTGTTGACGTTGTCATTTATGTGTTAGGATTCTTGTTATTTTTAAAATTTATCTATCAAAATTTCATATTTTTAGCCTTTCTTCTTGGTGCTAATTGTTTGTCAATCGTTGTATAGATGAAAATATTTCTAGGATGGAAAATGATAATGCGGGAAAACATAAAGAGGTGACGGCCTGCAGGTATGTATCTTAAACAGTTAGTTTCACATCTTTTATGTTTTGTATTCCAAAGATAAATTTATCTCTTGGCTACGTCACTGCAGTTACATGAGCTCTGAGAATTCTTTTTTTGTGTCGGAGGTTGACTTCTTATTAAGGGGTGGTGAAACAACCATGGTAAGTTTGTAGCATTCTAGAATTCTTTTCTCATCTCAGCTCCTCCTCTTTCAAGATGTTGTGGTTATAAAAACAGGGCTGCATTTTAGGTGAAATGATATTTGCTTTTATTGAAACCATATGAATTGTTTTCATTGTCAAAAATAGGATGTTTATATTTTCATATTTATGTGCGCATGTTCAATAAATTAAACCTCATGTAAAATGACACTAGACTTCAGTTCTGAAAGCTTTGAATAATTGGTCTTTCTGGAAAAATGCTCTCTGAATAAAGGTCCAATTACGGTATCTCCTTTGTCCAGGCCATCGACATTTTGAACAAGGCAGGTTGTCATGTGAACATTGAACTTATCAGTCGTAGCTTCTCCTATTTTCTCGTGTTTTTAAAGTTTTCATTAGCTGGAAAGGTTAATTAACGTTTGTTAAGAGATGAAAAGTTTTTTGCTCTTTTCGGATGGCTTTTCATTCTCCTTGGCCTGGTGAAGATGAATCATTGACTTCCTCACTTTGAGTGCTGGAATGATCCTTGGAACATCTGGGCGACCATTGCAGAAAATTGCTGCGATTTTAAAACAACTTTTTTAAACCTCTTTTGAAATAGGATTATGTATCTGGTTTCTTTATTGTGCTTTTGATTTGGTATGACAATGTCTAAATCTCCCTTGCTATGCTAATTACTTCTAGATATGTCTTCTCATTGAGATGCACTAAAATGTTTGATATTGATATTTTCCCATTCTTGTTGCCAACTTTACAAAATTCACTTTGTCAATTCAGGTGCAACTATCAGTTACTCCAAGAGAAGAAGGTACTCTGGAAGTTCTTGGTGTTAGGTGGAAATTGTTGGGTTCTATAGTCGGCTTTCATGACTTTGACTTTAATAATGTAAAGAACGTTTTAAAAGGAAAGAGGAAAGGGAAGCTCTCAACTAATGAAAACTTTAAGTTTTTAGTGATTAAGGTGTTTGCTACTATTCTACCCTTTTTCCATTACGCTTATTTCAACTTAATCCTCTTCTTGTAATCTCAAGATTAGACTTAACGAATATTCTGTCTCCTAAAATCACAGAGCATACCCAAGCTTCAAGGGTCCATTCACCCTTTCCCTGACAAGGCTTATGTGGGAGATTTACGGCACCTTGTTTTGGAGTTGAGAAACCCATCAGAGTTTCCTGTTAAGGTAGCTGTTTGAATTTAATTCCCATAAATCGTTATCACTTTCTGTTCATATATATTTCTTGAATTCTTTTTGTATATCAGATTAGCTAGTGCTGAATTATATGATTTGAAATAGTCCAATGAATCATTCTTTTGGCATATGCATCAAATATATACACAATTCTTGGGGATCCGATGAGATACACTAAGATAAAATCAAATCTCCAATAACTGCTCCTAGATCAAATCTGATCTCTAATAACTAATTCTAAATCAAATCTGATTTGTTTCTAATTAATAACAATAATATCTCTAACTATAATATCCTAACATTAATAATTCAAATATTAGAATATTTCCACACTCCCCCTCAAGTTGGATCATAGATATTGATCATATCCAACTTGCCTACAAGTCGCTCAAATATTTCTTCTGATAGTCCCTTGGTAAGGATATCTGCAGTTTGTAGCCTTGTGGGTATGTAGGTGAGACACATAATCCCATCTTCTACTTTCTCACGAATGAAGTGTCTGTCTATTTCCACATGTTTTGTTCTACTATGTTGGATAGGATTTAAGGCCATGTTTATGGCGGCCTTGTTGTCACAAAATAACTTCAATGGAGCATCTATCTTCAAATGAACTTCTTTTGCAACTCTTGTTAACCACAAACCCTCCATGATTCCTTGAGCAAGAGCTCGCAATTCTGATTCTGCACTACTTTTAGCCACTGCTTTCTGTTTCTGACTCTGCCAAGTGACAAGATTTCCCCATACAAATGTGCAATAGCCTGAAGTAGATCGACTATCTTCTTGTGATCCTGCCTAATCAGCATCTGTGTAGATTTCTACTGATCTATTGTTGCTCTTTTTGAAGAATAGACCACGGCCAGGAGTACCTTTTAGGTATTGCAGTATCTTGTAGGCTGAGTCCATATGTTTCTTCCTTGGATCATGCATATGTTGACTGGCCATACTTACCGCAAAGGCGATATCAGGTCGTGTGTGGGAGAGATAAATGAGTTTCCCAACTAGCCGTTGGTATCTTTCTTTGTCTGTTCTCATTTCATCCCTCTCTTGTTTCTTCTGTTTTTTAACATCTCTATCAGTTTCTGCCTCAGATTTCCTGTTCTTGTGTTTCACTGTGTTGATAGGTACTTTACTCGGTTTACACCCAAGCATTCCTGTTTCTTTGAGCAGATCAAGAACATACTTTCTCTGAGATACATAAATACCATCCTTCGATCTTGCTACTTCCATACCGAGGAAGTATTTCAATTTTCCAAGATCTTTGACCTCAAATTCACGATTTAATGCCACCTTGATTCGATCAATCTCATTAGTATCATTTCCTGTAACAATAATATCATCCACATAGACAATGATAATAGTGATGAGGTTATTACGTCGAGATACAAACATAGTGTGATCAGATAAACTTTGTTTATACCCTTCAACCTTGAGAACACTTGAAAATCTATCAAACCAGGCACGTGGTGATTGTTTCAGCCCATAGATGGATTTTCTTAGTTTACACATCTGGTTCTTTCTTCCTTCTTCAAAACCCGGTAGGAGTGTCATGTATACTTCCTCTTTCAAATCTCCATTGAGGAAAGCATTCTTAATATCCAGTTGTTCTAGGGGCCAATCAAGATTTGCTGCTACCGAGAGAAGAACCCGTATGGTATTGAGTTTAGCAACCGGTGCAAAGGTTTCGTTGTAGTCAATGCCTTACGTTTGAGTGAACCCACGAGCAACTAGTCTAGCCTTCAACTTGTTTAGAGTACTATCAGCATTATATTTTGGAGTGAACACCCACTTGCAGCTCACAGGTTTTATTCCTGAGGGTGTCTGCACTATCTCCCACGTCCCATTTTTCTCCAAGGCTTGCATTTCTTCCAACACTGCTTGTTTCCACTCCGGGACAGCCAATGCTTCATGTACATTATTAGGGATCTTGATGCTGTCAAGGTTAGTCACAAAAGCATGATAACTGGGTGCAAGGGATGCATAGGAAACAAACTTTTCGATAGGATGCTTTGTACATGTCTGGGGTGGTTTTCTCAATGCAATGGGAAGATCTAGATCAGTGTCAATAGCCTCACCTTGTTCAGGATCTACAATCGGTTCAGGAACTGACTCTGCCTCAGAGATATGATGTTGGTGGTCTCTATGGAGTCGACGTGAGTACATTTTTCCCTATCTGTGTTGTTCAGGTCTGTCTGGAGGTGGTTCATGTGGGGTAGGTGAAGTGGGTACAATGGGTTCCACAGGTTGAGATTCATGCCAACACTCCCCCTGAATCGAAGACTTGGGATAATAGGACTGGTGCTCATTGAAGATTATATCTCGGGTAACAAACAGGTGTTTGGAGATGGGGTCAAAACATTTGTAACCTTTTTGAGAGGTGGAGTAACCCAAGAAGACGCATTTTGTGGCACGGGGATTGAACTTGGAGGGAGGATGGTGAAGATGGACAAGAACAGTGCAGCCAAAGACACGTAGCGGAAGAGAAGACTGTAAGTGAGAGACAACGTGAGTTTTTTGTAACTCCTCAATGGGAGAGACGAAGGAAAGAATGCGACTAGGAAGACGGTTAATGAGCTGGACAGCGGTTTGGATGGCATCCCCCCAATAAAACAAAGGAACATGACACTGAAATAAGAGAGCTCTTGCAACCTCAAGAATGTGTTTATTTTTACGTTCTGCGACCCCGTTTTGTTGAGGACTATGGGGACAATTGCTGTGATGAGCAATTCCTTTAGCAGACAAGAAAGAGTTAAGAGAATGATTGAAGTATTCAGTGCCATTATCGGTGTAAAGGACTTTGATGGATGTATTGAATTGGTTTTGGACAAAATTATAGAATCTGATGAAGACATTGGGAACCTCAGATTTATCTTTTAAGAGAAAAGCCCAACACATACGGGTATGATCATCAATAAAGGTGACAAAGTATTTGGACCGAGTTCGATTAGGAATCTTAGAGGGACCCCAAACATCACTATGCATAATAGAGAAAGGAGAAGACGGTTTGTATGGAGCCGGAGTAAATGAAACACGGTGATGTTTAGCAAGAGTACAAGTATCGCAAAAAAAAGAACTTTTATTAATAGATAGCTGGGGAAACAACTTTTGCAAATAGGTAACACTAGGATGACCTAGTCTTTTGTGCCATAAAAGAAAAGACTCCTCATCAGAGGTAGGGTGGGGCGTAGAGGTGGTGATCTTAGACCATAATGCACTCACGGTAGATGTGTCGAGACAGTAAAGGCCATCATACTCCTTAGCAAGACCAATCATCTTCCCCGATGTGAGATCCTAAAAAACAAAATAGGTAGAGTAGAAATGAGCCGAACAGTTGGCTTGTTTAGTCAATTTACTAATAGACAGTAGGTTACAGGCTAAATGAGGAACATGAAGTACTGATTCAAGATGCAAAGAGTCTGAGATAGTTACAGAACCAATGCCTGCTATGGGTGAAGGAATGCCTGTAGCAGTAGTAATTTTCTTATTTCCTGCTAAGGGATAGTAGCGGACAAACATCTTTGCATTTGAGGTCATATGATCAGAGGCCCCTGTATCCACAATCCACTTTGATGGAATGAGAGATGTTTGTAAAGCAATGGGAACTGTACCTTTACTGGCCATAGATGTAGAACCGTGGGGGTTTTGTTCAGCTTGAAGAGTTCTGAACATACGTGCAATCTGATTGAGTTGCTCTTGACTGAAAGATGTGGATGGCTCAGATGGGGACGGTGCACACGTCGATTCATTTGAGGCCTGGTGAGCTCGTGGCTTATTTTTACGAGGCTTCCAATCAACTGGCTTGCCATAGATATCCCAGCATTTTTCACGAGTATGTCCCACCTTCTTGCAGTGTTCACAGGTGGGTCGAGTCTTACTAGAGGTATCGGGGTTGTCATGCTTGCTAACAAAGGCAGGAGACTCAGGAAGTGGTTGTTTAGATTCAACAGGCATAGTCTCCCTCCTGGATTCTTCCCTACGTACCTCTGCATAAGTCTCCAGAAGTGATGGTAGTGTGGTATTGCTGAGAATTCTGGCCCTTACAGCATCAAATTCAGCATTGAGACCTGCAAGAAAAAGAAGTATCCTTCCCTTTTCAATCCTTTTCTGATTGCGGACGACATCTGCAGGAGTATCCCACTCATCATCGTCAAGAAGATCCAACTCTTGCCAGAATGCAACGAGATCAAGCCAGTATTCATGCACCCCACGAGTCCCCTGAATGCAACGCCATGTACTACGTTGCAGATTGAATAGACGTGAATGGTCTTTGGTGACTGAATATGAGTCACGAACAGCTACCCAAATATCTCGTGCTGTGGGTAGATACATGAAGCTTCTTTTGACATTTGGAGACATGGAGTTGATAAGCCAGGAAGAGACCAAATGGTTATCGATTGTCCATTGTTGCATCTCAGGAGAAGCTTCATTCGCTGGTTTTTTTTGCATCACCGGTCAAATAAGCAAGTTTTGCCCGCCCACCGACTGCGTGTTTTATTGCTTGAGCCCAGTCTTGATAATTTGTCAAGGTGAGCTTATCGAATACAATGGAAACAGGAACACTAGACGCCCCATCGAAGCCTGCACTCAATCCGTGGTGACTGCCAAATTTCTTCCTCTGGTCAGAATCTGTAGATGACATGGCTGGGGTAGAGACTTTACGGTCCGTAGCAGCAATTTAGTTGTAGTGAGGCGGTACTGTAGCGACCTGGTACTGTAGCGACTCGGAGTATTGTAGCGACTCGGAGTACTGTAGCGATTCGGTACTGTTGAACACAGCAAGCGACGGCGCTGGCTGGATATAGATCGGACTAACAGAGGACTGCCACTAGGCAACCTAGCTCTGATACCATGCTGAATTATATGATTTGAAATAGTCCAATGAATCATTCTTTTGGCATATGCATCAAATATATACACAATTCTTGGGGATCCGATGAGATACACTAAGATAAAATCAAATCTCCAATAACTACTGCTAGATCAAATCTGATCTCTAATAACTAATTCTAAATCAAATCTGATTTGTTTCTAATTAATAACAATAATATCTCTAACTATAATATCCTAACATTAATAATTCAAATATTAGAATATTTCCACGGCTAGGTATGGTGGTTAACCTTTGAATGTCAGGAATTGTTATTGATGGTCTGCTGTAGCTGTTTTTGTGTGTGTGTTTGGGGGGAGGGGGGGGGTTTAGGGCTTCATTTGTTGTAATGGCGCCAATTAGGACTGCTTACAATTACAGCAGACACATAATTTCACCAAAAGGCTGATGTAGCCTGGCTTCCTTATGTCATGCCGAAACTGGCTTTTCTCCTGCTCTTTCGTATATAAATTGTCTCTATGCTTATTCAATTTGGATTTTGGCAGAATCTGAAAATGAAGATAAGTCATCCAAGATTTCTGAATATTGGACATCTGGAAAGTATGAAATCAGAGCTTCCGGCTTGCTTAATGAAGAAGGTAGATTCAGTACCAAGTGGTGCAAATGCTGATCCATTTAACATGTCTGACACAGTCTTTATGTTTCCAGAGGTTAGTATGGAATGCTTTTCATGTTTCTGTAATATAAGTCTGATCTGAAATTGCTACTATTCACTTAATGGTCTCATGAATTACTCTTACAGGGCACTTCTGTTCAGGGTGCTACACCATTCGCATGGCCCCTTTGGTTTAGGGCAGCTTTTGCTGGCAATATTTCTCTATATATAAGCATATATTATGAAATTGGAGATATATCAAGCGTCATCAAATACCGTATTCTTCGGTTACAATACAATCTACAGGTTGATATAATAGATATTTGAAGTGAAAAAAATGTGGTTTAATTTGCTTCATTTTTCTTTCCTCATACTGTATGTGGGTCTTCATTGCCACAGCAATGGAAATTTATAGAATAACTGTTTTTGTAATTTTTTGGTGGCATGTATAGGCTCTGTTTACCAGTTGTTAATTCTAATATTTTACTTCCGTAGGTCTTGCCATCATTAGATGTGTCTTTTCAAATTAGTCCTTCTCCATTGAGATTCCAAGAGTACCTTGTTCGAATGGATGTGGTTAACAAGACAGCCTCAGAAGATTTCCAAGTTAATCAACTGTCCTCTATTGGGAGCAACTGGGAAATATCATTACTTCAGCCTGCTGATACCATTTTCCCTTCACAATCATTGAAGGCTGGTCAAGCAATATCATGTTTCTTAACAATAAAGGTTTGTATTCGAAGTTTTAATTTTGTGATATATCTCCAAGACATGCTTTCTATGATGGCATGGAGGAGAGACTTCATGTTAAGGGGTGATAGCAAGATGTCAAAAGATTAATAAGCAAAGCAGTTAAGTATCACTAAAGTGATTGCGTAGGTTAGACTGACAATCATTAATTAAGTTCCTGATGAAGAACATAATTGTATATATTAGTGGAAAAGTAATTAATTAATTTTCTTTGCCTGTTTCTCATGATATATTATTGGGATTTGGAATATGAGATAATTATATTAACAGCAGATGACTTGAAGCAAAAAGTGGGGCAGTGTGATTAAGTAAAGTGGTTATTTTGATAAAAACTGTAGTTATGGATTTTTTTTGGGGTAAAAGACTGGTATTGTTTATGTATTATTTCATTCCCAAATATTGTAAAATAGAAACTATCATTTGCATGAATGTAAGCCAGTTGACGGTTTTGTCTAGTCCAATTATATTGAGAGTATAGGTGAATGCAAGCTTCTTGCGATGATCCGATTGATTGTAGTTGAATGTTATGGCGATTTTTAACTCTTATTTTTCTTTTGCCTTATTTTATTTTGATACTTCCTCTGGAAATAACTAAGATTGTGATCTTTTAAAAAAACAAAGAAAGAAAGAAAGAAAAGAAGCATAACTAATAGAAAATAAGAATTCAAAGAAAAATGAGCTATGAGCTGAGAAGTTATGGCGAAGAAATGTAGTAAGAGGCTATATCATAACATTGCAGATTTCATATATGGCAATACTCAATTACCAGAATCGGTGTGCTTTCCCTTGAGTTTTGGTACCCATTCTGTCCTTGTGTATTTTTTCTGTGTATTATTTTGTCTGTTTGTGTATTTTTTCTGTGTATTATTTTGTCTGTGAAATATGGCAATCTAGATTTTGTTGAAAAAGAATGCGTGTCTTACTGTGTGATTCTTTCAGTTGGTTGAATTATACTATTGTTTGCCATCAGAATTGCAGGAGCCTATCGACTGCTAAGGACAATATATCTTTGGTTCCCGAGCCTGTCAAAAATGATATCAAATTGGTTCCTCAAGGTAGTGAGGATTCAGTTTATGATACGAGTAGTGAGCCTTTGGTCAATTTCCACCATTACGAAAGATTGCAGCAGGAATTACCCCATGAGGTAGGCATTTCTCTTTTGTATCAAGCCCATCGCTCGTATATATATCTTGGCGTTAGAATTTGTTGTCATTATTTAATATTTTCATTACGCTTAGGCGGTACATGTAATAACAGCGATCTAATGATTTCCTTCTTTGTGAGTGAGGAAGCTGCAGAAAATTTCATCTATGATGAGGGATGAGCATGGATGGGTAGGGTACTCACTTAGCCGGGTCTTGACCCATATAAATTGACTATATTGGGGCGTTCTCTGAACTAGACATGGGCGGATGATAAATCATAGAACCAGTCAAGTTGCACCATCCTCAATAAATCCTCAAATCCATACTTGCATACGTTTACTCAAAGTAATTTCAATATGTTGCCTCTCACAAATTACTTGCCTCCTTGGCTTCATCTGACTCTAAACCCACACGTCACAATATATGCCTCCCTTTCACTCTTACAGCACACACGCCCCATGTGATTTGACCTTGGCCCATCAGTCCTTGTTTCATAGATGTTTGAATTTGGTCCTTCTGGTTCAAAGCAAACAATATTGCCGCAATGTTTTAGAATGATGTGATTTTGCTGATCTGTCATACCTCCATCTAAAATTTCATAGTCTACTGACTCGTAGTCCAACTTTGAGAATTTGATATTAATTTGCTACAAACTATATGGTGAAGGGTAAAAACTCGGACATTGTCATAAAAAATAGGAATGTTGCACTTTTTTAAGTAGGATTACCAAATTAAAATTCTTATGAAACAACTGGGGCTAAAAGTGTATTTAGCCCAATAAATATAACCCTAACATAATTTTTGTTTTTATTATTTGTCATAGTGGAAGTTTCTACTTGAATCATCATCAATACTATTTTTTCGGACTTATGAGTATGTTTTAAGTTGGCTAATGTTGTTAACTTCAATGAATCATGTAGGATTGACTATTGCCTAGTCCTTAAACTTTGGATTATGTTCACCTTTGCAATGTTCTATTATTGATATGAGCTTGAGAGAATCTTGTTGCAGGCACGGGGAGACCTGAGCACTGTTGATTTTGTATTGATCTCTCGACCGCTGCAGCGTAACAGTAATGCTGGGTTTGTTGACCATCCTCTTGTGATGTCTCATTATGCATGCCATTGCAGGCAAGTTATATTCCAACCTAAGGCATCTGATTGACATTCTGAAAGATTTTAACCATTCGTGTATTTCTTGTTTACTTGCTTTTTCTGGGTTTATATTGATCTCTTGTTTTCTCTCCTGATAGTACTGCAAGCACGGGCCCTATCTCTTGGATGTTGGATGGCCCTCGAACCTTACATCATAATTTTTCTGCATCCTTCTGCGAAATAAATCTGAAAATGCATCTTCACAATTACTCTGATGCCATCGCTTTCGTGCGCATTACCACCTCGGATTCTGCTGTCAATGTTGGGCATCTGAACAGTGTAAACATGGCTCAGTCAGTATCTTCTGATGAGCAAGGAGGTTGGCGTCATGTCACGCCAGTGAATGAAGTAAAAGTGACGTCAAACATTAGTGGGACAGAACCGGAAGAGCCTCTATCATTAGGAAGTGTCTCCCCATACATTTGGTCTGGATCAAGCTCGACCAATATCCACCTAGAGTCCATGTCCTCAGCTGAAATTCCTCTTCAGATCTGTGTGTTCTCTCCTGGGATATATGATCTGTCAAATTATGCATTGCATTGGAATCTTCTCCTGGGTGAAGGTCCGGGAGATCGAGATGAAACGGGGCAACAGTCAGGAAAGTGCCTGGGATATACATACTACTTAACTGTGCTCCAATCCACATGAGAAGTTGGCAAAAATGTTGTATCACTCACAGATGCTTGAATTCTTTATTTGATTTATTACTGTGGGTTGTATATTATGTTTCAATGTATTGTTAAATATGAATAGGATCAAGGAACTGTGATAGGTAGGGAGAGGAAAAGGGGTAAAAATATTCATTCTTTGTTCACAGAATAATTGCGGAAATATATTTTTCGTTGAACCGGTTGATGCATTTGGACCGACCCAATTTGATTAAACAAGTATTCTTATTAAGACAATCTTACCGCTGACAGGCTGACATTATTATCTGTATTAGGTTGGGGCGAGGATAACACTGCCAAAATTACGGTGGAGTCTTATTTTTCTGGCGTATTCCTGGGGTGTCTGGGACGTATGCAGGCGCAGTTCGCAATCCTAGCTTTTGGTCATCTGTAAGAAAGAGATGGGATTTGGATTTCATGCATTAATAAAAACTTAGAGGGAAAATTACTATAATGTCTTAAGGAAAGAATTTAATTATTAAAGTAGTAAAAAATATCTTGTTAAATCTTGTTTGGAACTTGTTAGCTCTTCAATATTTTTTAGTAACTAAGTCCCTTGGGTTCAAACTGTCAGTTATCATCTGGACCTGTTTTCTAATTGCAGTTTGGTAGAATAAGACCTAGTAGACTTGTTTCTCCTTTTAGTTCAAACTCAAAAATTCTTCACCACATATGAGTGTATCATGGCCTTAATTTTGTTCCTTTTTTTTTTTTTGCATTTTGAAAAGAAAAATACTTTGATTTCTGTAATTCCTATTTTCTTGTTGGGATTGTTGAACCGCTTCCTCCCCTGGTATTTACGAAGCTTGCATCAAACGCAGAATACGGCAACGTTGAACTACCGTACCGTACAATCATGGATTCTTTCCATTAGTTCCTCCTCACTTCTATCTCTACCTAGGTAAAATTTCAACAGTTAAGATTTTTGTTTTAAACTTGATTTAATCAAATCAAAAATCAAAATAAAATGAAAGTTTGGGCCTGTTTGTTTCTGATTTTAAAAACAGTTTTGTTTTAAAAAACGGAAAAACAAATTGGCAAATTACTTCCACTTAATTGTTTTCTAAAACAAACAAAAAACTGAAATCTACTTTTAAAAATAGAAAACTAAGAACAATTTTTAGATGCTTTGTAAAATTGTTCCTTTTTTTTTGTTTTTGTTTGTTGTATTTTTTATTTTGAAAAAGTGACCCACTATTTAAAAAATAATTTTATAACGCTACATGTTACCAACAACTGTCACTATAGACGATTGCCACTTACGGCAACCACCACAAATGATCACCATAAACCACAACCACCCCGAACGATCGCCACTGCCATCAACTACCACCACAGTCTACTGCCAATGCTAACAACTAGCAGTAACAATGGCCGCCACCGCCGACCGCCATATTGTCAATCGCCACCAATAGCTTTCGTTGATTATTATTTAAGTTTATAGTAAGAATAATTATTTTTTACTCGTTTAGTTCGTTTTTAAATCTTTCAACTCTTCATCTATGATCACTGTATTCTCAACTTTATCTTTCATATTTTCTTAATTTTTAAAGTTAATTTTAAAAATAATTATTCCAAACAAATTTTTACGTTTTATTGTTTTCAAATACAAATTTTTAGATTAATTATCCAAACAGATTTTTTTCTCTCCAAAACTTGTTTTTAAAAACAGTTTTTGAAAATAAAAAAATTGAGAATAGAAACGCCTTTATTGGTAAAATTATATTTTATGTAAGAGAGACCGTTGCAAATTACAAATTCAAATTCGTGCTGTTCTTGAACCCGCGTGAGGAAAATTCCGGCATACGAGGATCCAGGAAACCAGACCTTTCAAATTATGATTTGGCGTAAGAAATTAACCTACCCACCCTCTACGTCTCTACGCGCTTTCTTCAATCTCCGTTCTCTCCCTCTGAGCAGAGATTTTCATTTGCCACGCCACGTCGTCCCCTACCTCCATTGACTTTCTTTTACATGAACCACTTTTCCATACCCTTAAATGCTCTCTTTTCCTCCTCCTCCTTCCCCATGCCTTACTCTTCAAACTGATTTTAATTTTTGTTCCTTTTTATCCTTTCTTGTTTTCTAATCCTTTTGGCTGAAGATGAATGACTTGTTCTCTAGCTCCTTCTCTCGTTTCCGTAGCGAGGCCTCGTCGCAGGACCATCACCAGCACCATGTCATCGAGATGGGTTCCGTCGCGGCCTCCACCAGCGCCGGCAACCTTGACAAGTTCTTCGAGGACGTAGAATCTATAAAGGACGAGCTGAAAGAGCTCGAAAGACTGAACCAGAATCTGCAGAGCTCTCACGAGCAGAGCAAGACCCTTCACAATGCCCAGGCCGTCAAGGACCTTCGCTCGCGCATGGACAGCGACGTTGCTCTTGCTCTCAAGAAAGCGAAGCTCATCAAGGTCAAATTGGAGGCCCTGAAGCGATCTAACGCCGCCTGCCGGACCCTTCCCGATTGCGGACCCGGGTCGTCATCGGACCGCACTCGGACGTCCGTGGTGAATGGTTTGAGGAAGAACATGAAGGACTCCATGGAAAGTTTCAATGAACTCAGGCAGCGGATCTTCTCCGAGTACCGGGAGACCGTGCAACGCAGGTATTTCACGGTAACCGGCGAGAATCCCGACGAGAAGACCATCGACCTCCTGATTTCTACAGGTGACATCACTTGTATTCTTTTATCATCATTTTGTTGTCTTTTATTAAAGTTCTGTATTCAACATGATTCATGTGGAACTTTCATGGATAGTGGCTCTATTTTTGGAGAAATTATCTACAAAACACTGACAAAACCATTTTGGAAATGGTTATAGCATTAATTAGTTTCTTCCCTTTGTTAATCACCAACTTCGTAATCGACCGGAATCTGCAAAATCAGTTAAATGGACAGGTGTTTTAACTTCTTACAGATTCTTGAAAGTTACTATCCACTTATCCACCTCTAATTCGACACAAACTTTGCAGGTGAGAGTGAGACGTTCCTTCGGAAAGCCATCCAAGAGCAAGGTAGGGGAAGAATACTGGACACAATCAATGAAATTCAAGAGAGGCACGATGCGGTGAAAGATTTGGAGAAGAATCTGCAGGAATTGCATCAAGTGTTCCTGGACATGGCAGTTCTGGTGCAATCCCAGGGTGAGCAATTGGATGATATTGAGAGCCACGTGGCGAGAGCGAGCTCGTTTGTGAAGAGGGGAGCCCAGCAGCTACAAACAGCAAGGAAGCACCAGAAGAACACCAGCAAATGGACCTGTTATGCCATTACGCTTCTGCTTGTGATTATCTTGTTCGTCGTGCTCTTCACTGTGAGGCCATGGGAAAATAATGGAGGAAGTTCGTCGTCATCACCGCAAACACCTGCACCACCAACGCCACCACCTCCTCCTCCTTCGGCTTAAACTTAGAAATTAACAGTCATTTATTAGTAATATAGATTGCGATACTTGTGGGATTCATTTATTTTGGCATGAAATTAGAGATTTTTTTCTATGCTTTAGAGCTGGGACCTGGCTGAGGGGAGACTGACATGATTTGAGAGGTACTGTGATATTTAACAGTTTTATATATTATCCAAGATGTGAGGAAGTGTCTGTGGATGGCTCTATTGAGGTAGTTTATGGTTTTGGGTATTACAGTATTTTTCTGTAATTAGTTTTATATGAGAGGATCAGTTGCCCGTTTATGGACGGCTTATGTGTTCTCTTTTTGGGATATTTACGTATTATGCATTGAGTATGAGATATACATAAATATTTTTCTTAGGCATAGTGTCTCTTTTCTAAAGATTGGGAGCCTCCATTCCATTAACCAAATAAAGCAAGATGTGGCATATATAGTATATTCCTCTATTTTTTAATATATGACTTAGTTAAAAAATTAATTTTATTATATATATAAAATATATTTTATATATTTATCTATTTTATCTTAAATTATTTCTATTAATACTCTCTCAACAATAATCAATTGAAATAAGATAAGGGAATTAAGAAAATTAGCGTGTTTTAAGAAAAATATATCATGTTGACTAATTTAATTAGTTTTTTTAATCTAATTAAATTAATTAAATAAATTTTATATTAAAAATAAGGAGAGGAGTAATTAATAAGGATCAACGAGAGCAAATTAAATAACTGATATGCATAATCCGCGCGCAATGTGATTGCCTGATTGGTATCCTCAAAGAAACAAAGAAAAATGTCTCTTTTAGAATGAAGGTTTCCTATGGAAAAGTAAGACTATTTCAAACTTCCAAACATCATTACTAAGGTTTGAAAATATCAAAATACGTAATTTGCCAATTAGACGGTCTTTTCCCCAATTAAACTACTATGTCTTAAAACTAGCATGACCAAACGAAACATTAAAGTGGTAATTTGTTTCTGTAGACCCAATTCAAAATGGGATATATGATTCAACAACAACAATGATGATGATGATGATGGTTGAGATGACCTCAAGAATCAGCAAAGTAATTAAGCACCTATAGTTGCATGCTAATGGCCAATCCTTGGCGCGAAACACACCGTCGAGTTCAACTGAAAAGGACCCTTCGAGCTTCCGTTTTCTTGCGTCCCCAAACACAAGTTTCAGACTTTGGTTGATATTTCGCTTTCTCATTCAAGCAACCGAAATCCGCTGCATGGACAATGACGCTAGATGGTATCATGGTTACGTACGAATTGTCCAAATACTTACGACCCAATCTCATGTACAGACACTTTAATTTCCTTTTTCGCAGCTTCTCCATCATCACCATATCTTAATTATGAACCAATCGTCTCACTCTTTTCAATCCCATATAACCATAGGAAGCTTCCTCAGCTCCTACAACAAAGTACCCCCCACAACACCCTTCTATTTGACCATTTCTGAGGGAGCCGCTTTCCCAGAAAACAGCATTAAACAAAGAAGGAAATTTCCCATGTACCCATTTGTCCCGTCTCTGTTTACGTTGTTTTGACCTGTTAATGCCCTCTCTTGTCTCTTGCAGCTAGCTATTGAACTTGAATTGGCCTTCCATTTGACCAGTCCCCGTATCCTTTTACCGTTTTTTAAAAGCCAGAGACTAAAGCTGCCTTTAAAGCCAGGCCTTCTTCCATTGCTCTGTTCAATTTATGCTCATTCAGATTCTCTGTTCTCACCGATTTGCTTCAAAAAAATCTTTCCTTTTTGAATTGAAGCGCGAGGAATGAACGACCTGTTCTCCGGCTCGTTCTCCCGCTTCCGCGGCGAGCAAGTCTCGCCGGACAACCAGCACCACGTCATCCAGATGGCGGACACGTCGCCGTCGAAGGACGGAGTCAACCTGGACAAATTCTTCTCGGAAGTGGAGTCAGTCAAGGAGGAGCTCAAGGAGCTGGAGAGGCTCAACCAGAGCCTCCGTGGATCCCACGAACACAGCGAGACTCTTCACACCGCCGAATCCGTCAAGGAGCTTCGGTCTCGCATGGACGCCGACGTCGCCCTCTCTCTCAAGAAGGCTAAGCTCATTAAGGTACGCTTGGAAGCACTGGACCGCTCCAACGAAGCCAACCGGATCCTGCTGGGCCGCGGACCCGGCTCTTCGTCCGACCGCACTCGGACCTCCGTCGTGAGCGGCTTGAGAAAAAAGCTGAAAGACTCCATGGACAGCTTCAACAACCTCCGCCAAAAGATATCCTCAGAGTACAGGGAAACCGTGCAACGTAGGTACTTCACCGTCACCGGCGAGAATCCCGACGAGAAAACCATTGACCTGCTCATCTCCACTGGTGACTACCATGCCTGCTTCTTCTTTCTTATGCTTCTAATAAACACATTCTAATTCTAATTCTGAAGTTGCTTTAAATTATGACTGATGAAGGTGAAAGCGAAACATTCTTGAAGAAGGCAATACAAGAGCAGGGGAGGGCGAGCATTGTGGAGACGATAAAGGAGATACAAGAGAGGAATGACGCAGTGAGGGAGATAGAGAGGGATCTGAATGAGCTGCATCAAGTGTTCATGGACATGGCGGTGTTGGTGCAGTCGCAGGGGGAACAATTGGACGACATAGAGAGCCACATGGCTCGAGCTAATTCGTTCGTAAGGAGCGGGGTGCACCAGCTCCATGTTGCTAAGAAGAACCAGAAAAATACCCGCAAATGGACCTGTTTTGCCATCTTACTGCTTCTCATTATCGTCTTGATCATACTTCTCCCCATTCTTCTCAGAAAATGAAACATTCTCATGCTGCCTTCTCCTTCACGATTATATATATAGAAACAGTTCTTTAATCTTTGTTTTTGTGTGTTAGCCTTCTTTCTTTCAACCGGCCGCATGCAAGTTTTGTTCTTCAAATTCTTCCTCTGTTTAACACAGCGTTTGCTGATGTTGGGACTCATATCAATATCACCTTAAAAACTTGTAAACTCGTAGGGGAACAAAATACGACAGGTTGGCTTTAAAAAGTTGTCATTTGCAGCTCTCTGACATTACTTGAATTTTTACAATCTAATTTCTTTTTTGTATATATTAAAAAGAAAAATGTCCTTCCCATGCTAACTTGATTGATATTGGTGGAGACAATAATATATAATGGAGTTATATACGATACTATGAATTCTATATAAATTTTAACTATGATTTTTTTTTAAATTCGTTAAAATATTAATTTACTTTTTAGGTTATAAGGAAGGAAAAGGCTTAAAAATAAAACTAAGGCCGGCGGCACCAAATAAATTAGATAAACCGAATTGAAAGAAACCAAACAGAAAATAAGACTTGATTGATTTTATTCAATTTTTGGTCTATTCCAATTTTGGCCAATTTAATTCGAATCAAACTGCTCAGACGATAGTTTTCAATATATTTTAATATGAGCGTCGTGTTGAAAATATTTTAAATATTGTAAAAGGGTGTGTCAAAGAAAGAAGTATTTTTCTTATATGACTTTTGGTTGTGAAAGAGTATGTTGAAGAAAAAAGTATCTTTTTGACATAACTCTTGAATCTAAGGGATATATATCTAAAAGATATGTCTCGTGTCCTTCCACATTATATAAAAAAGGCTTCTTGATGAAGGAGAAGCATAGAGAAACAAATAGAGAATAAAGGGAAAATGATACACAAATTTTCTAAAATTACTTTTATCTTCCACCAGTTATATTTTCCTGTATTTTTACAGGAATAGTTCGCTTAATCCTGGGGAGAGCCGCTTCCTAATTTGAGAAGAGTCGCGGAATATCTCTTAAGAGCAATATCTTCAGACGCTACTTGAACTATAAACTTTGTTATTTTACAGATTTCTTTTACAACTCAAAATAAGGTTATAAAATAAACCAAGTCGAGCTTAATAAAGGGGAAATTAAGCTCGGTATGAAAATGGATAAAATCTCACAGCTCGTTCTCACATATTACAAACCTTAATGTATAATATCGTTTTTGCATACTAGTAGTTTCTGTTATGTTTTAAGAAAATTGATTTAAAAAGGTATTGTTAATTTTTTTTTCTAAATATCTATGAGCAGTTTAAAAAAAATTAGTGTGAGTCTATAAGGTTTGATTATACTGAAAAATAATTTGACTATTTAATTATAAGTTCTTAAATTTAAGTTATTATGATTCACAAACGCTTTTAAAAGAACTACTTCTACTAAGAAAAATAATTAAATGTTATTGAGTAAGATAATTTATAAATACTTTTATAATTTAAAACATCCTCTAAACTTTCTATTAAGAAAAAATAAGAAACAATTTTGGTGTGTGCCCCTATAAGTGTTACCGGTAAATGGTCAGTTAACCGGTAGCTGGTCTTATAAAGAAAGCAACGAAGCCAAATGTGCATTTTGGCAGTCCATTGTGTGGAATTCGTTTTCTCAGAGGAGGCATGGCAACTATTCGAATGATAGGTAAGCAAGCTACTGCATAGACTAATTAATTTGCAGATTCATTTGTCACTATTAATCCTCGGAGTTTGAACTAATCCTCTCTCGCGCAACCGATGCAGATATAGCTGTCAACTTCACAGGTCAGGCATTTTATCAAATAGTTGTCGGGCGTCTTATCACAATCCGTGTTTGTTTTCTATTCTCTAGTTTAGTAATCCTAAACACCAAGATTCTCCAACAGATGGAATGTTCAAAGGAATCTACAACGGCAAGCAATGTCACGTCTCAGATATTGCAACCGTCTTGAGCAGAGCTTGGAGTGCTGGGGTCGACCGAATTATTGTACGCCATATCCTCTTCCTTTATCTCCATTCTACATAGATTAATTCGCTATTAGCATTAATTTTGTATCTAATTTGTTTACTAAGTTGTGAGATGCGAAAGCATATAATTTTAGCCGGTGGACGAGGCAGGTCAAGTTAAGCAAAGAGATGAAACGTCCCATAATTTGAAAAGTTGATTTTTTTAAAAGGTTCGATAAGGAGTGCTTGTTGTCCACATCTCTTCGTTCAGAGGATTTCAGGCTTGAATTCGAGTGCTTATGAAACTAAGGGGGAGGGAGAGAGTTTTTGTTGTAAAGTTATGCATTTGTCGAAAATCCCCCTAATGTGTGAATATCTTGCACTGTGGCAGATTATTAAGGACTTGCTTCCTGGCGACAGTGAAAATTCCTCAAAAATGAAACGGAGAAGGATAAGAAATCTGGTGGAAGAAAGAAGTTTGGAGAATTCTTTTTTGTAGTCTCTCTGAAATCTGAATGTTTCCACCAATTTAGGTTATAGTATTATTTGTTTTAAGTCCCATTTTCCAACATCAACCTCAATTGTATTTTGGACATCTTTCCTTTATTGACTCAGTAGAATCCATTGTTCCTTCATTGACTCTCTCCATGAGTGAGGATGGCACTATACCCACAAATCCCAAACGAATAAAAACCAGATCATAAATCCCAGAAAAGCAAACAAGAGGAATATGATTACTACTGATATGATATTCTTGCTTATAATATGTTTAGTGGACATAAATTTGATCAGATAAAATGTAATGGGTTTTAATGTGTGGACTTGGCGTGTTGTAGGTAACTGGTGGATCCCTTGAGGAATCAAGGGAAGCTCTTGCAATTGAAGAAACAGATGGTTTGTGTATATTAACCTTACTTTCTCGTTTATATCGACTTGAAAATACAAGATTTGCCTCTTGAGCTATTTGATGATTAATTAGTTTAATACAGGACGGCTTTTCTGCACGGTTGGTGTGCATCCAACACGTTGTAAGGTTGCTTTCCTCCTTCAGAAAATTTATCTGGATGGGTGCTTTGAGTTGAAGTGTTTTTAAATGCCTTGTTGTTTTCGTTCAGGAATTTGAGGAGGGCGGAGATCCAGGAAAGCATTTTCAGGATCTTTTGTCATTGGCTAAAGAAGGAATTCAAAAAGGAAAGGTATGCTTGCCACCTAAAAAAACAAATTATTTCCTGACATGACTTTTTTCCAAAATAATAATAATTTCTTATGCAAGGTGGTTGCAGTTGGAGAATGTGGATTAGATTATGATAGGCTTCACTTTTGCCCTGCTGAGATTCAAAAGAAGTATGCAGTTGTAGCATAAGTCTTTTCGTACATTCGCTCTTTTATGTTCGTGTTGTTCAATTATTAATATCATCTTATTGATAATTTGCTTTATTGTGAAAACTAGGTATTTCGAGAAGCAATTTGAATTAGCACATATCACAAAACTGCCAATGTTTTTGCACATGCGAGCAGCTGCTGCAGATTTTTGTGAATTATTTGAGAGAAATAGAGACAGGTGTGGTTGCCAAGGCGCACTAAAATGTATATTACTATAAAAGAAAGTGATGGAGAATTACATTGGAATTATATTAGTAGCCTATAAAAAATAACATCAAGCTCATTTTCATCACTAACCCCATATTATAAAAGATTAAAAGTCTATACCTGAAATGTTAACATAAAAACTGCATGTGTTTTAACCGTTAGTAGTTGTTGGAATCGTGACTTGAGGAATTTATATGGAATTTATCATTTCCATTTATATGACAGGTTCACTGCTGGAGTGACTCATTCATTTACTGGTAGTGCAGAAGATTGTATTAAGCTTCTCTCATTTGATAATATGTACATAGGTAAAGCACACCGTTCAATAATTCGTACATAGGTATATGCTAACAGTCTAGTTGAGTCCCACTAATGGTATGGCATACTTGTGGTACTATGACAGGCATAAATGGCTGCTCGTTGAAGACAACTGAGAACCTTGATGTAGTGACAGGTATTCCTGTTGAGAGAATGGTGATTGAAACAGACTCACCATACTGTGAAGTCAAGAACACTCATGCAGGAATTGGATTTGTTAAATCTACATGTCCCTCTAAAAAGAAAGAGAAGTATGATCAAGGGTGCATTGTCAAAGGCCGGAATGAACCTTGTTTAGTTAGGTAATTGAAATGATTTGGTCTCAGCGTTTGCAATTGTTATCTACCTTAGCCTTATGTCCAAGTATGTTTAAAATTTCGTCCAGATTTACCTTTTTCTTTGATCTATATGGTTGTTGCCAGGCAAGTTCTTGAGGTGGTTGCCGGTTGTAAAGGCATCAACGACTTGGGTAAACTGAGTGAAACATTGTACCACAACACTTGCAGGTAACGTGGTTCCCATCCGAGTTCTGAGATTGTCCGTTGTTGAAGGAAACTTTATGTTCAATTGTGAAAAACAGATCCTAAATTAATTATGGAAAATTTACAAGATTATTCGTTTTGCAGGGTTTTTTTCCCGCACGACCTGGGCTCTGCAGCAGATGCTCTTCTAGCCGGTGGGGATACGTCGTAGACAGACTTCTAGGCAGCTTTACTCCTTTTCATTCTTATAATCCTTCATTTTTTTTTTTTTGGGTCGGAACACTTCTTTAGTTATTGTTCTTCGAGTGCAAGTGGAAGTTATTGTTCTTCGAGTGCAAGTGGACTTCAGGTATCGTTCCTTCTGTCAAAGTGCTACATTACGAAGCGATTACCCAGAAAGCAGTCTCATGGACAACAGATGATTATTTACTGTTTAGGATCACTGATGGTTTGCAATGCTTTTCATGGGGCAAAGCACATCTATCTGTTTTCCCCCTTTATTCCCTCACTTTTTCGCTTTGCTTCTTTTGCTTTGGTCAAACTCGTACTGTTTCTGTGTATGAACCAAACAAGTCCGAAGAAGATTTCCAATTCAATGATAATTTTGCCGTTTTACGTCACGCATATCACTATTTCCGTCCTTTCCGATGATCAAGGAGCTGAAAGGCTAAACACCGTTTATGGTAATGAATGCTAAAATGTTTTGAGAAAATGACAAAAAGACTATTTAAAATTTAAAAGGATAAAAAGAGCCTATAAATTTAAAAAAAGATAGATTGGGCAGGAAGTTTAATCTGTCACTTAAAAATTATTGTGCACAATTACAAATATCATTATGCGAATTACAAATGCTATTATGGGAGTTGTAAATACTATTAGTAAAATTACAAATAAAAAACGAAATTGTATTTTTTATAACTCTGCCAATGGTATTTGTAACTTTTTTAATGGTATTTACAACTCTGCTAGTTGTATTTGAATTCCTATAATAGTATTTACAACTCTGCTAATAATATTTACAACTCCTATAATGATATTTGTAACTATGCACAGTAATTTAAAAATGATATATTGTACCTCTTGTCTAATTTATCTTTTTCTAAATTTATAGGCTCTTTTTATCATTTTAAATTTTAAATGGTCATTTTTTAATATATTTTTTAATTTTTTTACACTTTAATATATATTGGTATTGATAATTGTTAGCGAAGGCAAGGTGGAAGGAGGTGACGTGATGTTACTGACCCTCCAAACGTACGTTTGAATATGTTGATGTCGTTACGCGTGTTGTTTCAAAACCTGAGCATCTTCTCAAAATTCAGAAGAGAAATAAACGGAAAGGTAAAAGACCAGCAGAAGTCTGACACATAAAATCCTTAATTTTTTTTTTATAAAAATTTTTAAAAAAATATTGGATTCACCCACTATTTAAGAGTAAGACAAAATCTCTATTCCTCTCCTAGGTGATATCAATATCGGGCAGAGCGAGCTGTCTATTATTCTCAAACATAATCACAACAAAATAATACTCTTTAAGAATTAAACACACTCCAAATAATTATATGTCTCACTTTTTTACCAGTTGAATTCAGACGAATTCCTTATTGGAAAGCCTGTTTTCTTTGATAACTGGGAAACTGTGCATTATTCAATTGAACTTGAATTATTCAATTGAACTTGAATTTCTTGAATAATATATTGAGCATCTCTGTTCCAGACATACATACCACAACCGCCGGGACGTGTAGTTAGTATATACCAATTTGACTAATAATTATTAAATAACTGGAAATGGAGGACCAGAACGGGCAAAATTCCTCATGTGCTCACTCTAGACACCAATTCCAAGGCATCAACATTAGCTTCTGCAGTTTCATCCATTGTTGAAGGAGATGAACTTGTCCTATCTGCCGCCAAATTCAGTTTCAGAGGCCTGCCTTGAACCTCCTGAAACACATTTACATTCCCAAACAAAGTGATTAAACTAAAATCGAGACATCACAAGAAGATTTATAGCTGCAAAACCAACCAAAGCTACCGAGATTGTTCTTACCACACCAGTCATAGCATTCAAAGCAGCCTCAACATCCTCAGCAGTTTCGAAGGAGACAAAGCCAAAGCCTCGAGATCTTCCGGTGTCCCTTTCATAGATGACCTTGGCACTCAAAAAGCCAGGCTGACCAGCAAAAGCATCTCTCAGACCCTGTGAAGTCAATCCCCATCCAAGGTTTCCTGCATATACCTTGTGAGGGCTGTCCACGAAGCCTCTGTAGTTGTTCCTTACTTTTGGCCCCATCACTAGCCTTTCACCTCCTCTTGGCACTTCTGGCAAGTTTACCTTCACCGTCCTACCTCCAACTTGCTGCACATCATCACAATCACAGCCAATTTGCATTAAACTTTACACATTTGTAAACTCAACATTGTTACAAACATAACTTGGACACCAGAGGTTTTTTTATCGTCATCTTTGTTTACCTATTATAAGCCCTTTGATGAAGAGTTCTCAGGTCTGGATGACCTCATTGTATTGGACGATATTTGCACTCGTTCAATATAAAATTTCATTCCAGGCTTATGTCAATAGTTCACTTAAGATCTGTACGTGTTAAATTCGGTGTGAGTAAGGGCCAGTGAAACTTACTGAGCCATCAAACATCCGAATGGCTTCTTTAGCATCCTCAGCGCTTCCCATTGTGACAAATGCAAATCCTCTGCTTCTATCCGGGATGCGATCATATACTATCTATAGAATTCAATTATATAAAATAAGGGTAATCCATGCATTCATTCGATTACTATAAAAACTTGTTCAAATCAAGAACGTGGAATTTTTAAATCAAACAGGAAACGAAGAGCGGGAACCATTGAAAGAAATTAGGGAAATTGCGAACCTCTACAGACACCACATTGCCAGCCTCTTGAAAAATCTCGGATAGCTGGGAAGAAGTCATGGGAAAGGGCAAATTTCCCACATAAAGCCTCCCAGCTTCATTTGAGTCAGATACCTTTTGGTCATCCTCCTCTTGTTCTGATTTTTCAGAGGGTTCGGCTTCTGGTGCAACCTGTTCTACCTGCTCAGCGCTTGTGCTGTCTTGAGCGACTTCGAATCCATTAAAGGCAGCAGAAGCCAAACGATGGTAGAGTGAGAGAGGAGAAGAATTGAGGAAGTGAGATTTGAGGTCGAGGTTGGGAGGTTTATGAGAAATGGGTCTGAGAGGGAATTTGAGGGTGATTGAGGAGGAAGAGGGAGTGACGTAGAGGCTGTGGAGTCGATTGCAGAGAGAAGAGGAAGGAGAGGCTGTGGCAGCCATGGAGAGAGACAAGGTCGAAAAAGTGAAGAAGCGAAATGGCTGAGAGAGCAGAGATTAAAAGTCAGGCATAAGAATTAGTCATGGCACACAAGTGGAGGAGGAAGAGAAGCAACGTTGAGGCTTTCCATTTGAGCGGGGAGAAGGATAAGGTTCGCTCGCGCTCTGATTTTTTTTCTCTCACATCCTCTACTTTGTCCTTTATCTCTCTGTTTTATTATTATTTTTTTTAATTTTTTAATTTTTATTCGCCTGATAATATGGACCGGGCCTATATCCTATTCCTACCCGAATGAGAAATCAGATTCATGAATACAACGTGTGAAAATCATGCCTTGGATCTACACTTCCTGTTAGCCCGATTTTGGGATGGGCCAAGGTGGCTTCATGGAAAATACAACTTAAATAGATAATTCATAATTTAATCTAAAATTCTAGATTTTACCTAAGTTTATAAAGGTAATAGCCGGCTCGCCCTACCTAACATTGATATCGTCTAGGAAAAAAAGAGATTTCACCCTGCTTTCAATCATGAGTGAACCTAAAAAATTTACGTACACAATCTTATTTTAAAGACTCGCAGACAAAGTTACATCATCCAACTTTCAGAACTCGTCGCCCAGCAGCACTGATTTTTCTGGCTTTCGTTTTTCTTCTACGTGTCATCACAATTCAAACCAACATATACCAAACACGGTGCAAGATTTTTGGACAGAAAGTTAGCTTTCTAGAGAGAATAAACTCTTGGTCATTATGAGCGAGTCCAGACAAATGTTTTATTCATCAAACAAACATCACAGGTCAAGTTGTATGGTACATAGATTCACAAAGTCAGGTCTGGAATGAAACACCACCATGCTCACAAAGTTCAGTTCCAAATGCAAACTAGAGTTCCACACACTTATTTTAACAAACACACATGCATTACAGCCAACCCCGTTTCAGGATATCAAGTCATCAACACGCCATAGACGGACATGCCTGAGGGGAAAAGGCAGACAGTAGTTTTTCAGATAAAGTAGTAATGAGCCAAGGACGAATTGCCAGCAAATTTTCATGAGCCAAGAATGATTTGCCTTCAAACCAGGTGTCGGAGAGAGCCTCACGTACGAAACTTATCACATGACAAAGCTTCATCTGGTTTGGGGCAAGGATGGGGATTTGGTACAACGTTGGTGCACCAATCCCACTGTGTCTCCTTGCCAGAATCAAATTTCAAGGCTGCAGCACTTACCTAGTGCTGCAACCCATTTGGTGGGCATAACAATGCCCCCACCACCACCGTGACCATCCATCATGCCTGCAAGAGTGTGATGAACAGCTGGTCCGAGATGGTTGAATGTAAAGCCATGATCAAGACCTCCCCTTGTATACATGCTAGTCACCTCTGTCCCACACATGTGTGTGCTGCTGCCACCTGTTTCCTTTGATGACTGCAGCACTTCAGAGCTTTGAGAACCAGTGGACAGCATTTGACCATCACCAGTTTTAATCCCTTCACTTCCACTTTTTGCATTGCTGCTCTTCATAGCTTTTGTGTTCAGGAACCGACCACCGCATCCTCTTGGGCGACGCATCGCATGGAGATGGCGCGATTCATGCATATAAGGCTGTAAATCAAGAGTGGCCTTTGGGTGAAGATGAAGGTATTTGATTGTTGATGATTAATATCAAGCAAATCTAAATCACCATAACTATTTCTTGGTTATCTTAGTCTTGCTTAAGATTAGGAGAAGTCATTTGATTAAAAACATATCAACTTATTATTGCTCAGCAACCACTGGCCACACAACTCCACATTGATTTGGTAACCCGCGGCTATATAGTGCTTCAAGGTCAAATTATGATAGTATAAGAGATCATACCTTGCGAAGTTTGGTCATTTTATTCTCCAGCACAGCCTTTGCCCGGGACTGCCGACGTCGGATGATTCCATGGTACTGCTTAGCATTGACATAAATCGGTCCATCATCAGATGCCATGTTAAGTGGCAGCATCATACGGCCCTGGTTTATTACAAATATATAAAAACTTTGAATCAGAATTCAGAATTTAGCGGAATCTATGCTTAGCACATTACAAGAGGTAATTAAAATCAGGGCCTTAGAAGTTATATACAATGAAAACCACACAATCAACTAAACTTTTTCACCATACACAGTAAAACTAGATAAACTTCAGAGAATTATAAGAAAATTAGCTTTCTCATTAATAACACACTACGTGACGATGAATTGACAAAACAAATTTCCCAAGTAAGCGAAGTTAAAAGAATAGCATGGTTTATATAGAGACTAAGGCGATGATGGAGTAAAGGGCCCCATCAAAGTAGATCATACTCGAGAGAGTTAACAAGAATATTGGCTCTCATATATGGCTACACCATGTTATTATGAATTGATACAAACAAATCTACCATGCAAGCATGCTAAAAGTATGGTGGAGTAAGAGCTGACCGGAATTTGAGGTCCATAAGTTGAGAAGAGCCCATAAAATTGATCCATATAAGGATATTTTGCGCAGATCTACAACATAAAAAGTAACAAAGAAATAGAAAGGTCTGCCAGAAATTAAATAATAAAAGCATTAAGGGGGTCATTTTTGTGAGGAACTTTACCACAGGCCGATTAATTCCCAGCTCGACACGAGTGTGAGGATCAGGAATTGACGACTGAAGTGATATGCCAGTTTGAGACTTCTGATCACCTGATATTTTACAATCATCTGAAGAAAAAATATTTGACAATTTAATCATAGGTAGATTTAAGTGACGAGGCAAGAATTCTCACTTGGAAATTTAAAAAATGAAATACCTCTCTCTGACATAAATTGAGGCAACCAAAAACTAAGTTGGAGCATAATTTTAGATTCCAACCTTGCGCCCATAATCATTAAGAAAGATCTTATCAACTCTGTTTGAAGTCAACAGATGGAAATAAAAGAATAATCCTGTTTTATCTGCTCATTAAGAGCTACTAATAAATAAAACTTCCTGATAACGAGATTGCCCAACCCTTGTCTTCATGGAACTTTCAAGTCCGTATAGAAGAAGAGGCAGAACGGAAGGAAGGGGGAGACTATAATATTTATTCTCTCTCTTCTTGCAGAGTTTAAGTCCAGTGAAAGTATCCAATCGATACAAGCCTCTTTCCAAAAACTCTCAATCATTACACTGTTATCTGTAACCAATATAGATATCTTGGATTGAAAGAAATTTCATTTACGGAAGAGAAACTTCTAAAACAATATACCTTCCCCAGTTTAACTGTCACTACTAGATGTATCTACTTGACTGTTTCCTCCCGAAGCATATCAGCAACTGAAGACCATGATATGGCAAAAAGGAAGTCTCTATGAGGTAACAGCGGAAGAATACTACCAGAAGTACTTAAATCAAGTCTCCTATTATTGCAATGCTCAAATCCTCGTGCTTAAAAGAAACATCCAAATTCAGGTCTTTCATATACATAATAGCCCATTTCTATGTGGCCCTAGTAAAGAGCCCATCGTTCTCAATAAGCTTCACTGTTATCGTACCTTTCTTTCTAGAACGCTTGTGTCTCACCCATTGTCCGTGGGTTCAGCTAGCGAAAGGTGAGATATGCGACTATTTGGAATGTGTTCGATTCTTAGGGAGTATCACTTTGTTGTGGTTCCAGTCGCAACACTTGAGAAGGTATCCTAACTTCTAGGTGCCTAATTGCCGACTCCCCTACTAACATGGGTATCGCCTAGGAGGAAGTGAAACTTCCCCTTACCCTTTAATCGTGGTAAACCCAACCCTTTTCCAAAAAATTTTATATCAAAAAATGAATGCTTGTGTCTCGCTTTAATTTGAGAGAGAGAGAGAGAGAGATTGCCAAGTAGTATTAAGAGAAGGCATTTTGTTATCAAACAGGCAGCAAGAACCCAGATTTATTTTATTGTAAGCTAACTCAGCTAAGAGGTTAGGTAGGACTGTAAGAAATGGGAATTATATTTGAACAAAAATGAGATCTAGTGAAAAATTGAAAACAGAGTACCACTTTTGTATAGAGGACGATGAGCCCATTACACATCTTATCATTTATGGGAGTTTAACTCAATAAATAGGAAGACAATATTCAGCAATAAATAAGGAGTACGTCATCCCCATCTCCAGCTTCCCTCTATTTAAAATCCTGAGACAAAAATGTGCCATTTATGTCTTCATCAATCATACGCCACCTCACATGCTACTTATCTCAGAAATTTTCGGCAGGAAGATAAACGGGAACTTGTTAGTCATGGCCTTTTTTGTTAAGGTCATAAAGCTCCTAAAACTCAGCCATAAACTAGGAGATAGATCCAAATTCTAAATAAAAGTAGAAGATTACCTGAAAAGATAGCAAACTGAGTGGTGTGTCCTTTATCAAACACTTGTTCAGCTCGTCTTCCTGCTTGCTTATTGGCAGCAAGTTGGCCTACATAGTTGGGAATCTCCAATGGAAAAGGTTTCATTTGGCCACAAGACTCGGCAAAAATTGTTTGGGACCCTAACGTGCTCCACCAAGGAGCCGAAGTTACAGATGACATATGCCCGGCGGAGTTATGAGTAGCTCCGTCAGCTTCTTTGAAATAAACAGTTTGCATGGCCATACGCACACACCCCCAATACGATCCAATTGACGACTTATCTTATTTCTGTAAACTACTTCCTGTAAGAAAAGATTTGAAGATAAAAAGTTAACTGGTATATTTGAACAAGTGAAAATATGCAGGGAAACTCTGTTAAATATTTTTTCAAAAATGAAGGGAAAAAAATAAAAGAAGCGGGGAGAGGAGATGAAAGTGGAACTTTGGGAAAAAAACGGTTTTACCTTGGTAATTGCCTAGTCTTCCACAGAAGCGTCAGTTCAAGCATAGCTGAATCAACAAGAGAACGAGTATATTAGAGCAGAAAATCTGCAGAGTTTATCGATCTAAAGAATGATTGTCGGAGAAAGCCCCAGCAAGAAACAATAAAAAAAACTTAAAAGAGGAAGAGAAACAGCAGAAAGCAGAAACCAGCATATGCGGACACAAGAGACCATAAATCGCAGATGGGTAAATACAGATAAGCACACAATAAAAGCAGAGAAGTTAGAGAAGGAAAAGAGCCAGTAATCGGAAGAAAAGGGGAAGAAGAGAAAAGACTCACTCACATGGGAATCAACAGAAAAGAAGAGAAACCCCATTAGGTTGGAAGCATGTCGGTAGACTGAGAAGCAGAAGCACACGAGCTCCGAAAAAAGAGAGAGTAGAATGGAAAGAAGACGGCCGATAAAGCGTCCGAGTGTAATGGAAGTAGACGCCAACCCCCAGTGGCCAATGGGCTTCACCTTCAATGAAGGCTCTCCTTTATTACGGTGCCACCCTCTTCCTTCCCACTCCTTTTTTATTTTACATTTTTCATTTCTGTCGTCACTCCCAACTTTTTCCCACTTCGTTTCTCTCTCCCATTCTCAATAATCCAAAATTTTTCTCCTGTATATCCAATTATTCTTTAATCTCGTCATATATTTATAGTTACCTGTTTTTTAATGTTAAAAACTATATTTTCATGCTTTATAATTTTATATTTAATGCAATAATAAGAATTAAGTAGATATCAAATATTAACATAAAATTATTATTACATTTTTATTATGGCATAATAATAAAATCAAGCCGTAAAAAATATTTTAAAAAAAAAATAATGAGACCTGGTACGAGTTTGTGCGTTCATCGATTCGTGTAAATATTATATTGGCGGGTGAGAAGAACATAGATTTGTTTCTTTTTTTTGTTAGAAATATTTTTTAAAAATGGATGGAGGTTCCCATAACTTAAAAGTAAATCCTCATTTTTTACACGATATTAATATTAAATTAATTGAGCCATCATAAATTTAGACTCAATTATTTTTAAATATAAATATATATATATTTAAAAATTATAATTTTTTAAATATTACGATTAAAATTATAATAAAATAATATTTTTTAAAAATTAAATATATTTTAAATAACTACGATAAAACCCTCAAACGAATCGGTCATAGAACTATGTGGTGATATTGGATCTATCTAATATTTATTTGTATTTTGTGGGCAATATGTCGGTTAGCGCTCTAGCACTTCATGACTCAAAAACTTTAAATAATTGCTATTGTGTTTTATATATATAATTGGTCACATATATGAACCGTGTATTTAAATATATCATGGTTTTTATTTCATTTCAATAAAAAAATAATAAATAGTAAGATGAGTATAATAAGAGAGATACATAGATTTAATACTCGTTAATATTTTAAAAATAATTATTCAGAAATAAATTTATACTTATAAAAATATAAATTTAAATCTTATTATTAATATGAGAATTTTATTAATAGATAATCTATAAATATTATTTGAATTTAGAGGTATATTTTGCGCAGGGACCTGATTTATATAAAATTTTATTTTATAAAAAAAATATTAGTATGATTAAAGTGGGTTGCTAGATTTGAACAGAGAATAGCATAACATAATATTGCTCGTAACACACACTCAGTTTGTTTATTTAAAACACGAGCAAATTGGTTAAGGCTGCTGTGCTAGCACTAAAGAAAAGCACTTGTTCCTATCTATCACTTAGATTAGATTAATCCCTTGGTGCCTTTTAATTAGAAAATTAATCCACTTGACGTAACTAATCTATTTAACTCGGCTCTCGAGTTTATCTCTAGTTTGTTTTATGGGGCCCCCCCGCTCACCCTTATCCACAACCCAATGATTTTATTTTTTACGGTGCTCGATACTTTTCCCTGATTTTATCGTGACTACAGGAATTTTTCAATTTGCGGGCAAGAGGATAGATTTTTCCACTCTATCCACCTTTGGGGTATTTTTTATTTTCATCCAATACGGTAAATTCAGCGTCCTTTCGTGCTTGTCATAATCGGGCGTATTTTAATTTGTGTCTCGAACATTCAATGATTTGACCACAGAAAATATGCTAAGCTAAAATAACTAAGTAATCTCCGTTTTTTTAATATAAAATATATTTAATTAAATTAAATAATTATTTAAATTAATATATTATATTTTTGTATAATATATTATAATTATTTTATTTAATTATCTCTCTTATTTAGTTATTATTAAAAAAATATCGATAGAGATAATTTAAAAAATATATATAAATATAATAAATATATATTATATTTATAATTAAAATTAATTATTTAAGTAGGTCATATATTAAAAATTAAAAGACTAATAATTAACAACTTAACATTTAATAGATTTTTGTAGTTCATTAACTATCGCATAGGATAAGAAACATTCTTCATAAAAAAAAAGTATAAGAAACATTGAACTAATAATGTCCAGTACATTTACTGAATTATTCTCATAATGTATATGAGATAATTAATTTAGCTTCACTAATAATTAAGTGACTATGTCGCACATTTAACATGGCCATTTTTTGAAAGAATTTTAAATCTGTAACTCTTTCAAAAAAAATTTAATAAATTCGTTTATATTGACAATTCAGCCATTCGTCTCTTATTAAAATAACAAAAGGAGTGGTTAAAAGAAAGTTAATATATAAATATATTGTGAATTAATGATTTATAAAGTTTAATTGTACATAAAGGTGAAATCAAAAATAAAAACTTTATATATTATCAAACTAAACTTATATTTTAGATAAGTCTAAAATAAAAGAGAGATAGTTATACTCTGATAATATTAGTACTAATATTAGTATAAAAACAGTAAAGTAATTATTAGGTGTTGGTTATAATTAAAGAGATTTCTACCGTTTAAATATGATATAAGCATAATAATATTCAAATAGAACATAATAAAATAATTATATAAAAAAAAAAAAGCCAGCCCTTAATATTTACTAGTATTTGTTGGCGAAATCATCATGAATTCATAAATGGATGGGGTACAAGTTGAAGGAAACATGACAGGTGGCACTAGAACTCCGAAAATAGGTCACGAAGTCAATCTTATTTTTGTTGTTGTGGTCAACAATAATTTCATTCAGCCCTTTGAAATAATAAAAATAGATAGAGGAAACAGGGAAAATATGAGAAAGGAGAAAATATCTGGATTTTATGGGACTTTGACACTTTGTAGCAGGCTCTCTCCATCGTCACCCGCGGTGAACACTTGGGAAGATTTTTGTCTTATTCACGTTTCC
Organism: Leucaena leucocephala; assembly: GCA_037074615.1. Classification (NCBI taxonomy): domain Eukaryota; kingdom Viridiplantae; phylum Streptophyta; class Magnoliopsida; order Fabales; family Fabaceae; genus Leucaena; species Leucaena leucocephala. The sequence goes on along the minus strand of CM073521.1, from coordinate 6,233,623 downwards.
AGCTCCAATTTTCTTAATACCCAAGGAGAAACAGGGGCCCTTTTATTATATTTTTAATATTCCCCCCCCCCCCTTTTGCCTTTTTTCCGATTGGAACATTTACCTAATAACTGTTATTATAGAATTAGCCACTAGGTGAAGGATATTAAAATCATGATACGAAGGAGAAGGACCACATATTGATACGAGTGTAGGGTGTGGGCTCAGTCATTTCCTGGCTTTCTCTGTTTTACTCCGTCCCGCCATTTTTATAAATAACATTATCTTCGTACGGTGGTTATATATATAAATAATAATTTATATTTATTTAAAATTTTATTTTTTTATTTTTTTATTTTTAATTAATTATATATATCTTTTATCTCTTTTTCATATTAAATACTAATTATATCTCATATCTTCTTTGACTCATCTTATTTTCCAACTATTATCATTATAAATAAGAGTATGTTTAAAAAATAATTACATTTATAAAATATTTATTATTTTTAATTAATATTTTGATCCACGTTATTTGAATAATTGTTAGTTATAAAAAAGAATGAGGGAGTAAAAAGCTGATAAATCTTCCATGGTCTCGATTATGTAATTAATCTCCTCAAGTGCTAACAGTAAATGGGAAAAAAAGCTGATAAATGACTCAATTATATGTAGAAATGGCATAATTGATAAATTTTATAGGAATCTTACATATATTGGCCTGTATAAATTTTAAATTAAAAAAGCAAATGTGAAGTGGGAAAACAGAATATTGAAGAGCGATAGGCATATTGGGACGTGTAACTTGCTGCGGGAGAATGTCATATTTGCTGCATCAGGAATTCGGAAAGGAGGAGCATCCGAGGCGTCGCTGTTCGAAGGGAAAACTACCCCTTATTTTTTGAATTATAGGGCCTATTTGGATAGGATTTTAAAAAAAAGCTTATGGACAATTTATAGAAAATGACTTTTGGAGAAGAGTTTATGGAAAAAAAGTGGTTTTGAATAAATAGGTGTTTGGATAGTTATTTTTAGAATGACTTTTTATTGTGGTAAATTACCAAAAAGGGTATGATTTGATTTAAAGTAAGAGAGAGGGGGGAGTTAGAGAAAAGAGAAGAGAGAAGAGAGAGGGAAGAGAGGAGAAAGGAGAGAGGGTTTAAGAAAAAATAGGAGAGAGGAGAGAGGGTGTAAGAAAAAGTAGGAGAGAGGAGAAAGGGTGTAAGAAAAAGTAGGAGAGAGGAGAGAGGGTGTAAGAAAAAGTAGGGATAAGATAGTAATTGGATAGTCCATAAGTGCTTTTATTGTTGAAAAAGCTATTTTAAATAGCTTATTCAAAACCATAGTTTTAAACCATGGTTTTGTCCAAAAATATTTATGGATAAATAAGTCTGTTTATTTTAAAATTTTTTTAAATTGAGATTTGGGTCAAAAGCCTTTTTAAAATCGCGGTTTGCGGCGTTAGGGCCCATAAATGGCCAGGCCTCTGTATCAATATATTACCCATTAAAATTAAAAAAAAATGACATATTATATGTAAATCATTAATGATGTGATTTCTCCTAGACTTCATACAATCTTCCCGTGTTTTAATTTACTCCGTTCTGATATATAACTTCATTCTTATCCGTTTAATATATTGTCTCCCGCATCAATTTTAAATATTACTCGTCAAAGATACAAATACAATTTTGTAAACAAATGCGCAATTTAAAAGTTTATGGGAAGGGAGTGGTACTTTAAGTTCATGTTACTGTTTAATTTTATTTATAAATTATTTTTAACATATTGTATATTGATTAAATAAAATCTTTAAATTTATTAATTCTATATTGAAATTCAATAATTTCCTAACTTTATCTATATATAATATACATTATACCATATGATAATAAAACTAACATAATAATAAATTAAGAGTAAAATTATATATTTATATAAAAAGTTTAACATATGATTTATAAATAGAATAAAAAAAATTCTTACCTCTTTGTTTTTTCTACTAATTAACCTCTTTATGTGTGTGTGTGGTTTCCACTTTCCCCCCTCCTCATCAAACCATGCTAGTAGTTATTTGTTTATACATTTTTTTTTAATTTTTAAAATAAAACGTTAGTACAAAGTAAAATATACGGAGGAACAGGCATCGAAAAATTATATAATTCTGTGATTGTCTCAATTTTCCCCCCATTCCTATGATTAATTACGTTGTCTCAAAAAATAAAGAGAAAGAAGCGCCACTTAAATATCGAGTTCAAAAGAAAAAACATATAGTGCCATTGCAAGCTCTCAAACAATTCTTTGAAATCTTAATCAGCCCACTCACGCTACTAATAAATAACAAATGAAATCAGTTCTATTAATAAAAATATAATATTTTTTTTCTGTAGTTTAAGGAAAGATAAGTGTATGGTTACTTACTAATTACTTTAAAGAAGTTGAGTTATTTTCTGATGGTTCGTTGGACCTTATTTACTAATTTAAGCATCACTGGGATCCAACTTCCTGTAGTTTTGGAAGCTTACCTGTTATAGATGAGCAGAACGAATCCATGTTGTTATATAGTTTTCTCCGAAGAATTGGATAAGAATTATGAGCCGACTCATTGACTTAAAGGCGAATATTATTCAACATAGATTCCTCTAAATCTTGCTTCCTCGCTAAGGTTATATAAAAATCACAAGTTTCTTTTTTTCTTTTAAAAAAAATCAACTTTACAGATAAACAACGCAAGAACATCCTCAAAATGATTCCCCTTCTGGTTTTAGCAAGTCTTAACAAATCAACAACCTTTTGGTTCTTGAAACTTTGGTGTCCCATCTCTGAAAAAACAACAACCCAGTCCAGTATAGTAGTTTCTAAAACAGGACCATGTTGGCATGTTCTGGTATAATGGGCCCCAGTAAAGACAATCACTCCTTCCTCTTTAAGATACCCCATCACCTACAGTATTAAAGCAACCAAACTTTAACATGCATTTTTTTTTCTTTCCCACTTTCCTTTAAAGTCTCTAATATTATAGAGTATCATTTTATTATAATTTTAATCATGATATTTAAAGAAATATTATGATTTTTAAGTGTTTAAGTTTGCATCTGATGATAATATACGGCTTGCTCTGTTTGACATTGGTATCACTTAGGAAGAATAGAGATTTCGTCCTACCTCTAGATCGTGAGTGAGTCTAATCCCTTTCCAAAAATTCTTATAACAAACAAAAAGATAAAATTTTAAAAAATAATTTATTAAAAAAATATTTTTAGACAGCTTTTAGAGAAAAATTTATGAAAAAAATAGTTCTAAATAAATGAGTGTTTAGATAATTATTACCATAAGGTATTTTATAATTAAAAAATTATCATAAAAGGTATAATTTTATTAAAAATAAGAGAAATAAGAGAGGAGATAAGAGAGAAGGTGAAGAAGAGGAGAGAGAGGAGAGAGGAAAAAGAGTATAGATGAGTGAGAGTAGAGAAAAAAGATGAGAAGGAAGATAATACAAAAAAAAAAGAATGATAAAATAATAATTAGGTAGTTCATAAACTCTTTTACTGTTCCAGAAGTTAGTTTCATTAGCTTATCTAAAAATTTTATTTTAAATTATAGTTTGATCTAATTTTTTTTTAGATAAATATAACTGTTTATTTTAAAAAAAATTAAACTAAAGTCTAGAATAATTTTTTTTTAAATTTTAATTTTATTATTTTTTAAACACACACTTAACTGTGTTGTTCATCTACTTTAATATTTTCTAAGATCTCCTATTGACATAAGAGTTAGATACGTAACTTACATAAATTAAAAAATAACTTAAAACTAGTTATTTATAAAAAAAAGTTTGCATTTATCCTCTCATTTCTCATTTTTTAATATATGTAATCAATATAAAAAATTTAAAAAAATAATTTTAAATTTAAAAAATAAATTAAATTAAAAATTTATATTTAAAATTAAAATAAACTTATCAATTCGGGTTTTATATATCTATGATAATAAGGATTAATTTAGAAAATAAAACTTATACCCCTCCTTATTGTTGATGAATTAGCTTTATACACTCCGCGGATCACAAATATGAACATATTGTTGACATGCATGCATCTAGGAAGAGACATTTTTCGTATTCATTCACCTATACATAATGTATCAAGTCTCGAATATGGCATTATTCGAGAGACGCGTGGAGAGGGTAAAGAAGGAGGAGGATCCAAGTGGAAATCTAGCGTAATGGCACGTACCAAAAAGCAGTTCTGAGATTCCATTTGCATTCCACATCGACTCTGCCCTACTTTTGTCACTTCATAACAATATTATACATTATTTATCACACACCCCCTACCTTCTACCACCACCACCTGATTGTGTGTGGGTGTGAAGAGAGCAGCTTTTAATGAAGCAGGTGTGTACGTACGTGGGAGGGGAAAGGGGAATGCACGTTCTATAAAAAGTGGATATATTCAGGACAAGGCTTTTGTTTGGATATACGCTTCCTCGTCCAACATCCACCATCTGCCCTTTCCATTTATGTCCGAGACTATAATTCTTTTTCATGTCTTCCCCACCCAATTATGCAACTATGACTCAACCACCTTTATCGTCTCCTTCTCTATAATACAAGTGTCGCCCTATAACTACCTATAGGACGTCCTTTGTTTTAGGTTATTAATCACGGAGATTAGCTTCATTAGCTCATTAAAGATTGGTCTAGTCTAGCTCTTAACTAACTGGACCACTTGACGTGCGCACGTGCTGGTAAAAGTAAAACTTACAAGATCAGCTCCAATCTTGATCTCTGTTCCTAGTACCGTACGTACGTTGTTATGTGATATAATTAAATATTCATGTTAATTAATTAGACCGATAAATTAATTAAACAGTGAAATTAAAGTCAATGACCTTTTTACTTGAAAACGCATGAATTCACCGCGCAATCAGCAATCATATATCACGCCGATGATAAAGGGTGATATACAGTGTTCTGAAAATTTTTGAAGGATTTTAAAAGCAAGCTCCTTTTTTTTTAAATAAATAAATTTTCAAAAAATTGTTAAATTCATCAACGATCTAATAACAAATTTCCTAATTTATGATCTACACAAATTGATTTAAATAGAGATATGCATGCACCCTCTTAATCTTAATCTTAGTAGTATTTTGGTTTTATAGAGAACCCTTTCCTTTAGTAAGAGTATCAAAGCCTTCAAGCACTGGACCCACAGGTTCTAAAAGCAAGCTAACCTTAGCTATAATCTATAGATATACACATATACACACAGTTACTGATTTACATCGCTTTTGGGAGTGATGTGTATAAACCAAGCAAGTCAATCTAACTGATTATGACGCTTTATCAACTATCACGCCTCCCTATTCTCTCTCCCACTCCTTCATAATATTTTTTATAATCTTCAATATAAAATTTTATTTATAATATAATTTATATTATAAATATGTCTTATATTTAGAATCGAAAGATCATATGTGTGTACATATATATATCAACATAAACCATAAAACTTATCTAAAAAAATATTCACAGATTGTGAACTCAATTCGCTGCTGGAGGTAATGCGGCAATATGAAATTCCTCCTCCCAACCCCCCCCCTTCCCCACTTTTTGGGGGTAAACTTCTCATACATCGCATGAACTGAGTAAGGCTACCTTAATAACTTTAGGTACTGCGAGTTTTGTTGTCCGGAAAATAAGCTCTTACCGGTCACATAAAACTGGACATAGTAAAATATTAATATCATCGGCATAATTAACCTTTACCTAAACGCAAAGTCGTCTGCCACCACCGATGATTTAACAGGTGAGAAAGACATAAATATATATATAGAGAGAGAGAGTTTAGAATTTTCATCAGTCTCTAGATGATTCGAGATCCAAATTGAAAAATATGGCTGAAGCAATTAAGTATGTGTAACTAACAATATGAACGTGGAATTAGGGTTCAAGTAACAGTGCAACCGTGTAATAAAGTGGAGTTTGCATCGGTCCTGCTCATAATTAGGATTTACTTGATGAAATCCACAAAAAGGTTAAATCAACTTTAATTTGAATACAGAAAATGCTACATATATAGCGGAAGCTTGAAAACAAACCAAGTTGCATATAACGAACGCGCAAGGAAATTCATAAAATGGCATGTATAGGGGCAAAAGTGGGCGTGAAGAATTCATTGATTTGCTCTTACACTAAGCAACAAAAAACGGATTATGAACCTATATAATATAATATATCATTATACATCAAAAACAGTACTGAACTCCAACAATGCAAATGCAAATGTGAAAAAATCATATAAAAATTACACGGGGAAGCAAATCAAACAACAATAATCATGAAACGATGATTGTGTTTAAAAGCCATAGATTTAATTTACATAAATGGACAGATCAAAACGGGAAATTAATTGGGAGAGCTTCAGATATTAGAACATCCAGGAAATGATCACAAATGAAGAAAAGGAAGAGCATGCGTCCAAAATCACTTCTTTATTCACAAGAAAAGGTGGTGGGCATTATGACAAATCAACATCTAATTACTTGGATTAATATGAGTTCCGCACCATCTCTCTTGAAGATTATTATTAATTATTAGGGTTTATGGAACTCACGATCGAGATCAATTGTTGGGGACACTCTCATCGCCAGTGCCCACTTCTTTAAACACAAATTTGAGAATCAATATTTAAGAAGCACCGTTTTCTTGTTAGTTCTTGAAGGTGTTTTGCTTTGCATATCGATTCTCTTATATTTGTCGGTTTCAATGGGGCTATCAAATGGGACATTACTCGTTTGATAACTACTTAACTGTTCCATTCTATTATTTGTCATCTTTCAAACAGCGCTTAAAGCACCTAGGCATTATCAAATAATTACATCAAATTTAATTACTCCTTTCGGTCACTGTTATAAGAAGCTCATGTATGTCTTATAATATAACATGTTATGTCTAAAGTATTGATTTTTTCACTTGATATCCCTAACTAATTATAAAACTTTATAATTAATTAATCAAACTTTTTTAAATAATGACTTTTATTGAAGTGGATTTTGAGATTTTATAAAAAATAACTAATTTTATTAACTTGTGCAAAGTAATTAATTGGAGCTGTGAAGGGAGCACGTGATTGTAAATTAGCAGAGTTTCAGACAAATTAAAGGCGCCTAAACTTTTCAGTATATTAAAAAAAAACGTTAACTATGCTTGACTTTTGTTCTTAAAAAAAAAATCCTCATTTGTGGCAAAGTGAATGATAAAAAGTGTGACAGGTTTGGAAGTGGGTTCACCAGTATGCATCAAACAAGTGGATTGGCGTTTCTATGTCCATGTCATTTCCATCTAGGGCTGATTAGATTTTAGACAATCTGGTTGTCAAGTTAATATAAACAATTCTTCTTTGAATCTTCTTTGGACTATTGCAAATTGAAAAGTCTACTTGATAATCTTCTGCAACTTTGTTTTCATAACTTTCTTAATTCTCTGTGATGGAAGCACCAATGAAGCAAAAGTGAGTGGGACGCTTTATCATTGCGCGTTCACGAACTATATATAACTAATATGGTAAGACACTAAGAACAATTATTTAATATCAATGCGCATTTACTGTGGGTTAGGCAACACTTCTTTAATTATAAGTTTCATATATTTGGATACAAAACTTCAAAACGAAATTTCAATTTTGAGACAAAGAAAAGAATCTAAATGGGAAGGAAGTCTTCAAGAATGTTTTGATTATTTAAACCACTTGCTAAATTAGTGTTGTACTCAAAAGTTTAATAATCTTTAAAGAAAAAAATTTAGAAAAATGAAATCAAGAGTGAGATCGCTTTCAGACCTTGTTCATCAACGAGTATAGTGAGAATTGGGTTAGTAAGGGGAATTATTAATCAAAAGAAAATAAACAGTTACGGGCTATACAGGGTGTCGTTTCATTTTTCAGGCAATAACATGAGCGGTCAACGAACCTGTCATTCATGCGACCGCTTCAAAATTGAGGTAATCAATACGAATATGTTTTAGCCCAAAACGAAAGTAAACAAAAAAGAATTGGGCATCACATTAAGCTCATATCAAGACTTGGGCCCTAAAGCAAAACCGAGACCTCAAATTAATGGTGACTATAGCAAAAGGGATAGACTTGAAATCATTTATAAAAGCACAAAACAATTGTACCAAAAAAAAAAGGCACAAAACGAGAGAATGCGAGCCTCTAGAAAAGGGAGGCCGGGGTCTGTTGAAGAATGCGAAGGAACTGAGCATCCTGTGTGATCATCCATGGTGAAGGAGAGGAGAAAGCAGATGCGTCACCATCCACGAGGAAAGCTACAGAAATACTTGTGAAGTTCCAGAATGTGAGACGAAACGATGCAGTAGCACGGCAAGCCGAGAGAATTATACGGAGGGCGCGCACACAAAAATTCAACAAAAACTCGTAAGCACCACAATATCGGCCAAGTGAATCCCCATTTCCTCATGAGCCATTCTTTCGCCACACAAAATCCTTGATTCATTTTGATGCTACTGAAATGGCTTTGGTTGATTACGTGAATGAAAAATGCGAGGGAGGCTCGCAAGAGGTTTATTTTTTCTTCCTTCCTTCTTTTGTGCTTTGGAGCTCGAGAATTACTGTTGAAGATGCGCCATCAAAAAGAGAAAAAAAGACAAATATAAGCTAGAGGTAACCATATGAAGCAGGCCAGGGCCACCTTGGAATATTATTGGAAATAATGGGGGTAGCTTTGAAAGTTTAAGTGAAGGAAGTTACATTGGGCTGCCCGTGGCAGGATCGGTGGCGAAGATGATAGTGAAGCACGTTTTTCATGGAACAGAAGGTAATCGCAAACCACGAGGGTTAGTATGAGTAATAAGCGGCTCGATATCGCTTAAGCGAGGTTTCGAATTCGAGCCTTAGCGTGTGCAAAAAATTCCCGTTGGGAGACTCATCCACCATAGCCAGGTGCACGATGCGGGTCGGATCTGAATGTAGTCGGGGCAAAACTCCGATGAACAGGGTGGGCAACAAAAAAAAAAGAAGGTAATCGCAAAGATTCATACATAATCTATTTGTGCAAAATGAAATTATGCTTTAATATACAAATTTACACACCATGGCTATCAGTTCTCACTATTTTGATTAGAAAGGGGAAACAGGAATTGGCGCATGATTATAAAACCCGAAAATGGATGATGTAAGCAAACATATGAATTGCACCATAACAGCATAAACGAAATATAAATATCGCCTAAAGGGCATCAGAAAAACTTGTCATACTGACTAGTGAGGGAATCCCTCAGATTTGAATAAAGGGCATAAAGTGAATACTGGCGGAGGTTTTCTACTTCATACCAGGAGTTGAGAACCGAAAGATGCTTATCAGTACCAGAAAACGCTGTTTGTATCCCAAGACTGCAATCCACAGTTCCTCCATGGCTCTTGCAGCTCGTAGTCTTCAGTGCACAATCTTGGTTGTTGAGACAGACAAAGTTGGAGTTTCCCGAGCATTTAGCACAACCATCCCTCTTCCAATATAAATTTTGCAGCCTGCCCTTCTTAAACTCAAGGACCTGCAACACCAAATTCAGTTGAATATCGATAAGGATAATGGTCCTCCAAAAATTATATGGAAAACCAAAAATATATTGCAAAGAGCTTTCAATATCTTCTTACCAGAGTAAAACTAGTTACAGTATACGTGTTGTTCGCAACAAATGCAGGAGGAGACCTTGCCGCATATTTTCTACCAGCAAATGCAACCATATAGCCATAGGTATCCTGCCCACGTCAAAAACTTAAATGAATGCCCGGAGAGACAGAAAAGTAGCCATATATACGCTAATCCACAAAAAACTGACAGTTCAATGAGTTCATCAAATAGCAAATATTACAAAGGAACTGCACCCTATTTATGTAATAAAAATAACCTATCAATAATGTTCGCTAGGAAAAATATACGCAGCTGGATCAATGTCGCACAATGTTACTCGGAAGAACCTAAACTCGATGAGGGCAGGTTAAATCGTTATTTATTTTGCTACTATTAAAGGCCAGAAGCGCAAGGTTGCATACTTGCACAAAACCACCATAACTTAAATTTTCTATTAAGCAGCACATCGCAAAATAATATCAACAATACCGAAGTCGCCATCGACTTCCAAATAACTCGTTTCGTCATCTGTAATCTTACACAGGTAACAGCAATAGCGGCAAATCGAATCGCTGGAAAATTCTACAAAAACCCTAGAAAATAAAATACTACAATGATTTTCCTCGATTGAATTCAGTCCTGTAAACCTACTGAAATTTTACTCACAAATTTAGAGAAACGAACCACCTATCCAGAAATTTTACTCGCAAATTTAGATAGAGCAAGAGAGGGAACGAACCGGACTGAAAGAAGAGGAATTGATGGTGAGGAGTGAGATCTCATCGACTTTGGGCCTGAACACAGAGATCTGAGAGCTGGAAGATGAGAGAGCAAGCCTACTATCGCAAGGGGATAACTGGAGAGTGTTGTTGAAGAAGAATTTTTCCTTCGATGCGAATGCAATTCCAAAGCTGAATCCATCAGACCGCTCCACCTTAGAGTCCGTGCACGGAGAATACACTCCGTTCGTGTCTCCGGCGTCCACAAAAACCCCCGTCGCCGTCATCACGATCATTAACGACGTAGCTAGCGTTCTGAGAACCGCCATGGTGTGTTGGGAAGTTGATTTGGCCAGGGGTTCCTGGGCGGAGAGGTCACGCGACGCTGAATCGGTAGGCGTGTGCGGGAGGCATTGCCGTTGAGAATCTTTTTTTTCCTTTCCCTTTTATCTTCTTTTCTTTTTTGCGCGTAAATTTTGGCTTTAAATTCAAATGACAATGTTATCCAACAATAAATTATGCTCCTCTATCATTAATATATTAGTTATTTTGCGCTCCTCTATCGTTAATATATTAGTTATTTTGTAAGTGTATATTTAGTATCTCAAATTAATTTTAAAAAATTAAGTAATATTTTAAAATATTTAAAGTTATAATTAGTACTCTGAATTTATTTTAGATATATAATTAACATCCTAAAATATTTAAGGGTACAATCAATATTTTAAACTAATTTTAAAAAAATAATTAATATTTTAAAATATTTAAATTAGTACGATTTTACCCTTTCGTTAACAAAAATATTAATTTTCATTTGATGCATGCTACATAAATTTTTTATTTTAATATATTATTATTTAAAAATCATATGTGTAATATTATTTTAATAAATTATACTAAATAAATCATAAAATTTATAAATCTTCACATATAAATTCTATACAATGTCAATTTTAGGGTTTATTCAGTATTCTTATTTAAATAATATGACATATGTAATTTCTTAAATAATAATGTTCAAAATAAAAAGTTCGCATGACATGGAGTAGACAAAAATTTGTGTTTTTGTCAGAGAAAAAGTGAAATTGTACTAGTTTAAATATTTTAGGGTTTTGATCACACCTCCAAAATTAGTTCATAGTACTAATTGTACCTTTGAATACTTTAGAGTGCTGGTCGCACTTTCAAAATTAGTACAGGTGCTCATTGCATCCTTAGATATTTTAGGATGTTAATTGCTCCTCTAAAATTAATTTGGGGTGTTGAATGCACTTTTACCCTTAATTATTTAACTAATTTGATTAGATTAAGAAAGTAAGTTAAATCAATTAATATGATTTATATTTTAAAATACCCGAATTATTTTCGTTAACTCATTCACTTTATCTCTTATTTGATTATTATTTAGGGATATAAATGAGAGCAATTTAATATTTTTGTTTTGAAATGAAGGGTTCAAATTAAAATGTTTGATGGAAGATATATATTTGAGAAGATATCAAAGGTTATGATTTTTTATGAACTGTCGGCACTATTAATTAATTTAATTTTTTTATATTAAAAAATTTATGTGAGTTTGACACCGATCTCCTACTAAGGTCAGGGTATAATCTCAAGGCTCAGAGAGCGTTTATATAGAACTCATGAGATCACTTACCAAAAAAAGCCCTAATAATAACAGCGGGAATCAAACTTACGTATTTATAGGATACGAACACGTTTCTTACCATTTATATCAACTCTTATTTATATTTAAATTTTAATTAAGTCAAGCCGAAGACTCTCAATGGGACTTTGTTCTTTTTTTTAAGAAAAAAGAAATCATGGTGCTCAATCGAAACCTTATCATCTTGGTTCTTAATAGGCCCTGGACCTTACAATCAAACATGCTGAAATGGACTGACGTGTGGCATGCAACCTCTTCTCCGTATGTAGCAAAATAGTTTAGGGATTCATGTCATGTGGCATGCAACCCCTTTCCATTGGAGTTATGCTTATCATCACAGCTCTCACCATTGCTAATTTCATGGACTCAATGTCTGAATCTGATGTGCTTAGCTACAACCACACTCAAGTATGGAACAAGTAGAGAGTATATTTGGTGTACATCACGGAGAAGCGTATTCTCATCACGTACATGTACACTCCAACTTTCTTTGCTTACTGTTTGTATTGTGTTGTGCACACTTTTCTACCAATATACAGACCCCCTCATGAGGCGGCTATCCTTTATTGATCCCATTCAAACGAACCATGAATTGCATAATAATTGTTAACATCAACTAAATTCATGAATAAGTTTGCTTAATCCACCCATCTCACGTGTCGTCTCACATTCATTTACTCAAGATTCATTTAATAAAATCACTTTTTCTATTTAATTTACCTGATTCGTCAATTTTTAATCAACTGATTTGTTAAAAATAAAAGAAATAAATATCATGATGCGTTATAATCCAACTTCAGCACCGTTGCTAATAAACAACTTCATTTGTCAATTAATGAAAAAAAATAATATATATATATATATATATCAACTATTTCTTTTTATCAAACTGCTAAACATATCAACTTAAAAACATTACAAGAATATCGGGGCAAAAAAGGAAAAACAGTTATCCCTAAAAAAGAGTCGGGAAAAATCTTGAAGTCGGCGGGTTAGTTGAAAGACTTGAACAAGAAACCGCGCCAGCCAGGAAAGCCTGTCAAGAAGATACCAAACGTTCTTCGCCCGCCCACCAGTCCGCCCTCTAACTGACTCGTCAGTCTCTATTTCAACATTGCTCTCTCCCTCTCCCTCTATACCTCATCTTTCCGTGCTTGCTTGTGCCCGTTACGCTTCTCTGAATCAAAATCCATGGAGATTATACTCGTTAAGCTCATCGTTCCCTTCTCTTTGCTACTCTCTTTAGTTTCAGCGTTGGCTCACGCTACCGACGTCAAATACTGCGGTCACTCTCTTTCATTCACCCTTCCTCTCTTCAAATTATTGTTTCCCCCATGACATTGTTTAAATTAAACTTTCTGCTTCATGTGTCCATTTCAATATCTGATAGCTTCTGTTCCCCCCGGGGGATTATGCATGATTTCTTAATTGATTAAAGGATTCTTTCCCCGTTGGAATGAATAAATGAAACTTACCCTAGTAACTTCAAATTACACGCTACATTTCCTGTAGATTTCTGTTTCTATCTTGTGATCCGGTATTCATTTTTTCCAGCATTATGATCTCCCCCGCCCTAATGGCTGAATTAGTGAATTTTTTTGCTATCATTTTTCGTGCGTTAAATTTTTGGAACAAATTCATACCTTAATTTACTTAAGAATTTGATTACACTGCAGATAAGAAAACCGATTATGGTGTAAAAGTCAATGGAGTTGAGATATCCCCTAATCCCATTGCAAGGGGCCAACCTGCCACATTCAGCATAGCTGCTACCACTGGTATTGTGCAATATTATTATCACATCTTACTCGCTTGTCTATTTGCTCATTGTTTCCTGTTTATTTTAATTCAGTTAAACCTGTGCGCGCATGGGAATTGAATAGTTGTAATTTTAAGTATCAATTCCCATACAATGTTGAATTGGAAGTATGAATTCCGTTTCAGTTTTGTAGCATTAATCGCTTTGCCAAGTGTAGGAGGATTTCCAAGATCCTTTCCCTTGAGAGGAACTGTGTGAGGTCTTGGAAGAAAAGGATGTCCTTGTTTTTCTTTAACCCAGGCTTTAAAACATATCACCATTTGAGGAGGGAAAATATTGTACATTACATTTTGTTGGCGTCCTTTTCTAGTAATTTCTTCCATTTACGTCCTGTCTTTATGTCAAAAACTATATGACAGGACTAAGATTGTGTAATTAACAAATGGACAATGTTAAACTCTACCAAGTATTTCTTTAGGTAACTAAAGATAAAGCCTTGAATTATGAATTTCACATCAAAACTCATGTCCTGTCTCAGAGAAAGCAATATCTGGAGGGAAACTTGTGATCGATGTTGCATATTTCGGGTGGCACATACACAGTGAGACCCATGATCTTTGTGGAGAGACAACTTGCCCTGTTTCAGTTGGTGATTTTGTGGTTGCTCATACACAACTTTTACCTGGATTTACTCCTCCTGTAAGTCATTGTTTTGTAGATGCGTGTGTTTTTGGAAGTACAAATATTCATCTAGTCAATAAAAGTTAGGTAATTAGCAACAATGTTACTTTGCTGGTTTGTTGGTTTCTTTTATATAAATTGTAAGGCAGCATTATCCTCATTTAGCGACCCACATTATATAATTACTTGTTCACATCTAAGAAAAGCATTGACTATATCTAATTTCATTTGCTGGAAGACAGCCGGACTCTGATGAAACTTAGCATCTAATGTTACCTTTGTCGAATGGTATTAGCATGATATTTAACTAGAATTTGCAACATATTTAATTGGTGCATATTAAATCCTTGTTTCCCCCCTCCTCATGCAATCTTCTCATTGTTTCACTTTCACCAATCACCGTATTTGTTACTGAAACTCTGTGAAGTACCTATCAGACTTATTATGACAAGACAAAGTACTTCCTTAAGGTCTTTCTACTTACATCTCTTGTGGTGCATGTGCGCACATTCATGCTTATCTCTTATTATGGATATTGGATAAAAAGTCGGATTTAATCATAGCTTGAATATTGGTTCTAAGCCTTACACGGGTTATTTTACTTTGGTCAATACTTGGTACCGCTATTTCTCTCATCTTATGTCATTTATCCTGAAATTAACCCTTGTGAAAGTGCATAAATTTAGACGTCTTATACCAGAGTAATTAGTTCGTTGGCTTGTGGTTGTCCTTTCCCTTGGCCATGCACGATGGTGGTTTCAAGTTGATGTTTGGATTTAGATGTATCATTCCATCATTTAGGGCACACTGTTCATTTTTGGTTTCCTCCATCTTGTCATTTATCATCGCGGACTTATATTTGCCAATGGCATATTTGTCCAATTGTCTAATATCCAAAGGGCATCCTTCAAGGTATCTAACTTTCTCGACATTCTAGCTACATTTGGTAAAACAATGGATTTTGTTAGGAATTTTTGTTTTTGAATTATAAGGTTTCACCCCAACATCTCTTTATCTGATGTTCTATCAAGCTCTTGAATTGTCACTTTAATTTGCTTCATCATGGCTCTTACCGTAGTTTCACATTTGCTGACCGCAGGGTTCTTACTCTTTGAACATGAAGATGTACGATGGAAACAAAAATGAGCTGACTTGCATCCAATTCGGATTTACTATTGGATTTGTTTCCTCCGTGGCTGATATCTGAGTGAACTTCAGTACTGATCCTGGAACATATTTTCGGTTACATATTTATAAACTATTTGTAAAGACAAACCTTGCAATACTGGGATCCTTTTAAAGTACTCAGACCTGACCAGCAGTTAGTAGCTTACAAACTATCATGTAAACCGTACTCAGAGAATGTAGTCTTAGTGTAATGATATCTGTCCCTTTCTTAATCCACACATTTGGGATATTGAAGTCCAATTATTGTACTCTGCTCTAGTGGAAGCATGGAGAAGTCGGCGCTATATACAATGTACTCTGCTCTATAATCATTAAGCGTATCTCCATACATAATGTTAAAATACCTATTCCTAATCACAATTTTGTTTAATGTTTAAAACAGTGATTGGTTGTTAATGATGCACTTCTGGGAATGGAAGTACGGTGATAACAATCATGACTGGTTTTTCATTTCTCTTTTTCTTGCAAAACTATCTTTAGGGACTCCCACTTTTTTGCGTGATGGTTGCATTTGATTGCGGATTGTAGGATTCGAAATCCGGTAATATTTGAGAAAAAAGGTTCGGTCTGGTTTCTTAAATGCATATCTCGAGGATTCTAGTTTGATAAAGAATGTAGCCATTCAACAAAATTGGGGCTGAATTATGGCCTCTGGCACATTTTGTCTCCTTTGAATGGAGCAGAGAGTTGTGGACCTTGTGGTCCAGCCCCGGGCTCCGTATGTGTAGTGGGTACTTAACCCACAGAACCATGTGTTATAATCTATATTGTCATATTGAGCATAAGAGTAACTTGGTTCCTCATCATCAAAAAAAAAAAAAAAAAATCATGCAGGGGAATTTTAGCCACTTGATTTTGTTTCTAGTTGACAAGTATCCTTCCTGGATCATACCATGATTGAGGCACCAAATGGGAGGTAATAGGTGATTGCATTCTAATCAGATAAAAAGGGGGAGAGAGAGAGAGAGAAGTCAGCTTTGACCCCACACCATGCAGTGATAATTCATATCTTAGTAAAGCTACCCAACACTAAACAGCTTTTCAATCTCCACTTTATAAAATAGCCACTGGAAGGCTTAAAGGAGAGTTTATCGTCGACCCATGATGTCCTCTATATAGTGTTCATATGACCAGTCATTCTTACCTCTTCTTTTCTTGTTTCCTTCTTTCCTTTTAGCGGGCAACACCACATGCCATCTCGGTTTAGAGAGCTAGAAGACATGAAAACAATGAGAGGCAGGTTGCTTAGGAAGTTGAAACTCGCCCCAAGCTTCAGCAACTTGAAACAAGGCCTGGCTTTCCAGCGCAATCCTCCTGAGATATTCTGCACCCAGAAATATGCAACCCCACCATCTTTCTATGATGATCAAGATCTCAAGGGCAATCACCTGATTGAACTGGATGTTACCCTTAATGGAAGTGAAGATGATGATAAGCATGCTGAGAAAGAAGAAATGGAATTGGAATTCAGTCTTTGCAGCAAAAACAAGGTCATATCCACCATAGGGTCCAAGGAGACACAGCTTGAAAAGCAAAACCCAGTGGCTCCTACCTTGCCAGAGACCAAAATAGAGACTAATATCACTCAAGACAGCAAATTATTATGCCCGTATCTGACAGATTTTGAGGAGATGTGCCCACCAGGGGGAAGCCAATCAGTAATTCTCTACACCACAAGTCTGAGAGGCATAAGGAAAACCTATCAGGACTGCAAGACAGTCCATTTCTTGCTGAGAAGCTTTAAAGTATTATACTGTGAAAGGGATGTGTCTCTGCACTTAGAATACAGAGAGGAGCTTTGGAAGATCTTGGGTAGCAAAGTGATCCCTCCCAAGCTATTCATCAAAGGGAGGTACATTGGAGGAGCTGATCAAGTGGTTGGATTGCATGAGATGGGATGGCTCAGGAAGCTTCTGGATGGAATGCCAATTGACTCAGCCGATGGCCCTTGCACTGGTTGTGCTAACATGGGGTTTGCTATTTGCTCTAACTGCTCTGGAAGTTGCAAAGTCTTCACCAGCGATGGCGAAAACGACGAATTGTTCATCAGATGTCCAGAATGCAACGAGAATGGGCTAGTCAAATGCCCCATTTGCTGCTAGCTAGAATAACCTTGATCTAACTAGAGGATCATCTTGGTCTTGATCTTTGTGTTGTATAACCGTCTTGTTCTATATTTATTAGTCTCTTCTATGGGTATGATATTTGTAATCTGGTAGTCCTTAGAATGGTATTGTACTGAAGTTATTTGAATGGATTGACTATAAGCTGATGCGAAGTATTTAAATAAACATGATACTTGGAGAAGTTAGTTCTCATTGCTGGTTTTGATGTTTGCACCAAAAGATAGTGTCTTTACGAAGAACTGGGGCAGAACTTGGTTGATAAGGAAATAGGGAATTGGATGAAGATCACAGAAGGTGGAAGAACCAAAAATGTTGTTGAAGATAAAAGTAGGGGCAAAATGATTCTATTTCTTTCTGATAAATGGGACCATTTTGAGCTAACTCATCAGTTTTGGGTAATAATAATTGATTCATGCACATGGCTCTTCTCGAATTTGGAAGAAAGTTGATATTCTGTATAGAAAAAGGCTATGTGCCCAAAAGTGTCCATAATTAATGGTTAATGATTCTCATGACGGCTTTTGAAAAGATGGTACAAGACATTAGTTCTTCAGCCTGTACATACTGAAACAAACACTCATATACCTAAATGAATCTGTGACGCCTTATTTTTCTTTATAAACATGTTAATTTCAATATTGTCGTTTTGGGTTGCACGGGATAAAATAATTGTGCAGCAAAAAGTGATGGTTGATGTTTCAACTAACTAAAGGTAATCAATCTAATATGGTCAATCATCGCACTAGCTAGATGCAGAAAAGCAGAATGTGTATAATTGGGTATCATTAAAAGGAAAAGGAAAAGGAAAAGTTGTGGCAATTAATAATTAGCTGATAAAGAATGATTGAGTTGTAGATGAAAAAATAAGAGAGATTTGATCAACCGTTTCGGGTAAAAATTAGGAGCCTATTTGATTTCTTATTTTTAAGAGAGTTTCTTATTTTTCTACCAATAAACAGTTGTATTCCCTACAAACGAACCATGAATTGTATAATACAGTGTCATCTTCCCACCGCCTATGAAATGAGAATATTCTCGCCTCAAACCTTTTAATTGTCTTGCTCCTCCCTCATTGGCAGGCTAGCTGTTCTCTCCCTTTTCAGAGTCCTATTTCTACAGAGTATTTGAGGCTTCATTTCTTGTTCGTGGCTGTTTGAAGATCTTATCTCCTATTGACCGAACAGTTAGATAAGGTTGAATTCCTACGAGCGGATAATGAGAATTTTACATGGAGGATAGAGAACTTCACTAAACTAAAGTCAAAGAAATTCTCCAAAACTCTCGCTTTTGGCCATTATTCATGGCATCTATTATTTTTCTCTGATTAGCTAAAAGTACCATATATGTTAAATTTACAAGACAACTTTTCAGTTATTACGAGCTTGAGTACTTTAGTCTAATCCAATTCTTCGAAGAATTGTACAATGAGCTAATGAGAATAAAATTAGTATAAAGAATTGTTTAGAGGCACGTTATAAAGGTGAGAAGTGATAATTTTATTTCAAATCTTTTAAATACTGATCTATTAGCCATATTTCGAGCGGAAACGTTTTCTTCAGATAATTCGTTTTCAGCAATATATATTTAATTACTTCTTACTATATTAAAGGGAATTTATATAAGAGTTAAATAATAGTTTTAAGAAATTATCCTTCTAGGCAAGTTATTTGTGGAACAATCCCACTGTATACACTTGTTAAATTTTGTAAAAGACACATTGCTCCATATATAATCACGGCGGCAACTGATTATGCTATTGCCATTTAACTTCTTTTTTTTATATATAAAAAAGTTTAGACGGGTTCGCCACCGGTCCGCCACCAAGGTTAAAGTACAGCCCTAGAGCTCAGAAAGTGTTTATAGGATACTTACGAGATTGTCTACCAAAGGAAGTCTCACAACGACAGCAGAAATTAAACTCATACTCTTGTGATATATAAATACGTTCCCTACCATCTGTGTCAACTCTTATTTATCATTGATATACTATATTAATGAATGTTTTGTTAAAAACAAAACAAATGGGCCCTAGAGGCCCAAGCCCAATAATCAACATACCTCAGCCCATAACCATAGGCTGCATTTGGTATACATAATTGAGGGGTTAGAGTATACCCAAAAAAAAAAAAAAAATTGAGGGGTTAGAAATGCCACAAAGATAGAAAATTGGCTAAATTAAATTGTTTAGTATATACTATTGGGTAAACGTTAGAATTGGTCAATACCACCTCCTTTTTATAATAATTTTTTTGATAAAGTTACATTTGCCTTATGTTTATCTATATATTGTTCTCATTCACTGCCGTCTTCACTCTCTCTCGCAAGGATGCTGCTGGGTCTTTAGAAGAATGCCGCTCTCAACTTGTCCTACTGATGCAAATGATTCAGCAAGCCCGGATAAGATCAACTATGGAATAAACCTTAAACCAGACATTGATAAAATAGAACCTTTTTTCAGTTCTATTTCTATAGGCTTTGTCAGAGCCAGAGTTCTTTTTTGTTCTTCCACCAGAGCAGAAACTAGCATACCTAGAATAGCCAGAAATATCCCAATTCCCATTCTCTGAAGATTTGTTCAAGCAAAAAAGACGTCAGCAACAAGAAGATGGGAAATATGAGGCATAACAAAATATAAAAGCCTCGTTGACAAAGAAATCCCATACAAGAAAAAAATCGTAATCTGCAAGAAAAAAAAATCTGCAAGAATCGCCACATGAAGAAATCCCATACGAGAACAAAAATTTGCAAGGATCTGTAAGGAAAAAAATCTGCAAGAATCTCGTAGCCTCTCTGTAATCGTCACTTCGCGCTGTTGGCGTTGAAGTTCATCGAGCGATGGAGTGATGGAGCACTGACTAAATGTTGCAGATTAGGGCAAGGGTCCCATAGTATTTTTATAATTTATTACTAATTATAAAATAAAAATTAATGAAATAATTTTTTTAAAATATTCCTTTATATCAAACATAATTTTAAAAATATATTCTTACTCTTACTCTCGATCCCAATTTACTAAAATCTTGCATTGGTTAAAAAAGACCTATCTAATTAAGCATTTTTGGGAAATTATCCCCCTTATTTGGAGGCTCTAGCTGCTAGAATTGTTTAGTTTTAGTTCCTGTATTTTGGGATAACCCCTCATTTGTAGCCAAAAAAAAAACATGTGATTCAGCTTCGTTATCAAAATTGTTTCCATTCCCAACAATTTTGGCACTGTAGAAGCGGTCCACGATTCCTCTTCTTTTCTTTTTCTTTTTCTAGTAGACTTCTTTCAATTAAATTTTATTCTTTTATATAAAGCCTAGGAATTAAAAAAGTCTCTCTACTCATGCCAACTTACTAAAATCATACACAGCTTCTTTAACAAGCATATGAACTTATAGTTATGGGCCAACATATCTTGTCAGCAAATTTCATGAAATATGGCCAACGAAACCAGTTTTTGTGCATTTCAACATTTCTTATGTGGTTGAGAAAATCAAACTGATTGATTTATTCCAAAAATAGTCCGCTAACAAAAATCAATGAAAAGCAATAGAATCGGTTTAAATTGTAAATCAGTTAAACTTGTCAGCTTTTCAATTTTGTAAATATTATATAATTATTATAACAACAGTGGTCATAATGAGCACACAGCTTGTGAACAATACCACTCTCTATGCTCTGTATATTTTATATTAATTATTTTTGTTTATTTAAAATATAATTCAACTTTATGTTAAATAGTGAATTATTTATTGTTCAGAATAAATGCCTACATAATTTTTAAAACATTGATACGGACTTAGTAATTTTTGAAACAATTTGATAATATACTAATCTAGGTAAAAGGGATGATAAAAGAAACATAAGAAAACCAGCTGTCTCGAACCAGTCTTCCAACACGAGGGGGGCAAAGTAGGCCTACTATGGCGGAGGAAGCACTAAACTAACCCTTGCTCTCTCTGTCATAGAAGATTAATTAAAATATTTAAATAAATAAAAAGGCCGGCCAAAAATTAAAAATTAGAAAAAGTGTAAAACAGAGAGAACATGTGTAAGAGTGTACAAAAAGCTAAAAGCTGTAAGCCAGTCACGAGTAGAATCTTTCCATTACTTGTTAGATGCCAGAAAGAAAACATTGGCCAAATCACGGGCAAGGGCCAAGCCTATAAGCTCAAACGGGCCTTTCCCTTCTGTTAATTTCAGCTCAAATCAGACCACACTCGTTATTTAGAACAAATCACACTTAGGGGTCAAAGTCAACAGTATGCTTTTATATAGGAACCTCGGTCACTGCAAGAGCGAGAGAGTCTGACGATGATGCTTCTTCGGCCACCGGAGTTACATCATTCGAATTCAACAGCAGCGTGTAGTTAAACTCAATTTGCAGTCTCTGATGAAGTGGTGCCGATGATGCTAAACCTTTCTTCACATCTGCTTGCAATTCCCTAATAGGGATTGCGGCCAAAAAACTTTTGATGTACTCTTTGCAAGCTTCCTTGCCTCTGCACACAACCTCCTCTTCCTTCGACTTCTCCTCGGCCTCCGCCATGGGAACCACCTCTTTTCCGTTAGCTTGCGGGCCCTGTTCATTATCCCACTCTAATACTGCTGCAACAGTTTGCCGTTCACCGCCTGGCTTCTCTTCAGATGACCGGGCGGCATCTTGTGTTTTGTATATTACAGTGCTGCTGTCAAATTTCAAAATATATGCCTGGTTGCATCCTTCATATAGTCTCTCACCCAATGTGTCAATTATGTAATAAGCATCTGCTTCAACTTTGAGGATGAAAAAATGGTCGTTCCAACTAACAATGTAAACGTGGGGCTCGCCATTATTAGGGCACTCCAGTCCGGCTCGACCAATCTCATCCCAAATGTTATCAAAAGACATGGCACCATGAAGGAAGTCGAATCTTTCCTCGTCTACTCCTTCGGGGTGGAAAAAACCAATGAAGGACCTTTTGGGAACAACAGAAAGCGGACGGATTCTTGCTTGAACAACTGTGTCAAGATCGAAATGCTTGTCAGGGAATCGCTCCCTGTAGGTCTTATTTTCACATAGATTCCTCCATTCTAAGGAGCCTTCGCGAATTAGACTATCAAATTGGGACTTTATCGGCATGAGGTCACGATTGTTTTGGAACCAATCAGCAATTACAGCAACAAGAGCCGTACATGCACTCTCACCCGCAGCCCGTTCACTACGCTGATCGATTGAGGCAAAGAAGACCTGGGTCTGAAGCTTCATATGACCATCTCGGCTGGTCACTTCTTTTTGCTCCCAACTGCCAATAGCAAAATTGTCATCCCCAAACTCAGAGACCGATGACCGATTTGCACATGAGTCATCTTCAGTCTTGTACCACTGGTAGAAAGTGTGAAACAACAGAGTCATTGATAATCTTATCAAGTATCACCAACAGTATGCAAAGCAGGAAGGTCAAGTCAAAAACTTAACCCCTATCCAAGTATAAACCAGCAAGTATGTGATTTCTAATCACTAATTATTAATTGCAAAGTCCTCAGTAACATCTAGAAATGCATTACTTTGTGACAGTAAAATAGATTAGTTTATGGAGACAATAAAGAGGAAATAAGTTGGAAGTAGATTCTCACCCCAAGGGAGAGGGATTCATCAGAGCTAAGTTGCCGACGATCAAAATCTATGTCATCACCACCTTCTTCTCCATAAGCCTTCTTTAACAAGGGCTCTCCCTTTGCTTTAGGAGATCTGAAACTTAACTTCCTTTTCCTCCAAGGAAGTATGCTGCGCTTCGAACTTTGTAATAAAGAAGGGTCAGGGGCTAGCACAGTTGAATCTTCCATCTTCGAACACCTGACATCTGATTTGCGATTGCTGTAGTAAACCCAATCCTCATCATCGCCATTTACCCTCAGGCTAGTATAAAATAACCCTTCAGCATTTGCAATGGCCAGTTTTCCATAACTGAATGACTTCCTTACACTGGAACCATCTTTTCCCTCATCTGACTCTCCTTCCTCAAAATCATCAAGAGAGTCAGAGTCAAACGGATAATTGTACTCACCGTCCTCACTACGGACAGAGCACCTGCCTTCGCTGCACTCTTCCTCACGGCATGCCTTTCTCGGTTTCCTAATGGATACATACTCTGTCAAAATCTTTACTTTCCTAAGTCCAGCTTTGATTGAAGAAAGGTCATCTTTTTCAGCCATTGTAGTTTCTCCTGATTGGGTTGGTGATGCTACTGGCACTATGGATCTTTGAACCATCTCTGTGTTCTCTTGAGCGGCTCTTAGCTCTACCAAGCTCATTGATATCTGCAGGATCAGGAAATGTTATGCACGGTTTGAAAATTACAACGAAGCAGAAAACAGAAAATTACAATAAAACAGATAGCCCTAGCAGCCTATTTGGAAAGATTACAAATTTTGTGTGTCGTCTAAATCAAGTGGAAGGAAAATCAGGTAAAAAGAGAGATGGACATACACGTAGTGAAGGAGAAGACTCGGAAGAACCTCCTGGGGGTGTGAGAGGGATGTTCAGATCAAAATCCTTCTGATCAGTTACAGATGCAAATTCAGCAACATTTACTAATGCTGTTCCAATGACGGGAACCTTGCTCTTTGGCTTTTGATTCAATCCCTGATATACAAAAATACATCCAAATTTTATTTTGAAAAATAAGAATGAAACAGAGCAATCCAGTGGCCAAGCATATTAGACAAATAACCCGCAATTGAAATTTTCTTGACAGAAAAAGTTATTATGACCAATCATTCGACTAAAATCCAAAAAATCGTGAAGCCTCCAACCATCGATGGATATGTCGTCAGTAGCATAGTAGCACAAATTAACACGACCCTATCGACATCTGATGAACAAGAGATAAATGAAAGAGATTTTCCTTTAAGGCTAATATACACAAATGCATCAAGAAACGAGAACAGAGAGTGGCAGAGAGACGGTGACAGCCGATAGACCGAACCAAAATTGAACACCGGCCAAACAAAACAAGAATTCTTCAATTTTGATTTGAGCAATAAAACTCTTCATCCAGAACCCAGAAATATTTGAAACAGATAAATTAGGGGAAATTAGAAAGGTGAGAAAACGGGAATAGGGAGAAAGAGACTGACATTAAAAACAGTGAAAGCGATCTCCCAGGGATGAAACACATTGTCTTTATACGCCGATAGATTGCATAAACTCCGGAACTCATCGTCCCACACAACGACGGCGTCGGGGGCGACGGCTTCAACGCCCACCTCCTTCGTGAAGTTCCTAACGACGGCAGTCCGTCGCAAGGAGCTCAAGGTCAATTTTGGCCCCTTCCACCTAATCTCAACCGTCAATTTCCTGACCCCATCAGCCCCTTTCTCCCGAGAATCCCGCAGCAGATCACAGCCCTCCAAACTCCTGACAATCAACGTTACCTCATACTTCCTGGAAACAAGAGGAGGCCAAGGCCTCCACTTCATCATCTTGACCACCATTTGGAGCTACCCTTGTGGGTTTTAGGTCTCGGGGAGAAGAAACAAACAAAAAAGCAATCTTCAAAAGGGGTAAGGGCTAAAACATAAATATAAGGGGGGGATCTGGGAGAGATGATCGGATCTTGAAGAATCAATAGATAAGATAGGTTGAAGAAGAGAATGGAAGGAAAGGGGGTTTAGCCAGAACAATCTCCGCAGAAATCGAGGGGGAAGGGGAGAAGAAGATGCCGTTAGAGAATGAGAGAGTTTAGACTTTAGAGAGAAGTTAGAAAAGAGTGTGAAATAGAGGGAGGGAGGGAGAATTGTTATAGTGGGTAAGGGGTAGGGGAAGGAGACGACTTGGGTTAAACTTATATATAGCATAGTAGCATACCTCAAAAAACCTGCCTCCAGTGGGTGGATATACTATGGTTAATCGTTTAGAGGTTGTTTGGTTTTCCCATCTTTGTCGCCCCCACATCGCTCTAATTTATAACTAAGTTTCGTTAGACCTTGACCCCGTTATTATGTAGAGGAACAATATAAAGTCGACAACTTTAAACTTCCCATTTTCTATATTTTTGTATAAAAAGTTGTTTTAAACAAATTCGATTGTTGATGTCCGGTGAACTTCTTTTTATTATTTAAACATAAATATGATTATTTGTTAAAAATAAATTAATTTAATGAATATTTTTTTTTTTTAATTTTCTTTGTGCTTTTTATTTTCTTAAAAAAAATTATATCTCTCCCTTTCCGAGCTACATCCCTTTTCCACGAAAGAGGGAAGGGCATTATTATTATTATTTTTTAATAGATCATATATATCCTAACTATGTTCGTTCGTTTTATCCTGCGAGAATCTTGAAAACCTTTTCAATTTTTTAATATTTTGTCGTAATTTCAAAGTCAAGATAAAGATAACAAAAATTACAGCTTCTTTAGCTCGTCATCTATTGGCTTTTTTTTTCCTTAGCCTGCTGATTTCATACTATTTCTAACAACCATTGGGAACAAGCTATTACTTTGAGCATATATTTCTACAATCCACGTAATATTGATAATTTTATGTTGAAAATAAGACATTTTTTAACAGGATAATTTTTTTAAAAAAATGCCGTATTAATCTTATAGAGACGATAAATTAAAACGAACGGCAGATTAAGAATCCAATCCAAGTGCAACAGGACTTTTGGGCACTTATATTTAAGTGAGATGCTAATAAACAACCACGATGACTATTGCATTCGCTTTAAGCCTTTAAGAACGATTACTATTCATGACAGGGATATGATGATAAAAATATTAAAATAAAATAAAGTCAGCTAATGATGCTTTTGAAAAAAAAAAAAAGGATGACACGTTAGGTTGAAGCTACAAATATCGATGAATTGTGGTCAACACAGTAGGTAGTTACATACGCAATGGAACTGAAATTAAAGCCACGTGTCTAAAACAAAATAAATGAAACACTGGAGAGAGTTAATATGCAAGCAAATTGGGTTTCACACTTCGCACTGAGCTTAGTCATTGGTGGTATTCATGAGTCGTCACCCTCGTACGTTGGTGGCGGTACTGAAATGAAAGAGGGCCATGTAATAAATCAAATCCACGGCTCCAACATTAGAACCTGTCTCCCACACCACAAAGCTGACTCTTACGGAATTCTCCCAACATTTGGACTTCCATTTATTTTGCCACTTGTTAATTCAAATATAACGAGGATTACTTGTTTTTTTTTTCCTTGTGGGGAGAGCGAGGTATAGTACCAGTGCATGGTTTTTAAGTTTAACTTCACGTGCGCCACATGGGTACGTGGCGTGTGGATTTTGATATGGAGAGAGGTATCTAAAATTTTGCTTCCAAAGTTGGACTGGGATCCTCTTCGCCTGCACATTCCCTTTGCAAGGACTTGGTCGTCGTCGTTCCTTCAACTTACACCTCTACAGAACTGGCTTCATCGCCTTCTTATTTGTCTTCAATTTCATTCTCCCTTCCATGTTTGATTCTCTCTTTCGTTTTGTCTGTTACTATCATTGTATCAATCAAAATAATTAAGCATATCTGTTTTTTACCATACTTGTACCATAAAGATCAGTTACAATTAACTAGCTAACTAACTAGTTATTTAACTAACTAACTAGTTGTACGAGTTAATTAACTAGCTAGTATGATTTTGATTAATTAACCATCACCGGGAGGCGAAAAGCATATTGTAACAGTTTGTGTGTAAGTTGCCTACAACCGTCTAATTTATTCAACGTAGCCTTCAAATTCTCAAGAGTTTGGTAATAGTATGATTCCGTTTTTAATTATGGCAAATAATGACCCTTACTAAACAAGCATGAACCCAAAACGCGTGGGGAAACCATTTGCCTAGGGCTGTTGCATGATGATGCATTATACGTAGGGTGTTCATAAAGCCCGCGGCCCGGTATGCCCACCCGAGCCCGCGAAAAAAAAGCCCTGCCCAGCCAGATAAATATAGGGTTGGGCTGGGCATCGGACTGCAAAATACAGTTCATACTTTTTTCAAGCTGGGCACCGGGCAGGGGGGTTGCCCTGCCCATAAGCACCAATTTTTTTATTTTATTTTTATTTTCTCCCTATATACTACACTTGGAAGGGAGAATATGATAGTTACTAGTGACTAAAGGGTCATTTTAGAAATATAAGTAGTTAAGTACGTAAGTTGTATCTTTAATATTTATAACTATATTAATTTTTTTTAACTTTACTAATCATAATATGATTACATTATAAATTATAATTATTTATTTTATTTTTTTAGATACTTCATCATTGTCAACATTTGAAAAATTGATGTAAAGTTGTAATTATAAACTACTTAGATTTTAATATTTTTTTATATGCAATGAATTTCAAAACTTTAATTATTATCTTTTTATTACCTTATTTTTAGTGGATTATATATATTATTTAACTCTTGAAGACATATGAATATAATATTATTTTAGAAGTTTATAATTACAAATTTTTTCCACAACATGAGCATGGCATCACAACTTGGGCAGGTCCAACCCGCCCATGCCCCAACCCAAAATGGTTAGGGCTTTTACCGGGTAAGGCCGGGCATCGGGTTGCAAAATGCAGCCCATATTTTTTTCGGGCAGGGCACCGGGTAGAGAGTTGCCTTGCCCAACCTTGGCCATGAACACCCCTAATTATACGTAACCAAACCTAGGGTGTCCTAAAAGTCTCCATTTTTATTTTTTCTTGGACTCAATAACCTTCCATATATTCACGTCCCTCTCTCTCCTATTAACCAATGTTGCAAGATATCAACAATTTCAATTTATACGCGTACGTGTTTAATTATAATTAATTTCCCATTGAATCATAATCTGCATAATGTCATCTCTAAATTAAACGCGTGCGTAAAAATTGAAGGAATTTCTTATGCATCCATGAAGTCAAATAACTCCGTTTTGATTTGTCTCTAACCTATGTGTCTTGCGAGCATGATGTTTTGTTTTGTTTTTTCCGTGCAAATTTGGGAAGGAACGTGAAACTGAGTTATTTGAGATTCTCCTTTGATTGGTAATTAATAGGCAAATAAATAGAAAGCTAACAGCGAGTGGAAATTAGGTTCCTGGCACTGTTGGAATGATGCCATGGATGATTTGAGGAGGATGTGGATATGTAGAAATAGTCCAATTTGAACATCACAAATTATAGATCATATCTTCTTCTTCTTGTTGTCTTGGCGTTGATGTGAATTGAAAAGGATGGGAAACTTTGGCAAGCCCCTTTTTGTCAAATGGTGGGCACTGTTTAATTTATGTGGCCTTATTAAAAGTCAATGGATTAAGCTGATCAAATAAATAACACAACTGCTTATGGATTTTATCATTGAACATCATACCCGTCCCAAGTCCAACATTTGAGAGCGAACTCTGAGTATTTCTCCAATTCGGATACACACAAACGTCCACTCTAATAGAATATTCCATCCCATAATTCCATATTTTGTTGTCACAACTCGTTCGGTTTTTTTAAATACCAATAAGTGTAATATTACCTTTTCAATACACATCACATCACGTAACGCAGAACAATTGGAGTATATAGTTGTAATTTCACCAGATAAACTACATGATGTGGTGGGTGATGCTATTGTTTTCAATCATAGCTAACAACAATTTATGAGACCGGTCTTTGAAGGAAAGCGCGGTAAAGTCTGTAATTACCTTCCCAAGTAAACGGTATGATTTCCATCGCGGATCCAAAAAAAAAATTAAGAAAATAATAATAAAAATTATTATTATTATTATTATTATTATTATTATTATGCTGTATAGCCACATCGTTGTGTTAACACGAACACTTGTGTATGTATTTTTGTTTTATCAACTTAATTTAAAGCAAATGCTCCCTGCATATAGATGAGGTAGGAAAAACTCAACGGATCGAGATGTGAGACACCAATAATAAAATCCCTGTTGAATATTAAGACCCGCATGACAGTGAACGGGTGAAAAGATGGCCACAAATAATAGAAGATGTCAAAAAGGGTGATGTGGAGGGCCCACGGGAAAAAGAAAGACTTCGAGCGACGAGGATCACACACCACGATTCACAACGACTGCGTTTTGGGCCGCACCATCATGGTTGGTTGGCGTCGTTTTGAGGCAGTTAAACTCAAAGCAGAGCAACTCAAAGTAGTTGCGGTTCCCGTGGGTGCGCAGCATCTCACGGAATAACGCCTCAATATGCATCCATCCATTAAAGAAGAATAATAAAGGCTGTCAGGGAAGGCGCATTCAAAACTCAACGGAGAACGTCAAATAGTTAGTAAAACGTTTACATTACAATAAAGACCTTTTGAGAAGGAGACACGAGGGGTAAGTCCGTCTTTTTGGGGGATGTTGCCAGTTACAACGAGGGGGAATGTGCAGCTGACAGACAAAAACGACACCGAAATCAAGCTGGCCATGAGTGTATGGGTCACAACTCACAACTCAGAAGTCGCAGGGCCCCATACGGAACTTTATAGACGCAGCTTTACTTCCCAGTTTTTAATTTTAATCCGGGAACAAATCGCCAATTACGCGCCTTCACTTAGCGAATTGGCTGTCTAGTGAGTGTGTTTGTTTTGTCCGGGGTTCGATACTAGAATTCAAAATGTTGGATGTTTCCGTCAAAGAAGTGAGGGCCTCTCATAAGGTTGTCATTTTGTTGGGAACAGTGGTAAGTGGCGTTTTTTAAAAAACCGTTTGAATTAATGGTCAAGCAATGCATATTATATTGTTGTTGGATCAGCTTCATTGTGTCTTGGTCTCCAGATTCCGCATCCACGCATTTTGGAACCAAATCAAGAATGCCAGGGAGAGGAATGGAATCAGAAGGCCCGTGAGGAGCACGAGGGAGAGTGATTTAGTGAAGGAAAGTAATTATTCTTTGGAGGAACGTCTCAACAGCTGTCAAGGGCACCTAATTTTGTTTTCGTGTCCTCAGAATCCAAGAAATGTGCATGTGCTCACTTGCCTTTTACATGCTCTCCCTTCCCTCACGATTGCTTCCTCCAATTGTTTTTTGTACAGCTTCATTAGTATATTCTTCAAATGAAAGCAACGGCAACAACGGCATCATCACCTTCAATTTAGTATAATTTTCAATACTTAAAAAATAAAATTATACTACATTAAAAAAATTATAAATAAAATTATATTAAATTAAAAAGATTATAACTAAAATTATATCACGAATAAAATTAAAATACTAACTACATATAATAAAATAATATCAAAATATTAACTACTATTTTATTAAAAAAAATATGTAACCATACAGCAAATTCCGCGATATCTATATATATTCACACCCATCAGGGAATCTCAAGCCAGCTATATCCGCCAACACACACGTGTATGTGTGTATAGTTGCATGCCCGTGTTAGTCATTTATAGTCTAAAAATTAGTTAATTTTTTTATACAACATTTTTTAAAAAAGTGTGGGATTCACCTACGATTTAAGGGTAGGGTAAAATTTTCCCCCCTCTTAAACGATACTAATTTCGAATAGAGCGAGCTTTCAATTACTCCCAAACGTAAATCTATATACTCAGAAGATAAGATGTCTCCTAAGCACCGCAAATAGAACACAATAAAGTAATACTTCTTAAAAATTGAACACGCTCTAAATAGTTATATGTCTCACCCATTCATCAGCTAAACCTATAAACAATGGGTTAGTTAAATTAAAA
The DNA here is from genome assembly GCA_037074615.1 of Leucaena leucocephala. Taxonomy (NCBI): domain Eukaryota; kingdom Viridiplantae; phylum Streptophyta; class Magnoliopsida; order Fabales; family Fabaceae; genus Leucaena; species Leucaena leucocephala. Next base: position 6,202,184 of record CM073521.1, on the reverse strand, counting down.
TTAAAAATATCTATGAATTTCCGTGGTTTAGTTTATTGTTTCTGAAAGGGGAAGAAAATATATAGCGAGAAATCAAGTTCAGTCCACAACTGTCAATTAGTTATGGACTTGGCTAAACAAAATCATCAATGGTTAAAGGGAAGACTAGTAATTATAATTACATCTGTTTGCCCAATAAACAGTTAATCCAGTAACATTTTATTATATTTTGAATAAGTCTAATTTGACCGCTTCCGAATCTTAACCTGTAAATACCAATAAGGCTGAACGGGAAAGTGAAAATAGGAGATAGATAATTTTTTTAATATATATGTACATATACAACGCAATTAATAATTACTAAAATTAATTGAATATTAAACAATAGTTTCCAATTCTATTTACTGCGACATTTATCTCAATTAAAAACATATTAAATCTATGGAATATTATTTTATATCATACTATATAACGAGTACATTATAATTGTGTGTGGTGGATAACATTGTAAGAATCATTAGTTATTATCCCGTTATTTTTATTTTTATGTTTCTATCTTTTTGCACACGGGTGCTTTGCTTGGGCAATCTGGGATATCGCATCTCAAAACAATTATTCTACGCTAGACGATAAAAGACCCAAACAATATCTCGCACAGGGATGAAAGGTACGTTTTAGATAACAATAATCCAATAATTAAATTAAATACTATCATACAAACTTTGCTTTTTTCGCTCTCCAAATAACTGAGAGAAGCGATTAATTCGAATGCAAAGACAAATCATTATCCATAGTTAGGCCAAGGCACAGCAAAAGCTAAAGCTATTAAGCCAGAGACCGTAACATAATATATATGGAAAAGTGAGAGACATATAGTGAAAGCAACGGATAATACAATTATGTTGAATAATCCGATTCCCAACAAATTAAATGTTGAATAATCCGATGGAACTTGTCCATTTAATCGAAAATGACTGTTAAGTTAGAGCTTTGTACGCGAATTAAGGAAATTATCGACTAGAGGGGAGGACAAACTTATTTAATTAATTCACATCTTCTAAAATAATGGTTTCCCCCCGATAAAAGGCAGATATATAGCTTCTTACGAGTAGCTTATTTTTATTGATTTTCAAAATGTTGCACTTCACATAATCCATTGTTTATATGCTAAAAATAATAATGACGAACACATTAACTATAAATTATATTTCACCGACTAAAAAGAACATGATAGCTATATAGATATAGAGTTGATTTAATAGTATAATGCCTCGTTAGATCTTTATAAGTTTTAAGTTCAATTCTTAGATAAAATAATTATGTTAGGAGGAGGAATTAAAGACTCTAAAATTGAGTACCTAGATGATAATATAGATAGTTTTTCCTGACATTCCCAAATAAATTAGAGTTAAGGTATAAATTTAACCGACTAAAAAGAACATGATAGCTATATAGATATAGAGTTGATTTAATAGTATAATGCCTAATCTTTATAGGTTTGAAGTTCAATTCTTAGATAAAATAATTATGTTAGGAGGAGGAATTAAAGACTCTAAAATTGAGTACCTAGATGATAATATAGATAGTTTTTCTTGGCATTCCCAAATAAATGAGAGTAAAGGTATAAATTTAACCGACAAATTTTTTTTAGGAGTAATATCATCTCAAAAGTATTAAAATATAATAATGTTACCCCTTATTGTTAAAAATATTAATGGTTAATGTTAATATTTTAACAGTCAATATTAATTTTTTAATCGAGTAGGGCAATATTATTACTATATTTGGAACTTCGGTCATAACATTTAACCTAAAATTTTTTTAGGATAATATTATTTTTGAGCGAAAATATCTAAAGGACAAATTTATATATTAACTCGTTAAACAAATATGTGTACGCACGTGTAATCCAATGACCGAAGAGAAGTGAGTGAATCAAGTACTCAGTGAAAGTAATCAAACTAATGAAGGGATTTAAGAATGGAGGAGATAGCAAGGTTGTTAACTTGTAGTTCAAAATTCAAATGGAGACATGATTAAGTATGGTGGAGAATGACAAGGCGTGGAGATGTCCAAAATGGTGCCTAATAAGTTTCCACACAGATCAACTTTGTGAGGGAATCCCAGAAGTGATGCCTTCCCCATCAGAAGACAAATTCCTTTCATGTTCTATCTACATATCATAGGTCTACGCTACACTCAATTAATTGGATGGCTTCCTGTTCTTTCTATCCCTTTACGACACTGATGCCTTCGCTAATAGCTATCCCATCCACAGAGCTTTATTCAGGGATATGGTTAAGGCATGTGGGGTTGGGCATTCTTGGAGAATTAGGGGCCAAGAAAATTACTATGTCAATTGAGTTTTTTTGTTTTGTGCCACACTGAGGTTTCAACTTTATAGGATTAGTCAAAGGGAGGGAGGCCATGAATAATATGTTTGATGATAAGGTTGAATATGTTGTTGTAGGGTGTCATGATGATTGGTAGTGAGCGAGTCTTAGAACACGTTATGATATAAAGTGGAACGCACACACCACTTGGAATAATACTTACACCTCCTCCATGCATGTTCCACAGCACTTGCAACGTCTCCATCTCAAACTCTCCACCAGCATGCCTTTTTTTTGGGGGCGGTGACAAGCATGCTTCTTTCGCAGTGGTCTCGTTAACAAAATGGACCCCTACATCATTATCATACATACATATATATACATACCCTTATTAGTTATTACTCCACCAACAAGAGTGGCATGAAAGCTCGTACATATAATAGGAGGTCATGGATTTAATGTCACGTAACTTTATGCTGTTAATATTTTCCTTTTTAATTAAAAAAAATACTAGGAATACAAATTTCTCTCATCATCATCTTTTACTAATTATTTGTTTGCTCAGAAGTTTTTGGGGTTTGTTATAAGGAACTAACTGGTCGGTAGACGTTGGTCAAGTTGGACTTCTATATCTCACTGCTTTTGGCTGAACCTGGGGCTAAGAGTACGAAATAACTGTTTATTTTTTTTTTATATATATATACAAAAAAAGTTACGTAAATTTGGTATTGATTCTCTATTAAAGTCAGGGTATATCCTTATGGCTGAAAAAATACTTATAAAGAACTTATGATATCATCTACTAAAATAATTCTCACCCACTATGTTCATTCTTTTTTTTTGTTACCCACCCGGTTCACAGGAGCTTTGGCCCGACTACATTTGGATCCGACCCGCGTCATTCATTTGGCTATAATGAGTGAGTCTTCTAATAAAGATTTTCTGTATATATTAAAGCTCTATATGTTTATTCTTTTTTTTTATTGCCCACCCGGTTCAATAGAGCTTTGCCCCGACTATATCCGGATCCGATCCGCGTCGCGCACCTGGCTATGGTGGGTGAGTCTCCCAACGGGGATTTTCTGCGTACACCAAAACTCGAACTCAAAATCTCGCTTAAACGATATCGAGCCGCTTACCACTCGGACTAATACCCATTATTCTTTTTGAATAGCGGGGGACTACTGACTCATGAAAGATTTGTTGAGCTGGGACTTGGGAGTAAAGCCCAGAGAGGCAACAAGAAAAGGACAAAGTAATGGACTGGAAAGTATGAAAACGGAGAACCAATTAGGATATTTTTGTTGTCTGGATCTCTACTTTCTTTCTGGGCTTTTATGTTGGGTATCGAGTTACAAACATTTAAGCCCAGTTTTACCAATTTCCCTTTTCGTCTTCAGTAAGCTTGGCCCTTTGTACCAAAAAAAAAAGTAAGCTTGGCCCAAACGCTTATCTTTACAGTTATAATTTCGTTAATTTAATTTAATATATATAAAAAATCTAAAACCCAATTTTAGATCCCCTATTATTATCACGTTAAAAGAAAACACAGTTAATAATTTCCCCCTCTCTTCAACTACGTCTTTCTCAAATTCTTTTATATCTGGACACGGAGTAATTTCAACATGTCTGTTATGGCTACTAACTTCATATCTAAAAATGTAAAAATATCAAAAGTTAATAGTATAAATGGCGAAAATTATTCAGATGTAAGGGATTTAATTCTTAAAAACTCTTAATATTATTATATGTTGTTTAGTCGTCATTGAATTTTAGCGAAATTAATTTTCTTCTATTGAACATTTAAGTAGTTTTTACTATAAATAATTAAACACCAATCATCCAATATAAAATTATTTTCTAACTATTACATTATAATTAAGTTACAATGTCTTTAATTTCATGGTATCTTTATTTAAAAACAATAAAAAAATAAATTATTAAAATGAAATAAATTTTAATATAATATTACCTAACACAATTACTCATATCGATGGGATCAAAATTGATAGTGATAGGGTTTGTTGCCTAATATAATTATTCATGGTTTGGTATTTGATAAGTTGATTTATTTATTTTTGTGTTAATACAATTTGCATCCCTCAACTTTTTATTAAGTTTGATTTTGACCCCCTCAACTTTTAAACATGCAGTTTTTGTAATTTAAGTTTACACTATTTAAAGCCGTTAGTTCATATAACATTAACAGTGTTAAATTTGCCTACTTATTCTAACACCGTTAAAAATATTTATTTGGAGAATTGATTATATAAAATAAGTTGAGGATACATATTTTCTTTTTAAAAAATAAGAAAAGAATGTTAAACCCAAAACCGGTGCACAACCAAACTCAACAAGAGGACCAAAATTGCCCAGTATTAAAATTGGAGCAATTTCATGGTTCCACCCATTTCATTAATTTTCGCAGTGCTAATGAGTTAAAAGAATTGGATGTTTTTTGGGGCCTCCAAATTGCTTGAGACAAAAGTTATAGAAAAATTATTCTTGAATCAGATGCTAAATATTTCATTGACAAATTGGGGATAAATAACGCAAGGCACTAAGGTAGTCTATTAATTGTGTAGATTCATGAACTTATATGCAGACGGTGGGACTTTAAACTGCAATTTATATCAAGAGAGGCCAACCGAGTTGCTAATGCTCTTACTAAGAAAAGACTTTTAAGATCCGTTGTTCATGATACATGTCATACACAATTGTGGTATTTAGTGGCTTCTCAGCAATCATGATATAATTTTTTATTAGTTTAATTTCTTATCTTTTAGACGCTAGCTCTCTCTTGTATAAAAAAATTAGAATAATTTCAAGCCCAACTAACTGATTTTTTTTCCCGACATAAAATCTTCTCAATTAAGCTTTGGAATCGTGGATCTAGGCTAATTTTGACTAAATAGGCTGAATTTATAATAAGAATATAAAATACGAGCTTCTATATATAATTTTTGTAGGCTAAAGCCTGAGCCTTTAAAAAGCTTGCCAAAATTAAAATATTTTTAGAGGCCTACTTATAATGCATACCTATAAAAATGCCTTGTATTTTAAGGTTTGAAGACTATAAATAATTTTTGGGCACACTTAAAACTTATATTTATATATATATTTATAATAGATTTTAAAGTTTGTATATATTTTAAATAGAATTTGAGTCTATTTATACACTATATATATAACTAAACAAATTAGGCGTTTATAAGTTAGGCTTAAAAAAATATAACCTATTCAAATCAATTGGTTTTTAAATATACAATCTAGGTCTAGCGTATCTCCATGTGCCAGATCCACCTTCAGAAAAAAGCAAATGTTGGAAAATTCATTGATAAAACTAAAAGCAATATTAACAAACACAACATTTTCTTGATGCAATGGAAAAGTCTAAAGCAAGAAAATCATTAAAGAAAATAATGAAACCAAGTTAATATGGGTTCATCGTCCCCGACGAGCGAACATCTAGAGATTGGAGCAAGTATAATCCTGGGGCTCAGAGAGATATCTTCGCCAGGGCATCAGCCTCTGAAGTTGAAGAAGAAAATGGAGGATGCTTCAGATCTCGCAGATCGTAGGTCGAAGAGAGAGGAAGAGATGACGAAGATATGGAGATTAGACCAACATGAACCTCGCCGACGATCTGCATAAAACTTCTCCCTCGATATGTAAATGTCGAAGCTTGAATAATGAACCTCGCTAGTAATCTGGAGAAAGCTCTTCATCGTGGAGCTCAGCGCCGACAAGCGTCCACAGAAGGAAGAGGAGCAAAATAACTCTATGTGTGGGTTTTAGATTGGGTTCAGGCTTTGTTGAGGGGTTTTTGTAGGAGAAGAGGTAGGGAGAAGGGGGCGTAAGTGTTTGGTTAAAAAAAATAGAGGGGGAAGAAAAATTTTGTGTTTTTTTGCTCCCTTATCCCCACTCTCAGTCTCTCACTTTCTAGTTTTTTTTTAATGGGTGAGAAACTTTGTTCTAATTTTGACAAAATTTCCTATAGTAATTTTTGGATAAACTAGTGCTACCATTCGATCTATTTTTTGTCCATTCCTTTCAGCTGATCATATTCACCTTCACCTATCTATGCTTTATGGCCTCTCGTCCATATGCCATCACTATCACTTGGTCATTCAGCCGTTTGAGTTCTCGCGGGCATGCATGTCGCTTGATCCTTCAGCCGCTTGAGTTCTCGCGGGAGAGGTTTCTGTAGAGCGAAGGCAGCGCTGACGTGGATGTGAGGGGCTTTGATATACAAGTCGCACCATTCAGGGCAGGACGAAGGGTTTGCCTTGGGAAGAACCTTCGTCTCGTGACGGCGTATTTGTGGGTTACCAAGCTGGTTCACAATAGAGATCAAAAATGAAAGAAAAAAAATTAAACGGAAGACACTTTTCAGTGGATGAAGGGATGCTTATGATGAAGATAGACAATCCCTACAAAGATGGCAGTTGCTGCGGGATTGCGTTCCCTGACTTGGCTAGGTCTTCTCGACACACTTTTTTGCCGCCTGAATAATATAGTATTACTCTGTGCTTTAATATTATATATATAATCCATTTTTCTCATTTTAACAACAAAAAATAAAAAATTCAATAAATTATAAAAATAAAATAATAAGAAATAAATTTAAACAAAAAAGGATATATTTGTTAGTTTATAATAAACTTCCCTCCTCTCCTTCATAAATTCAATAAAAAACATCTCCTCCTCTCCCCTACTTATATCTTTTATCTTATATTCTCTTACCTTCTCTTAAATTAACTTCCTCTATCCTCCCCTCTGTTAAACCAAAATAAGCCTTAATTTTTTTAAAATATATATATTTAAGTCAATATAACATTATTAATCCATTTTGTACAATCTGAATAATCATATTTAATAGTGTTAGTATTACGTAGACAAATTTAACACCGTTAATGCTACAGGGTTAACATTTTTAAATGGTATAAATATAAGGGATCAAGACTTCTTATTTAAAAGTCAAGAGATAAAAATTAAAATTGGCACAATGTCAAAGGCATTAAAAATTGTATTATCCCTTTATTTTGAGTTATAAGTATTATTTTCAAAGTGACCCAAGTTCCCTTCTTTCGTTACAGGCCGAACTCAAAAGGTTATCGCCTTCTTCTGTTTTAGGCAAAAGTACAAAGCCCATTAGCCCGATTTGAAAATAATTGGCCCACACAAGTTCACGCGCCCGTAGGTGATCCTCTTACATTTACCGGCGGCAAAGCGAGGCCTGTGTGAAAAAGTGTAACCGGACCGGACCAGGACCCCGTTGCCCTGGAACCATCTTGATGAGATTCCGGGCTATTTGATAAGATTTTAAAAAAAAATTTATAAAAAAAAAAGACTCTATAGACACTTTATGAAAAAAGATTTTTAGAGAAAAGTTTACGAAAAAAAAGTAGTTTTGAATAAATAAGTGTTTGAATAATTATTTTTAAAATAATTTTTTATATTGGTAAATTACTAAAAATGGTATGATTTGATTTAAAATAAGAGAAATGAGAGAAGTAGAGAAAAGAGAAGAGAGAGGATAGATGGTAGAGAGAAAAAAGGAGAGAGGATGTAAGAAAAAGTAAGAGAAGAGATAGGGTATAAGAAAAAGTAAGAGAGAGGAGAGAGGGTATAAGAAAAAATAGGGGTAAAATAGTAATTGGATAGTCTATAAGATCTTTTACTGTTGAAAAATCTAGTTTTAATAGTTTATTCAAAACCATAGTTTTATACTATGGTTTTACCTAAAAATACTTATGGACAAATATGGCTGTTTGTTTTAAAAAATTTTTAAACCAAAGTTTTGCCCAAAAAGGGCTTCTAAAACTATGGTTTAGGGTGTATCCAAACACACCCTTCATCTGTCGTGTCCACCCTCACTCTTCATCTTCGCGCGTGTACGATACCGCAACCCTCTCTCCAAGCCACCTCTCGAGTTTAAGCGCGTGCGTGTCTATCTTTTCGTTTTATTATTTTTTTAATTATTTTTTGGGCACCAGAGTTCTTAAACGTGCGGTATGCGACGCAACGGAGTTTAAAGGCTATGACCCGTTTCTCCGAGAAGATCCGCCTTTCTTCCCTGGTCGTCAAACCGACCCGTTTTCTCTCTCAGAAGCTTACTCTCCTCTCTCTCTCCACCTTCCATCTCTGCAAGTCCCTTGCTCGCTCCCTACTCTCCAAAACCCTCTCCTTCCTCACCATGGACAGTTTATTCTCGGATCACAATGATTACTTCTGGGACCTCGATTCCCGTCCACAACGTCGCTTCGTCCGAGAAGAAGAGCCTCAATTGGAGAATGAGCCCCTCTACTTGGTTTTCTACAGGTGATTCACTTTTTCTTATTTCCTTCTTATCTCATTGTATGATTGCCCATGAAAGGAATTAAATAAATTGGAAAATCAATATGGACGGAAAAGGCATTCCTTTGTTTTGCTGTATTGCCCTTCCTCCACCACCTCCTAACGTTCTTTTGGGAGGGAGGGTGTCCTCAGAGGTTCAGTTACGTCTCCGTGTCGACAAAGACGTGGTCAGCGTGGGATCCTTGTCCCTTAAGCAACTGGAATACCAGACGCCGGCGAAAATTATAGATGAATGAATTCGTAACTGATGTTCCTTTCCTTGCCCTAATTATCTTTTTCAGCCTTTGTTAACTTTATTTATTTTGAAGATTGATTTTTTCGCACTACAATGCCCTCTTCTATTTATGACTTTCCCTCGGGATTGCAGGTGGTGGAAGGAAGTACACGGGGACGCTGATCGAGTAGAACATGTCCTATACACAGTATCAACGAACTCTGATTTTGAGTCTGAATCAGAAATTGTTCTTCAGTTAAGGAAGGAAGACAACCAGGAGGAAACGATGAATAGTGAGGTGGGATCTTCAGGCCGTCAATATGCGTTGGTTCCTGAAGGTCTGTGGTTGCGTGCTCTTAAAAGGTGGGTCTTAAAATCAAACACACCCACACATTCTGCCTTTCCCTTTTCCCTTTGAACTAATTTCTAGGTCGCTGTTTATTGAAAAGCAAAATGTTGACGACTCATTGAATGCCTTCATTGTGGTCATCTTTCTGTGTCCCAAGACGGTAAATTTCCGCTCAATTGTGTCTAATGCCACTATGCAAGACTGTGCGGCTTGTGTAATTTCAAAATTATTACATATAAGCAACATTCTTTACTCACCGAAAACATCCCACAAACAGTGCGTTATTTTATTCATAGCATTGCGTCATCTTCCAAATTAACCTGACTTGTAAATTTAATTGGTGAACGTTTGACATATGCTGAGCACTGAACCTAATCAAGTATTAAATCCCTCCCATAGAAGGAGGAGGTTGTTACCTGCTATAGTTGTTGAACTGTTTGTTTAAGTTATTTTCAGAAGAAACAGTAAAAATGTTAATAAGCAAAAGCACTTTACAATTGCTACCTTAATAAATGCTGAACTGCCCTTTCATCAGGTCCTGTAGAATGGGAAGCCATAATGCTTTGATTAGCATTCCTCTTGACAGATGCTATCCACATATTAATTTGAATTCTCTCTTGAAGTTTAGGATTAACATTCATCTGCTGAGGATTTTATGATGGATTTCTTTTCATTACAAGTTGTAATATTTTTCTGAATTGTTCTTCACGATGACATATTTTTTAGAAATTGAGTCTGGATTCATTTCACTATTCTTGTAGGTGTAGTGATTATAGTTATGCAGTGAAGGATTTTTGGAGCCCCTTTTATACAGATGATTGTTTGCCAGATTTGTTCTCCTTGCAAGTTAGGATGTTTGTTTCATGGGAAACAAATTCATTGGTAGCAAAGATAAGCCAAAAGGTTTGATTTTAGTGATGTTCTTGGTTTCTTCTTCTTGACGGATCTTACCCCACATATGGCATTTGATTTTCTATTTATTCTTGAGTAGCTCTATGTTACCAATGGCTAATAATAGATAGCATGGTTTCAGGAAAATACGGTTGATGTCTACATGAAAGCCTGCAATATTTTCAGCTCTGAATATAACCCAGTGAGTTATTTCATAATTAATTTTGTAGAGACGTTGTACTTGTCCTGTTTTTTATTTATAACAAGGCACCTGCAGGTACACATTTTGGACTTCTCAGGCCAGACAACTCAATTTTTCATAGACGATAATGAGTATTCTGGGCAAGTTGAAAAAGGGGTGAGTTGCGGACTCATCCCCCTCCTGAGGGGTTTCCATAACTATATCATGGGTTTGTGCTTTACATAGAGTTTGAGGTGATTCATCCTATATCATATGAGCAATAAAGACTCAAAAAGCTAAGACAATTGCTTGAATGACGAGTTTATGAATGTCTACAACAAGCACTTTAGGTTATACTGTGAACAAAGCAAAAGTCCAATGAACTTTGTGCTGAAACTTATTCTTAATCAAGAGTAATTGGGGTGGCAATGATGTATCTCTTGACCATTGGTCTTTAAGGGCTTTGATACCATGCCATGGACTATTTCAACCAAAAAGCTTGTGGTTAGATCAAAATAATCCATGATGTAAATGACTGTTCATTGAGAACTAGGAAGTCTTGATTGAGGACATCAAAATCGAATGAAGTTGCTGCAGCTGCTAAATTTGATTCTATATATATTTGTGAGTTAATTGACTTCTTGATGAGCTATTTAACTCGTAACATTTTACAAATTTTGATAGTGGTATTTATTGTCAAAAAAAAAAATGGTCTATGTCCTAGGTTGTTTCCAAGAGGATGCTTTGAGCTTTTGATTATGAACTCAAATGGACCCTATCAATTTTATGACTTTTTTTTCTATAATAATTCCAGATATCTGTTATAAATTTATTGATAGTTTTGTAAAACATGGAATCCGTTCATTCAATCTTTTTATAGCATTCATGCTTCATCTTGTACATGCAGGTTCTCTTGGAGCTGCAAGTTTATGGACTTTCTGATTCTATAAAGGTTAATGGAAGCAATGAGATGTTTGAAGATAGATCTACAGTGGGATGTTCGTCTCTCCGTGTCTCTGTTATGATGAATGGGACCACTCACAATGTGAATTCCAATGTAACATCTATGAACTCCTTTCAAAGGAGTAGCTATAAAGCAGTTGGTTCTTTGGGCTTGACAGGATTGCAGAATTTTGGAAACACGTGTTTTATGAATAGTGCTATTCAATGTCTGGTTCACACCCCCAAGCTTGTTGACTATTTCCTAGGAGATTACCGGAAAGAAATAAATTATGAAAATCCCTTGGGAATGAATGTACGATATGGATTTTCTTTCTTGGTGGTCATTTCTACCCCTTTTAAGTATCTTCTTTTTGGCATCCCTCAGTTTCTCTGTTTCCATTTGAAAAAAATTTCAGGGAGAACTTGCTTTAGCTTTCGGGGATTTACTTAGAAAGTTGTGGTTTCCTGGAGCAAGGCCCGTGGCACCAAGAACATTCAAGATGAAGCTTGCTAATTTTGCGCCTCAGTTTAGTGGTTATAACCAGCATGATTCTCAAGTTAGTGCCTTTCGTTTGCTCTGTGATTTGCATGTTAAAACAATGTTACTTTCGTTCTAGTCATATAGACTATGAATTTTGGATAATTTTTTAGGTGAAATAATTTCTTAAAGATGTGAAGTGTCTGTTGCGCAGGAACTTCTTGCCTTTTTGTTGGATGGACTGCATGAGGACCTTAATCGTGTAAAGCGCAAACCATATCATGAAGTCAAAGATGAAGATGGTCGTCCGGATGAAGAAGTGGCAGAAGAATATTGGCATAATCACCTTGCTCGCAACGACTCCATAACAGTTGATTTGTGCCAAGTGAGTCTTCATTAATCTTTTTTGTTGATGTTATGTGGAAAATCCCATATCCTCTTTGATTGTCTCTTGGCTTTCATGCGTCCTCTAGTGTACAATGGCCTGTAGGTTTCTATGTCCATGGCAGATAGAAAATTGATTCTTGATAGAAAAAGTCCATCTATTTGTCCCTAGCAGAGGATTTGAGTACAATATGTTGGATTATGGTAATGTAAAACTGGCAATTAGCCAACACTGAGCTCCAATTTTGTATTAATAGGTTCAACATTAAGCCCTGAAATTTGTGGTATAAAAGTCATGTATGGAAAAATTCATAATTGCCTGTGATTCCTATCAAGATTTGATTTTTTCAGAAATATATCTGGTGTTATTTTAAGGATCATTTTATTTGTCTCATGATTGATTTTGGATACTAGGCTACTTTGGATAAGATAATTTCCTGTTTTAAAATTAAACTTATTCCATTCCTTTTTCTTATAGGGTCAGTTCCGTTCAACATTGGTCTGCCCTGTTTGCAAGAAGGTTTCTATCACTTTTGACCCTTTTATGCACCTATCTTTGCCGTTACCTTCTGCAACAATGCGGAAAATTACTTTGACCGTCCTGAGCACTGATGGGATTGCCCTGCCTTCCACATTTACCTTAACATTACCCAAGAGTGGATTATTGAAGGATCTTATTGAGGCCTTAGGTGATGCATGTTCCTTAAGAGATGATGAGACGCTCTTGGTTGCTGAGGTAAGAATTTGTATTTTTGAAGTAGAATTGGATTTTAGGGGATCACTGCCTCACTGGTGAAATGAAGCATATTTGAGATAGTTGCCTTTAATTTACTGGGCAAGTGCTAACAATTGTCAAGAGCTTACTACAGATATACAGGAATCGTATCTGTCGTCTGTTGGAGGAACCGTCAGATTCATTAGCCTTGATTAGAGATGAGGACAAACTAGTTGCTTACCGATTGCCAAAAGATGAGGCTGGCCCCTTGGTTGTTTTCATGCATCAGCAGGCGACGAAGTAAGCTTTCTAAGCATGATAATGATGTTTTAATTAAATATATGTAGCCGACCACCCCCTGTCTCATGGGATAAGGCTTGTTGTTGTAAGTTTGAAAATGAAGAACTTAGGTTCCACTGTACTTCATGTGTGGATTTTACTATTTTAGGTGATCAAAGAATCAAGCAAATTGCCCTAGGATGGTAATATGAATGACATATACAAAGTTAGAATTTGATAACAATTCCCAAAGGAATTGCATCTTAACCTAAGGACACTTTCATATTTTTCTTTATGTTGTCCGACTCATATATGCCATTGTAAGCTTTCTGAGAACTAATGTGTGCTACTTGTTTCTCGTAGAATGAAGTAAAACATCAAAACAGAATAAAATGTTGGAGGGTTATTGTATAATTCTTCATATCTATTGGTGTGTTTATCTGGTAAACGAGTGTGTGTTTTGTAATATTCTACTGCTAGTCATTTACCTGCTACTGCTAATCAAGCAAATTTTTTGTTTTGTTCAGGCAGTGCAGTTTGGGAAGGGAGACGTTGGTAGAAAGTTTGTTCGGCATTCCTATTGTGGCAAGGTTGCCAAATGTTTCCTGTGGATATGACATTCGCAGGGAGTTTCTGAAGTTAATTAATCCATTTCCGATGCCCTCTGACGATTTCTTAGATGAGCATGATAATGATATTGAAGTTAGTAAAAATAAGGAGTTGAGTGATGCCACTGGTTCTGCGTGCTTGGAACGTGATTCAGATTCAGATTTGGAGGCTGACTTTAAATTCTACTTAACTGCACGGCTAGGAATGGAGAATGTGGAGATAGAAATGGATAAACCATTATCATTCACACTGCTACCCAAGAAGCTGGAGGTTTCTGTCTTATGGTCTTATAAGATGATAGAAAAATATGATACATGCCTACTCAGCTCATTGCCTGAGGTTTTCAAGCCAAATTTATTCGCCAAGAGAACACAAGACTCTGTTTCTGTTTACAAGTGCCTTGAAGCATTCTTAAAAGAGGAGCCTCTTGGGCCAGATGACATGTGGTTAGTATAGATAAACTGTGTCTGTCATTTTATTTATGAATTTTTAAAATTTTTACATCTTATTATATCAGGAGGGTTCAGGCCTTTTATTATTATTATTTTTTTTTATAATTGTTAAATTGGTATATCTTTGACATGATATGACAACTCTGGGCTGAACATTTTAGTAATCAAATCTGATTAATTGGCATTCAAATGTCAAGCTATTTCAATTTTCAAGTGCAAATTTTATATGTTAATTTTTGTTAATTATGCCTAAAAGGCCAGGCATATTTTAGCTTGTCTAATGTTTCATATTGCAATCTGGTGTGCTAACAGGTTCTGTCCTAAATGCAAAAAGCCTCAGCAAGCGACTAAAAAACTAGATCTTTGGAGATTACCTGAAATTCTTGTTGTTCATCTGAAGAGGTTTTCATTCAGCCGATACTTCAAGAAGAAGCTAGAAACATTTGTCGATTTCCCGATCAATGATTTGGACCTGTCAACATATGTTGCCCACAAGAATAGCCCAGCTTCCCCCCATTACGAGTTGTATGCAGTCAGCTGTCATTATGGAGGATTGGGAGGAGGTCATTATACAGCATTTGTCCGTGTAAGTACCTCTTTATAGTAGATGGCTTTTAATCAGTTAAAACAGTATTTCTCTTCATTTTTAATTAAGTATTTGATTGTTTACCTACAATAAATTAAAATTTTCATTAGCCTATCACATATTTAAGTCTTGGACATTTACAAACAATGTTGAGGCGTGTATTGACTATAAAAGGTCGAAAAAAGAAAAATTAAATAAACAGAAGCTATTGTTGGTACTCTGAATTGTTTGGTGCTGTTGGCTCTATAGAATCATCTGTTCATATTGGTTATGAATGTTAAATTTATTATTGGCATTTTGGTATATTCACTGAAATGACTCATATCCAACTAACTTGAATTTGCTTGGTTGCAGTATGGACATGATAAATGGTACGAGTTTGATGATAGCAGGGTTGTCCCTGTGAGTGATGACATGGTAAAGACTTCTGCTGCTTACGTTCTTTTCTACAGAAAAGTTTAGAAGCATTGGGTTGTGATTCACCTGAGTGTACAGGGAAGGATAAAAGGATCTAGGCTCGTACATACTTTAGAAGCCACAGGGGAATGAGTAGTACTAGTTCTTAAGCAGTTTTTCCATTTATTGTTGTGGTACCATGTATATAGACAAAGGTCATTTTAAGATATGAACCTTTTTTTTGGTGAACAGATAGGCGGTTTTTTTATTGTATTCGCTAGCCTCGGGCTAAGTAAACATTAATCTTAATTTTTTTGGTGAAACATTTGTCATCTATATTTAGAAGCTCATGACGTATATAACTTTCATGACATTATTTTAAAGGGGGATTAGATTTATACGTGGATAGGATTCATATTTTTTGCTATTAAGCTATTATATTTCTTATGAGGTTTATAAGGTTTCCACAAGTTATACTCTCTCTATTTCAAAATATAATATTTTTTTTTTAAATTAGTTTGTCCTATTTTATAAGATAGTTTTTGAGTGTGTTTGAATAATAAATGATTTTTTACCCATTTCTCTCTCATTATTTTACTTATTATTATTATTTTATTTAATTATTATAAATGAGGTTATATTTGAGAGAAAATATATTTCTTATATATTTATTATTTTTAACTAATTTTAAATATTTTTTTAACCACGCAAATGGATTAAAATGACTTTATATTTTCGGATGAAGGGAGTATTACTCAATACTCATGATTTATAAATAATATAACTAATTAGATTTTTTATATTATGTATAGATATTATTCAAAAATTTGATTGTAGATAGATTACAATATAATGTCCTGTGATTTGACTTTATTAAAGGTTGTTGTGTTTATATATAATTATATATAGATATATATTTTTAATTGAAATATGAAATATACATAATTTAATCAGGGAGCTATGCTATAAGAGTACTTCTTGAGAAAATTGTTAGTGGAAGTGTATCATTCTTAATTGTTCGGTCAACATGGTTATCAACCAAAAATAATCTTAAATATAATCTCTTCATGTTCCATACTAACCCTAGTTAGCCAAAAGAATGATAGCACTATGTTCAGTCATTGAGCGCCCATGGATTATGGATCTATAATTTATTCTCCACACTTTGCAGCAAGTTTCACAAGATTCAAGAAAACTAGTAAGTGACAACGGATGCAGTATGCACTAGCTCTCTTCAGTTATTCTGGACGAAGTTTTCTCATTAGCCATTTCTTCCTCAGATTAGTATCCAAAGCTAGAAACATTCTCGCTCTTCTTTCATCTTCCAAGAAGTCACATGCATCCAATATCAGATCGTCATCCATGTCTGGTATAGTCTGTAGCACACTGATTACATTATCTATAGAAAACTTGTCCTCTTTCTTTGTTTTCTTCGTTAGTGAAGAAACTGAGATCGCAACCATTCTATGTTTCAGTGCATCTAGCACTCCCCCATTACAATTTCTCGCCTTCTTAGAATCCTTCAAGTTCCGAGGCATTTCAGGCCGATGCCTTTTTTGGTGACCAGGAACGTTCTTTTCACCACCTAAACGCAATGCTTGCTTATCTGATTTAGAGAGCATCTGAGTTTCTCGTGCTGAGTTCTTGTCACCATTTTTATGCTCTTCTCCTTTAACTGCATTAGGTTGTGGTTGAGCATCTCTGGTAGAATTGTTGTCCTCAGAAAATCCATTTTTAAGATTTGACTTGCCACGCGCATTTGTTATGCTCGCAGGCGTAGTTTCATTCTGGCATATGATGCACATGGCAGGATAAAAAGGCATGCTTTTCATTTTGTATAGCCGGAAGTTGTGATTTGCCTGCAATAGTGCAGAGCACGTATGAGAGTCAGAATCATTCAAAAAGAAATATGTAAATTAAGAAACTATGACCAAGGAAACATGTACCTTGATGCATTTATGCCAAGCTTGATCATCAGCCCCCACTTTCTGTTGCGTCTTATCCCAACTAAACCCTTCTTTGCCAAGGAGGACCTTAATACAGCAGTAATGCCTTCTCAGGACATTAAAACGGTTTTTAAGGACAACCTTGCCGTAATGACACTCAAATCTATCATTAAATACTTCTATCATGTCTGCCCATGTTTTCTTCTTGAACGTGCGACCGATCTTGTTCCCTTTGCGCACCTGGTCCAGCATAAGCTCAACAAAGAATTGGTCCATCACTGGAGACCAGTCAATTTTGCTGTGATTGGTCTGACCATCCCCTCTACTTGTAGAACTCTGGTCATCCATTTCTTTTGAAGCTTCTGGTGATAGATCACAATAGTTCAAAATTAGAAGACTGTTTCTTTTAGAACAAACAGGCATATATATATATAATTCATCATTGTGACATTTATTCCCACCTTCACGTTCAAAGTCTACATCAAAACAAGAAAGACTGTATCTTCCGTCGGCAAATGCATGGCCACAAACTATGCACAATTCGTTATAATAGGGCACGACTTTAGTTCTGTAAGCTTGCAAGTCAGGATGGGCCTGCATATATACTCACAAGCTAATTGCAACGTCAAGTTTATAAGTGCTTTTGCAAATGTTTGATGAAAGTGTGTTGTTGTACCTTAACATGTTCCTCCCATGTTTTATCATCAGCTTTCACCATGTTTAATGTTCCATCCCACTGAAAACCACTTTGACTGAGAAGCATTTTCATCTCATTGTATTGCCTCCTGAAGCGTTTGAGTCGGTTCCTCAAGACATCCACATCATATATAAAACCAAATTTGATGTTAAAGTTCTCAGTCATGTCTGCCCATGCTTGTCTAATAAATGCTTTGCCAGTTTTATTCCCTTTCCGCACGTGGGACAGCATAAGCTCAAGAAAATATTGGTCCTGAGATGGAGTCCAATTAGCCCTGAAGCAATCCTCCATGTCATCACCTGCAATTTGAATGGATACATGCGTAAGAAACAAGAAGCAAAACAACTTGGCAAAACTACTTACCACAACCTAATTAACTACTTGCACTATCACTTTACACAAGATCCTTTTAATACATTGTCTTCTACCACCAATAGCTGCAATAATGCTAGCTAGTCTTTTTACCCCTCACAGAAAACAGAAAACAAGCATGATTATCAAATGCCCATCCTCATAGAAAGATAGTCGCTTAATTGGAAGACAGAAGCAGTAAAGTAAAGTAATAAGCAGAAGGCGGCAATGGTAAGAAAGAAAGTCTATCTTTTCTCACAGTATAGCCTCGCTGAAAGTAGGGAGGGGATAACATATAAAATCGAAAACAGATATTAACAGATTATTATGCGCATTTGCTGCAGCAAATCCTCTAAAAACACCATAGTTGCCACATCAATGAAGATTAAAGGAGTGAAATGTTCATTCAAAATTTTACGATAACACATGTTTATAGGTTGGTCAAATTATCAAGATAACATGTCCTGTTCCAAAATCAAATTGACCGGTATCATAACAATATGTCTACAACCCCGAGGACCTGAGCTCATTTAAGGAGACAGTCAGCTCCCCACTATTAAATGGATTCAACTAAATGCAACCATAATATCTTATCCCAACCCAACAGTTCCCGCTGCATAAAAATAACATAATGAAGCAACGAAAAGGAAAATTAAAGCCTTCGAATCACGGAAAGCTTATTTTCTTCAATTAGATTTATTTCGAATGAACTTAATGACTTGAAGGTTCATTTTTCTTCAATTAGATTATGCGCCGATATGAGCAGTGAAATGGATGACGGAGCAAGAGATCATAAGACAATCGAAGCTCATCTCCCAAACATCAGACTGATCCAAAAATCAGGGCAATGACAGTGATATGTGACAGAATGATAAAACTTTGTTTGGAAACCTAAGCAAGAGAATGAAAGGGGGGAAAAAGAGAAGCCTTACCCAAATACTGTAGGCAAAAAAAATATATAAATAAGAGATGAAGTAATTGAAAGAGAATCGAGAAAGTAATGGCGATGGAAAATTGAGACTTACAAAAAACAAACAGAGGCGAAGAATTGCAAAGCCAAGCAAGCCTTTGAAAAACGGGAGGAAGAGATGAAGCCCTAGCTTGAGGACAAACGGCGGATAGAGTTATCCGAGAACGAGATTACCTTCAGAGAGAGAGATACGTTTGTTTGGTTGGACTTTGCTTTCCGCCAGGACGTTCGCCCGTTCTCAACTACTGCGTGCCACGTGGCATTAGTTTAAACTTAACATTGTTAAATAGTTTACAATTTTTATAAAAAAACGATTTATTTTATAAAAAAATTATTAAAACGAAAAAAATACTTCTCATGCGGATAGAATCTCAAAAATTTATTATTGTTTAGCAATTTGTTTAATTATCTTCAAATTGTATGATATCTTTATAATTTTTATAATGTTATTCTATAGGTGATTATTTTCATAAATTACTTAAAATAACTTCTCAAAATAATTATAATTTTTTTACATTCCTTTTATTTTTAAAATAATTAGATTTTTTTTAAGTTTAGGAGATGTTCAAATATTTTAAAATAAACAATTCAACGGACAACCAAAAATTAAAGAGCATTAATAAATTTTGACATAAATGATTCGTATGTCAATTATATACTCTGCATACTGAAATATGGAATGTTCGTGGAATTGATAATAGTAAAAGATCTAGTAAATACAGAACAAAGTTATACGGTGCTCTATTTGTGCCTATATCTTATTATAAATTTTAGCCTGTATAATATAATATTCATTTATATTATATATATGTTTATATTAATTAATAGTATTATTAATGTTGATATTGATGTGCTTAAATTCATGAAATCTGTAGACATTAAATCATCATATAAAAATAAAAAGTCGTTTATAAACCGCAGAGGGTGCCTTTCAATTTTTTTCATATTCTTATAGAAATTCAAAAACAAAGGAATAATCAATATACTTATAAAAAATAATTTTATATTCTATTATTATATTTTTAAACTTATCATGCACGAAGTGATCGTGTTTAGTTTGGATAACATGTCTAGTGCTCAATCCTCAATACTCCAAAGAATCGTAAAAAAAAAAAGGCAAGAAATGGACTATCGACTATATGCAAATTTAAGATAGAGAAATGGCAAGAGTTCAAACTTCCATAAAATGGAAATTGCTTGATGTTAAAAAACCTCCATCTTTATGGGAAAATGTCTCCTTCTCCCCCTAGCTATCGCACTATACATCAATTTATTTATGCTAGAACAATTCATCTGCGTAAATATAAATTTAAAATATTCATATAAATTGAGGTGTTATTGTTATTATTCCATCGATAATTTAAGACATCTCTTAACAAGAATGAAGTTTAATGGCAAGAATTTAAAATATTTTGAAGATTTCAATTTTTAAAAATTTAAAATTGTCTATCAATGGGAGGCAACTTAATTTCAATAATTTTAAAATTGAACCAATAGTTGATGATGAATTGTGAAAGTAATTTACGCGTGAAACGCAATTACGATTAAACTAATATATATATATATATATTCCTAATGATGTGCATTAAAATAAACTAATGCCGCTGGCCAAAAAAAATAATGCCCGTAAATATATAACTAAATATTTAAATCTATAAATTCCTGACCATTAATAAATGGAGTAGTTTTTAATTATTTTATAAATATTTTTACTATCTACTGCCACTCTGAAGTCTAACGTTACGTTTCGTAGGATTAAAAATTTGTTATGGAAGGAAAAATAAAATTAAAATTATGTTAAAAATAAATTTTAAATTTTTTTTTAGTAAAATAAAAATAAATATATAATTAATATTTTTTTATAATTTATAATAAAATAGTCTAAAATAATTTTTTATAATTTAATAAGGGTTAAAATTATACATAAATTTTATAACTTAAGTAAAATAATCTAAAATATTTTATTTCTATTTTTATAATTTATTTTAAATTTTTTTATAAAATTAAAATAATTTTAATATTAAAAATAGAAATAGTTCCATTGAGCGGAAGTTTCCACTTCCTTTGTATCAAATCAAACAAGTAGTAAAAGATCCGTTGAGGCAGATATGCAGCATTTTCTTATGTTACGCGCCATTACACGCGGATTTACTGGAAACGACTTTTTCTTAGTTGTGAGAAGGATCTCCTTTATATGGTGATTTACTGGAGAAAAATCTAATTTAGGACCGTACCAAATCAAACATGAATGAATCTAGCGGCATCGTTCGCAATCCGCTGAAGCAGACGGCGAAATCAGCGAAGCTCTGTGCGTCATTACCAATGAAGGCAATACACGTGCCTTGTCTCGTCCTCGCTAATCAGTAAATCAGCTGGGATTGGATTGGCGGGGGATGAAGAAACAGCTCAGCTTTCTTCCTTCTTCATCTTCACAAACTCACAATATTTTTATTACTGCCTAGATATTAAGACCATTCTGTTGCCTTGTATTTAATTATGTTCCTTCCTTCGTCGCTCTTGCGTGGGCCCTTCTAACTCTGACGCTTCAACGTTGCTTTCAACTTCAACTCAGCGCAACCTAATTCCAAAGCACACTATTACTCCTATTCCCCAGAACGATTATTCTTATCTATTTAATAACCGTGTCTTCATGTATTAATTTGGGATTTTTCTTTTTTGTTCCAATCCGGTTTCCTTCATGCTCAAGGAGAGAAGTTTAAACCCCACGTTCCCCTTCCGTCTGGGAACTCTAGCTGTCTCCTCTCAGTGTTGATGAATGATTGTAGTTTAGATCGGCTTTTGTTGGTGAGTATTTTGCTTCTCTGATTCTGGGTCTGTAATCTCTTCACAACAATTAAAATGACATTTACCAAAGCATTCCAGTTAGTTGGTTCTGATCAATTACATGTCGGTCTCACGTGGGTTCCATGATATCTCAAGCTTTGTTTAGCTTGGAATTTAGTTTCGATGATCTCATTTATCATCTGCTTGCCTTGGAAATTATACTTGGAACCATTAATTTGGTTTTGATTATAGTCAATTTTACCGGAATGTTCATGCTGGTTTTCTATCTTGTGCTAGTGATTCTTATTCTTGAAAATCTGTTTCTTGTGTGGAGGTATTATTCTATTAATTTTGTTGGTGTCCGCGAGCGTGTCTTTAGATTTAAATTTTGTCCAGATCAATGGGGAGGAGCTGTAGTCTAGACTACAGAGCTTCATGAGAAGTGTTAATTTGAACATTAACCAGCTTTCTTGATTTTCATGGTTCACTCGATACTGCATTAACACATATAACTAAGAACTATCATTACTTAGGGCCAATGAAGCGAACCCTTTAACGGCCAATTAGTAGCCAAAAAATGCCGTCGTTGCAATGCTTTGTGCCTTAAGCCCTTAACAATATCTGGTCATGATTCTTAAATGCTATTCTTATCCTTGCATTGAACTTTTTATGGTGTAGGCTTAATCGGTGATTCCAAAACCAACTAATTGCTCTAGCCTCAGTTTCGTACATGACTTTTGAGACAAGGCTCTTTCAACTTTCCTTGTTGATGTGAAGATGGAAAAGAAACGGGAGATTGTGCAGTATAGGGAGAGACTGGACAAGACACTTTCCTTACCTGATCTGAGAAACGAGGAGGCGCTAAAAGCCCTTGTCAAAAGGCAACTACGTTCTTCAGGACAAGAAATAGGTTACTATATTCTCTTATTGCCTTTCAAATTATCCAGGCTGCATTGGTAATAAGTGAAGTGAATTGCAAATATTATGTCAGTTTATTAATTTTTTCTTCAATCATATTTGGTTTATGCAGGATATGAGTACGAGGAGGAAGCAGTGGAAACCAGGGCTGCAGAAGTGTCCAAGTTTCTTGATATGTTGAGGAGTGTTTCTGCAGATGGTAGGGACAGATCTAAAACATCACACAAGGATTGGAAAGTATGTTATCTAGTCTGGGCAGTTCTCTTCAAGTTGTTTTTGCTTGATTAAACCTCTTAACCTGTTGCTAGATAATTTTCCTTTCCTCTAATTCGATTTTCTTCTTTGTTTGTGTTTTTTATATGCATATGAAGAATGCGTGACTTTTTTTTTGGGAGAATTAAAGAGTTCATAACTGATGAGGGACCTGACCTCATTGGTTTAGTGGTTTTGGTCCAGAAGTACCCCATTGCTGAGAATTCAATGAATTGATGCTATTTCTATCAAATTTATTTTATGAACTCTGATTATGCTTTGGATGGAAGATTCATGAATTTTCCAATAAAATCCTAGACACTCATTGTCATTCTTCTCCCTTCAGTTGAAACAAGATAATGAAGAGTTTCGTGTTATGTATCGTGAAGGACTAGAGGGAACTCCTTTTCATACATTGCTAGCTGAAGGCTACGTTGATGGGCCCATAGATGTTTGTGAGTCACCCTCGTGCAACCAAAATTTTAGCATCACCCTTTTGACAGCATCTACTTTGAATGCAGTGTATTTAATTTAATCAGTTCTATTCCTTATTGCAGGTTTATGTATGTCATGGGAGACACCCCTTTACAAGAAATGGTGGGTGTCATGCTTTGTCATATTTATGCTTTTGATGAACTTTTGTACAAGGGCGGAAGTTATACCACTTAATGAAAATAACTGCTTCTTTTTTTAATTTCACTTCTACGATGTTGTCAACTTTTATTGGACCAGGGATGAAAATAGTAACTAAAGAGCTGACATCCTAGTCACACTTTTCATTTCTCAGGTGGCCTCAGTTTACTGTTCCCACTTTCAAAATCATGTCGAGTGACTGTTTGCAGAGGGTCCGGATTGGGGAACAATTATGTCTAGTAAGGTTGATTTCTTGTCATCGTTGATCTTTCTTTATTTCTTTCTTTTTTTAAATTCACTTGCTCTCTATTATACTATAGATCTTAACTTTCTAATGCTTATTATGCTTGTAATTTTGGAAGAAAGGTTGAAGCTTTCATGGCCACTTTCCACAAGGGAGGCTGTTATGCACTATTATCTGTTTGAGTACTTCCAGGATGACTTAATTGTTGTCATTATAAATACGGTAGTTGCTTGGACATTTTTTCTTTATTTTCTTTTTTTAGTTATTTCAAATCCAGATCTAAGTTTCAATAACCCTGATGAATTTGGTCTCAGATTCCTGATTCAAAGAGCTTCAATGGGCACCTTTATGGATTCAACAATGAAGCAATTCCTGATGCAAACGGTGTGGTTAGAATTGAAGTGGTGGGAGGCTTTGCTTTGCAAAAGGTGACTTCAGAAAGAAGTTATTTTCGGTGAGTTTGATATATACTTTGGATATGGAACTAAACCAGCGAAGCAGTCACTTTGCAAAGTCAATTTTGCATAGTAGATCCTACAGGATCTGCTTGATCTAAAAGAGAGGCAAATTAAAGAATAATTTTATATGTAAATGAGATTCAATATACTTTTTTTTTTATTTCTTTAGTTATAACTTTAGTGAACTGGGTACTTTGCTCATAATTTGACAAAGAATATATCTAAAGTTCAATAATTTTGGAATGTGGCTGAGATATGACGAGTATAAAATTGTTTTCAAAAGTGAGGTCCTAAATCAATTTTTAGTTTGTCTCGGGTTTAAAATTTGTTGTTAGTTGTCACTCATTGGTAGTAATAAAATTTCTGCTATTTGAAGCTTGAGTATGTTAGGCTTAGGCTGTGGGATCAACTGCGGAATTTGAACTGTTCTCATTCTGATCATTTATTTTGGTTGCTTGTTCGATATGGTTACCTTGTTTGATTGGTTTTTCTGATTGACTTTACTGGTTTTCAATGTTAGCGTTTCCCATCTTGCCTCTATATGGCTATCAAACTGGCTTTATATTCAATGGGATTAGACTCTAGGTATGGGCATGTTTCTCTAGCTGCATGTGGGAAAAGTACAAAAAAAGGTGGCACAGAAAAGAATTTTGATTGGCAAAGCTGATTAAGAGTCTATCAAATTTTGTAGGACGATAGCAAACATGGATATAAAGTTGGATATTGTACCTCCATCACTTATCAACTTCATCTCAAGACAGCTCATTGGCAGTGGATTCAGACTTTATAAGAAGGTTGAAGATTCTTTTTATCCAGCATTCCCGTTATGTTTTTTTTCCCTTTTTAAATGGCACATTATCCAACCCATGATTTTGCTGCAGTCAGTGGCTTCAATGATGGACCATGATGAAGGATTTATTAAGGCTTTGGATGAGCCATTATATTCGAGACTTCGTGAAGCTCTTTATGTTATTAATGGGTCAAAGGAGGCTATGGGTGCCCAAGTTGTAGACATTCTCCCAGCTGAAGATGTTATTAGAAGTAAGCAAGATGAGACAAAAGATGTGTCTCAGGAAGATGAGGGCAACCATCATGCAGATAACTTCGCATCAATGAATGGGGAAGCACTAGATAGTAGCAATGCATATGGTGAGATTGTGGAGCAAGATGGTGAAGAAACTGAGCACATTGAAGAGGATGACGGGAAAGTGAAAGACATTCCAATTAAGGAAGTTAATGCGAGTCAGTTAAAGGGCAAAAGGGATGTACGTATCAGAGCCGAGGTAGAGCAGGCTCTTGAAACATTAGAGAGGGCCATTTCAGCTTTTCGAGAATATGGATTTCATTCCCCCCAGCCCACTCCTAGCTTCAACTTCACCTATGAAGAGTCTCCCTCCAAGGAAAAGGATGACCAACTTTACATATATTCCTCAAAACTTGGTCAATTGGGTTCTGAAAATGAGGTTAGTACTGTCAAGGTATTAAACAAAGAGATACTGGAGGAAAATTCTCAAGAAGCACTTGGGAATAACCCTGACATTCACAGCTCAAGGTGATTATTACTGATTATGTTCTTGTGAGCCAAATAGCCAGAATGTTGTTAATGATAAATAAGGTTTAAGTAACAATCTGATTCTGTTTTTTTCCACTACAGGCGAACAGGTACAAATTCTAATTTAAAGGAAGTAACCTACAACAAAGTAGTACCAGCTTCTCCGGAGCAGAATGTTATATGTTCCTTGGAAAATGGGGCAACAGAGACCCCAACTTTGGACCAAAAAACTCTGGACAGTAACAAGCCATCAGACGGCGATGCAGTCCAAGATATGTCGTCTGATCAACCAAAGAAGCCAAGCAGGCTAAAAAAGCATAAATACTGTTGTTTTCTGCCTTCATTAAGAAGGAAAAGTTCGATCGCCAAGAGCAGATGAGAAAATAGAGTTTTCGGCTCATTTAGTTGATGCAGGTGTTGTAACATTATGGTGGTTATAACTGCCATCGAGGTTCTTCCTTTTGTTTTCCTGGCATAATATTTTCCGTTCAAAATACCATTTGCCATATATGTAACATTAAGCTATTCCTGTTGTCCACAAAGGCATTAGGCTATTCTTTTGCTAATCAACCTATACCTGTAATATACAAGGATGCTGCTTATAAGAAGAAATAAAGAAAATGTCTTGCCCTCGAGGAAAAAAGCAGAAATTTTGATACGCAATATTGCTTTCGATCCTCCTTCCTTCTGCAGTTTTGCTGTCATTAATTTTCTGAAAATAGGTAATAATAATCTGGTTCCAACTTTTTCTGTGGTTACTCGTTCATAGTTACATGTTTTTTATTGATTAATAA
Organism: Leucaena leucocephala; assembly: GCA_037074615.1. Classification (NCBI taxonomy): domain Eukaryota; kingdom Viridiplantae; phylum Streptophyta; class Magnoliopsida; order Fabales; family Fabaceae; genus Leucaena; species Leucaena leucocephala. The sequence continues at coordinate 6,175,437 of CM073521.1, read as the reverse complement.
CGAGCAATTCATATGTTTGCATAATAATTTTTTTTTTAAAATATTACTCAGGATATATCTATACGTAAAAAAATTTATCAAATTCAGATGTTTTAGTGGGTCTCAGATGAGTGTTGGTCCAATTGGTCATATTTTGGCATTGTTCAGAGACAGTTTTCAATATTGTTAAACTTTAGTTCTCATTGAAATGTATGCTTGGGGCCCATTAATGTTTTGACTGCATATCTATATTGAGACCTTATGTTTTTTATCATGTGGCCTTGAATCTTTAGGCATGGTAATATCAAATACTATTAATAGTCTACATTAGTTTTGCAGGCGATAAATTAGTCCTAAGATGATGTTTGATGGCTGAGCAGCCTAAGCTTTTAGCGCTTACCTTCTCTATTTTAAGTTTTGCTTAGATGTTCCAAAGGATTGATTCTAGTTTCTTGCAATAGGTTCTGTGCAACCTCTGCTAAACAGGAATAACAGTTGAAACCTGTGTCTTATCCCTTGCTTCCTTTTGTCTGGTCTTTTCTCTTGGTGGGTTTACTCTTACTTGAAAGGTGTTAATTAATATTGTTCTTACCTCTTTTCTTAGGCCTGGTGAAGTGATTCAATCAAACAAGGAGTATACTGAAGAAAATGTCACTGATGCGGTTCAGAGGGGAGGGTCATTCGTGTTTGGGTCATCAGGGATGCAAAGTGACATTGAGGCCCTTGAACGTAACTTCTTTGGAGGTCTCAGTCGTGTTTTTGAAGCAGCTGAAGGAATGAGCAATGGCTTCTTCGATGTGTTTGCAAGGGCTCCACGAATATTTGATGGGGACTCATCCTCCATGAGGAAGGTAATACCTTCCTGACCTGAAAGGTTTACCCGCAACCAGCCTTCAATCCGAACCACCTTTTAGATGTTGTAGAGTGAAGACGGGCACGAACCCGATAGCCTGTCTGGAAAGTACCGGTGCCCTGCCTGATGCAGGTTCGGCAATAATGATATCCCCCAACATATCAAAACTAGCCGTCACCCCACCAGTAGTAGGCACCGCATAAAAACATTCCTCCTAGAGTAGCTGTTAATACGGTCAACCTACGAGCACGGAAGGGCGTGGTACCGCTGCCCGGAGCCTGTACAATTAGACGCAGAAAGTTCGAAAGTCAAATTGACTACTTCACAGAACTTTAAAGCAAGCTCTTTGTTTTTAGCCCTTTTGTTTGAGGCTTATTAGTCATGAGATCGACTCTATGGCATAGTAACATAAAAAATCGAAGGAAACTGAATCTATAGCTAAAACGAGAAGGCCAGTCCAATTTGAAGTCAAGAACAAGAAAAGCTCATGCGGTCTTTCTTTCTTCCAAGGCCGGCTTATTACGCCGCTAACTTATGGGAGCCGTTTTTGCTTTATTTGCAGGTCTTCCAAAAGCTATCCTATCCCTCGGACTGGAAGAATTTCCACGGCAGGAAGCCTCTTCTAAACCCAAACCCAAAGAATACGGAGCAATGGATGCTGATCTATCTGGATTGGCTAAAGACGTTTGAAGAGAGCCCCTGACGTAATATTAGTACATAGCCTTTTCTGTTATGTTTTGTTTTAGTGCTTGATAGTGGATTGTGAAAGCGCAGACTATACAAAGAATGTATTCCAATAACGTGTTTCATCTGCGTTGATTTTTCACATTTTCTTTACCTATCTGGCCACTGATTTAGTATAGGAAATGGGTTTCCGAGTTTTTGAATGAACAGCTACCAAGTTCATATCTTTTTCCAGACGATTGTGTCTGCACTTTTCTTGAAGGTGGAGAAAGGATTAGGTCAAATGTCGTGCTCAAGAAGTCTAAATAGGAGAGTTCATAGAATTTTAAGTAAAGGTGAAGACGTGCAGGATTATTCATTATAAAATTGGGGTGCCGATAAACACTTTTTAGTGGTGTCGACTCTCATGAGGAAGTGGGGGTCATGATGGATGATTCATTTGGTGGGAATTTGATCCCACAAGAAAGTAAGTGAATGCAGTCAAGTCTTCTTTCCTCTCGTGTTGGAGCATCAATCAGTTGCTCCTTGCACAAGAAAGGTGATTAGATTTCTGAAATGCTAATGCGACTTAGTGGGGAGACTCTTGTCTTCTTTCTCATAACAATTTTGTTTTATCTTAATGCCTTATTTTATATTCAGGATGAAAAGAAAAGGGGCTTTCGTTGCTCCCCATCTTTGTAATTTTTATAGCGTTGAAAATTGAGTATGGCAAATGAAAGATTATTGAATTGAATGGGTGGCCAATTTGCTCAATAAAAACGACCAATTTTTATTAAATTACGCACATGTTCATTTTTAAAAGGCCGGAGTGTAAACGCCTATATATATATATATATATATATATATATATATATTCTAGTTGACTGATTATTAAGATATTAAAATTGTCATTTAAAATGATAAATTAAACCATATCCTTTTAAGAGTTCCAACCGTGTTTGACCGCAGAAAATACAACAGTTCATTGCTGCCATAGTATGGCTCACTACTATCTAATTTAACTGGGCAGAAATTTTATATTGAAGCAATTTCACCAACTTTAATTTAATAATTATACTAGGCTGGGGGAATGTTCTTATCTTCTTTGAAATTTCTCTAATAAAGTGAAACGTTAATTGCCGATAAAATAAAAATATTTGTCCACAACGTACTAGAAAGAAGAAAGAGTATTTGAACTTAAGCTTCAACGAGAATATAGATGAGCCGGTAAAGCAATGAAAACATATAAAATCTTAAAAAGTTAAAGCTAAAACGTAAATAAATATGCATATTGAACAGGTGTAAACGGCGGCCGGCCGCCGGCGGTTTGGCGCATGCCAGTGCCGCTGAGCCCTCACATATGACTGACCTCTTCGTACGAATCAATCCAACTACGAAGCTGAATTTTCATTAGAAAAATAACAAAGAAAATCTGTGCCGTTTACTTAAAACCGGGGCATCATTGACAACCGTCCGATTAGCTCGAGGCTTGGGCCCGCGTTTTTTGAAGCATTCCACTCAACAGGTAAACCGGTCCCTCGCTTTCTGTTACTCCCTCTTTCCCTCCTCTTTCCTTTTTCTTTTCACAATCAAAGCTTTCATACCTTGATTAATGTGACGTTTCCTGTTCTGACTTCCTCTTCGTCCCATTCGCACTTTATCATAAGAGTAATTTTTTCCCCTTATCTGCCAGCCTCAATCATCACAAAGTTTCCTCTTTTACGCCTTCAAAATCCCCCCACTTACGCGACATCTTCCCTTCTTACCTCATTCATTCCTCTTCTCGCAAAAACTTGTTTATATGTATTTCTCATTCCATGCTCTTCTCCGCGTACTTCCATGGAAGTTCTTACAACAGTCACGTATATTCATTTGTTTGCGTTTGCACTTTAAATAGCGTATTGGGTTCGCTGGACGCTCAGAACAAAAAAGTGACTCTTGGGAAATGGGCAACAACTGCGTTGGATCAAGAATCTCCAGGGATACATTATTTCCCTCTTTTTCCAGTTCACTTTGGTGGTCACGACCAACTGGGGATATGGTTTCTCCTACCAGTAAATCATCGTCCAGAAGCGAAGTTCCAAATGTTCCAGAGATTTTTCAAAACAGCCCACCCGAGATATTGAGAATCGACAAGGTAGATACGAAACCAATACAGGAGATAAAACCACCTCCACCTCAAAAACAGGACGAAGAGACTAAATCTTCCAAGCCACCAATGGAGGAATCAAGACAACCCCAGTCGGTGAAGCTGAGGCAAACGGAAGAGGGTGGACCGATTCCGACCAGTGTACAAAAGGAAGAGATTATTCAACAAGCGGAACCTAAAAAACCAAAGAGGCCCCACAGGGTGAAGAGGCTCGCATCTGCAGGGCTGCAAGCAGATTCTGTTTTGCAAACAAAAACAGGTCATCTTAAGGAGTTCTATAAACTGGGGCGAAAGCTTGGACGTGGGCAATTTGGAACGAGTTTCCTTTGTGTGGAGAAAGCAACAGGTAAAGAATATGCCTGCAAGTCCATTGCTAAGCGAAAATTGCTGACATATGAAGATGTTGAGGATGTGAGGAGGGAGATTCAGATAATGCATCACTTAGCAGGATGCCCAAATGTGATATCCATAAAAGGGGCTTATGAGGATCCTGTTGCAGTTCATGTTGTGATGGAACTATGTGCAGGGGGTGAACTGTTTGATAGGATTGTGGAAAGAGGGCATTACACTGAAAGAAAAGCAGCAAAACTTGCCAGGACTATAGTTAGTGTTATAGAAGCTTGTCACTCCCTTGGAGTTATGCATCGCGATCTTAAACCCGAGAATTTCCTTTTCGTTAGTAAGGATGAAGACTCCCCCCTTAAGGCTATCGATTTCGGATTGTCTACATTTTTCAAACCAGGTATTTGGTCAGATGCCTTTTCACTTAGTTGTTTATCTCTTAAGATTCTAAACTGCCCGTTTTCTTACATACATAGTCTCAAATGATGCAGGAGAAACTTTCTCAGACGTTGTAGGAAGTCCTTATTACGTTGCACCAGAAGTTCTGTGCAAGTGTTATGGTCCAGAAGCAGATGTGTGGAGTGCTGGTGTGATGATTTATATTCTTTTATGTGGGGTTCCTCCATTTTGGGCTGGTAATTATGAATTCTCAAAATGTTTACCGCATGATGATGATTTATACACTTACATTGTGTTTTTGTGCTAGACTCTAAAATTTATGCACACTTTCTATTGAGTGGTAACAGAAACAGAGGAGGATATATTCAAGGAGGTTTTGGAAGGGAAGCTTGATTTCTCATCATATCCTTGGCCTAAAATCTCAGACAGTGCTAAGGACTTAGTGAAGAAGATGCTTACTAGAGATCCAAGAAAACGGATAACTGCTCATGAAGTTCTTTGTGAGTTTTTCTTGTCTTACTTTTTCAGATAACTCAAATAAGAATTGTTATGGGCTATTTTAGCTCATTATTACTATGGTACATATTTGCAAAATGCCACAGAATGTAAACTTTAGCTGTGTCCTTCTTGTTAAACCCCTTGCTGTTTAAACTAAATTGATGTTAATGATAAAACTGTTCATTGTTGCAGGTCATCCTTGGATACGAGTTGATGGTGAAGCTCCAGACAAACCTCTTGATTCAGCGGTCTTGAGTCGGTTGAAGCAGTTTTCTGCCATGAATAAGCTCAAGAAAATGGCTATAAGAGTATGTTATTTGCATATCTTTTGGGAATGATAACCAATATTTTTGCTCAAAAAAGTTAACTTGTCAACTTCTTCACTAAATAACATCACTCTAAAACCATACTTTGACTGTTCTTTGCAGGTGATTGCAGAGAAGCTCTCTGAAGAAGAAATTGCAGGGTTGAAAGAAATTTTTAAGATGATAGACACAGACAACAGTGGTCAAATTACATTCGAAGAACTAAAGTATGGAATGAAAAGATTTGGTGCTGATCTGAATGAAGCAGAAATACATGATCTAATGCAAGCCGTAAGTATTAGTCCACAGTCATCATCTTCACTACAGATGATTTTTTATTCTTTGCTTCTGTTTTGAGTATTTCATTTCACCACCAAGATGAATGCTGCTTCATATTCATATTTCCAACATCATAATAAATGGGATGGACATTTAAAAATGTTCTAACTGGATCCTATGGAACTTGTTTTGGGAATACAGGCAGATGTTGATAACAGTGGAACAATTGACTACAAAGAATTCATAGCTGCCACATTGCATTTAAATAAAATAGAGAGAGAAGACCACTTAGTTGCAGCATTCTCATACTTTGATAAAGATGGAAGCGGCTATATCACACCAGATGAGCTTCAACAAGCTTGCCAAGAATTTGGCATAGAAGATTTCCACTTGGAAGAAATCATCAGAGAAGCAGATCAAGATAACGTGAGTATAAGTGTGTGTGTGTGTGTGTTGCGCTAACTGAATTAAAAATGAGAATTGATTTCAGAGTAATTAAATTAAACTTATGAATGATATGATATGTTTTGTGGTGCAGGATGGGCAAATAGATTACAAGGAATTTGCAGCAATGATGCAGAGAGGCAACACAGAGATGGGGAAAAAGGGTAAAAGGGGTAGCAATAGATTTAAGATTGGATATAGGGAGGCTCTATCAGTGCATTAACATAAGTGGGGATTCAGTTAAGTTTTTGTGTTTGTTAATAATTTACCATCTTATCCAATGTTCAGGGCAGGTTGGGTTGTTCTGTATACTTGTGGATAGGTTGCTTCATGGGCATTGTGGTCCTAATATTGTTATTGTTCATTATGAAAGAAAAAATATTTTTATTCTTTTGACAGTCTCAGTCTTCAACTTTGTACAATTATGAATCTCTCCATGCTCTGTTATTCTCTGCGATCATGGGGTGTTTCCGTCGTTTGCAGAATGATGATTGGTGGGGGGTGTAAGGTGGGGGCAGCAGCTTTATCAGTAAATTCTTTCTTGCAAAAGAACAAACATAACATTTGCAAAGCTGAATTTTTTTCCTTTTTCCTTTGTCGGGAATTTTTGTAATTGTATAAACAGACAAGTGATGTGTAGTTTGACTTCTCGCCATATTTTTGCAGAAATAACAATTAAGCAGACCATTTGTGGCCAGAGTAACCACGTATTAAAGCAAGATAAGGAATGAAAACTACATTTTCAAGAAAAGACAACCACAAAAAAAGTCACGGAAAAGAACATTCTACTTTCTTAAATTTTAATATTAATATTAGACTTTAAGTTTAAATTTTTCTTTATATTATTATGAATCTTATTACCCGGTATTCAGTTTTAAAATTTGTGATTGTCCCTTCGAGCATATATATTTTTTCTAAAAATCAAACTCAAAATTTAAAACAATATAATAAGGTCTTATAAAATTAGACTTACTCTATGTTAATTTTAAGTTTAAATTTTATCTTTCTGTAATAATATTATAAAAAATGAAAAAACTGTTGAGTTTAGTATCCTATAATCATATATGACTAATACAGGTTAACCTTCAAGTTTCAAGTAGTTGAAGTTATATTCTCAAGTAAAGAAATCAACTTGTGTTTTTTAATTTCTATACTAGAGAATTTTGCGGGTCACAAAAATCCTACGTTAGCTTAACTATTGATAATTTATAATATGTGAATAATATAGTTTATCATACACTATTTTTTTTTTGGGCTAAACATAGGGATATAGAATATAGATATTATATGGGGATTTAGTTAAAAAGTAAGGGGCACAAAGTCGTATTCATATTCCTAACTTGGCTTTTCTTACCCGCCATGCAAGGTATTAGCTACGCTGTCTTCTTCAAGAATATGAACTCCTCAACAACTTCCCTCACCATTAATATATATTGCTTTCAGTTGAGTACCCTCTCATACTCATAAGTCTACGCTGAAACGGTAAAACAAAGCTCAGTACATTTAAAAAAAAAAAAAACTATTTTCACTTCCTTTTCTGCTCAGAAGTCAGTTTCACAGTTAGTCAGCAAATCATTCTCAAACAATAGTGCCTAATAATAATAATAATAATCAGAGAGAATAAGTGTAGATTGTGTATGAATTTTCACACAGGCAGTGAAAATTTTTTGCAATCTGGGATTAAGAGAAGTGTCGTATTTCAGTGTTATTTATGCATACACGGGCAGAGGCAGAGGCAGAATCAACACAAAAAAGGGGGGGGGGGGGAAGATGTAATAAAAAAATGGTATGTAATTACAGTATGTAAAGCAAAATGACAGAATTTTATCTTCTGAGTTTTCCACGGAAATCCTGCCAACTTCTTCATCGCTCTCAACATGCATCCTTTTGTATTGAAATGATTACTCGTACAACTGCATTACTCAAAATGAAAACAAACACTGTTACTTTAGCTAAAATAATGAATCAGCTAAGATGTAAAACCATGCAATGAAAGGTGGCAGAGCTTACCATATAACAATTTGTTTACATAAATTTACCCCTTTATTTTTTTTTTAATTTTAATTTTCTTTTTCTTTTTTTAAGCTATTAGTTGAGAAAACGATTCGATTAGCAGGCTCCTCCAAAAGCTCCAAACATGCTACAAGCTACTTCAAGCAACTTCCCTGCACATGATATTAGGTAAATAAAATTGTAAGTCAACTGTTAACAGGTATATTGGACAGCTTCCAACATATTGAATACGAAAGAAAATAAGCATGATAGAAGCAAGTTGATTTTTTTATCCCTCCAGCATATTTATCAACTAACTCGATCGTATAGAAACAAAATTAGGCATTCAAGAATTGGAAGTTAAATAAAATAAGAAACATGCCAAGTTGACCATCATAAATAAAATACATAAAAAGATACGAACAACAAAAACAAGGGTGGGTGTATTGTCTTGACAGACTGTGTCGGCAGCAAAATTGAGGTGGGTGCAGAAATAGAATATGGCTCACAGCTTGGCAGGTTGAATTATTTTTTTACATACGGACAAGTTGCGACAAGGGAACAGAATCATCAAGGAATTTTAATGATTATTTAGAGATTCATGATACAACACTCTCTCTTCCCAATCTGATGATTTTGCCCAGCTTCCCACACACAGCGTCTCGGATCTTAAACACCTGATTAAGCAATCATGCTCTCTCATAACAGGTGTTTTAAGTTTTAGCTTTTAACTAAGCAGAACTTTTTTATATATATTACAAAAAGCAAGTGCCTTAAAATTTAAAACCTACTAGCCGAAAGTCGAGAATTCAATAGAAGTGCAATAAATTCGCCAAATAACCATGCGACACAAATTTCACTTGTTAAAAGGTAAAGTCAAGTAGGCCACCATCACATATGGTATTCCAGAATTGGCCCTGTATCGCCAAGCTAGGCTGTTTCCCGCCTTACCAGAAACTACTGTATATACTATAAGCTTTATCAAATTCAAAATTGAAAGTAAAATACAGGCAGCAATAAAAAATGGTACCAGGATCCCATCTTCCTTGCCACGCGGATGGTCAACATAAAAGTTACCAAATTCTATGACCCAATTAACTTTTCCCATCTAGTTTCGATCGATCAGACTAATCCAGAATTTGCTAGAATTCCATTTTCTTCCATTCACTTAAGAAACCCCATCTCTTGAAGTTTCTCTTTTGCCAATGTCGATATGCAGCATGGTACTAAAACGTAAAAACATTCTATTGCTTTCTACATCAGTTACTTTCCTAAATGCCACAGCAAAGAACAATAACTGAGCGGACCGAAACCCTAAATTATCAATGAAGTTTCAAAATTGGTTTCCCCATGAACCCCCCAACCAAAAGCAATGAAGAACATAACATAAATAGTTAAAGATTTAACAGCCGGTAGAAAATCTAAAGAGAGATGTCCATATCATACCTCTCCTTGGTTTGGTGGCAACTTTAACTACAGGTACTGTTTTTCGCTCAGTCTTTGGCTCCTCTTCGGCAGGGAAAAGAACTCCGTCAATACCCTGTACTGAAATTCTCCCATCTGTATATATATCAGGATCAAACAGATATGCGGACCCTTCACCTTGCCCAAACTTCACAGACCCATCGGCCTCCTGAGCCACAACCTTGTGTGGCAACCGCAGTGTGTCGTACCGAACTTTGCCAAACCTCCTCACAGCATTGTACATACTCTCCTCCGTCTGATACTCCGGTATGATATGGTAGTATATTATTTGCTCCGGTGCACCCGGTTCACTCAATTGGTCTGTGGTTAGCTTCGCCATGGCCTCGTCATTGGGAGCCAACACCGTGAGGACATAACCCTCTGAGACTAACCTTCCCATTTCGGTGGCCAAAGATGTCAAGTTAACCAGAATATCTGCCATTTCATTGTAGCCACCGTAATGCAACAGAGTGTGGATGAAGTCTTTCACCTGACGCATACCATTGAAGTGACCATGAGGACCACCGGGTCCGGGTGCCGGTGCGGGAGCGAGTGAAGGACCCGGGGCCATGGCGTCGTAAATGGGCAACACAGGAGGAGCCCCGGCGGGAACTGGAGCGGGTTTCTTCAACCGGTGGGTTCGGGGATCCACCTCCGGCGCACCCTCCGGGATCACCGCCGATATGTCCCGCAAATTCCTTCGGCGATTGAAATCCTCCTGCACCGACCGCGGGACCAAAAGCCGCTCAATGCCGTGAATCACCCCATCAGGACGAACGACGTCGTCGGGGCGAACGATCTCGGCCAAACCAACAACCTTATTAGCAGGACCCTTGCTGGCCAAATGCACGTGGTCATTGCATAAGGTCTTATGCGGAACGGCTCCAGAACTCTCAGCGGGCCAGTCATTGGAACCGATTCGTCTGGGCACAATGTGATACATGAGAAGGGTCTGTAAGGACCTGAGATTCCCGGGTTCAAGCAGGAATCGCTTAAACTCGGGGTCGAGCTGACGCTCCAGAGCTTCATTTCGGGGGGCGAAGATGGTGATATTGTTGGCGCCGACGGTATCCTCAAGTTTCTGGAGGAGAAGAGCTTTCTCGACAAGCTCAGCGAGCTCAGTATAATGGGAATCGAGAAGAGCGACGAGAATAGAGTTGGAGTTAATCTGACCGGACCCGGAAGAAGAAGGGAATTTCTGGGCGGAGTGGAAGGGAAGAAGGGAGAGGAAGAGAAGGAAGAGGAAGAAGAAGGGGCGGGAGGAGGGAACACCATAGCAGGGAGAAGGGAGGGGGGCCATGGTGTTTGGAGAGAGAGAGGGAGAAGGAAGGGCTCAGAATTGAAGAATAATTGAAGGAAGTGGGGGGGGGGGGGGGGGTAGTTTGTTTGGTGGGAAGGAAGGGAGATTGCTTAATGAGAAGAGGAGGGAAGGGACACGCGGGGAAAAAAGCAGAGAGGAAGAGAAGACTTGGGACGCAGTTATTGCTGAGACTTAAAAAGTAGTGAAAATGGAAGGCCAGCCTGTCCGACGGGGAGAGAGAGAGGGGGAGAAAGGGCACCCGCTCACATTGAAATAAAATTCTTTTATGTGCCTGCTTGATTTTACTTTAAACTATAATTTAATTTAAAAATATTTTTAAAATTATGGTTTAAATAAAAATTAAATAAATAATTATTAAATATTTAAAAAAAATTAAAATAAATTATAGTTTCAGATAAATTTATAAAAATAATTTATAGGTGATAAAAGTATTTTTGAGTTATATAAATTTATTCTATATCTTTTCTAATAATTTATCTATAAAAAATTATTATGATAATAAATATTCAAATACTTATTTTTTTAGAATTATTTTTATTTTAAAAAAAATTTTCTAAAAATTATTTTTCATAAAACTTTTAAATTATTTTTTTAAAAAGTATTCCCTAAAAATTAAACTAAACTAAATGGGCTCAATGTATAAAATGGAAGGAGTAATAATATTTCAGAAAAAGAAATTGAATATGAGTAGACTAACATAACCTTCCTTTTTATTGGTTAAATACGTTTATGCGGGTTTTGCATAACCAGGAGGATTATATTACTAAATAAATGAAACGTGGGAGAATAGCATAGAATGAGGCATAGTGTCGGTGTTGTGGGGAATGGATAAAAATGGCCTCTTTCCTACGCTAAGCTACAAATCAATGTCTCGCCTAGCTTACGTCCTCCTTCACCTTCAATCCCCCTTCTCATGCGTGAAGCTCACCAAACCTATGATTAGCTTCCTTCATCCTACAATAATATAATGTGTATAATGAAATCATGATATGTCAAAACGGCGACGTCCCATCCGTCGGTGGTTCCTTTGTCCCCATCCCCTCTCACCCCCACACCTGCCCTTTCCCTTTTCTTGCTTAATTCGTCTCCTCCTTTGATCTTATTCGCTTTATATTTACTTAATTCCTCCTCTATATCTCACAGTTTTATATATTTCCCAAACTTCTCTTCCTAATCTTAAATCACGTTATTTTGTATCGAACCTACTTCCTTCCTAATTTTTCACCACCTCTATTACTTTCGCAGATATTAAGTAACCTTAGAACAAGTTCAGAATTTGAAGCATTAAAAAAGCTCCTTGAAGGATTTGCTTCACTTCTTTTTCACATTCTGTTCGTTCCCTGCTTTTACATTCGCCACGTTATGATAGCCTTTGTTCCCAATATGGGAACTCTATTCCAGTTTGCTCATGTAGCCATATCTAAACTGCACGCGCTCTTTCACCAACTTCGTGGTGGCATTAATTTCATACATCAATCTGTTTGAAACATATCTCCGTATCTTCTAACAGAAATTTAAATATTAGTCATTAGATTATGAAGAGCTAAATTCTTCTATTAGATCCAACTCTTGTTGCTGCCTTAATTTTATACTTGAATCAATTAAAACATCTTTTCGGCCCATAAATTAAGAGTTTAGAGCTCACTATTCATACAATATTCATATTCCCGAAGAAAAGACTAGATGAAACTGGGTTAAGGTACATGCCAGCAGTGGCTGTTCTTAAGTGTTGGAAATGGCTAAAGTGATATCACGGCATAAGATAACAAGAAGAAAGAGTACAGATTGTGGATAACGTCACAACGAATTGGGACACCCTCCTTAAGATATAATATGTTCAGAGTAGTAGCCGATTACTTAAATACGCAGTACTCGTCAATATTGCCGGCCGTCATCATCATCTATATCATATTTACATTAAAAGAAAAAAAAAATCAATCATACATAACTCGAAGCACAAGCGTCTTTCAGATACTAAATTTTATTGCATATTAGATCTCATATAATAGAAATGACTATTCCCAAATCATCTGATACTCAGCATATCATGTCTGGAGTAGTAATTAGCCTGCAACAACACCATAAGGGCTTCAGCTCACAATGTTTAAACCATGCTTGATGCTTCATAGCGACTGAATCAAAAGAGATGGAAATGAAAAGTAAACATTAGAGACTCCTTTTAACACCCCATTAATTAGAGTGCAAACATATCCCCCTGAACGACAATGACCAGAAACATCGAATATGCATAACATTATCATCAATAGCATGAGTACTCCTTAATTCATGGAGGACTACCTTCAAACATGAGATGCTGAGAAAAGATGCAATGGCAGAAACATAACGGATCTCAGCCTGAACGTGGGCCAGCAGAACAAGCAGCTGGAGTGTTGTCACACACAGTGCTAACCTCATGAGCTTCACGATTTTTTGGGTTGCTTGTCTCTGCAGCCACATGATTTGACAGAGAACTATCCCCTGCTCTATTGTTCTTTTCTCTTTTTTCAAGGCGCTCCATCAATCGGGACACACTAACAATTCCAGCGTTCAACTCTCTCCTAACTTCTGAGCCGATATCAGACATGGAAGTACTACGAGAGAACAGCCTTTCCTTCCATCCCCTCGTGCCCTTTGAAATAGTCTCTTTGTATCTTTTGATAACAAGTGTAATGTCAGTTATGTTGATTTGGCCAAAAAAACATAGTAACTCATCCACAATGCGTGCTTTTTATGTGTGTAGTATGCTATTATATCATGCACAACAGCCAAAAAGAGTGGCTTCCAAACTAATCGTACCTCATAGACACCGAACCAAGTCTGGATCGCAGAGACTCGGAAAATGACTGAAGTTCTGATGGCCCTGCTCTGCCTTCATCAGGTGGTACAGAATGGACAGCAGAACTTCTACAAACAAACATATGCAGAGTGTATGAAAGTGTGTAACTTCACTAATGAGCACAACTACTAGCGACCATTAGGAAATATAAGGTTATAGCTACCGATCATTGAAAAGAATTCCTTCACGATTCGTAGACATGACAGTAGATCCGTCACGTAAAGAACTGTGCGTTTGAAGGCTTGGGATCTGCTGTGATGGTTCATCTCCTTCAGATGTAAGTGGGGTAGATGGATTTCCTACAGGAATTGCAGCTGGTTCAGTCCCCCCTCCGGCAGCTGAAACAGCACCAGGTGGAGGAGTTGAGAAGACTATGAAGGGAGGACGACCATGAGGAAACGACCTAGTCCTACTTCCTTCTCTCCGACCAAGGTGACGGGCTCTTCCCATGACTGTAGCAGCAGCTAAATGTTGAATTATCCTCTCTCCAATATCTGCTCCACTTACTCCCATGGATAACTACAGAAAGAGAAAGATCACGAGAAATAGATAATGATAGAATTGTGATGCGCAAAAGATAAGAGACAATGAAATTCTTTCGGATACTCATAAATAACTGACATGCTGCAAGTCAAAATCACCAAGACCTAGATGATGGAAAATAGTTGCATTTCTTGAGGAAGTAGCTCTCAAATTCCTTTCCTGAACCGCTGCCTCAAACAATACTTGACTGCAACAATATACATCCAAGTTTGAAAACCGTCCAAATATACATACGCACACTGAATCTCTAAAGAAAAGACATAACCAAACCTGGTAGAATCCTTGAAACTAATAGACTGCCAACACATAGGGCACTGGGAGCTCCTCTGACACCTACAAATAATAGTGCATCCTCTTCCATTTTCAGAGACATAAACATCTAAATAATTTGCAATGATCAGCAGCTAAAAATAGCCAGTTTTTAGAATTGAAAACTTGATAAATTTATGTTCATGAAAATTACGCAGGAATTAAACAGCAAGCTACTAAGAGAGAAACAAAAATTTATTCATCAAAAGTCAACCTATTTGGAAAGTTGTGCTTATTTCTATAGTTTCTTTTATTTTTATAGGTTACAACAATTTGTACGCAGTATTTACTTTATGGATAAATGACATTTCTAAGTATTTCAAAAATGTGGCAACGAATTCATAATCACAATGCAAACCAGATTAATAAGCCAGTGATACTGTTCGATGAGCTCACTATGGTTCACATGTAACTTACAGTATTAGTGACCAGTTGCTTATAAATGGGTACTGGCATGCTAATATTCTGGCAGTAATAAATTTAGGAGGTTATACTATATATCTTAAGGTTTGCTTAGTAAGATGAGAAAACTACAATTAGAAATTAAATAGTTGACAAAAATATTGAATGGAATGTTCAAGGAAGTCAAATATGGCTTAGTTTTTATATCAGACCATTATACCAACATTCACCCTTCCATTTCTAATCAATATAAAATAAAATATAAAATCTACTCAGTTGCACTATTCACAAGTCATAAACAATGTGTTATCTCACGTTATTATCATTGATAACCAGCACAAACAATAGGGATCATTGACCAACATAATACATAAAATCTCCTACGAGCTCATGCGCGCACATATATATATTAAGATGTACCATTCAAGAATGCACTGCAGGTGAAAATCATGCTTGCAAGTAGTAACCTGAAAATGAGAGAGAATTGGAGTAAACAAATGTTTTTGAAATAAAATCATACTTGCCATGTAATTGAATTTGTGCAACAATAGTACACACGACTAAAAATTACCGTTGGAGGATTAATTTCACTAAAATCCTCAAGGCATATGCTGCAAGAGTCATCACATGCTTCTTGAATGCCCCCTTCCACAAAGGCTGCAGCTGATGTCATATGACTTTCATTGTTCTTGTCTTCCATGTCCGGAACCTTCAATACATCAGCCCAAACTTCAGAGCCAGAAAATGCAATGTTTTGTTGCCCTTGAATAAATCATATTGTCAGCATAAACAAAAGGAAATGTATCCTGAGTCATTGTCCAAATTGGATTGAAGGCTCCCAATCAGCTTATAATCCCACTGCATATTACTACTTCAGAATCATTGAACCACCATACCCAGCATAAATAATATTACCTTTTGCCAAAATATTTGGTGCAAATTAAGTCAAAAAAACCCAGTAACACCGTTATAAACCCTATGAACTAATGTAGCATCCACCAGTAAAATGCACTCCAATAAGATTCATGAATTCTTCATCGTAGTTTTCCACTGGTTGAATTAGAAGCGTTGAAATTTGTATATTTTCGCTAATGTAAGTTCGTAATACAACCTATTGCTAGCCACCAGGAAAACACTAGACTAAACCACGTTCCTCGTATCAAAACGACGCCTCAGACAATCTTCCATCCTCTAAAGTTAACCAACAAAAGTTAGCTGTTATGAGGAATATCATCACAGAATTCAGACCCCAAGGAAAAAATGACTTTTGGAGACAAAAAATGTATTGGGATCAACCCCTGTTAGAAACAATGACCCCTTGGGGTTGAACCCAGACACACAGCAAAGACAGGAAGCCTTGAAATCTGTAAGGAATTTGAATGCAGAAAAGAAAATTTAATGGGTTTACTTGCCTCCATTGATAAGTGGCGAGCTCTAGAAAAGAGATCAAGAAACGAAGGGAGCACACATCAAGAGGAGATGGAGCCTTGAATCGGCAACCCAGAGAATGCTAGAGATCCAAAGCAAATAAAATGAAAACCCAACAATTGAATGGGAGGAATTATAACAAAAATGGAAAAAGAAGACGATAATGTAGAAGAAGAACAAGGAATGGATCCTGTACTTAACCTTCAATTATGGGTTTGTTTTCTAAATTTTTTCTGTGAGCGTTGGAAAATGAAACAAACCCCTCGCCCCACAGGCACAGCATCAAATGGGGGACATCAGCAACTCACCTGTTTGGCTTTTCTTCGCCTTTTTAAATCCCCCGATGCCTCCCTCCCGAGTCTGTTCTTTTCTTCTTTCGTTTTTTCTCTCAATTTTGTCAAGATAGTAAGATT
Source organism: Leucaena leucocephala (assembly GCA_037074615.1). Classification (NCBI taxonomy): domain Eukaryota; kingdom Viridiplantae; phylum Streptophyta; class Magnoliopsida; order Fabales; family Fabaceae; genus Leucaena; species Leucaena leucocephala. The sequence continues at coordinate 6,158,818 of CM073521.1, read as the reverse complement.
CCATTCTCGTCACAAATTAATTAATTAAAGTCCAAAACATGACAGTTTGTGAATTGCATTATATATATTGTTTACGTGCAATCATTTTTATTGAATAATTAAATCATTGTTTACTGATATTTTTTGGACCATAACTTTTTTTGTTACATAATTTTTGGGCGATGATTTTGACTGAGGTGTGTTTGGATTAGCTTTCAGATAATAGATTCTGGGAATAATAGATTTTGGGAATAAAAATATTTGGATGATTAGTAGTAGAATTACTTTTTATATTGGTAAATTACCAAAAAATGTATGATATAATTAAAAGTAAGTGAGATGAAAGATGATAGAGAAAAAATAGGAGAGAGAAGAGAGTGTAGAGAGCAGAGAGGAGAGAAAGGAGAGAAAAAGAGAGATAAGAGAAGAGAGATGAAAGAGAAAAAAAGAGATAAGAGAATAAAGAGGAGAGATAAATGAGAAATTAGAGGAGAGAAGAGATAGGGTATAAAAAAAAGTAGGGTTAAAATAATAATTGGATAATCTATAACCTAGGCTTCAAACCAAAAGCTATTTTCAATGGCTTATTCAAAACTTAAGTTTTAAACTGAGATTTTGCCCAAAATCAATTCTCAACAAAAATTGCTGTTTGTGTAAAAAAATTTCAAACCGCGATTTTGCCTAAAATTAATTTTGAAACCTAAGTGCCAAACAGGCACTGAATCTTAAAATCCAACCTTTCAACTTAAAAACATTTTATTTGCATAAAATGTGTTTTAAAAAATTATTTTAATTAAATCTGACAATATTCGAATCTTAATTTAATTAAATAAATATATAAAGAAACATTTGAAATTAGACTAGGCTAAGAATCAAATAAAGCATTGCCTCCAAAAAGAAGAAAACAATTAATGGAATAGTCTAGGGCACGAGTTGGAAGGGGGAAATGTAAGGTAAACTATATAATTTTTTTAAAAAAGAAAACGAAGGTAAGGTAACCTACTGTGCAGAGAAATTGCATAATATTTTGTAGGTAAGAACAAACAAATAAATCCTTACTGTGCAATTTACTTTAATCAGTTTTAAAAACTTATTTTAGATATTTCAAAATTTTGGTTTTATATACTGCAGCTCATAATTTATTTTCTTTTTTTGTTTTGGCATTAAGATCATTGATTTATATAGACTTTTTTTACAGACATTGATTTAAATAGACAGAAGGAGACAATTTAACCCAAAAAAAACTTGGTATCCTAAAGTAACGAACAGATGTTTTTTTTTTTTACAGACATTGATTTAAATAGACAGAAGGAGACAATTTAACCCAAAAAAAAAAACTTGGTATCCTAAAGTAATGAACACATTTTTTTTTTTACAAGAAATGATAAAAAAGTCCTTTTCCACAACGGGGAACAAAAGGGTCAATTGTTCATTGACTTCAAGTAGGGCAGAAAGTGATGTGAAGTGGGAAGAAGGGACCACACGAGTACTTGTAGCATTGGAACGTAGCCTTTTTGAAGAATCCTCAACTTTGATGCCCACTTTCCCTATCACTCCCAATCCCATCATGTATGGTTGCCCTCCACTGTGACTACACCATTTCCCAGCAAATCATACTACAGCGACAGTTTCCACACACCCTTCCTCAATAATCCAGTTCAGGTGCTCATCAGAATTATGAGTACCATGATGCTTATTGTTGTGATTATATATGTGATGCTTAAATATAATTTTAACGGTATCATTTTAAAATTTTCAACTGATAATTTTAAATAATAATTTTTTTATAATTTTTTCTAATTAAAAGATTATTTTTATTTTAAATTTTATATTCATTAATGTTTTTTGTAAAAAGAACTTGGATTGTCTAGATCTAACGGTGTTGAAACTTCGATGTTGAAACTCCATTCCTTCTACAATGACTCATCCCTCCTCCAAACCTTCACTTGTCTCACTTCTCTACCCAACATACCCTTTCAAGCCCTCACATCCCCATACTCTCCCAATATTTTCAATTTCACGAATTTGTTAGATACGCACATAGACATTGTGAGCGTGTTGTACGAGGTGTAAAATAACTTTCCAATCCTTTATTTTTCATATTTTATGGAGTAAGAGAGGGGAGGAAGGGGGAAATTAATTGAAGGGTAGGGAGGAGGGAGTGATTAAAAAAAATGAAAATGGTGGGACCCACAATATGATCGATTATGTTTTATAATTTTATAGAAACATGACGCAGGATTAAAACGTTTGTTGGGCAAAGTAAGAATGAAGTTGTACTCTCATAGTACCTCAGAATATTCTTAGTAGACATAAAATTATTGCTGAAAACAACTAGACACATTCCATGCGGCTGGGTTTTTTGGTAGTTAGAGCTAATGTCGGGTTTAGATACCAGTAGTTGATAGTAAAAACACACACAAGCAAATGCCATTTTGAGTGGAGACATCATTGGATTTAGAACATCTTACATATAATTTCGAAATAGTAAAATCCCGCAATGCATCTTTTTGCACTCAATTCCTCAAGCCTCAAAAGAACCATTGAGCTGAGGAATGCTTAGATTTAGATGCACCACGTACGATCCCTAAAACACAGGAAATCAACTGTGTTTCTGTATTCCCATCTTCAAAACACCCACCTAATCAGCATCCTAAGTTGAGTCCACTTCACCCAGAGGAAATAAATTTCCAGATATTTAAGTTTCATCTGGTGCCTCAGAATTCTTCCTCTCGAATCATTGAAATCATGATATTGAGATTGACCCTTCAAACGCTCCGAAATGCATTCCACAATCAACAATAACCCCTCATGGGCACCAGAAGTCAATCGATAACAAACACAAGAGATCCCAAAGAAAGAAGGAACAAGAAACCCTTGCTGTTGTGAAGACGAGAGCGATGCGCTCAACGACAATCGGGTTGGGGCGGAGTAAGGTGGAAGAGGGAATCGGCGGAGTTAACAGAAGGAATCGGATTCTGAGGACGTTCTCTCGTGGAAGGAGTCCTCCAGAAGCCAGTATTGTAAAACATATCCAACATCTCCTTGTCAAACTCCATTGCTTCCTTATCCAATTCATCCGATTTCTGCCTCTCTATGTCGGAGAAGGCGTCCTCGCAGCCCATTGGGTGAATCGGAATCTCGACCTCTTCGCAGCCGCATTTGCAGCGCCGCCGCCTGTTCCTAAGGGCTCGCCGGCACAGCCCCGCCGGCACCTTGTAGAGCGCGAGCACCAGCAGATTGATGAGGCCACAGGGGCAGAAGCAGCAGACGACGGCGCACTCCGCCGCGGTGCCTCCCACCACCTCGCCAAAGCGGGTGGTCCCGGAGGCAGCGGAATGGGTGCGGAATGGGTTCTGGGGAGGTGTTGGCGGCGGTTGGAAGGCATCTGGTGTTGTTTGATCACCCTGGGCTTGGACCTAGGGAAGAATAGCGTACAACAGGAGACGAGGGATGGGTATATGGAAAGTGAAAGGGGTGGGCGAAAATTGACCGGGATACAGAGAGAAATCGTTGAGGAGCTTGTGATTTTGTTAGGCGTGGGAAGAATCAAAATTGAGAGAGAGAGAGAGAGAGAGAGAGAGAGAGAGAGAGAGCTGTAATGTTGGTTAATGTGGTGATTTTGACTGCGGGTCTCCTATAATCATGCAACAGTAAACAGCGTTTCATTGATTATAATAATTAAAATCAGACCTTTAAGTATTATCAATATTCGTTCCTAATTAAAAGAAATCAAGTTCATGGGTGGGGAATGAGATGACTAGTTTATGTCTACATATGATCATATATGTTTGAGGAAGGATAAATTAAGAAATTTAACTAAATTAATTAATTATAATCGAATCTAATTTTTTGAAACAAATTAATTTCAATTATATAAAATTACAAAGATAATTATTTACAATTTATTCTGAAAAAAAATTCCCAAAAAAATAGACAAAATGGAAACAGTTCGTTTAAAATGATTATAATATGCATATTTGGATAATTTTATAATCTTAATTTTAAAATGGCTTATAGCCTAAATTTTAATTTAAAAAATTAAAATAAATAGATATATTGGTCTAAAATAACTTTTAAACTAAACTATAGTTTTAAATAAGCTATTAGGAATAGTTTTTAGAACAATAAAATAATTTATGAACTACTAAATTACTATTTTATCCCTATTTTTTTCTATCACTCTCTCTCTTCTGCTCTTCTCTGTCGCCATGGGTCGCCAGATCTCCTCTCCTCCGTCGTCGTTATTGTTCCTCCATCGATAGTTCGTGCTGCTCCTCCGTCACTAGTCCATCACTGGAGAAGAAGAGTGAGTGAACGTCGCCTAAAGAGGAAGTTGCCGTCTATCGTCTAACTCTGTTGTCACGTCTTCACCTCCTCCTCCTCCTCTGTCGCCGTCGTTCAAGAGAGAGATGATGATGATGGGATGTGCAAAGTTAATCACTTTTTTTTATCTCATACGTAATTTATCAATCACAAAAGTATTTATAATAATAATTATCTAAACACTCATTTATTCATAACCACTTTTTTTCTATAAACTCTTCTCTATAAGTTATTTTCTAAAAATTATCTAATTTTTTTTTAATAAGTCATTTTTTAAAACTCTATCTAAACTAGCCTAACGATAGAAGTCAAACTATAGTTGCACTAAATTATTGAAATATAATGAGTTATATAAAGTTATCATCAACACGTCGTCCTTTAAAAAAACAAAAGAAAATAAAATAGAAAACTTGCCAGCACCCCCACCCAAATGAAATCCAGAGAATCAAACAAACCAATGATCTTACTTGTTCAGTCATGGAGGCCTGAAATTGGTTCGATAAATCTGATACGTACTGGCGATCATCATAAATCATAAATATATCAAAACATCAATATACATCGTACCATCTATAGCTCATGATACTAATCACAAATCATAAATCATAAATCAGTTGCTCTATTTCTATACACAACTAAGAAGCACATGCCTGGTAAATCTCATTAAGCCCGTTTAGCGCCTTGCAAAAGTTATTTGCAAAAAAGAGAATTTGGAAAAAATTAATAAAGCATTGCCATATGCGTGGACTCATGTGTGTTCTATCCCTCCTCCTTACTTTAATTATATTTTTGTTGAAATTAAGCTGAATTTTCTGCTTTTTTTGTAGCTAAAGTGAATCTGAACTGTTCATCGGATTAAAACATTCCTCATGTCTAAAAAAACTAAAAAAATCAGAATTTGTTGAGAAAATTAAGAAAGCGAACCCTGAATCATTTTTTTTAGTAGAGTCTATGCGATATCTTACAATTAATAACTACAAACTAATATTCTCGAAACGTAAATATTATCAAAATTGATTTTATTTTTTTTAATACTTTTTTTTATTCACACCACGTATGAATCATTTACTTTATTACGCATGTTCACAGGAATAAGGGCCCTGGGCCAACATTTTTTTGGTAATTAACCAAAACATGATTAAGCCCACTAATCCATATCCATATCCATATCCATATACAATGTAACGGAGTCATGGATATATATATGGTTCTAATTTTATCTCTATTGTAATTCCAACCCCTTAAAATCAAATTTGAACGGTACTACAAATTAATTTGCATATTCAAAAAGGGAAGAGACAAGATTGAAGATTCAATTCATAAAATAATAGAAAAATACAGAGAGTTCGTGTTTGGTAGAATACAAGGTTAAACACTACATTGAAAAAACAAGGAAGAGGGGTCAGAAACGGAGGGTCCTACATGCTTGATAATGCCTCTATAAAGGGCAGCCCTATTGGGAGGCATTACGTCCTCTAATTCTCTTCTCCTATGACCCTTCACCTCCTCAACCTCTATCACTCTCTCTGCCAATCTCACCTTCTTCTTCTTCTTCTTCTTCTTCCCTTGTCCCTTCTCACAATTACCTTGTATTCACAGATTAATTCACCAAATTTAACACACACCAAAAGGAATAATCCAAATGTTTTTCGGGAAAGATAAAAGGGGGGGAAAACAGAGAATGGTAGTTATAGTACAAGAGATTTGGAACTCGAACTCATTCATGAAGACAGACACCAAGCTTATGGAGGTGATGAAACAAGAAATCTACGATTCCCGATACAGAAAACACAGCCAACAATCCATACCTGCTAGGGCTCTCCATGAATTTGGACGTGTTTGGATGCAAGTTAGTTAGGCATGAATGAAATGGGAAGATAAAGAGGAAGAGAAGAGGGGAAGAAGAAGAATAATGGTTTTTTTCCAGGGAAGAAAAAGTGGATGTGGTTGTTTGGAGTCTTTATAGTTTTTATGAATACGTGGAACGTGTGGAAACAGAATGAACCTATCTTTCTTTGTAAGGCCAACGGTCGCTTTTCTTTACCTATTTTACTTAGCATGAGCCATTGGCACTACTTGTTAATTTGTTGGAAACACCTCAAATAGTGAAGCTTAATTCCTTTCTTTGGGGACCCACAAAACTCCTCTGTTCTAAATCCTTTTGTTTTGGGTCTTTCTCTCCTTCATCATCGGGGTCTTTAATTTGATACTTTATGACCCACCCCATGGCACCCTATATCCATATGCCCCCATCATTCATATCTTCATTTAGCTTTCCAAAATTAACAAAACTACATACAAGTTATTTTAATTTATGGTGCTGATTTTTTTAAAAAAAATTAGAAATTCAGTTTCACTACTTATTCTTTAGGTCATCAACTTTCACAGGTTGTTAGAGTCACAAAATAATTAAAAATAATAGAACCGCAAATAAATCAATATAGGGTCTATAGCTCAGTGGTAGAGCATTTGACTGCAGATCAAGAGGTCACCGGTTCGAACCCGGTTGGGCCCTATTTCCAATTTATTTCTTTTGAAAAAAATTTCTTCCGTTCGTGTTGTGGTTTGTGACCAACCATTCATCATTCATCTATTGACTATTTGTTCTTTCTCCAGTTGTGGCCTTAAGCGTGTTCAGTTTCTTTTCCCCTTGGAGACGAATAACCTGTCAGACAAAACCCTGTTCTGAAGGGACAACCACTGATGTTTCACACTTGTAGTTACAGCAATTACTTGTAAGGGAATAGTTTCAATTAAGCTTATTTGAGTCGGAAAGCAAGTCAGATCTCTGGACTATTAAGGTGAAGAGGCTATGCTGTTGGACGTTCAGCTGAAAGCAAACGGTTTTTTCAATTGTGTGTGTGTGTGTGTAATAGGAGTATATTGTTTCTAGGTCATGAGAAGGTTGGGTGCTGTTGAAGAGCCTCCTCGGTCCTCAAAACTCAAAAAATAAGTCATTTCATATAAATCTTTTTTATTCCAACAACTCAGCTTTAGGTCTGTTAGGTGTGAACGCCTTTAGACATGGGATAGTCAGAAAGCAAAAGAAAAGGGGTTATTGTTTTGTTTGACGTGGGTGGAATAGATCCGGAACACTTTTTGTGGGTGAATATATTTCTTTATCAATAAGTAACACCCCATACACATCTATCTATTTTATTTTTCATCTTCTACATCTCCTTCTCATTTATTTAATATTTTTCATTACTTACATCTCTTTTTTATTAATAAAATGAGGAATATATAAGAAAATACACACAAAAATGCACTAACATCCAAAGCCAATTTCCAGACTCCACCGTAGTCAATACACTGTAGCTGCTGCCACGGAGCTTCGAAATCTAGAACTACGAGTTATAAATAAAAAATACTATATTCCACTATTCAAATACACCTTCCAAAACATAAGTCATATGAGAGTTGCTTTTATTCTTTTTTGACACATCAAACGTATTTTAAAACTCCAACTTTATTCCCTTGTTTTGATTCATATTTACATTTCCTCCAGTTCCAATATGCCCAGAGGTTGGATGACCACCAACGTGAACATCATACTGAAATGATCTATAACAAAGTTGGATAAAGTTATCAAAATCATATCCTTCATTAGCGCCGAAATCCGGAGCTTCGTAGTATAATTACATATGTGATGGGTCTTGACACGGTTAATATTCAGAAATTAGCTCATCGAAACACATTTATTGCAAAAGGAATCAAAAGACACTCTTGAACTTAGAATTATGCCTCAGGAACCTGCTAAAGCGATTAAGCATATTTCCCTGGCTGTTCCAACCTTGTCTGATGCACATGCACCCAGCTGAACCGGCCCGAATCCTGAAACTCATATTTCACTCTTCTCAGTAAACAATCAAGGGGCCTCATGAAAATTTATTTAATGCATTCAACTTCACTAACTCACCTTTTTCCTTAGTATGACAGTGTTCACACATCCTTGCCGCGTCTCACCTACAAGGACAGCCAATTAGAAGTTGAAGACAATATACACAAATCAAATTTCACAGGCATCTACGGAGATTTTCCAGCAATCTTACAGATTTCCAGCCACTGCTCCATATAGATAGATTATTGCACATACCACATAGTAAAGAGTCACAAAACATAAATAGAATATACTGTGGCCTTTTTTGAGGCAAGAAGAAGAAGGGGAATCAAAGACCATGGTAATCTAGGAGCGTGAGGGGGAGAAAAAAAATGCTCACCACATGACTCCCACATATCAAACTTCACCAGCCAAGCATCTGAACTAAGCTGAGTAGCCAATACCCCGTCCACCCAAATCCTATATTGTTTTCCCTGCTTTTCCCCATAGGATTCTCTGAGAAATTTTACAAGCTCCCCAATACGATGCTCAGAACCAGAGGGATGAATAAAAGTGCCAGATGGATCCTGCATATTTAAAGATAACGGTTGAGACAGATTTCAAGAAGATAAATCCTAAATGGTGATCTATGATAAATGTCACGTCAAAGTAAATTAGTAGAAGATTATAACACTTGAGCGATAAAACGAGAGACAATTGAGAAGTAAATAGAATGGACAAGATGCATTAATTGACAGCATTAATAATTTTTGCGGGATGGGATAGCAGACATACATAAACTGCTTCGAGATCTGCAAGGAATTGCTCAGACTTCTCAACTTCAGCACGCCTCCACTTTTCACTTAACAAATTGATTTTTACGATTTCATGTCCGGGAGATGCATTTTCAACATCTTTTACAACGTCTGGAACATCTCCCAGAGTCAGGTTTGTGCCTAACTTGAACTGACCAATGGCTTGTATAATCCCAGATGCACATCGCTCTGTGGCATGGATGATCTTGGGGTTGTCTTTGACATTTTTGGCATACCACTGCAATAACTCTTCTTGGGCATTGCTCACCTACATAATGAATGAAAATGGATTAAGTTAGCAAAAGATATTGTCACTGATAAATCCAAACTAATATCATTAGAAAAATTATGGCAGTAAACAAATTGAACCACCAACCATGACCCCATAGACTCCTTGAATGCTGAATAACTCGGCATCATTTCCAGAGTCCCCACAGACAAGTGTATTAACGGGATGCTTTCCCTCAGTCTCAAATTTCTTTAGCAGATATGCAAGAGCTTGACCTTTGCCAGCGCCTTGTGGTAATATGTCCAAATCAATTCCTCCACTATATATTATTTTAACATCCAACTGCCAAAATGTGAAGCACCATTACAAAACTATTTAATTTATAACATCAGAAAAACCAATGGTTAGTTCAGTGCTGATACTGCAGACAGAAAAAATTAGTTGATGAGAAATGAGGATTCATGTACTGATGAAGAAATCATTTGTGAGAAAAGAGTTATATCTTTACCCCACGCTTTCGGAATGTCTCAGAAAGAGCTTCGATCACATGTTGAGCCTTATCTTTCTTGATATAAAAGCTTACTTTGTGGGGTCGCTGCTCTGATTCTGCCTGCAATACCAATTATTTCAGATAGGACCTCCATTAATTATCAATTCATTAAATGATACTATGGAATTCAGTTCTGTAGGGGGAATCTAACAATTCATACTAAATATCAGCAGCTGAACCACAGACAACAACCAATCTATCACTGTGATCACCTATATATTATACCTGACGAGTAAGTTCAGAAAATTCGCTTGCCTCCTCAATGACAATATTCCTGTCCCATTTCTGATTCAAAAATTCTTCCCATCCGTCATCTGGCACCATTGATTTACCATAAGTTATCTCAGTTCCCACAGACATTATGGTTATATCAGGAGTTATCATGGGTTTCTCCTTCCTCAATTGTTTGTAAAGCGTAGGTGACCTTCCAGTTGAGAACACTAGCAAAGAATCATGACGATAACAGGCTTCCCAAAGGGCATTAAAGCGGAGCAGGGAAAGGTTCTCAGCATCATGGTGATCAACCTACAAGTAGATCATATTCTCCAAAGAAATTATCATCTTAAAAACATGATAAAGCATCAGAGCTGAAGAGACGGACAAGTATGAAACATACCATTGTGTGATCAAGATCTGAGACTATCATGAGACGTGCAGGGGACTTTAGCCTATCCATGTTAGTCAATCAATCAAACCCCAATTTGATCCTGTAAGTACAAACTGCTTCAGCATTCATGTGAAAGTAAACAAGCATCCAAAATTGCTAAAAAGCAACAAAGTAACTGCATGCAAGATTGTATAAGCATCTTATTTTGTGCCTAAGTCAATAGACACATTCATAAGCTTTGCTTTCCCCCTTTTTTTTTGTAACAACTCTTGTGATGATTAGTTATCTGGCATGGTATAAGCACCATATATCTGCAAATGGTAACAAACATCTTCGTTTTCCGTTTTGAACTAAAGAAGGATACTGGGTTTTTCTATCTTTCTTTCTTTGTTTTTTCCCTGCAAAAGATAATTTATCTGGTAATCTTTATATCCTGACAGGGGATAAGATTAAAGAGAATGTTGAATATTTAGCATGGAAAATTGCATGTTCATCTATATTAGACAAATTGTCAGAACTTTCTTCAGAGGCAAAATTAGCAAAACCCTTAACCCCTTCCACAAATAAGAAAAAGTTCAATCACCAATGTAACTTTTCGAAGGTAGTGAAAAAACATAAGAGCGTTGCTAAGACACTAATAAGCTACAAGGAACTCATTTCTATTACAGAGAATGAATCTCATAAACTGCAACGACTCCAGTAAAACCTATGTAATTAAATTGGTTCGCCTTGGAGAGGAGCCTTCTAATTGTCCAAGAGAAAGTCATCATCGACTATCGGAAGCCAAATTCACTTCCAGGACCTCCCATTCTACCTAGGTGCATGTAAAGAGGAACTGCCAACAGAATAAATCGCTAAACTAGTGGGAGCGATCGAACTCAAATTCCAAATTCTATAGCAAATGGACAGGAATGCCATGAATTCAATCACAAGACAGAAGGAAATGGTGTTCACAGACTAATAAGTGGGATTGGGATGGGATTACCTGCAAGTAGTTCAGATGTTTGGGAAGACGAGAAGGATTGGGAGAAGGTAATTGAGGGGCGGAAGATGAATGGGTAGTGATCAAGAAGCGAGAACGAAGAACCGGATCCAAATTCGTTGGCGCTTCTTTCAGGAGAGAAAAGACAAGCACACATAAATATAAAAAATATTAAATAATTAGATATATTAAATATATATATATATATATATATATATATATATATATATTCAGGCCAACTCGGACTCACAAATGGAATTGTTCTAATTAGTAGTAATGTTATTCTCGCAAATCTGTTTATAATAGAATTTAAAATTAAAGCCAATGTATGATGAATTTTGTGCTGGCCTTTCATTTTAGGTATCAAGAAACAGGTAACTGTCATGAGTAGTAGTAGCAGCATATTCCTTTTGAGGTCTGGCAGGAGTGGCCAACACATGCAACCGCATTTCCGTTAGGAACATGTCGTTTTATGCCTATAGGGCAAGTTCGGAGAGCTTCCCTTTGTGAGCCCAACACTTGCACTTGGAGCGTAGTACGAGTCTTTCTGGGTCAAGAGCCATATTATTGAATTAATTCGATATTAAGATCAAAAGAAATAAAATGAATGCTAAAGTTCTTTTCAATTATTTAATACTCTTATTCCTTAATACTCTCACCAGTAGCTATATAAAGAGTCTACTTTAATCCTATAAGACCTTAATCTATTTTATCTACTAAAATTATAATTTCTCAATCCATTTTATCTCTTAAAATTATAATTTTCCTTCAATAGTATCCTTACATGATTATACATATTAAGGGTATTTTAAATACATATGATTAAATAAAATATTTTAAAGAATACTAATATATAATCATAATAAATAAATAACTTCTTTAATATATCTAATTTAGTTAAGTAGATATTATATTAAAGTATATAACTTCGCAATACTCCCTTCAGTTCTAATTATAATATCTATTTAATTTTTTTAGATAGATCTAAAAAATTAAATAAATAAATTAATTATAAGAAAATCAAATCTCTTAAGATGAATTTATATTATATACTCTTCAATATATCAAAATTAGTCAATTAACTCTTATATTAGTTATAATTAATTGATTTATCTTATTTCAAATATCTATCCAAAAAATTTAACTATATCTTATAATTAAAACTAGAGATAATAATTAATTTGCTATATGTTTGTTTTGGTCCTCAAATGTCATTCTTCCAATATATTAGATATATATTTTAAAATTGTTTCTCAAATTTTTATGTAGATGCATAATTCACAATTTAGCCGAAGTTCTAATGGCTCAGTTGTCTTTGATAAAGGATTTCTCATGAGAAAGGCAAGGCGGGTGTAATTAAAACATAATACCTCCAATAGTTTTTAATATAAGAAATAATTAATTAATTTTTATATTATTTATAATTAATTAATTAATTTTTTTAATTTATTTAAAAAATTGATTAACTCATATAATAAATTACACTTATTGTTATTATTCAGGATAACGGAAAACGGGTAAGAAAAAAATAAGAGCTGACAAACCGAGTAAAGCTTCAACTTAAAAAGTTAAATGTGTCAAGGCCAGCTCTCGTGTTTATTAGGGATGATTGGTACAGATATATACAGAGGCACGGACGAAGCAAAAGTTTGTCTGAAATTTCGCAGCCTCTAGCATCGAAATTGAGATTTTGGGATTTCAAGTTTCAGCAAAATATTATGTAGAGAAAGTGAAAAGAGCAGATGCTTCATTCACGCTCTATTTGATGAAAATCCTAGCAACTCAATCTATAACGTTCCTTCTAAGCTCCGCATGGAAGCTTCATCCGCCGCAGCGAAAGGTACGCTAATAACCGATAGCCAAAAACCATTGCTATCAGAGCACCAACCTCTGTCCAACCATCGTCAATTCTCATCCCATTTATGCCTCGCGAGAGCCCTCCATATTGCACTTTCAGCAAAAGTTTGTATGTGTGGTAGTTAAATGAAATGTACCGAATCCACGATATGAATTTCGGCACTTCCTGCCAAATTTAAGAGCACGTAAATGGGTTTATCAAATTAATTGAAGATGTTGCAACCCAAGAGAAAAAAAAAAAACAGAAAAGGGCGGCAACCGCTTACCTTTACAAAAAATCCTCCGGCCAGCATGAAGGTCATCACAGTCACTGAAGCCAGAGTTGTTGCTTTCTTCAAGTCCATTAGTGTGGCCCCTATGGCGAGTCCAAGTCCCTGCTTTGCCATCAGCCATGGTTAGAATCTGAGGTTATTTTGGTTATACTGTTGCCTTCTATGTATTTGAATAAATGTGCACCTGAGCTGCCACAATGCAGAGGAAGACAGTGAGAATGCTGTAGAAAAAGGATTCGGCACTTAGTCTCAGACCGGCCATGAAATAGACAACCAGCAGGAACAGAACTGGTAGTATTAAGTCCAATGGTACATCACTTGTAGTCCTAGCCACAAAATATGCACTTAGCCTGTACATGTCAACTGCTCTCTCCTTTGCCAACATTGCTCTCTCTTGAGGAAATGTGAATATTGCTGTGAACACCGGAAAGAATCCCCAGAACACCGCTATGAAGAAAAGTAACCCTGCCTGTAAATGCAGAGAAGTCAAGGTTTTAGAGAGGGGAAAAATTGATCCATCTTGTACTGTAAGGTAAGAAGATTCATGCATGTGTTTACCTGGTCTTGAAGACCTTTTGGATTGTTAGCATCTGATTGCCACCAAAGTAATCCTAAGATGACAGCAGTAGAGAGAACTTGGGTGATTCTTAACCAGCTGAAATAGTCGTGCCTCCGCTCTTTTATTCCTCTGCAGAACAGTATGGAATACTGCTCACACCACCTTGCACCCCATTGTCTTTTAGGAGAACAAACCTTAGACTTCAGTGATTCATCAAGGGGGATGGGGACCATTAGCTTTCTCTTCTCTGTTTCAGAAACTCGAGACTCGTATGCTTCCGCTAGATACTGCCTCGCATAATTCATTTATTTAGAATCAAATGGAAAATCTGTAGTCTCAAGTTTTCCTTTCTAATAAAATGATAACTTACCTCTTGTACCATTGCTGGTGATGGTTTCCCATTCTTTGTTCTAACTTCTGCATTTCCCATCTGCACTTTATCCTCTAACTCAGAGGGTACAGAAACATCATTTATGTTTCCATTTGCGAGGTCTAGCAAAAACTCTGCTGGGTTCATGGCAATAAGAGGCGAGCATCCTATAGATTGGAAATAAGGCATTGCTTTAGATGCTTTGCCAAAGTAAAGCAAGCTGCCTTTTCCCAGTAGGATCAACTTATCAAATTTGTGAAATAGTCTGCTTGATGGTTGGTGAATTGTTGTCACCACTGTTTTACCAGCCTGCCATAAAATTGAAGTATCTTTGTTTATAGGTTGCCATAAAATTTCATTGTTCCTGAAGGGAAAGGATTAGAGTAATAAATAGTATATACCTCTGCTATGTCTTGTAGCATCTGAACGATCTTCAAGGCTGTTGTAGAATCCAAACCAGAAGTTGGCTCATCCAGAAAGAGAAGCGAAGGATTGATTATAATCTCATTACCGATGCAAACTCTTTTCCTCTCTCCTCCAGATACCCCCCGAACAAAGGAGCCACCGATCATAGTGCCTTTGCACCTAAGTTACATGAAATAAGATCATCATCCATCACAACCCATACCAATTTCTCTCTCTCTCTCTCTCTATATATATATATATATTACTGTGCATTCTATGGGAAATGTTACCTTTCTAAGCCAAGGTCATAGATGACATCCAAGGCTCGTTTTTCCTTCTGGTCCTTTGTTAATGTATCAGGAAGTCGCAGACGGGCTGAGTATGTAAGTGTTTCTTCCACAGTTAGATGAGGAAACAGAACATCATCTTGAGTCACAAATCCTATCTTGCTTTTGAGATATTTGCTATATGGCTGGTCATTGTAAGTGATAGAACCACCAGCAGTGGACTGAATCAACCGGCCACCTAGAAGATTCAAAAGGGTAGTCTTTCCACTCCCTGAGGGTCCCATCAGTGCCAAAACTTCGCCTGGATTCACGCAACCAGTAATCCCATTTAAGATATCCTTCTCCTCACTTGTTGTCATGCCCTTGATCACCACCTTGTAGCTCACATCCTTGAACTGCACATTAGGAAAACACAAGAATTCATTCTGTTGAATTAAGCATCAAAGTAGAGCTCAATACGCCAAGACATCTTTAATTCAGCAAAACCATGTTTTGCAGTTCCAAAACCAGCTGGGTTTCAAACCCGGACCTAGATCTTTGAGGTATGCAAGAAACTAATGTGTGTGCTCGTGCTTCTCTGTCCTGCTATATGCTAGCTATTCACTGTTAATTTCCTGCCCAAATACATAGCTTAACACATCAAATCTTACGCGCTATGGAAGCCTTGATGAACACCTGGCAGGGAGGTATATAAGTGCAGGCGTGGAAATTAATGGAGAAGAAGAGAAGCTTACCTTGAGAAAAATAGGCAAAGTGGTTTCCGTTGGAAACTTGAAGTGGCAAGTTCCAGCTTCAATATCCTCAGCTGCAATATACATATGCAATCTTTTTAAACAACACAAGAAGGGAAAAGATCCTTCAGCAGAAGCCTTGAGTTCTATATATTCCAGCCAGCTACAAGTTTTTGCTCAGTACAGTTTGGGTGTACACATACATGTAAGTATGGTTAATGAAATATGTGGTTGTGTTCTCCTTAATTGGCAGGAAAAAATATCAGTAATTAAGATAATGAACGCGGCTCATAAAGGAGTTTCATCATTGGTTTCTCCCATTTCTCATAACATCAATGCGCTGTGTGATTCCCTACAAGTCCAATATGCTCTATGCATATGGGGCTAACGAAAAGTCCGAAGTGAGACAGACACTGACCAAAAGACAAGACAGTGAGACACAGTAAGTCGTGGTAGCTAACAGAGCGTTGAGAATGTCAAGTTTAACTTTAATGAGGGGCTCATCAGTGAGACAGAATACTCTCCCAGAAAATAGGAATAGAGAGCCTCAAGAAATGAGAAAAACAGGAAAACAGAGGGGACAGCTCCAATAATAATGGCAACAAGAGGGCCCGGATCGGACATCCCCTTAATTGTTTTTTTTTTTTTGATACCCCCCTTAATTGTTTTGATCCAGCTATCTATTTTTTAGTATGGAATGATTTGAACGGGGTAACTTTTCTGATATAATTACTGAACGAAATGCAGTAAAATCCGATACTTGAAGATGATCCACGGGGTAACAAGAAGAGCCCTCAGGTACGTAGGGTTTTGTGATGGAGATTGGAGATGAAAGTCTGAAAAGTCAAAGGAGGCAGTAGTCGAAGAAGACAAGGAATAGTGCAAGTTGATCGTTTTCATTTTCTTGGTCCAGAGGGCAACTTGTTCCTTAAGAGAGGAAAAAAGATAGAACAGAAGAGAACATGATTCAACATGGTCCATTTGATGACAAAGACTCTATCTTCACAATCCAAAGATGGAAACAAGTTTAAGAGGAGAGGTCACTCCAATTCCCATTTCTCACACAAGCAAAGAGTTAAGGTAATCACGCCTCGCTTTTAATTTATTGCGCTCTGCATGGTCTCTCTCTCTCATACTAAAGCAAGAGCAAGATTTAATGCGAATGGGTGAATGATCCAAATGGTTTTTAATATATCGCAGCAAGTTGGTGTGCATGGAGTACCGTTGTGGTACTTTTTGTGCTGGGAACTGCCTGATTCACTCGCTTTTTGACCCCCCAATCATGCATTTCTGTTGTTCCTCCTTCGGACTTTTTTTTTGTCCTTTTGGTCAATTATTGTGCTTTGGACTTTCCTGGACTCATGTCTTTTTATTTTGTGATAAAAAGATAATTTCCAATAATTATCTATATCCCAAAAATATTTATTCTTTGCATCTTCTTTATTCACAAATTAAAAGTAGAGAATGAGTCAAGAAAGAAATTAAAATATGGATGTATAAAGAACCCACATCTTATAATTAACCACTATATGATACTCACATGCAACTACACTTTTTTCCTACTTCTCGTCTACGTTTATTTTGTGGAATATAAGTGGTGGGACTCAAAATGGTTTTACATCAATACTATTTATATTACTTTATTCATTCTTAAAAGTATACACTGTTCTTAATATATTATTAGTGTGACTTATTTGCAAGACTCTCATACAATACATGAAATTTAATAAAAAATCTGTATTATATTTTATAATATATAAAATAATGTGGCCCCAATTCTACCGAGAAAAGAATTATATATAATAGAAGTCAATTAACCAAAAATTATAATAACTTTATGATAATGACCAAAGAGCCTATATATAACATACACAAACCTACATACCCCTATTATATATATGCCAGAGTATAGACAACGAATTCCGTAGATTTGGTACTTTTCCGTATCAATGTTAATATGAATATGTAATGAAGTATGCTGTCTATAATTTAGTATTTGGAAATCAATAACTATGTGTGTTTTTAGGGTCTCCTCTAGAGTAGCTTTCTTTCTTTTCTTTTGTTTTTATTATATTTCTTTTCAACAAGTTTTGAAGACTGCCACAAGAAAATGAAGATAATTACAATAATGCTTAGAATAAAGGGAACTTACGGATGTCTTGGTCCCTTAAGGGCTTAGAGTCAGTGATTTCATCAGGAGTAAGCGTGAAGCCGGTGAAGGAGAAGGAGAGGCCCAAGCTGGCGCTGGAAGCTCGGCTCAGGGCGGCTCCGCTTCCTACTTCATCCAAATCCACCTTTATCTGAGCACTCCTACTCTTCCTTATGTGGCTGTTTTTCCCTACCGGCGACATCCTCCTACTTGACTTCCTCGACAGTGTTCCTCCGCTTCCCCCACTATCCATTATCCCGTTCATTGAGTCGCTCGATGGCGCTGACTTCAGCTCTGCAACCACCGTCTTCACTAGCTGCTCCGACTTCGTCCTCGCCAACCCACTCGAATTTGTCTTCTCCATTCCTGAGCGATCTCCACTCTTTCATGATATATAATTACACAAACTAAAATGAGTCCCATCTTTAAACTAAGTTGAGCAAAAACTGTTATTTCATTAACAAGTAAATTAAATACTGTATTATTTTTAACGCTCATCATCGCTGATGAGTTACAAGGAATAATAACGCTTTTTGTTTAAAAGGGTTCGATATTACTCTCGATATCAAATTTGACTGTCATATCATATTACTGTAGATAATAGTTATCTGACTTGATTGAGCACTGGTTTATGGCAATTAAGTCCATACCGGAAACTTCCATGTATGCTATATAACTTGTCTCCGGCCGGGGGCTTCTTAAAAAAGAAAAAGGAGGAGGGAACAAGATTGAGGCTCTATATATAATAAAAAACAATCAGTAGAAGATAATATCTCTGACACAGTGGGAGCCATGGAGATATATATCCAATAAATGATATAACAGTACTGAAAATATACTATTGGTGGCCATGAAAGACGATAACAATTTTTAAGAGACTTTTGAATATATATATAGATATATATATATATATATGGTAGAACACAGCAAGTAGTACAAGAGGATATATATAGTTGAGTTTATCCATACCGTTTCTGGCAAAAAAAAGTTGTGATGAGAACTAGAAGAAGGCGAGGCCTGAATTTAAGAACGACAGAGAAATAGCTGCTTTTAACTTTAGAGAGATCCTATACGGAATGGGAACGTTGCTCCATTATAACGATCTAATAAATTAAACGAACCAGTTTTTGCTCCATCATGTTCATGTGCACTGTGGAACACATTCATTACTCGCCATCACTCAACCCTCTCTTATATAAAGCAATTATTAAGAGGCCCCAACCCACACAGAGTTACCAGACTACCCTTGTTGCTGTCACAGAGCTAGCAAATATGAACCCCATATAATTCAATTCTTGATAAGTACCTCACCTGTTGATTACGTAGAGATAGATGTACATTAATCGCCCTCACCTCATTCATTCCGCGTCCCATCTCTGCCGTACAAGTGTCTCAGATTTAACGCGTTCCTCATTTATCATTTTCTATACACATTTCATCACCATTATTATTCTGAGATGAGTTTGAATTATATGAATGATAATATTATGGGCATGCATGCACGCGTACTTTTGGTATTAATGAGTTAGTAAGTGGTTTTAACCTTATATGCATGGGTGGGTGGCGGGTGTGCCGGCTTGTTAACAAGTAGCCCAGATGCGGACAAAAACCATGAAGAAGATGACGACCTCGCTGTGTTAATTGGAGGGACCTTCTTGAGGTTTTGTTTTCATCCAAAGCTGTGCCCTGCAAGAGAGGGAAGCTAGGGTTTCTTGGATTTTTGCGTCCAAAAAGATGCGTGCATGTTTTCCTTCTCAGTTAGATCTCTGACATCTCGTGTTTCCTGTACCATCTGTGTAAGCTCTTTGAATTCAATAATTCATATTGTTATGCAAAATGACAAACTCGTTTGTGTGTGTGAACTTGATCCTTTAGTTCCTTGTCTTTTGTGAACATATCTTTTTCATCATTTAAGCTCAACTCAATTTGTAGTTATGGGAAATTATCTTTTTCTTTGAACCTTTCATCATGAAAGGTATAATTCTGCTCATAATCTATTCTCGTTAATTATGCTTGGCACTACTGTACTTTCATGAAAGGTGTGTTGCATTACGGACAGGCCATCCGGTTTTAGTTTTACAGTGATAAAAAAAGCTGTGTTGATTGTTCAGATTGTACTATAAACTAATTCTATTGTTAAGTAAGTATCACTTGAAATATTAACATAGGTGTTGCACTTGTTCAATAATCGCTCAAAGCACCAATCGCCCTGGCTGTTTATAGAAAAAGAACTCACGTGGCTCTTTAATAGGAAATGCGTGCATGAAATGGGAACCAGTTTTGATCACCACCACCATAAGCTTATCATATATGGATCATCTAAGATAATATGAAAGTTCTAAATTTAATTTTTTTTATCTTTCTTTTTAAAAAAAATTATTTTAATGGTTATAAAATTTAAAATAAAAAAATACTCTCTTAACTATATTTTTTTCATAAAAAGAATTTTTTTATTTAAAAAATACAAATTAAAAAATAATCAAATATATACAGTACATATCTGATGAGCGGATCCCTAAAATGGGAAAAACTAATTCTTAATTATTAATATCATTCTTTTAATATGAGATTTTAAACTAATTCTTTTAATTATTGATTCAATTTTTTTAAAATAAATATAATTATTTATTTTAAAAAAAATTAAATTTAAATTTTATCTAAAAGAACCTCTAAAATTATAATTAACGTGATTTTTAAACACACGTAACTGGGAAGAAAACGAACCATCACTGACACTTTTTTCCTGAATTATACTAAGAAAAGGTAATTAGGGGGGGAAGAGAGAGAGGGAGGGGCGGCCGTGGGGAGGGAGAGGGCAAAAGAGTACTTTGACAAAGGAAGGGGTTTTGTGGTGTAGAAGAAGCGTTGTGGACCATAATATGTTTGGGGGATGGTTGGCCCTTCTTCCACACCTTGTCGCTCCTCTTTTAGTCTCTTCCCATTAATTATTATATTTCCTCCTCATTTTATTACATTCAAACCTTAATCTCAACAAGCATCTATTTATGACATCACTAATTATGCTATCTATCTTCTGATTATACATGTTTCTTCGGATAAGTAAAACCCAAAGATCAACGATGATCCTTATACGTGATAGGATAGCTGCATCAAATATATCAAGGATGGAGCAATAGAGGAGGGATCCAAGGGCCCCCCTTTTCCCTCTGCAACAACTAAAGAATGGAGGGATGGGCAGTAGGGCGGTGCCCTGGGTTGGAGGGAAAGCCACGTGACAAGGACGTGATTCTGACATTTGTACTGTCCATTCCAGGTCCCATGAGATAAGGGACTAGTAGTTCCGGTACTCATTGCAGTGATCTCCCATAGTAATCATTGTCATGGTTAGGTTTGTACCTAATAAATATACGTTGAATGTTATTTAAATAATAATTTTAATTTAAAAAACTATCTTTTAATAAAACTAACAGTTAAAAGATTATTTTTTATCTCAAATTTTGTATATGTTAAACTAATTTTTTTTTAAAAAAAAAATCTGAATTTTCGGTACTTGCCACCTTATCTCGAAGATAATGGCTCTCCTCTAGTGGATTATTGTAGATTAATTTAATTTAGTTCAATTAATCATCACGTTGACCGCTAATTTATAGTATAGCAGTATGCATGGTAAATTTAGAATTCATTGTCACAAAATGATACACGTGGAAATGATTTTTATAATAGTTTTATTGAATGAATGATAATAATATAAACAGGACTTGTTTTTTTATGTTTCAGTTAAGTCTTGGGAGTTGAGAGAGACAAGATCTGGCCAGAAAAATTATGAGGCTTAGTGATTATATAAATTATTAAATATATTCATGATTGGGGAATGGGAACATGATGCTGAGCTGAGTCATGCTTCCTCGCCACGTGTACCTTCCAGAATCCATTGTGTACCGTTTAGATCTTCCTTTGACTAGCACCGCACATCATCTGACACGTGCTCACCATTGGGCCGTTATTCCTCCATTTTGCTTCCACGTGTTTATACCGTCTTACTTAGATCCACCGGGGCGCCGCCCACACTTCTTCTCTCCGATAGTCTACCCACAGCCACCCATTAATTCCTTTCCTCTGTTCTTCGCTGGGTCAGAATCTTCAAGACAAAGAATTCTTCTCAGTTCTCACGGTCCCAACCGGTAAAAGTTTCGATTCTGTCACCTAAAACCGTGCTGGGGGTGGGGGGGGGGGGACAAGTTGGCTTTAGTGTATGCGAAATCAGATTTGGGGAACTTCATTTGTGGTTAGGGTTTTCATGTAGTGCAAGCAAAACTCGTATTTGTTTTCTGATTTGTGCAGTGAGGTTTCACATAAAAGAGTTTGAGCTTTAAACTGTGTTGATTAGATTGATTAGATTTTCGGGTTCCTTTGTAGAGGTTGCAGATTTCGAGCTTGATAATGTCATTATTCACACCCCAAAAAAAAAAAAAAAGAAAGAAAAAGAAAAAAGCAGTACAAATTGTTTGTTCGGCCATCAAAGCATTATAGTTAATTAAGGCAACCTAGTTGGTCAAGGATAACTAATTAGATGGTGCTGCTTGTTGAGAAGCTAAGAAGGTGACGCCTAAGCCAGAAGGGACAAAGTGAAGGTCCAGATCGGAGCAATAAATCTCGTACGTTGACAGATCTGAAGTAAAATGCAAAAAACCTTATCCTCACAACGTCATAGTCAGTTATTTCTGTGATCACAAAATTCTGACGTTTCATTTCAACACTATATGCATCTTATCATACTAGTTGGACTGCATTATCAGCAAAAACGGAGATTTACTAAAAAACAAAAAAGGTAATCAGGGGTGTGTATACCCCTGGAAGTGCAATACAGATAAATACAACATGATACAGTGCACGCATGCCCGCTGTTTGAGTTGCAAGATGGCTATGCAATGGCACCAAAGAGAAACACTGTTCTAGGGAAGCACTCCCCTCCTTTTGTCTGAGTATGTTCGACTGAGAAGAGTGAAAAAAATTAGGAGGTCCTTAAAGAAATCTTTGACTTGCAATTAAATCAAGTGTAGTGTGTAAGTTAAAACCCTTTCCTTTTTCTTATCCTCCGTTCTTTTCAATCCAAACAAACCCAAAAGCTTGAACAAAATCCTATCCTCCGTTCTTATATAAAGAGCAACCACTTATATGATCTGCCATGGGCAGGATAAGATGCCAGCCCAAAGTTGTGCAACAAATCCCTTATTTGGCAAGAGTTCACTGAGGCTTGAAAGCACCCGCAATTTTGCTCATTGTATTTTCTAGTCCCTTTTTGCCAATACCAGCGTCTTCCATCATTGCAACAAACTCACTGTAATCAATTCGCCCATCCTGAAATGAGCATAATATACAGGTTATAATATTGCCCCCCCCCCCAAAAAAAAAGAAGGGCAAAAGAAATAGCGTGCATAAAGTTCTTCACTTTTTCAGAGGAAGGAAGGGAAAACAAGATGGAAAAAATAAGTTCTTCAATTACATTATCCCGGTCAATTTCTTTTATCATGTCATCTAGTTGAACATCTTGCAGACCAAACTGTTCGCAGGCATGTTCAAGTTCATCTCGTGTAATGTACCCACTCCCATCTTTGTCAAAGTAGTTGAAAGCTGCAAATAGATGCTCCTCCCTATGAACCTTGTTCTTATGAAGCATGGCTGCTATGAATTCACCATAGTCGATGGTGCCACTATTATCAATGTCTGCCTGAATTTTAAACAACAAAAGCCACAAGGTTAAACAGATGGAACGCATGATCAATCCTTCAGTTGAACACAATTATGCATAATTTCATCCCACTGAACTCAATGGTCCATAGGTGGTGTCAGGCAGGGTCAGGTCACAACAATACCAGGACTCAAGGAAGAGAGATAATATAATTCTACAGAATGATAGCCAAATTAGAACAGGAAGACGAAGAATATGTTCTCCTTTCATATACTTCCTAGCACATATCAGTAAGAAGAAGAAAACATCCTCCTCCTTTTACAATGTATATAACATGCAAACACTTACCGCTTGCATTAAGCTAACAATTTCAGGTTCCTTGAGATTGGCACCCGCTTTCTCCAATCCATTTTTCAGTTCCTCTAGAGAAATGTGTCCACTATTATCTGCGTCTATCATCTTGAACATTTCTTTCAGCCCTCCAATTTCCTCCTCAGACAGACTTTCAGCAATTACCTTCCGGAGGATAATAAAGTGAATAAAACCAGATGGCGCATGTGACAACATCAAGTAGTAGTTCAGAACAGACTCTGACCCAGTTTATATACATATACAATCTTACTCGAACAAATAATTTGTTTCATAAATTTTTCCATTTACAAATACACTGTTGCTGATTTTTTTTTCAGTAGATTCTTAAAAAAAATCAACAATATACTGCTAGCATCTTAATCTAAGAGTTGTGCTTGTAATTTGTGACACAGAGAAATCTTTCTGGGTGCACAAGCAGAACATCACAGCAAACATGTTAGATAACTTCCAAGTTGGACTTTTAATCTCAAATAGATGGTGGCTACTCACTCTAATGGCCATCTTCTTAAGCTTGTTCAAAGCAGAAAATTTCTCCAAACGAGACAAGACAGCAGAATCAAGAGGCTTGTCAGGAGCAACACCGTCCACCTGAACCCAAGGGTGGCCTGCACATCAAGAGCTCTTCCTAATGGACTTGAATATTTGAAGATAATTTTAATAGACCTCAATGTAAGGTATGTATTAAGAACAATCATATGAGCAGATCAATTGACATAACTAAGATGAAAGCTTAGATTTAACATCAGGTTCGTTACAGACCAAGAACAAAACAGGGTTCACTAATTATGTTTTCCTCTATACTTAATTGAACTGGCCAAATGCCAATATATTTCACATTCCTTGTAGCTGAAAAATGTATTAAATGCCAAATTCAAAGAGAAATATGCTTTTCTCCAACAAACAGCTAGAACGAAAAGTCAGAATCTGTTTTACCTAAAAAAAGTCAGAATATGTTGCAGACAGCTCAAGCACACCTTTAAGAGATTGTGGTAAGTAGTTAACTAACAAGATACACTTTCATATAAGGTTGTTAAATTAAGATATCCAGCATTATAAGAATGTCTTACACGACATGAAATTTAAACGAGGGGAGAGTGTAAACCTTCAAAGGCTGCAACTAATACTAATCATGTAACAGAACAACATGCATACGTACAAAGAACTTCATGTGCTGTCATCCTCTTTTTAGGGTCTCTTATTAGCATTCTACGGACAAGATCCTTTGCACTCTCAGAAATGCTAGGCCATGGTTCAGAGATAAAGTCAAGTTCTCCTCTCAAAACTTGCTCAAAAATTCCTTCCTCGGTCTCTGATCCATTACAAAAGATTTCAGAAATTTTCATGTAATTCATATACACCTCAAACACAAATAGATATTGCAAAGGAATTGACACGACAAAGTCAGATGGTATATCCTTCTTACCATCCCAAAATGGCGGAACTCCACATAGTAATATATAAATGATTACCCCAACACTCCAAACATCACATTCTTGACCATAGTGCTTCAGCAGAACTTCAGGGGCCACATAATACGGGCTGCCAACTACATCAGTGAATGTTTGACCTGAAAGGATAAATATTTTTCCCAATTTGTAAGAAGCCCAGTAAACTGCAAGAGCTGAAGTGTCAACAAGCTTAAAGACAATGGTACACAGACTGTCATGCAGCACCCAGGTAATCTGCTATGGTCCTCAAGTCAGGTAGCATAATCATTCCAGGCAATAGCTTTTAAGATTCAGGGATAAGATTATTGAAAGGTTATTAATTACAATTATTGTCTGCAACTTGAGTGAACGAACCCTGCATTGTTCTCACACATTCGATATCTAACCCACATAGTTAGCTGGTCATCAATTCTCTTCCTACCAGTATTTTGCTCATAGTTACTCAAAACTAAGGCTAGATCAACACAGAAAATTTAGTTTCATGAAACAGCTAATCATTTCCTACTGAACAGCGACGTAGGTTAGTCTAGAAACATGGATTCATCGAAGTCAATCGATATGATAAACAGACGCAATATGTAACAGTCTGCATTCTAAATAATTGTTACTCAGATCAATGCTACTTACGGCTGTAATAATAATCTTAAATATACATGAAGCTATACTGTTTATAAACCACCTAAGAGACTAGTTATGAATATACCCGGTTGGAAGAACACGGAAAGCCCAAAATCTATTGTCTTGAGAAGTGAATCTTCGTCCTGGCTAGCGAACAGAAAATTCTCCGGCTTCAAGTCCCGATGCATGACACCCAAAGAATGGAAGGCCTCCACAATATGGGCCATTACCCTTGCGAGCTGAGCCGCTTTTCTCTCAGTGTAGTGTCCTCTCTGTATGATCCTGTCAAAAAGCTCCCCACCAGAACAAAATTCCATAACAAGATTGACAGCAACGGCGTCCTCATGAGCACCAAATATTTGTATCACATTGGGGTGACCAGCCAAATGGTGCATTATCTGAATCTCCCTTCTAACATCTTCCACGTCCTCAATAGTTGTCAATTTTCTCTTGGCGATCGTTTTACAAGCGAACTCTTTTCCGGTTGTCTTCTCTAAACAAAAGAATGTCGTCCCAAATTGCCCTTGTCCTAGCTTCCGCCCTAGACTATAAACATCCTTCAAGTTTTGAGTTTTTCTTCCCAGCACCGATTCAATTTGACGTCCAACACTGGACACCCTTTTAACGTGAGTGGATTTGTCAGATTTCGCGTCATCAGCGGAAGGATTTTCAGGCTCCCGTGGTTCCGATTCGACATTGTCAATCTTCACCGTTTCAGGTGATCTACTCTGACCTGAGCCCGAATGATCAGAACCAGCATTTACCGGAGTTTTATCGGTGGTGGACGCGTCCGGCGCAGGAAGCCTGCCGCCCCGAGGGCGGTCTCGAAAAACAGCGGCCGAAACAGACTCCAAGAAGCCATTCCCGCTTGGTTTATTACCCATCAAAATAATGTCTTTAGCGCGTTCTCCGGGTAAGCTCTAACATCAAATAGGGAAACAGTAAATGTCATTCGAATGTGCTTCGTGGAAGGGAACCACATCGATTCTGGGAACTCGAATTGCACCTTGACACAATTCGCCCGATTCTGTTTACCATGATTGGTAAAACCAATGCATTGTCTAAACAAAAAACAATTTATACTCCTATGTTACTCATTCTCTGATCTTTTTCATATTTTTATTATCAATGCAAGACATGATATCAGAGTCAGGGTTGAATGTCCCTCGGAGAACATCCGATAAAACTGGAACGAAGGAGAATCAGGAGTTGAAGAGCCTCGAAAGCGTTTGGATTTTGTGCTCTTGATGAAAGATCATGTGCCATCTTTTTTCGGCCTGCCTTGCGCACATCCTCCACCTTCAATATGTGTGTGTGTATATATATATATATATACCCCAAATCCAATACCACATAAAAAATTTACCCAAGCTGGTCAGAAAATAAAAAATTTATCCAAATTATTAGACTTGTACAAACTGATTTCTACGTTTTTAATATTCCTTCTTAAACCAGCTTCCATGTGACCTTCATACATCCCTTCAAGACGGTATAGTTGTATTTTGTACATAATTTTAAATAGTGGCTCATTTTTTTTAATTGAGCAGCTTTCCATAAGATCAAACAGATGTGTCAAATTTATATACACCCGTTTCCCGAATAATCCATCGAGCTTTATTCATAGATGCGTCAGAGAGTTCAAAAACTTCAACTCCAAGTGCAGAAATCATAAAATGCGAAGCCTCTCCTGAATGTGTATTATCCAAATCCAAGCCCGAGCATTTTGCAAATGGAAAAACGTCATAAAGCTCATTACCAGTAATCCATAGAACACGAACCTTCTTTAAAATGGTGGAATCGGTTTCGATCTCTGACAATTAAGTCTACTTTGAAAACCTTTGAGATGAACTTCGTAGCCGTGTGGCAATCTTCACAGACTCGTAAGTTCTTCACTATGCGAATTGGAATACGAGCTTGTGTCTTCAGAAATCCAAATGCAATGGCCAATTTTTCACTATGCCTGTGAAGTGCATCTTCCTTTTCTTCTTCATCTATGTCAAACACCTATACTTCCAACGTACCCTACTATCTAATCTTCTGGAGTATATCTTCCCACGTTCTTTCTATCTGCTCTATTTCTGGGTGTGACTTATCTCCAACGGTAAAGTCATGAATCTTTCCATCCATCTCAATGAGACTAAATCCAGGTGGCTTTCTAACTCCTCTGTCTCTCATTATTCGTCTCACGATACTGGCGCTTTCCCACTTGTTAGTGCGTGCATATATGTTTGAAAGCAGCACATAATATCCACCGTGTTCTGGTTGCAGCTGGATCAAAATCTTTCCCACCCTTTCTCCAAGTTCTACATTTTTGTGAATCCGGCAAGCTCCCAGCATGCCCCCCACACCGCAGCATTCGGCTGCACCGGCATTTCGAGAACAAATTTCTCTGCCTCCTCCAGTTTTCCTGCCCGGCCGAGAAGGTCAACCACGCATCCATAGTGTTCCAACCTTGGTTCTATACGGTAAACCCTCTTCATACTTTCAAATATTTCCAAACCTCTCTCTATCAATCCCCCACGGCTGCAAGCTGCTAATACTGCTGTAAATGTTGAAGGGCTACCAATCCCCTCTTCATACCTCTTGGATTAAACCCTGCTTTCACCATTTCAGAAAAATATTGAAGGGCTTTCTGCCCATAATCTTGCATGGCTAGTCCAGCAATCAAAGCTGTCCAACAAAGTGTGTCCCTTTCTGGGAGTTGCTCAAAAACTTGAATAGCTTTCTCGATATTCCCACATTTCCCATACATGTCAACAATAGCTGTTTCAAGGATCACATTCATAGTCAAGTTGTTTCTTATTACATGCTCAGGGCTTTCACCCCCGTTTCAAGAGCACCTAAATGGGCACATGAAGATATCACACTTACCATCACTACTTCATTAGCCACCACTCCTTCTTCCTGAAGAACTTGAAATAGTGCAGCTGCTTCATCAAAACGATTGTTCCGAGCATACCCACCGATCATTGTGCTTCACGTCACCAAACTTTTCAGTTGCATTCTATCAAACAGATCGCGTGCAGATTCTACATCCCCGCATTTATTGAAACCTGCGATCATGGAAGTCCAGGAGATTACGTTAAATCGTGAATTCTTTGGAAAATGCAGCTCGCTGCCTTGATGTCCCCAACTGTCGAATAGACATGAACAAGAGAATTTTGCACATAGACATCATTTCAAACCCGTGTTTAATGATTTGACCATGCGCTTGAGTGGCCATAGCAGCAGACTCCAACTGGGCACATGACTTAACCAAAAATGGGAAAGTTAAATTATCAGGAAGAATGCCTACGCGCTGCGCTTGAATGTAGTAATGAAATGAATTTTCTGGATTCTCACTGCTTGAGCAGCCACGGATCAACGCGTTGTAGATAAAGAGATTAGGATTCTGGATTTGGGAGAAGACCCTAACGGCATAATCCAGCAAGCTTGTTCCAATGGTTGTGTCTATGCAGAACGCAATCAGACGACTGGCTACAAATACGTCGAAGAAGACAAGGGTTCTTATCATATGGGCATGGATAATGTTGAGATCCCCAATATTGGCGCAATATTCCAGAAGCACGAGCTTGGGATTCTTAAGCCTCAGCGTTTGCAGAATCAAACTACTGCCACTACCGGTCATTTTCGGATGTTCATGTTTCAGTTGGCTAAGAATCTACAGAAACAAAGTTGAGCACTCGCACATATGCTAGTATGTTGCTAAATCAGAATTGAGCAATTCAAAGTTAGAGAGCTTTTATGGCGGGCTACTCCCCTCTCCGGTCCCGCCTCAGGTTGGTTTGACACGGGGTATTTAAAGGGAAGGTAGGAGGAGGTGAGGGATTTTGCTTCCCTCCCTTTATTTGGCTTATTGGAGAGGAGGGAAATTTTTTTAAAATTTTCACTCCCCCTCCGACTTTACTTCCCCTCTAAAATTAGGAGAATTTGGAGGGGAAGTGATATATTATTATTTTATAATATTAATATACCTATAATTTTTTAATATCTTAATATTACCCCTATATTATATTTTATTAAAATATTATATAAAATAATATAAAATAAATTTATCTATTTTTCTTCTCCTCCCTTCTTGAACTAAATAAGGTAATATGAAAATTCCTCTCCCCTTCTCTCTTAATATTAATCTAAACAAGATAATAATAAAATTTCTTTTTTTCTCTCTCTTTATTTTCTCTCTATTAAAATCTCTTCTGTCCGTTGAGCAAAACACACCCTCAAAGGAGATGAGCGCTCCAATGCCCCACAAAGGCATTGTTTAAAGCCATGCAGAACGTGCGAGATGGAGACACGGTCCGTACTTCGGATTTTGTTCGCCCAAGTATTTGTAGATTTCATACATGCGGGATGAATGGAAGCGATCGAATTAAATGAGTTAATAATAACTTAAAAAAAGGAAAAGTTGTCTCGATTTAGCTTTTTAAAAATTACGAGGATTTTTTTAAAGATAAATACTCTTATAATCTTTAATATAAAAAATAAAATAGTATCTAATATTTTTATTTTATTTTTTAAATATATCTCATATTTTAATTTTATTTATAATATAATTTTACCTTATTTAAGGAATGGAGCAATTTTACCCTATGCTAACACAGCTCCAAACATCTGTTAATATTATTGTCTCCCTCCTCTTTGCGACATTGCTTCCTTGCTCACTTAACCCAGATGCTTCCTTCTTTTTCTTTCTCCTTGTTCTCTCTGTGAATCTAAGCACCAGGAATACTCGAGCCGTTATTCTTCACAAAATCATCCAAGTGAATAAAATGCCAATATCAGACAAGAATGGAAAAAATGGTCGAAGTGAATCACCAGATTCAGGAACAAAAGAATATTACCATAGAGAGGAGAAGAATAACCAACACCAGACAAAAATTGTAGAAAAATAACCAATATAATAATAACCATTAACAAACAAATTGAATATAATAGCCAAGCTAGAGAAGATGAAGCAAAACTCTAACGAAATAGAAGACATAAATCACAAACAAAAGTCAGAATTACATAATCCATGGAACAAGAAAGAAATCGAAGAAGCTAATGAAGAAATCCCCAATTGAAAAAGACAAGCCTTTATCTGATTGCTGTCGAGATTGGGGGTGGAGGTCTTCACTTTCATGTTCAAATTTGATGGCATAGGAGTGAGAACGAGATCTGAAATGCATTACCTTTGGCATTCGAAATTACTGGGAACAAGAATGAGATCTGAAACGCTAGAGGGAGAATGAGATCTAAGACTAATCATCTAAAATGCTAGATGAGTGCTGGAGACAGCAACGTCAATGGTACCGTAGGAAAAGTGACGGATCGTGGCGTCGAAATCACCGGAAGAGATTGACTGATGGGTTTTGTTTTGATTGAGAAGAGCATGACAACAGGGCACACCCAAGAGCTTCGAAGGGGGAGTTTGACGGCAAGTTCCAAGGTTAGCAGAGAAGATGGCAGAGTGACTGCTCTATTAACCTAGGGTAAAATTGCTCAATTTTTAAAATATCAAGAGTAAAATTGTAACACACCTAAAATTAAGATATTTAATATACATAAAAAATAAAATCATATATTGGATGTTATTTTATCTTAATATAAATAAGATACATTTAAATAATTTAATTAAATTAAAAAATTAATTAAATTAATTGATATGATATATTTTTTAAAAAAATATTAATCACTTTTCTTAATTTTTTCGATTATTTTTTTAATTAATTATTATTAAAAAAATATCAATAAAATAATTTAAAATAAATAATAAATATAAAAAATAAATTTTATATTTAAAATTAAAATTAATTTCTCAATTAAATTTTATATTAAAAATAGTAAAAACATCTTTATATTAAAAATAATTTTATTCAACCTACTGTTAAATATTAAATATAGATATTTTTTTATAAATATTTAAATTTTAATTCATCATGTTATAAATCTTAAATTAAGAAAATTCAAATTCCAAACAGCCAAACTCACATTCATCTCATACTCTTACGAGTTAGAAAAATACTGTTTAATTCACGCTAAATGTGAAATAAAAAATTAATTAATTAATAATGTTCTCGATTTGTAAACAATACAACTCTCAGTACCATTTATATTGGCACATTAACATTGATACGCTAACGAGCCAACAAGAATTAACATAAATAATAAAAAAATAAGCTTATGTCTCACAATAACATAAATTCAATTCTTTTTACTGTTATAAAAAAATTTTTAATAAATAATTTTATAAATTTTTTATAAGTATTCTCTAAATCATAGACTGATTTTAATAGGAGACTAATACTGAATTCATCTAGATTTTTTTATAAAAAAAAAATGATATGCTAACGAATATATTCAGGCAAATTACATAGTCATTAACCCAGTCGTACCTATCTCATTTTACGCCTACGGACAACATAACAACACAGCCTGCAAGGCCAGAAAAGTTCAAAAATGATCAATCGAATCCATCACTACAATTTAATTTTAAAAGAACAATGAAAGAAAAATCATTCTCCCTTTCTCTTTTTAAATGCAATCGACGACCTGTTGCCCTACCTTTCTCCCTCTTATTTTTAAAATTAGCCAACGAATCATGTACAACTCTCCTGAATTATCCTATAAAGATTATTGGATAAACACGGCAATCATACAAATCCAGAGCACGCATACCTCCAGCAAGCCTGTAATTCTCCAACATCCCCGCGTTGTCAATACTTGACTTCAAGCAAACGAGGCCAGCGCGCAGCTGCGAATTCGTTTTCGTCAAATATGATTTGATCAACTTCTTGTTCCCCTTATATGCCTCGTTGCCCAACCCCATTCACCAATTCAATTGAGACAAAAATGGCAGACCCTTGGTAAACCACAAATTGTCACTGATACTTTATAACATATACAATATGAATATTGTACAAATTTACATAACCAATACAGAAAGAAACGATATGGCCAAGAACCCACAATCAAACTCATGGTAAGTGAACTGGAGAAATGAAGCAAAACTGCATAGACCAGTAAAGAGGAACCTTGAAACAATGTGATGTACACGAGAACTGTCAAAAGATATGCGCTTCGTTCTCAACTCAAACAAACCATGCAGAAGAAATAATAGAAAACTGCACAGAACACCATTCTCTCAGCATGAAAAAGATCCAGGCAGGAAGAACAGGAGAGTAATCTCAAAGTGGTAGTAGTGTGATTAAAATTCAGTTCACGATTGGTATTCCTACATCCTAGCTTACCCTCTGTAAGCCAGTACAGAAATTCAAGAACTAATCTCCCAACTGGGTGACTGAGACGCATCTCCATGGCCTCCCACGGGGCCTCTTGTCCAGAAGCATTAGTAAGCCCACGCCATTGGCTGGTAGCCCAAACATATACCTATTGTCAAAGAAATTTTGGAAGATGGATAAATATATGGTCAATGAATTATTCGAGGGCTATATTTTCCAATAATTTTCAAAATACCCAAACCTAAGCTAATGTAAATTGTATCATAATGTCAAAGGAGGACATTCCACAGTGAATTATATGTTTTATGAGCATTGGCTGTGTAAATTCTAAAATTGTGTTCTCTTTAGATTAAGTTCTTGTGTTAAGATGGTTGCAATTCGTTCCTGATTTGGCACAATCTTCAGTAGACTACTCAGTCATTAGAGACAAAACTATAAATCAATTTATGCGAGCCAAACCTATATGGTTGAGCTATTATGATGATATCTACTTACTTGCTTTGACCAGCTTTCTTTCTCCAAAAAACCAACGATATCATCCACTGAATACAACATGAGATAAACAAGAGCATCAGTAAAATGGTAGAATTCTGTCCTGATGAAAACGATAGCACAACAATCATTTGCCAGGGGCAATTTTTTTGGGGCTAGGGGGAACATTTGCAATTAAAGAATTCACTAAAATGTTTCATGTACTAACCCGATAAGTTAGCCACACCAATATTGAAAAACAGACTAACAAAATTAATGTATTTGCACGTTGATTGCCTGTGAGACATTTTCAAAAATTTGGAAAATTGAAATCTGATTTTAGGTAAACCTCCAGCAGGATAACTTTAAAACCTCAACTGAAGGGCAAATGACACTTAAAAATTGACTACAATGAATAAAACATGAACAGACATGAGAAAATCACATCCAATCCAAAATATGGTAAAAACACATGCATAATGTTGATAGTTTTTTCTTTTTACCTTAAAAAGTGACAAGAATGAAAAACTACGAACAACAATCGGCTTCCTCACTGTCATTCTTCTTTGCGGGGACATCCCTTTGCACAAATGTTGAGCTATTTCCTTAAGTAGCAAAACCTGTGCTTTATCGGTGCGCATTGAAATGATCGCCTGCCTCATTGATTCCCTATCAGCCTCAAGAACTTGAAGTCTCATGTAAAGCTTCTTTATGTCGGAATCTTCAAAAACAGCATGATTCAGTGACTCCATTGGAGCAGTCGAATAATCTTCATGAACAGCTCCATATTTAGACTCTGAAAAACCTTTGTGTGGCGTCCCCGTATGAACAGAGTCAACCGTATAAACTCTATCACCCATATCATCACCAGCTTCTAGTGCATAATCCACCCTTCTCAAATTGGAACGGTCATCTGGTTGTGAGACATAATCCATCTTCTTAGAGCTATTGGGAGAACCCACTATGAATGAACTTGATTCATTGGATGTCTTTCTCAAATGTCTAGTCCGCCTTGGAGATTGTCCAACTACCTCCTTCTCCAGAATAGCTTTCCCCGTATAATCCCCATCCACTTGGTTATGAATAGAAATTCTCTCCATTTGGGACATTCTATTTTCCAGGTTTCTCAATCGATCAGAAGGAGTTTCACCAAATGCATATTTCTCAATATCTGTGTCATCATTCTCGGCATCCATGGCAGCATGTCCGATGCATTTTAAAGGAGGGTAGTCATAGGTGGGGAGTTCATATTGATCACCTGATTCCCCCAAGCTCAGGTTCCTTTCACCTGCTGCCTCTGATTCCGTGAGGCCATAACTCATCATCCTGTGCTTATAAGCCTGAACTTCACATGTAAGCGCTTGTATTGTCTGCTCTCTCTTATACAACAAGTCCTCCAATTCTAAAAGCTCCTCCTGGTCATGTGACGTCTTCTCCTCTACAAAACGTTTGAACTGCCGAGCTTCCATTTGAATCTCTGATTTCTCCCTCTGCAATCTCAATATCATAGACATGGCCTCATTTGCTGCCGTTGTTGAAGCATTTCTCTCCTCCTCCAATTCAGCACACAGATCTTGTATTGCTTGCTGTTGCCTAGTAACTGTCTCACGTAACGCTTTACATTCATTTTCGATTTGGACCCGTGCAACTGAAGAGTAATCCAACTCAGGTATAGAGAATTTGTCATCCCGTTCAAACTCATCAAGTTTCCGTTTAACAGTACGAAGCCAGGTTGCTGAAGAATCACCTGATAATGAGCAACTACAGTCGCAGTCGCAACATTTTACTGAATTCGTGGAAGATGGAACTGCTTCTGAATCCATAAAACAAATCACATTCGAACTCCAACAAACAGAAAATCACCAAAGGTCTGACAGTTCAATAATCGGAGAATAATAGATTTCATGGGAGCTATAGCATCTTCTCTTCATGTTACCATTAGGCATTCTCTTACACTCACACTATCCCAAAATCCTCCAATGCCGTACCTCTCAAACCAAAAGATCTCAGGCAAACCTACGAGATAGAAAAGATAACGACGTAAAACCAAATGAAAAAACAAATTAACAACGCGAACATGGTGGAAACGAAATTATTCCAGTGAATTAAGCGTCAGCGCCAGCATTTTGGACTTGGAAATAAGCTCAAACCTTAACAAGAAACGAATTCGCCAAAGTGAAATATTTGTAAAGCAAAGTATTCTGAAAAATAAAAACAAAAGAATCCAGAAATAGAAAGTTTAATTAGAAAAACAACCTTTAAGAACTAGCCGTAAGGAATCAAGAGTCGTCGGCTGAGGTCGAAACAGCAATTGAAGGTCAATTTCCTGGAAATTTCGCCCTCAGTTTAAGATACGAAGCAAAACTAAGAAGAGGCCACCAGCAACCAATAGAGAGGGAGGGAGAAAAGGACCAAAACGATTCGTCCCTGGTTTCTTGTGGGGAAAGAACGCACAAGCGGGAACGCTGTTGAGAAGGAGGGAAAATAGGGGGAATAAAAGAGAAAGATGATTTGGAAACCCTAGAATCTGATTTTGTTTGTTTTATGTATCTTTGTTGGGTTTGTTTGTATATGTTCGTCTGGGGCTGGGATAAAGATTCATTGGAAATCGTAATAGTGCAGCTTCTCTCAAATTTCAATTGCTCTCTCCCCACAGAGACACAGACTCTGTATCCTCCGCAATAATGACACGCTTGATCGCTCGGCTCGCTGCCTGCTTTCTCCGATTCCTTTTTTTAATTCCTTTTTTTATCTTACATTTTTTAAATTATT
Source organism: Leucaena leucocephala (assembly GCA_037074615.1). Classification (NCBI taxonomy): domain Eukaryota; kingdom Viridiplantae; phylum Streptophyta; class Magnoliopsida; order Fabales; family Fabaceae; genus Leucaena; species Leucaena leucocephala. The sequence goes on along the minus strand of CM073521.1, from coordinate 6,122,326 downwards.
ATTGTAAAAATCAGAATTTTGCGGAGGGTGAAATTCTAAACTTATGTAATAACTACACCTGTATTTGACATTAGTTAATTAATTATCATGTTCTGAATCTTCCAAACGTATTCTAATTCTAATTACATAGAATTGTTGTTCTAATATCGTTGACCTTCTTAAAAAAGGGAAACTTAGTTTGAGTAACAAATTACAAATTATCTAGTTTTAAATCATGGTCTGTGAAATGGTACATTTAGTTTTATCTAGTTTGAACATGATACGAAACAGATAGTTATTTATTCACGTTCACCCTCTTCCAATAACAGATTTTCCTTTGCTGGTCAAAAACAGAAGAGAACAAAAAGGGAAAAGAGGGAAAGGTATAACACGAACTGTAAAGGCGATTATTTGCAATGATTTCTCAACTAAAAAAAATACAAGTTCTTGCTTCCTTTTCAACCCACCGGTTATGTTTTGTAGGATGAAATAATTTTTAATATAAATAAAAATAGAATTAAAATTAGAAAAAAAAATATATTTTAAAAATTTATTTGGTATGATAGAAATTAGTATAAAATTAATTTATATTTTTTATAATTTAAGATAAAATAATTTAAAATATTTTTTCATAATTTAAAAAATGTTAAAGTTATTAAAAAAATTTATAACTAGGAGAAAGAATATTATTATATCCAAAGACTTCAACGCATTTCCAGGTCAGCTTGGAAACGACGCTACACCTGGATTTTCAAGTGAAGCATAGTTTTGTCGACCAAAAAAAAAGTGAGGGATATTTAATATTTTTTGTGGGGCTCCTCAACGGCTACCAGGATATGGAATCACAGTGCGGAGTTGCCGTTAAGAAGGGGATAACGTCCTTTGTTAAAATGAGATACCAAAGATACATCACTCTCTTTTCCATGCATATATGTGGTTATATATATACCGACTGACCGAGGAAGGGTACAGGAAAAAACCCTATCATGATGCATGAAATTCGACTTCGAATCTGTGTCAGTGATCTTTTGTGTTACATATGTTTATATATATATATATATATATATTTAAAAGAAAAAAGGCATATTATTTGTTTGTCGGTACAGAAAGAAGCGATAAATTCCAACAAGCTATAACTTTTCAGGACCACTGTTGATTGATGTGTTTTTTTATTGCGTGGGTGTGTTTGGAAAATACCCAAACCTTAGTTTTATAAGTCTTTTGGATAAAATTTTGGGAAAATTTTAAAACAAACAGCTATATTTGTCTATAAGTACTTTTGGGCAAAACTATGATTTAAAACTATGGTTTTGAATAAGCTATTAAAAATAACTTTTTCAACAGTAAAAGAGCTTATGGGCTATTCAATTACTATCTTACCCCTACTTTTTCTTACACCCTCTCTCCTCTCTCCTACTTTTTCTTACACCCTCTCTCCTTTCTACTCTCTACCCTCTCTCCTCTCTCTTACTTTAAATCAAATCATACATTGTTTGGTAATTTACCAATATAAAAAGTTATTCTAAAAATAACTATCCAAACACTTATTTATTCAAAACTACTTTTTTTCATAAATTCTTCTCTAAAATCCCTTTTTTATAAGCTGTTCATAAGCCCTTTTTTTTTATAAATCCTTTTTTAAAATTATATCTAAATAGGTCCGACCACTTGAACATGTTGTCACCTCAGTTTGGTGCCATGTTTTTGTCAAGGGCACCATTTTGTTTGTTTTATGAAGTTGTCGCTTTTGTAGGCTGTGCCCGCAAGTGTTTACTTTGGGGTTTTGATGATAAGTGCAGGTTAACAAGGGCCTTCTATAATGTTTAACCTCTCTTTAAGAAGAGTTGGTATTGGTCACACTAGTGTATGGCTTGATTTCAGAGAATTAATCAACATCATAACTTAATTAAAACTTCAGGATCACAACCTTCTTATGTTAATCTTTCATTTAATTAGTCGCATTGAAATGAAGTCCAAGAAGAGTAAAACATAAATGCACTGATGCATGCAACTTTATCAAACCCCTATAATGAGAATCCTTGTGATATAATGCAGCCTAAATCAAAGGCATATACGATGTATGTTGTGGAACTAATTTCTAGCTTGCCTCTGGTAGTGACTTATGACCTCTCTCAGCATTCGTATGGCAATTAATTAGCTATATAGGTTTGAGTTTTTTCTAACTATAGTCATTATCCTATTTGAGATATTATTAAGAACTAATTGTAAATATATCTTTTAATAAAAGTTTAAATTTTAATTTAATACGTTAGGAGGATCTAATTTTTTCTGCTAGACCTAACGTTGTTGGTGAGTATTGCTGCATTTTTTTTTCCCACCTGATTCACCGGAGTTTTATCCTGACTACATCCGAATCTGACTCGCGTCATCCACCTAGCTATGGTGGGTGGGTCTTCCAACGGAGATTTTCTAAATACATCAAAGTTCAAACTTAAAATCTCGTTTAAGCGATACCGAGCCGCTTACTATTATGACAATTCTCTGTTGATGTATTGCTGCGCTTAGAACGCTTTAGTGTGCAGGTTAGGTGTAATTGAATTCCAAAAGGCAAAAGCCCATGGACCGAACTGGTCTAAACCCAAATGGGCCTAAAGAAGCCCATCTATCCACACAAGGATATTTTTTGGTCAAAAATTGATTGTGAGCTAAGCAAATCCTCAACAGCATGCTGAGAGACTCCAACTGGGCCAGAATCTTGAAATTAAAGGGTGTGTTTAATAACAACTTTTTCTCATTTTTGGAAATCAGAATATAGAAGATGTCTTGTGTACTCAGAGTTACTGTGTCTAGGTAGAAGGGGATTATTCATTCAATACATCACAAATCAAGATTTAAATTTTTACAGGGAGAAGTACTTATATTTAGTACTTGACATAAACTCGAATAAGATTGCCTCTAATCCTCAACATGAATGCTAAGAGACTCCAACTAGGCCAGGATCTTGAAATTAAAAGCGTGTTTAAGAACGATTTTTTTCATTTTTGGAAATCAAAATACAAAAGATGTCTTGTGTACTAAGAGTTGATGTGTCTAGGTGGAAGGGGTTGGTCTATCAACACATAACAAATCAAGATTCAAATCCTCACGGAGAGGTATCTATATTTAATGCCTGATATGATTTTGAATAGAATTGTCTCAAATAAGAGGATATTTATGTTTAAAAAATATGTCTTGTGTTGGGGAAGGGGAAGAGAGAGAAATAGTAGGTTCATCTTCGTGACCCACTAAGGCATCCACTTCCAAACAAAGCCAAAATCTTTCTGGAGACACGAAAATTCCCAGGTATTGAGTGCTCTATGTTATAGAGCCTTGATCCTTCACAGTACTTCATGTTATTTTTCCGCTGCTAAAACAACGCTTTTTTAGCAGAATCCAACATTTGCGTTTGTGATCATCGTTTGAGTGGCCAAGAAATGATTTCACCAAAGATTCTTGCTGTCTTCAATGGTAGACAACAACAAATTCAGAGCAACGCTGGATGAGTATATATATTTACTGAGTTGCTGTACTGACCCCAAAATCGAATCTTTTGAATTCCAGAATCCTGGGAAATCTAGTGAACATTAGGGGTTGTCGACTAGATTTTTCTACTCCGTCCAAATTTGGTCAGTTACATTTCGAATATGGAAATCGTGCTCACTGCAAACTTATTCCATTTTTGGATATAAAATCCAAGGCTTTTCCAGAAGCATCATACGTGTTTTGAAACTTTGTCAAGTAAGCACGCCAATTCTTTCATTTCATCATTGTTCCAGTATAATGAAAAATGATGAACAACTTCGGCCCAGCAGCTAATTAACCAGAAGTTGCTCCCAGGTCACACTCTTTTTTTAAGAGTGGTTTGGATAGAGCGAGCAAGAATAGTACTACCTCTATTACTAATTATAAGATTTACTTAATTAATTTTATAAATTAAAAAATTAGTTATAATAATGATTATATATTAGTTTCTCCAAAATACACGTTCAATTATGTGCATTTGAATTACCATTGATAGATACCTTTTAATATGTGCAATTATATAAGGATATATTGTAGAAAAAATTATAATTTTGACAGACAAAGTAGATTAGAGTTTTATATTTATGAACAAATACAATCCTCTATCTAGCTCTAATAATTAGGAACCGATGGAGTAATTTTTTTAATCATTTTTATAGTTTTTTTCTTTGCATATATATATTTATATTATAAACAATCATATTCGAGACACTGTTAGCTACTAAATGTGGGCATGCATCTTTTCTAACTAAAATTAGACTAATCTATTATGCTAAATCTAACCCCATTTAGTATTTTTGAGAGTTTTTGTTTTTCATTACAATATTCTTTCCTCCCTATCCAAAGCAAGGGCAATAGACTAATAGGAGAGCATGCAATTTTATTTGACTATCTACTTTTATTTTACAGTTAATTTAAGTTTATATCTAAATATTTTGGTAGGATATTTAAGTCTAATTTTTTTTTCAATATATATATATATCGACCACTAAAATGAAGTAAATATATAATTGAAGTCATAGTATAAAGAAATCTAAATCTAAGGCTAAATCATATGAAATGAAGGTAGGTAGTTAGGTCAGGCATATAGATTCATGAGGAGGAGATCCTGGATGCGGACCCACCAAATCATCATAAAAATTATTTAAGTCACCCGACTAAGTCAGGCCTCGTGGAAGGTATTGGCAAATTATTTATCAATGAGGTCTCTGGGAGCTAAATTCAAACTTTTTTTCTTATAACATACGAGTGATATCCTCGTCTATATAATTAAATATTGATATTTCATACCGTGTGTTTACAAAGTTTAATAAATAAATTTATGGTCGTTTACAATAATTTGACTTGTTAGAGTTATTATATTTTATATTAATTAAGTATTAAAATATTGACGTGTTTCAATCATCTTTACCGTCCTGGATATTTTTACATAAATTTTGTCATGGTAATATATTTATTAAAATTTGAGATTATAAGTATATATTAGAGTTGACTTTCTATCAAAATGACTTAAATCAATTTGATAGAACTCCTTTTGATATTATATATTATTAATATATTGTTCAATTATTCAATATGTAACTATATTATAACATTATCTATATTCTTAGACTTGGGCTTATAAGTGTTTTTAGTTTTAGAAACCTCATGTTTATAATTTTTATTTTTTTCTTTACCTTAGCTTGTACTATACTTTTTAATCTCAAACGTTTAAGGTCTACAATTTTCAACGTTTTTGTTTTGATATCCTATATTGAAAAACTGATATAATATCATATTAAAATTTAAAATTATAAGTAAATGTTAGAGTTATATTTCTATCAATATGACATAAGTCAATTTAATATAATTTTATTTAATATTATATATTTTTAATATTTTTTTAATTATTTAATGTGGGACTCTATTCTAATTCTAACAAGATGAGACTACTATAATATTTATGAGGAAAAAACTTTTCACCCATGTGGAGCGCATTGAGTATTTTTCTGAGAGATATAAAATAATTATATATCACTCAAGACAAATATAAGATTCAATGTTTTTTTGGATCAAATTATATATTTGTTCAGTTGAATTTTTGTCACTTGTTATTTCATAATCAGAAGACTCGATGATGTGCATAATATAAACCCATCCTTATGAAGTTAATTATCTTTTTTTTTTTATGAAAAAAAAGTAACTAGCTACTTTTAAATTTTAATGCTTAAATATATCATATGCGTGATGTAATCAACACCAAAGACGATAATTTTCATAAGCTGAAAAGGGTGGTTGAGCGATCATTAATCAATCGAATAACCACATGACACAAGATAAGGACGAAATGATTACCGCAACATAGATCACTTTAGAAATATTCCACATTCAACGCACAGGCTTTTGGATATGTAGTTTGCACGAGTCTCCCTTCAATAACATTTGACACATGATTGGACCCAACTCAATAACCTTAAACCTGTCTTGTCAGGGCTCCGTTTCTATGCTCATCATCATCATCATGAGCTTACAGTGCTCATCACCCATGGTAAAATTTGGACAATTTAAATACAATTTTAACCGTTTAGATTTAAAATTTTTAAATAAAAATATATATAATTAATATATTATTTTTATTTTATATTTTGTACCAATTAAAATATTTTTTAAAAAATTAAAATTAAAAAAACAAATAAATGTGAACCATTTAGATTTAGTATTAACAGGATCTTGTCTTCTCTCTCTCTCACTGGTTACTATAGATACAATAAAACCAAACGATAATGGCACCCCAATATATATATATATAGCTTTTACTTATACAGTTACACCCACAAAGAAGCTATAAGCATATATCACTCCATTAATCTTACTCTCAAAAACTACTATATACCAAGCTGAAAACCCTAGAGACATAGTCTTAACATTATATTATTAGCAGCAATATATGAAAAGCTGACATTTTTTTTTAAGTAGAATTTTGAAGCAGGAATCGTTGAATGATTTGCACGACCTTTTCTGCAACATCTGAGTAAGAATCATGCGAGAAAAAGCCATGTTCTTTTCCCTCAAACTCAATGTATTCAATATTCTTTCCTAGTTCTTTTAGCTTTTCTGCATAATCTTTTGCCCTATCCTTCAGCAATTCTCTTCCTCCTACGATCACCAACATAGGATGGAGCTTTACTTGCCCCAGATCTGGACTCTCAGGTCCAAATGGATTAGCCAATGAATGGTCTCTGTTCTTTCCAACTGGCATCGAAAGTCTCCAAAATCTGTTTCGATATATCAACAATAATACATATCACTATCAAAAACCCTGTTTGATTATATCTAATTATCTATTCCCATTTACTAGTGGGATAATTATTTTGCTGTGAAACAAAGTGGATAGAGAAAAAAGAAAAGGTTTCGACCACATATAAAAGAGAAAAGGATCATTTTGCTATTGGATTAGGCGGGTCCTCACTTTAGAAAATACTACAAATGATGTTTTAATTTGAATTAGTGGGTTGATATTGGAAGATTCAATTATTCTTAAACTTTTGCATGTGCGGGAGGGAGGGGTGTGGTGTGCGGCCACTTTTTTTCTTTTTGAGACACTGAGAAGTGACGGAATTTGAATATAATCAGAATCTTCTATTCAAATGTTTATCTGCCACATAGTGTGAATTAGTTAGGTCAAAGTTAAGTGGAGCTATCATTTTTATTGAAGATACGGTATTAAATCATATGTCTATTCATTCAAGTTTTAATATAAAATCCATTTAACTAATTTAATTAGATTAATAGAATTAACTAGTATATCGTATTTTTTTAACAATACTCTAATAATTTTCCTTAACTCCCTCCCTTTTTTTCTTACTTGATTATTATTTAGAAAATTTTAATAGAAACGATTTGAGAAAAATTTAATAAATATAATAAATATTTTTTTATGATTGATATCAATTCTTCAATTAAATTATATATTAAGGATGATATGAGTAATTAAATTAATTAAGAGAGATCCGTAATATAGTTCAGATAGTGACACAAATTAATTAAAGCAAGATCATGTGTATATAGGAGAAGGGCACTTGGTGTGGGAAGGACCTGACCCATAAAAATGGGAAATGAAATAATTGCAAAGCAATTGATTGTGGAAAGGAATAGGAATCCCAACAGCAAAATTCCTTTTAAAAACGACCAGCAGAAAAGCTTATGACATATACGTTTACCCATCTTCGTATTTAATTGGTCGAGATTTGTTGACGTGGAATTTGTGGTGGCTCCACGACGATGACATAATATACAGCTCCAACATGCAACTGACAGGTGTTATTCTCCACACACACACACATACTAGATGATGTGTACAGATCTAAAAAATCTTATTAGCTTAGAGTTAGGTTCAGGTGATGAGTTAAAACAAATATACTCCTAGATAATTAATATATATAATCTATTTAATTAAATTAAAAAAATTAATTAAGTTAATTAATATAGTATATATGTTCTAAAATATTCTAATTATAATTTTTTTTAATTAGCCCACTCCCTCTTTTACTTGATTATTAGTGATAGAATATCAATAGGATAATTTAAAAAAAAATAAATATTATATCTATAACTAAGATTAACTCCTAAATTATATCGTATATTAATTAAGGATGAGAGGAGTATATCAAAACAAAGCATATCTTTTATAATAATTACTAAAATTATAAAAATATATAATGAGCTCCACATCACGTCTTAATGTACGTCTTAAGATAATGAATTTATGAAACTTATGGTTACACCGAAATTATCTTTTTTACGAGGTTGTAGTAATAGGTATATATAGAATGAGCTTTTGTAGCATTTTGTAGAGAGAGAGAGAGAGAGAGGACACAAATGAAAAATGTGAAGGAAGGGAAATTGTGGTAGTGTCATATTCAAGAAATATAGTGAGATTTGTAGATATGGACGAAAACAAAAAACAAGTGACGAGTGACACAAGATTTTGTGTGGGTATTTTCCATACATACAGTAATTTTCATGGGAGAGGGGTCACGCATCGCACTTATTTTCTATCACACCCCTCCACTACCACCACCTCCTTCGTATCCCTTTCCTCCCCTACGTAACCCCTCCTTCTCGTCGTTTTCTTTTTTAATATAAAGTGGTCCAATCTGATATATATTTCTCTTTTCTTGGGATAGTGCTAGATACGGATTCCTCCCACGTTTTTAATGGACTATAATGATTTGAAGCTTTATCGCTATGTCCTTATTTCATCTTTACAAATCTGCTAGTATATATGATTAGTGGTTTAATTTCCTAGTTTTACTTTTCTAATTTGTTAATATAATATTTCGTGTATATTTTTCCTGAGTTTGGAGTTTTTATATTTCAAGTAATTAATTCAATATCAAAAATCACACACACATGCGCGGCGATCTCACAAAGCACATACACAGATAATGTATTTAAATTGTTCAGTCACAGAATTGATTGCATTTCATTTAATGCAATAAAAAAATTTAAAATATATTGACCTGCCTCACGAGACGACTGGCCTGTAGACTGTAGACTCATGCAGTGGAAGACTATATATTAATACGCAGATTATCACATAGAAAAATATGGAGATACTTATGAGTACGTACCAATTAATAGTAATTATTACTTGTATTGGGCAAAAAATAAAAAAATTACCTGTCAAGTATTTCTAGGCTCAAAACCTGTTCCCGGGGGCCCTCCTCGGAGCCGGTTCTAACCTCCCCCCCGAAAAATGGCGCCAACAGTATATAACCTCGTACGCGAATCGGATCCAAATCTCTTGCTTCGGGCCCAAACCGAACCGCCAAATGATGCGCAATATTACCCCCGGACGAGTCTCCCACGATAAACACACGGTCAAAGTCGACGTGACCATTCAGCCATGCATCCGCCCCCGTCGACGCCATCCTCTGAACCCACCTCAGTGCCTCCACTGCGTCATCCAACGCCGCCGGAAGCCGGTGCTCTGGAGCCAGCCGGTAGTCCGGCGCCGCCACCACCGCCTGAAGCCCAGAAGCGAGGCGGACGCAGCAGTTATGGACGTTGGGCCATGTACGCGAGACAAAACAGAAGCCTCCGCCGTGGAAGAACATTACCAGAGGCATTTTGGTGATATCAGAATCAGAGGATGGTTGGGGTTTGTAAATTCGAAGATGAAGATCGAAACTTTTGTGGAAGAGAGTGTCTTTGAAGAGCACAGAGTGATCTTCAACGATAGAATCCATGAATTTGATGTCATTGTTTCGGTAAATGGAACCGTCGCTGTAGAGTTGGAGAAAGCCCATGCAGTCCTCGACTATATGGGGAAGAGAACCCATGGGTCTAAATGTGTTTTAATCGATTCGTAAGTTCAAATCCGACTACTTTGAGAAGACACGATTCGTATAAATAGGTATATATATAGAGAATTAGGCGAGGGAAATTGAGAGGGAATGAGCTAAGGAGGGTGGTTATGTAATTTCATGATTACTAAATGTGGTGGGTGGGGCAGATGCATGCGGAGCTATTGGTTTTTTCCTTTTATAATTGGTAATTTGCTATTGGTTGGTTTTTTATTTTGACCTTTGAATGTGAACTTTCACATATGAGCTTTGGGAATGGGTGGCTCTCGATCAATGTAGTTCTCTTTGGAAAAAGACAAGTAAATATTCCTGAAATATACAAAAACTTAAATCTACTATGAAAAGCATCGTTTTTTAACAAAGGTTTGTCTAAGTGGGATTTAATCCCATCAGATGTTGGTTCTGAAATTGATTATAACTATTGAGTCATTGAAGCTTCTTAATGAATTTTGGTTGTCGGAGCTCCGGTTGCTAGCGACGGGTTGAGGTGAGAGCTAGTTATTTGGTATGTAAGAGGCGGTAAAGTCATTTCACCAGATCTTGAAATTCCATTTTGATCCAAAAGATTTTCATGTTATCTGTGCATTTCAGGGTACTGATTTGAGTTTTGTATATTCTAGAGATATTTACTTCTTTTTTCCCCTTTTGGTTATTCTGGAGAATTGGCAATGTATTTGATTTATAACACGCTGACATTTTTATAAAGACTTTGTATTGTATATCCACAACACGCTCAACATGAAATTTATATACCTGAAAATAGGATATTTTTCACATCAACTAACGCAAGCAAGCACATTTTAAAATCTCTGATTACCCTAAAATAAGGGATATTGTTACTTAATCGTAATCTAGGACGTGGTCTTAGTATGATAAAACTATTGTACGTGATTGTCATCCTCTGCAATAATGTGTTACACAATTAAGAGTGTATTTGGCTCAATTGAAAGGAGGAGAGGAGAGAGAAAAGAAAAGAAGAGATTCTAATATTATTTCGTCTGAATTGATAAAAAGGGAAGTAGAAGAAAAATTTTAATGTTACATTATTTAATTTAAGAGAAAAAAGAGAAAAAAATTATATAAACAACTATAAGATACAAAAAAATATTATAATGATATTAAAAAATATTATGGATATAATTATTAAAATAAAAAAAATTAATTTTTCACTCAAATCCCCTAATTCCCTCCTCCCCTCAAAATTTTGTAATACTAAATAAAGAAAAAAGAGTAAAATTCCTCCATTTCCCTCCCTCCCTTCCAAATCCTTCGTAACAAACACATAGATAATGGCAATAGAAATAAAGTCAGTCAATATATATATAAAGAAGGCTTACATTGACTACATGAAAATAATTCAAGTCTCTGATTCATGGTAAAAAGAGAGTCTCTGACTCTCTTTGGCAGCTAAGGCATTGTTTAGTAGGAGTGATTTGAAGGAGAGGGGAGGGATTTTGATCCCCTCCCCTTGTTTGGGTATCTAAAAATTTTAGGAGAGAAGAGACATTTTTTTAAAAAAATTTCTTCCCTTTCAAGTTTAACCTCCTCTTTAAAATTAGAGAAAATTTGAAGGGGAGGGATAATATTTTTACTTTATCATATTAATATACCTATAATTTTTTTAATATCCCAATATTACCTTTTTATCTTATAAACACAGAAAAGCCTAACAGCTGCTGCCATTTTCTAACCTTTCTAGAACCATAATTGTAAGTAATTGAAAGTGTGCTTTAGGAAGGGGAAGTATGTGTAAGGGAAAATAACTAAATAAGCTTCTGTTTTTTTCTATACATCCACACACAACCAAGTTGAATATTGAATACGTTGGGGTAGCCGGCCAATTTAAGTTTTGCATCTATATATATACTCCTATATATGCTCCTATTTATAAAGTAGAGAAATAATATTTATTTTAATCTTATAAAGATATATAATTTTCATATAAATGTTTCATAAGATATAATGTATATTAAATATAGATAAAATTAAAAAATTATTAAATTTTATTGTATAGTTAATAGTATTTAATATTTGTTTAGTTTATATAAAATATACTGTAAGTGATTTATAAATAAGATTTGAGAAATAGTTATAGCCTATAAAATTATATACTATTGGCTTTAGTTAAAACATTCTTGTTCTTGCCTCTTTAATTTAAACAATTTCTACCAAACATTAAAGAGTAGAAGGTTTTGCCTTGTTTCTCTTCCATGGTGGAGGGGGCCATATATATACAGATTCTAGATTTAGCTTCTTTTGTTGTTTTTGAAGGACATTATCATAACGTTGTATTTATATTTAGTTTTCTCTCAACACACTCTTCACTCTCTTATCATACAAAAACGTACAACCTCATATATATCTGTCCTCCTCTACAACTTTGCTCTCCAGAATTATATATGTCTGCGTCAGCTATGTAGTCCTTGAAATTATTGCGCATGATTATAAATATAAATAAAATAAAAATGACAAGTTTTACTTGTGTATATTTTCTTAGTCCAAAAGACGCATATAAACTTGAGTATTATTACCCTGAATAAATTTGTTAGAGCATCGATATTTTGTATATAAAAATATATCATATTCTTCTAGTTAATAAAAATATTAAATAGTGTTTTTTCTGTTTTTTTCATTAATATTATATAGAAAAGGTTAATCTGTATGAATTTGGTTATCTCATAATTTTTTAATATCACTTAGACATACTTTCCCTTTCTAAAACCATAGCGATTTGGTGAAAATTGAATGTAACGATGATTTATATTTTCTTTCCTTTTTTTCTGGTTTTTAAATTTAAATAATTCGGTTTCAAAAACTTATCAGAGTAAGTATCACAACTTTAAAAATAGTTATATAGGTATTTATAAATTATCCATCAACAAAAGTTCTTTAAACCTACATCCCTATAATTAGGCATAATTAATTATCAATTAGATTGATCTTATTTTCGAGGGAATCATGAGAATCACTCATGCTTTTATTTATTTTTATTTGTTTCTGGTTCTTTAAGATAGCGTTTGATAACCTGTTCGATGTTTTCGAGAGAAATCACGCAATTAGGATAATGTCGTAAGATAACGTTGATCTGAACATTAATATATTTAGTCAGCAATATTAATTCCAATCAAAAAGCAAAAAGGGAAAAAACAATGAAGAAGCTCATTCCAATCAGAAATGAATATCCCGTGTGTGAAAGCATATTTTTCATTTTTTTTAATGAACGCCAGTTTCGTGTGTTGGTCCCTTTGGTCCTACTAGTAATAGTGGTGGTACCACGAATAAGGCCATGTTTGGCTAGTGGCCTTGCAGTAATATATGTTTCCATGATAATTAGGTTCTCGCTGACGTGTTAAGCCACTAATCTCACGTCGCATCGCATTAGAGGAGTTCGAAAAGGTTCTTATAATATCTTGGTAAATGGGCAAAAAGCTGGGTGTATACATAACTGACTGCTTTAGTACGTTTCTAAAATAAAATTAGCTAACACTCTTTTCAGCTTTAAATAGACAGAAATAATAATTAAAAAGGAGCAGGTAACGTTGTTGGGATAACTTTTGAACGACGTTAACATATACCAAATACTCTCGTGTATTTTAATAATGAAAATGGATTAATGCTGTCGAAATTATATTATGACCGTGATATGGCACCCACGTGTATAACTTAATATAATTAATCTTTAAATCCGAGATCAGGAGCGACTACAGTCGTTTTGTTGCTTCTTTTGATGACGAGGCTAATTAATCATAATCCTAATCATGCTCACAAGCATGCGATGACAAAGTTTAAAAGCGTGAGTGGAGAATCGTGTGCATGGCTGATCATGGTTTATCTGAATTATAAGTATATATATATATAAGCCTATTGCATTTTGTCGTTTAGGGCATGCCTTGTTAAACCAGTGATAAAGGCAGCTGTGTTTATCTGAACGGATTAGTGAAGAGGCAAATCAAATCCCCCCCGCGGCCGCCGCACCTTTTTGTGGCTCTCTGGTGCTTTAAGTTCGAGTGTTTATCTTCTCGTATTCATTTTATTGAAAATAATTATGTTTGAAGTACCGGAGAGTATTAAATATAATTATATTTCTTAATAAATTTTTAAATTTTAGTTTATCATGTTATGTGAAATTAATTCTTTTTGTTAGATTTAATTATTATTAGCAATTGATTAGCACTAATTAATATGGATGGATTGTTGTATGTTTGGATTGAAAAGAATGTAAGAGAAGAGAAGGAAATTTTAAAAAAATAGTTTTACTCGAATTATTTTGTTTCCTATTCATCTTTCTATATTCAAGCACATGCATTTAATACTATTAGATTTAAATTGAGAAAATGTATAAATATGTTTTTATTAATAATTCACTTTCACCCTGAAATTGGATCCAGGATCAACTTAATCTCATTAAATTACTTGTACAAAAAATATTTATGCAAATATAAAAAATGCGTCTGAAGTTGAATCGGAGTCAGCAAAAGATCTAAGAGATCCCCCCACGTTTCTAATGAAATTGAAAGAGTGTTAGTGGAGAATCTTCATAACCCAACTTAAAGTCATGATGGTCTTATGTTTATCTCATAAAATAATGGGCTCGCCTTTTAGAGAAAGACAAGGTCCTAGTCCCATTCCCCAGGTCATGGGTCAACTGTTCTATTGGCCGACTCTTTCTACCTTTTTAAAAAGAGTATTTATCGATCTAATTTTTAGTATAAAAATTAATTAATTAATTTAAATATTAATAAGAAGTATATAATATAAATTCATCTTAAAAATTTAAATTTATTAATCTATCTAAAAAGTTAATTATCTCTTATATTAAGTATTGTATAGAGTATCAATTTTGAGAAATTGGATTCTCAAAAATCTAAAAAAAAAGGATAAAGTTGAGAGAAATATGAATAAGACTGATTCTCACCGTAAAAAATAAAACTTATTTCACGTGAAAATCCCCTTTTGTTTTGCCCTTTAATCTCATCCTTCTATTACACAATTCTCTGTAAACACCAAACAATATTTCTATTTTATCATGATTTCACATTTGAAGAAGGAATCACAAGGCAGAGTTGCTCACTCTGTGTGAGATTATGTGTGAAAAGGGAACAGAAAAAAGAATGTTGTCGGAAATAGAGAAGGACAGAGGAAGAAAAGGACCGTTGAGGAAGTGAAGATCGCTGAACGTGGTTTCATTTCATTTGAGAATATCCCAACAGCACTCCCCAATTACTAATGGACGTCACTCTCTTCGTCATCACTCTGGATGGCTATTTGTTGTCACTTTGATGCTTAGTCCCCCAATTGCCTTCATTCTTTTACTTGGCAAAAATGCAAGTTTAAAACTTATATATATATATATATATATGTTATAACTGGGCATCTTATATATCTGTTCTTTCCTGTTAGTAAAATATTAAAGAAAAACAAATTATCCACAGGTTCCAGGCAAGAAAATTAAATCCAGATTGGTCTTTTGAATTTCATTTATTACTAATAGATTCTAGGCCATTTAATATTTACACAATTGACTTGTACACGATGCAACTCAACTTGTAAATATAAAAATTTGACTTATAAATATTAAATCCTTTTAGAACTACTAGTATTAAATGAAATTCAATGGACCTATTTGTATTTAATTTTTAGAAAAATGATAAAAAAAAACTTTAAAAAATAATAAATGCCACCATAAGATATTGTGTTAATAATACTTCATCTATTGTTGGTAACAGACTTGATTTAGAATTTATCATTTTTCTATCATTTTCTCTTAATTATTTTACTCGAGACTTACGGCTAATTTTCCCAAAGTTAAAATTTCCTTGTGGCAAACGTCACCTGTTTTTCTGAAGAGAAAAATGAACATGAGTAATCTTTACACTGTATCCAAATGACAGTAATCTAAACTTTGAGAAGAGGGTAATCTCGACCATTACGGGTGAATATATTATACAAACAACAAGAAGGAAGTCACCTTATTTAGGTCAACAGGCAGGAAGAGGCCAGAAAATCTGCAATGGCCCTAGTCATTTCTGTGAACTGAATTTGTGTGCTACAGGTGACTTCCTTCAGATCTGAACAAGGTTATAGGCACCGCAACGACAAGCAGCATTCTGCTTTCATGGTGCTTTTACAAACAAACATGCGGAGGAATGAGCTTTCCAGGATTCATGATATTGTTCGGATCCAACACTGCCTTTATTTTTTTCATTGTCCTCAATGCCTCCACTCCCAGTTCTTCTTCCAGGTACTTAACAAAGCAATCGGGATGAGGATGTAATTACCAAAAGGGTCCAATTTTATATCTAAAATCTAAAGGCATCATACAAACTTGATGAAGTACTGTTTAAATTCCGGAAAAAAGAAGCAGCAGGAAGCATTCAAAAATTAAAAATATTAATGAAGTACCTTCATTTTCCCAGTGCCAACTCCATGTTCACCAGTACAAGTTCCTGATTGAAAGTTGCCAAAAAGAAAACAATTTTCTTTCAGGACAATGTATCAACAAAGGATTAGAGAAAGCAACATATTGTAGACTTAAAGATTTCCAAGCATAGTGACATAAGGGAACCAGAAAACATATAGATACATCAAGCCACTTGCAGAGAACGAGAAACATCACACTAACAGCATAAACAACCACTACAACAACAAAAGCCTTATCCTACTAAATAGGATCAACTACATGGATCGTATGACTCTATTGCACTTTGCCTGAAACCGACTTTTTTGATAAACCATTAAACAGGAGATCTCGATTAATCATACTAACAACATATATCAATAAATTTTATTCTATGAAGAGCGTTACTCAAGGTGAACTGTACCTTCCAATGACAAGGCAGCATGAACCATAAATTGGTTCAGTCTCTCTGCCTCCAGCTGTTGTTCTTCTTGGGTAGGGTCAAATAGAATAATTGTGTGGAAATTACCATCACCCGCATGGGCAATTACAGTGCTGGCAATAAGACAGCAACAAACGGAATATGCATTATGAGCATAAGTTCATTTGATAATTTATAATCATCCAACAACATGGATCTTAAAATTTAACCCGAGTTCAATATCCAGAACAAAAATCACCCGGATCAGACATACCAAACCAGTGAAGAAGCATCCAGTTCCTTTTTGGACCTTGAAATTAAATCTGCAAGGCGAGATAGAGGCACACATACGTCCTGCAGAAGTTAAGAATAAAAAGCCAGGGAATACTGTCCTTAGGCATACTCAAAGCAACAGCGAATAAATTACAATTAGAACTCATTATATGGAAAAGTGCAGCAAGTCTGACCACATCAAGATACCCATATAAAACAAAAGTTGTTGCTTTACATGCTACTTTTTCAAGCCTTTGCAGATATTCTTTACATTGTTTCGATCTTGGGGGCAACAAGGGCAGACATTTTAAGAAGACTGGAAACTTCCCTCATAGGCAAGAGAAATATATTGAAATAAAATCCATTTTCTCATTCTATTTGTTTATCACCAGCATGTATATTCACTATAAAATCCTAATTGAATAACGGATAATTTTAAAATAGGATTTATTACGTCACCCATCCTGAGAATATCTGGACAAAACCAACATATCAGAGATTGAAATATAAAATTTCAAAACTAACCGAAATCATTGCCTCCAAATCAGGCTTCATTGCAAAGCATGCCCAAAGAGCTTCCTTCCTTATCTGCACATAAAGAAGAAATTAACCTGAATATAGAAGTCACAAGCCTAAAATAAAACTAAAAATTGGGGTTGCAATGAGGTAACTTAAAAAAGAAGGCAGCCAGAATCTAATATTTTTAACCACGGACGTATACTATAATTTGTAGTTGACCACTTTCATTTGCTGTTTGCCTACGTGTACATGATGTGATTTCCAATACTTCATCTTGTGATTTTCTTCTTAACAACAAAAAAGGAGGGAGAGTAGGTAATTTAATCGATTTTTCAATTAGAAGAAAAGAAAGATAATCAAATTACTCAAGCTTTATTTATTTATTTTTAAACCATGTGACTAAGCAGTCTATGCCTAGGCTTCAATTTCCCATAAAAAAGCAAGAATCTCGAGTATTGAGAATTATATTCTATGCTAGGTAAGTAACATGGTAAACTAAATATACAGATAACCACCCATAGTTTGCATCTCTGGTGGCGTAAAATAAGTTAAAAGGAACAAGATCAGCAACAAGAGTGTTCACAGAACAAACTCAGATTGGGAAGAGCGGATTGCAAAATATTATAAAGGAATAAATACTACCTTCCAGAGTTCTTTTTTAGCTTCAGGCTCTTCTGCAAATACAAAACCTGAGCCGCTGTGTTCACAAATAATTCTCTGAACAATTTGTGTTTGTTCACGAGCATATGCCTCTGAAAAATATATAACAGTAAGTCAGGTATATCAATTACTTTGAAACTTGAGAAGCATATATTAGAAACGGAAATACACCTTTGAAAGCAATGTGAATAATGCATGTAAGGGATTTTATAACCAGTCTTATATTCTTTATTTTTTTATCATGACATATAATAAATAAACAGACCCATCTAACTAGATTTCCTTTCTTTCTCTCATTCTATCAGTGGAATTTTGTTGTTGAGCGTAATACATTCTCATTCAATTTTACATGTTCTATTTTTGCTTCTTATTCATTCCTAATGTCAGTGTGAGTTCTTGTGTGAATCTTGTATAATCAGCAAAATCATCAGCACACAATAAAGCTTTACACACGAAGGAAGATTAATTCATTCAGAACCTAAAAAAATGAGATTGTCTAAAGAAAAATTTCTTGATTTTCATGTTCTTTATTTTGTTCTCATTTCTGCCTTCTGGTATAAGCTTATTAAACACAGATTTTCTCCAATTACAAAATGCATACAGGCAATATACAAATATATATATATATAGTAAATGTTGGTTAAAGAAAAGGGGCAAAAGAAATTCATCTTTCACCTGTTCCTATAAATTCAAACATTAACGTTGGAGATTCAGGCAAATTCTTCCCATTAGCAATATTGATAGCCTTCACTTGAACCTCATCCAATAGCTCTACCCTTGAAACCTAACCAGCAATAACTTTAAAGTTCTAATTGACTTGAGTAAGAGACCAAATCTAAGGCCAGAGTCCCACCTGTATACCAGACATCATAGTGGCAATGGCAACATCTGCTGCATCCTTTACAGAAGGGAAATTGCACATTGCAACCTGTAGTCAACAACTTAGGCAATCCATAGGTATAGCAACAACTCAAAACAAGTACTTGTACCAAGTAGATGTCATATAAATAAGTTCTCTAGAGAAATATTTGCTTCAGGCAAATCATCTAAGGGAAATACCATTCACAGTAAAGGCAAAGAATTGTACTTTAGATGACTTCTCTTCAAAAGGATGGAGTGGTCACCAAAAACAGATTTTGCATCTTACTTAGCTATAATTGAAATTCTGTTCGGTACAAAAGGAATTAACTAAAGATATTAAATGAGAAAATGATAATTTGAAGAAATCAACATTTGAGATGAAAATTAATAACCCCTTTCTTATCCAAATTAGCAAGGGATGGCGTGATGATTTAAATAAAATTCTAGCATATTGATAGTTGAATGCGCCTCCAAATAATTTGAAAGTTATACTATACTTAATCTTGTTAGGATGTAGGAGCACACATTTGAGACGGATATAAATAGATGAAGGGGAACTTGTACTTCATCATTTTAAGGATTGCAGATATGAAGATGAATACATGTAAATAAAGTATCATAGGTAGGAAGAAAAAACGATATCACGAGTTAGTAAGAGAATATCTTAATTATTTACAGGAATAACTGAGTGAAGAAGAGTAGAGATGTCCTAAAGGTACAAGCTGAATAGACTAAGCTGCTTCAAACCAACAATTTGCTGGGGAAGGAACCAGAAACAGGTAACCTACCCACCAAAGCTTAAAATTTGGATGACACAACTTCCACTTATATATGTCAAGGATCATAAGAGACAAGAAGATACATTTCCACAAGAATAAAACATGCCATTCATATTCAATCTCTATCACATTACAATGACATAGACACTTGCGCAATAAATTGATCACAAATATAGTTCAGTTGACCAGAGAAAAGTTGGAGAGAAAATAACACATTCAATGAATGAAAGAAAGAAACAACATACCACTGAATGCAGGGGAATTTTCTGAAGCCTCAGTGTTACTTCTGTTATTACACCAAGAGTTCCTTCACTTCCAATCATCAAGCGGGTCAAATCATACCTAAGATATATAATTTAATATCATTAACACTACTTCATTGCATATTTGAGTTGCAAAACATTAAGCAACTAATATCGCATTGCAATTAAATCAAAATTAAAACTAATCAAGCAACCTTTTCTACATTGAAGCTCAACTAATCATGCTCTTTTATTTGAAGGGTTATCTTATCACTGTCTTTGAACTTTCTAGATCATTACAAATTAGTTCGACTTTTACATATTTCAACCCCCTGGTACCGCCCCTTTCTTGTTTATATTCTCTTGTATTGAGCATAAAATTTACCAGTTCGTATCCCCCTTTCTTGTATCCTCATTTACCCACCATTCTTTCTTTTTGTCTATGTCTCAAAAGGAACACAACAAGGAAAAAAATAGAAGTAAAGTTAATTTAAAAAAGAAATGGAATAAAACAAACCCAGCAGCACTCTTCCTAGCACGAGATGCTGTCTTAACTATATCTCCATTGGCAAGAACTACCTGGAACACATGTAGCATAATAAATACAGCATTAGATCAATGCATCAGAAACCAAAGATTGTGGATCAAAAACAAGAAACCAAAGATTGAAATTGACAGACCTTGAGACTGATGACATTGTCACGCATAGTTCCATACCTACAAATTAGTAAGGGGAAACCATTATGCCTAGTACTATAAAAGACCTTACTATTTGAATTGATGGAAGCACTAGCATAAGAATTATTGGTCTAACTGTTATCAAACCCTTCGTCGTATTATTTTTTAATTTAATTTTATATATTAAAACATTATATAAGAAATAAAAACCAATACTAGCAAGTTTCATACGTTATCAGTATTTATTAATTTAATTTTAAATTCAAACACGTCAATATCTATTTATAATCTCAACTTAAGATCCATCGGATGTCAATTCATTAGCATTTACGTCAAGAAAACCACTACCACCATCTGATTCAACCCCAAGATCAACAAGTAAGAACATAGTTGGAGAGTCTGCAATATCCATATATTTATCACTTAAGTATATATTTAATAAAAAAATATTAATAATTATGTATAAAATAATACTTATTATAACATTAGAATATAAGAAGACAAAAATTTCAACCCCAAACACAATATTTTAAGCCAACACCCTGAAATATAGAAATGCAGAGCCAGCTGAACTTGTGTAGGCATGTATATTCACCTTATATATGTGCACTTGTGTAGGCATGTATATGGGTAGAAAGGAAACGGCAAGGTTCTAACTGTCTAAGCAAAGCCTACAAAAGGCTAAATGACAACAGTATCCAAATGCACAGATTGGTTACTAAAGACTAATCGAAACTGTGATGTGTGACTAATCCAAAGCCAGAACACAACATTGTTTAGCAACATCAAATGAAGTTGTATAGAAACAGAAGAAAGTGACCACCTGACAGCCAATGAACCAGAACAGCGAGTGGCGCACATGCCTCCAATGCTTGCACCAGGGCCTACACATAACAGGCACAAATTTCATTATTCAAGGAATATGCAATTGAAAATATTGTTTTCTTCCAGTTTTTCCCCCAAATATAGGAAATAAATATTCTAGCAAATTGTCTTACCGTGGCATTCAACTAACCTGGATCAAGTGGAAAAAATAGACCATAAGGTTCTAAGTACTCATTAAGCTCCATCCATCCAATTCCAGGCTCAACAACCACATCCATGTCTTCAACATGTAATGATTTCACTCTCTATCAATTGAACAGGCATTATAATCAAAAGATGACATCTCAAGAAAGTTTCAGCTTTTATGTTTAACATGTACTAGTATAGTATTCATGGTATCTATGCCGCAAATTTGAATATATGCATGGAAATGTTTTGTTTACATATCGGTACAAGCATTAATGAATCAAGTTATTGTAATGGTAATCTTGCTGAAACTGCTTCAATCATTAGGAGTGTAGCCGCTTCCTAGCACAAATTCCTCATACTACATATTCAATTCACTTCATTGTGAAAGGAAGTAAGTAACAAAAGGAAAAAAAATGGCTTCAGTTTTTTATGACGTCAGAATCAGTTTAATCATAGAGTTAAAGGTAAACAAGAAAGTACGTTTTGACGCAATCAAACTAAAGCCACTAGTTTATTACAATGACCCAAGGGAAAGGGAAATCCTTTCTATCTTTTTAAAGATGTCCCTCATTCTTCTGCCCACCTCTCCAATAGGACCTTAAGAACATTTTTGAGCTTGAGACCTATTAGTATCATAAGCCAGAAAACTAGAAAACATCCAGAACATCACAAGTCTTCAAAAGAGCCATCCAATTCCTTTGCAAAATCAACGAGAGGATCTCCCCATGTCCCCAAAAAACATGACATGCTTTATCCTCAAAAAAGTTGAAATATAAGCCTTCTCAAGGAAACCATGTTAATCCTCCTAGAAGTATAACATGCCAGATTTATTGAGCTATATAAAGAGAAGGGTCATAACTAAAAGATGTCAAACCAATTCCATAGAAAAATATGGATGGATTTAATAATTGAAATAATTACATTTAGATATTTCCCTATCATCGAAAATAAACAGGTACATACTTTCATTAACGACATGTCAATGCAAACCCCTCCATTAGGGGATAACGTGTGACCCTCAATTGATGTAGCACCACCATAGGGTACAATAGGAACCTGTTATAAATAGAAGGAAAACCTAGGTCAGCAGCTTCTGGGAAACATGATCAACATGAGCATTATACACCTACGAACAAGCACAAAGCTAAACTAAGAACAGAAATCAAGTTTGTGGCGTCTATAGTAACATGGAAATTGCAATTTAGGGGGCAGGATTGCAAAAGACATATCAAGGATATGGACTTGGTCATATCCTACAAAATTTATGCTATGAAATCAAGAAGGCAAACCAATAAGCTTAAACATGGTTAGAGTTGTGGGTTAAGTTGAAGATACTCAAACCTTATGATTGTTACATGCTTTAACAATCTTGGAGACTTCCTCTTCGGATCTGCAAATATGATTATTATCATCACATGAGAGAAAAAATGTACTGACCTTGCCCGAAACTCCAAGAAAGTCTCTAGCGAATCAATAATCTCCCCTACTTCCTTGGGCTTATTCATATCCATTCTTGATATTGTATAAATTATGGAAGATTTTTTCTTTATCTTTTGGTTAAAATTATAGAGAAAATACATGCATAATTGAAATCAATAGTATGACACATAAGAAATCAAATATCACATTAGCATTGGTGACCCTAAAATGTTTCTCTTATAAAACTTTAATGTATTCTGCAGAAGTCATAACACCATTTCTTCATAAAATTAAATAAAAAGCATCAGGTGCACACAAAGGAAATGATTGGAAATAGAAAAATGAAGTTCTGTGGGATTCAGAGGCCAAATGTAAATGAATCAATTGATTGATCTGAAAGCATACTTTGAGTACGAATTTATCTATACAATCATTTAACTAAGAGATCAACTAAATTTTATCAGTTTTGTCTATTTTCATCAACTAAATTTTATCAGTTTTGTCTATTTTCAAACAACCTTCCAACTGAAAAGGCAAATAAAAGACTGTTTCACAACTCATAAGGCATAAATCAATACCACAAGCAAACATCAGTGGCCATAAAAATCTCAACTAAAGGCAAACAGTTAGTCTCACCTTGGATAAACAATTACATCAGGTATGTTAACAGCTTTGTGAAAGCTATTCTGTGGTTTTCCATGGATATATCTCTCATCGTAATCAAGTGTCATGTTATCCTGTAGAATTATAAAACACTCAGACCTTTAACCATAAGATTGAAGTTTTAAACCCAATCTATTTGCACAGTACAACCCATCTAGGAATTTTGAGGTATTAATTTCTTTTCTTTATTCAAGTTCATGAGTTCCTTGCAATTAAATTGAGTCCCACACCTGACAGATGGCCTTCAACTCCAGGAGAAGATCCTGCGGAATTTCTTTTTGTGATCCCTTAACCACAAACTGGGTGCTACCTTTCCCCCCCAAGCTGGAACCTCTATCATCCATGTAAGAAATCCATGTCACTACCGTTATCAAGCATTTTCTTCTTTGAGGCATGCAATTCCACGTTTGCTCATTGTTATTATAATTGGCGTAAAGAGGGGTGGAGATAATTTTGATCAAAAAAAAGTTAACAGTTCCAAAAAGTATCATAAGAATTAGTTGCAGTATAGCAGTACAGGGAGGGATCAGAGCTTATGCATACTAATATTATCATTGAAAAACATATTATAAGCCATGCTTTTTGCATCCTCCATTGTATGGCAACAAAAAGGATGAAACGAAACATAGATATGGAATAAGTTATCTAGCGACGTAGAGCGCCACGGAGACAATGTGAAATGATAAACAGTGACAATATGCTAACACATCTTGCAGATGACACTTGAAACTGTGATTTATCGTAGAAAAATATAAGGAGTTGATCAAAAAGAGTGAAGAAATGATATATAGAGATAACATTCAATCCTCTCCCCTTCCAATTCCCCCAGCTTAGTTTCCACTGAGGATAACTAGCTAGATTTGCATAATCTATTCATCTTCATTGTCTATAAACGTATTTAAAGAGTCCATCGCCTCTGAGTGATCAAAAAAGATATTTTATGACATGCTGAAACGGATTGGTGAGCCGAAAGAAAAACCCACCGAGTATTGGAATTAGAAGCGTCACATGATGAAGGATTGAACTGGGGTTGAAAAGCAAGTGATCCAGCAGAAACTGCGAGAGCCAAAGGAAGCACAGAGCTTGACCATGTCATCCATGGCTTCTTTGCTCTTTCGAAGTCCATAACATTTGTATTGGGTGCATTTTTCTGGGTCCTGAAGTTATGGAAATTTGGGGCTCTCAGATTTTCATAGAAGCACTTGGACGAAGAGCGCAGGCGGGAAAACCAGGAGAAGAAATTCGCCATTGTCGAAAACAGTTCAATAGAGGGACAAAGCGTGAAGAAGTAGGGAAAGAGTTATCCTTGGTGGAGCCCAAAAAGGTCAGCTTCCTTCGACCTTCACTCCTTATCGCTTCCGCAATGGAAGTACAGAGGAAGCTCCGAGAGTCGATCCTATAATAACCGGATGAGAGCCCTTGAGAGTTCCGCTACCTATTGGCTATTGGGGGCGATGTTTATAGTTTTTCTAAGCATAATTTTATTTTAATGGCAAAAAATAGCATAATTTATTTAATTATTTAATTTAATGATTAAACTCTTAATTTTTAGGACTGTATCATATTTTTTAAAAAGGCACAAAATTTAAAAATTAAATTAAACAGAATTACATAATTTATTACTATATAGTATTTGACTACAGAAAGATTTTATCTTTCGGCCAACTCGATACAACAATTAGGGAAAAGGGGAAATCCCGCGATAATCAGTTTCCTTTCCGGTCAGGCAGGGTCTCTCAGAGAGAGAGGGAGGGAGGGAGAGAGAACGCATATCCATGACTAGGATCTAAGTCAGTCTTGTCGAAAGCCGAAATCGAGATTGACGCTGTACTGTTCTTATCCTTGGAGCTCCAGGTTTCTTCTCTATTTCATTACCGTTTAATATATCTCCAACGGTGTTGTTGATTGCGCAAGCTTTTCCATTCATATCTGAATTTCGCTCTATAATTAATGCTCTTTGTTTGAAAAAAAATTAGAGACAACATTGAGGGTCAATGCATAAATTTGATTGGAATCTCGAAGAAGGTTCTTCATACCGACTTAACTGCTAAAAATTTCATTGGTAGTAATCATGATAAACGTAGCAAGTGATCTTGCTTTCTCTAACTTTTGGGAAACTTTGTTCTAGTGAAATAGCTGCAACTATTTTTCTTTTGGTCAGCCAAGTGGCTTTTTCAGTAGTGATATCGGTGACTTATTCACATATATGAGGTACTCGGAATTGCGTGGAACTATTTGTTGCGGTGTTTTCTGTGTTATCTCGTATCCTATTTTGAATAATAGTTACTCTAGTTATTATTATTTATATATTGGAAAGCCTAAAAAAAATGCATGTCCATTTCTGTTGCATATGTTTTAAGATATAATTAGGCTGAAAAAGAGCGTGGCTTTATCATGTATAGTAAGATTGGTGAAATTTCTCTTCCAAGTCGTTGATTCCGTGTGAGTTCGGTTGTTGCAAGATGATCATGACCTTAAAATACGTCTGGATTTTTTGGTTGCGAGGAAATAATCAATTTTAAAACCCAAAGAATTTGGTTTAGGATCTAATTTCCCAATGAAGCTAATGAAATCAACCACTAACGAACTGGGGCATCCGTTGAGCTGCTTCCTACCTAAATACATCATCAATTTCAAAACCCTGAGAATTTGGTTGAGGATCTAATTTCTTAATCAAGCTAATGAAATCAACCACTAACAAACTGGGGCATCCGTTGAGCTCCTTCCTACCTAAATATCTGATTCTTTTTTAGCCCATTTCCGTACATTTAAAATACCCGCTTTGAAATGAAGTGCTTTTTTCTGTGGCCTCACTGGATAAACTCATCCTAAATACTTTTGGTGGTATCCTTGCAATCATCATGGCTAGTAATGCTCATCAAGTTGGAAAAGCTTAAAGAAACCAGCTTGGGCTTTGATCATCTATTTATTGACCTGCATCTCACAGCACGTAAGGGGACAACCAATTGTTGCTTATGTTTTTATATTTGGAGTTTAACGGTTTTCATCATGTTAAGGATAAGGTCAAGCAAAATGTTTTGCTGTTGAATTTTGTGACAGTAGTTTGTGGTTGAATGATGTTTTAAGTTGAGCCCTTATATTATTAATGTAGGTCTGATTTGGAGGGAAACTCTAAAACATTACAAGAAATAAAAGCTTATATTAGGGTACAAATGTGATATCTTGACTATGATTCTCTGCTGTAGATAGTTCTATATTGCTTTTCCACTGCATACCTTTGGATTAGATTCTCTACTAGTAAGTTAGAATATGTTTTACTGCCATCTTCTTCTGCATTTATCTCAGACTCCACCAACTTTAAGAGACTGTTATCGACCAGTTAAGCTCCTAGAGTTCCTCAACTACTTAAGAATTCAACAAGAGATGGATTGCTACGTGAAATGGCATTTTTTCTTGGGAGGGAACTAGTGTGGAGCTCTGAATCTTAATTTGAAGAGTTTAGTGAATTATTACATAAGATGCAAGAGTTATGTAGCAAACACACTGATAGACAGAAAACAGGACTAACACTGGAGATTTCAAGCCTTACACGTATCTAACATTTTGTTTTACTCCTTAAAATGACAAGAAGTATCTTTGCTTTATTCAATTAGAATTTATGGTACTTTTAGAAGGACCAGATTATAAATTTTCATGGCTCAATGTAGCACATGCTTTTATGGAAGGCATGTTTGCAAAATAAAGTGCTTCGATTTTTTAGCAGTTGCTTTTGCGGCAAAGATATTTTCCATTCATGAATTCTCTGTAAATCCACCCCCAATGCTTTAATCAGCTTAATTGTTATGTACAATGTCACATTAGAAAATGAATTTCTTTCTCATTTTGTTGCTTCTACTTTTCTTTTATCTTTTCAGTGTTCGCTTTGCATTTATTGGCTATTTGTGTAGGCCGTGGGGGAACTACCAGATTTTGAGGTTGATATGTGAACATTGTTATATCAATCAATTATCTGAAAACATTGTTATGTGCTGGATTCTTATTCACGTCATCTTAATTGAGTTCCAATACATGAATTTTGCACTTAACTCCAAGGCCCTTCATCTCAGGTAACTCTTACTGTAATTTGGTTTATGATTGGTGTTGCTTAGAGACAGAGTAATCTGCATCATGTACTTTCAACAAAATGCTGATATTTTATTTATTGCTTTTTAGCTTTTGATCAAATGAAAATTTAGTTGATCTAGCGGCTTTTTGCAAGTGTATGACAAACAGGTCCTAAGCTCATGGTGAAAACAAAGCTAAGACACCCAGGAACTGTTACTGGCAAGAAAAGTGGTACTCCGTTCCACCTTGTTGACACCTCAGAGGCTGCTCAACGGCATGACAAAGGTGATTGGGTTATTGTAAAAAAGCAGCGAGTTACCATTCTGATCCCCGCTGTTCCTCTTTCCACCAAAATATCCATAACAGCGACCCATGGGCCGTCCAACATAGAAAGTAGCAACTTTCAGCTTCAAACGGGGACGTCTACAGTACTTGCTTCAGTTAATGAACAAGAGAATAACACTTCATTGGCTGCCCAAAAGGAGATTCAGGTAGCTAGAAAAGCTCCTCCTCTACCTAATCCAACTTCAGCCAAGAATGCAATGATAGATCGAAGAATAGAACTAGAAATTCCACCGCGAGTCAGTAATTTAAAGTCACCCAAATTACTTGGGATCTCGAAGGCATCCAAAGCTATGAAGCAGCCAAGACTATTACTGGCACCGGGTAGATCCCCAAACATGGGCACGACTCTAAATCAAGGTCTGCGGGCATCAAATCTAGAAAGAAAGCTTGAAAGAGCTGGTGGGTTGAGCAAGTGGCTGACATCCCTTGGACTGGGGCAGTTTGTGAGAATTTTTCATGGGAAGAGTCTAAATAAGTATCAGTTAGTGAATCTAACCATGAAGAAGCTTAAGGATATGGGTGCCAATGCTGTCGGGCCTCGCAGGAAACTGATCCATGCCATTGACTGTGTTTGTCAACCTTATTGTTTTGAGGCATTGTAGAAGTTTATAGGTTTTTGTGACCTAACCCTACACAAAATCCGAGACACTAGACAAATGCAAAACCTGGTTTCTGGCAGCTCTTAACCACCACCAGGTCACATATCAGCTCTTCATAGAGGTTTTTACCATCATGTGATTTAATGGAGACGTATACAATCTGAGAATTTATTATACACATGCAAAACGTGATTTCTTTTTCTTCCTTGCTTTCTTTTTTTCCCTTTTTATTTTGTTAATTACAAACGGCGCAAAAGCCCAAAGCCCCAAACAAAATAAAAGGCAACTACATGCTCGAGTCATTTGCTGGAATTAACTTGGCACTTGATCAAGCAGAATTAATCCTGGTTGGTGATGGTGACTCATATTAGCCAGATTATCTGCACACAAGTTAGTCGCTAGCCTCTGTAGTGTCATGGAATGCATATTTCTCCAGCATTGGTCTACGCACTCCCTTGCCTGCATGAGTAAGTTGTCCTCTGTATCTCCTGCGTGGACGAAAGAATTCAGCATCTGGTTAGCCTAGACAGAGTCACTTTCTATAATGTAGTCTTCCATGTCCCCGTTGTTTGGCTAACTGAGCTTTTTAGGGTCCTTGATCTCTTGTTAATAGCAGGAATTCATGAGAGATTGATTTTTAAAGTTCATCATTCTTTTTTTCTAAAACCATATGGTGTAATCGTAGCCGCCAATTCTCAGAGTGTAGCGAATAGGTTCATGCTCAGGCAGCAGGATATTGTTAAGACTTGAGATGAAAGCTTCCAATCATAAATGGTTTTCCCCAGGTGTTTCCCTATTAAAAACAATCATATTTGAGGCATAAATGATTTTTTTCATGATGAAAAATCAATCATATTAAAGGCAGCTAACCTATGAATTGATACTCTAAGAAATTATAGAATATATTGAATATCCAGAAAGGTTGATTTTTATGAATTGTTCATTTAATTAATTTTATAATCTTAAATTAAATAAGTTAGATCTGGCTCAGTTCAACTAGAAATGAGGCCATAGTTAAAACTGGCAGTAAAAAACTGAAATAACAAGTTATAATGGGTTTGAAGAGGCTAAATGAAATATGTTCATTTTATTTTATAGATATGTTCAAGAAATACTTCCCCAATCAGAAAGATAGGACATAAACAAAAAAAAAATTGTATTCTAATATATTCTGTTTGGCATTTGTTGAATTTCATTTTTTTTATTTAGCATATAGAAATTCAAATTTGGTACTATTCCTTTTTTTTAATTTTATTATAATTAATTTGGGTAGTTGAGATTAAATCTAAATAGCTCGACTTAGTATTTCAAAAACAATATAATTAAGATGTTAAAATTTTAAAAGTTCATAATAAATTCAGAACTTTAAAATTTATTTAAATTATCTAAAGGAGAAGGTTTCATTAGAATAATAAATAAATAATGCAGGGAAAACAAAAAACAAAAAATCCACCTACCACTCTTGATTTTGTTAACTACGTAAAAGAAAAGAGAACGAAAAAGAAAATAAGTTATTTTGTTAAAGCAAAATGAACTGGTCTGTTTATAGAAAACGAGAATGAATTTATTCCTATATTAGATAGTACTGCCCGTAAAATCTTCTCCCTGAGAAATAATCGCGATGGCTCCAATAAGAAAAAAGAAATAATCGCGATGTGATTTGGCTGTCATCCTTCCAAGATCCATTAGTGGAAAGCGGGACGAAGAATCTTATCTTATTAAAAAGAGAAATAATCGCGATTGCTGCCAGACCAGCCATAATTGTTATTTGGCTGTCATCCTTCCAAGATCCATCGGTGGAAAGCGGGACGAAGAATCTTGTCTTATTAATTAACCCTATAATATCATGAACGTTAAGATTCAAACGGCAATTTAGCAGGATGGTGGCTCGTAATGGCAGTAATCGTAATTTTCGCGCCCACGAAAGACTAGAAATCAGAAGACGAATCACAAACCCCAATAATACTCGAATCCAGAACTTAGTTTGGTAGTTATAGCAGATCTTCGAGAGGTCGTGAACTCGTGATTGTGGATCAAGAAGACGATGGAGCAAGACACAAAAAGCCACGCTACTCCTCTGCTGGAATCGTCTCCTTCTGGAACAGCTTCTAGATTTCAAACTCTGGGAAATATCATAGTCTCTATAGTTGGTACCGGTGTACTGGGATTGCCTTTTGCTTTTCGGATCGCTGGTTGGCTTGCTGGCTCACTGGGAGTTGCCATCGTTGGCACGACCTCCTACTATTGCATGCTTCTCCTTGTGAGTGGGCATCCCTTCTCTTTGTGTTTCTTCTCAAATTAGTCTAGCACATAAGTTCGTATACGTTTGATTCACCGAGGTATAGGTGGGGGAACGATTAAGTTCTTGGAAAATAAGTTGACCTACTTTTGTGATTCTGGTCCTCGAGAAATTTATCACATGCTATTAGCTTAGACAACCTTTTCATCCTTTCCTTGGAAATATAAACTCTGTGCCACATATTCAAAAGCAATTCGTTTTCTTTTTCAGATCAAAGATGATCCTGACTAACATTTGCTATATTTCCCTTTATTATGAAGTTACTGGTGACATGACCCCACCAACCTGAATTAAAAAATCGACTGAGCATTTTCTTCTATTTATATTTTCTGCCTTTAGAATTCAGCTGGTGTCTTGTTATTGAGACGTTTGCATTTAATTTTCCTTGCTACAGGTTTTGTGCAGAGAGATGTTGGCAGCAGATGGATCATCAGTCGAAGCTAAAACATATGGCGATTTGGGTTATAAGAGCTTTGGAACCTTTGGTCGATATCTGTCAGAATTTCTTATTTTGTTAGCACAGACTGGAGGTTCTGTTGCATATTTGGTATTCATTGGCCAAAACATCCAAGCTATTTTCCAAAAGCACGGTCTCGCATTCACATCCTATATATTTTTGTTAGTGCCAGTTGAAATTGGATTATCATGGATAGGGAGCTTATCTGCTTTAGCACCATTTAGCATTTTTGCTGATATTTGCAATGTCCTAGCAATAGGAATTGTGGTGAAGGAAGATATACAGCAAGCAGTAAGTGGTGAATTCTCATTTGAACAGATGACCGCAATCACATCCAACTTAGGGGGACTGCCTTTTGCAGGAGGCATGGCAGTCTTTTGTTTTGAAGGGTTTGGGATGACACTGGCCTTGGAGAATTCTATGCAAGACAGAGCTAAATTCCCGAGATTGCTGGCACAGTCCTTTGGTGGGATAACACTTGTGTACATTCTTTTTGGGTTTTTTGGTTATATGGCCTATGGTGATGAAACTAGAGACATTGTCACCCTCAATCTCCCCAGGAATTGGTCATCTCTAGCAGTGCAGGTAATATGGCTACGACAGGAAATTATGAAATGTTGCATTGCCTTTTTTGGCTTGACATGTTACTCTCTCGTAGTTTTCTCACACTTAGTTAGTTGATCAATATCCTGCCTTTTCCCCTTTCTTTTTCTCAGCAAGTTGGTTCTGGATTTACAGTGATATATATCTCATGTTATCTTGCTCCCAGCATATCTTGGACATGCATAAACGTTGAAACTATACTATTTGATAAAAGTCAAAAGATGAGTAAAAATCATTAAGCAAATGTACCATTGCATGACTCAGATCTCGAGAACATTTTAGTGACTTGCAATCTTGCACTTTCCAGGAATGTAGACCAACTATCGTAGACATGACTTATTGACTCTGACATTGGAATATCTTAAAATCAGCCTATATACCCTTTCATACAATTGGTTGGATACGATTGAAATGATTTTTCTGCAATTATCGTTCTATTTGTTACCCCTTTTGAGGACATTAGTGGAGCATCTGGCTCTTGAAGATGATTTAGTATTTGATATTTATAACTCTTGTCACCTGGATTGTGTTGTACATGTAATCTGTTTAATCTGCGTATTTGCATGTGTAGGCCAGCATGTGTTTCTTTTTGCATGTGTAAGTGTGTGTGGTTCACGTTATATTCATACACATGATCAATTTGAGCGTATACATGCCTTATCAAATCCACTTTTCAGATAAATGTTTCAAATTTTAAGAATTATAAGAAGCAGATGAGAAAGCCAATTAACAGTTCTTTTGCCGTCAACTTTGATATTTTATCTTCACAACGTTGTTTGTTTCTGATTATTCATTGTGAGATCTCACAATTGCTATAATGACAGGTCGGATTATGCCTGGGGCTTGTATTCACATTCCCAATCATGTTACACCCTATTAATGAAATTGTGGAGGGAAAGCTGAAAACGATCAAATGGTTTTACAGGCCTTTCCACAGGGACAATAATGATTCAACGACCAGACTGGGAAAGATTGGGATCTATTTAAGTCGTGCTCTTGTGGTGGTTGTGTTGGCAATCTTGGCTTCATGCGTGCCAGCTTTTGGCGTATTTGCCTCATTCGTGGGGAGTACTCTGTGTGCATTGATCTCATTTGTTTTGCCAGCCACATTTCACCTAAAGCTATTTGGTTCTTCCCTAAATCTTTGGCAGAAAGCTTTGGATTCTTTTGTAGTGTTCTGTGGATTATTTTTTGCTGCTTATGGCATATACAATACCATAGTTGGAGTTTAAATGCTTCTGGACCTGCATCCTACTCAATAAAAGGCTTTCTGGAACACAACTCAGTATTTCTCATGTAACGCAACAAAGGTTTACTGTAAATGTATTCTATAAGGCGGCACAAGATGCTGTAATACTAATTTTTTCTTTATTGTTGCATAAGCCTTCCCAATTTGGTTTATATAGTTAGGCAGAACCGCGATTTTCCCTAACCTCAAATTTGGACTCCATCGGCTCTCTTGTCAGTCATGAGCAACTTTTCTACTGCTTCTCTACATTTGTCAGATCGGTAAACATTGATTTCTGAGAACCTGGTCTTTATATCAGTTACAGATTTTAGGTCAGAAAAGAGTACTTCCCTCTCCTGTGGTCCAGGACCCGACAAGCTTGACAATTGAATCTTTTAAATTTGTGGGCTTGGCCTGCACAGCATATCTAGCTACAGAACTGACTTGAGCTGATACAGTGTAAGGTAACAATCAAAACCTTCATGTTTATCGCCGCCACCTTGCTTTGTCTTCTTGTTGTGTCCTTGGAGAGACCATGACACCACTTGGTTATTGAATGGTGTTTTTGTTATTGAGGAGATCCCTATCATGTTAAGATTGTGTGGATTTTAAACCCTTAATTTTTCATTTCTTTTGTGAATGAAATCTACAAATTATGTGGTAAAATGAAATTCCATAAAAAAAAGTCGTGCTAGTGCAGAATGATGATGATCATATCCCTCTGACATAGTCCAAACTCGAGCTTATCTACTTACGTGGGTCTTTCTTAAAGCCCCTGGATCCTTCCTTGAAGCATTTTATTAGCGTACATGTTCGTAACAGGGACTTGGATAAAGAATCAATAATGCAGACCAGGCAGTGATTGACATGCAATTGACAAGACACTGCCCCAATAACAAGATGGCAAGTAGCAAATCCTTTTCCTCCAGAAAAGAAAATCCTTCCTGTCCAGGTGGAGACATGTGTTTGGACTTTGAGAATCTTATGGGAACAGCTGGGTCTACCTTGAGTTCCCCTGCTCCGTAAAAGCAAGTTATAATGATTACGCATTTACTTTATATTGGATAGGATGGAAAAATTTTGGATAGTAATAAAAATAAAAATATAATTAGATAAAAATAAATTTTAAAAATTTATTTAATAAATTATAAATGAGTATAGAATTAATATATATTTTAAAAAAAATGGTTAAAAGTAAAATAAAAAGATTTCTGTCTCATTGTTTATTTTCATTGTATAGGAATTTTATAAATTAAAAAAAAATAGTCTAAAATATTTTATTTTTATAAAATTTATCTTAATTTTTAATTTTACGAATGAGAGTGAAATAGGTTAAAATATTAAAAGTTAAAATAGAAATAAGATTAAATTTTATAATATGGAGTAAAACAAATATTTGATTCTATTTTTATTTCTCTAACTTTTAATTCTATACTATCATACATGCGCTTATGCTGGCATTTATCTCTTTGATGGGTAGTAACATATGTGGATGCTTTCAAAGAGCCTAATGCTCTCCCCACTCACCCTACTTTTGACTTTGGATCATGAGGGGAGTGACAAAGGAAGGGGTGAAACAAACAAGACAATGGGTTCTCATTCTTTTTTCATATAGCAGACTCAGATGAATAAAGAAATCGATCAAAAGGCAAAAGTTATCACGTCTGCTTCTTGAGCCAAGCTAGCAGGAGGCTGCTTTAAGTGTGCATTTATAGCCGCAAATTGGGCTTATTCTTAGTTAATATATCGATAAAAAGATTATGTTCCTGGAAAAAACCAAGATATTCATGTGAGTAGTGGCAGACTTGCTGGTTTACATTTATAATTATAATCTGACTTAAAAAAATCTCCACCGTTCATGAACACAAAGACAAACCTCCTGGAGCTGGCATCCACCTCGTCACATTTTAATAATGAATGCATCTATCTCCTTTTCCATATGTAAGGCTATCACAACTTTCTTCCATCAAATTTTCTCTATAATTTCCCTCCTATTCGCAGGATCTCATCTATTCAGCTTCGTTCCATTAAAACTCTCAATAATTTCCTCTTATTCGCAGGATCTGGTGTAATCAACTTTCTTCCATTAAATTTTTGTCTTATTCGCAGTATCCGAATCTCATTTTTCTTGGACTCGGAATCTCATTTTTCATCTATTATACTCGTAGGCACGTACGTTCTTCGTTTATTTAACATCTCAAAAAGTGAGCGACATCTCAAATAGAAAAGAAAGCAAGGCAAAAGTAAGAAGATCGGTGCTTCTGAAGGATGAGGAGGGTGGGTGTTTCTGAGAGGATATACTTCCGGAATTGACTGGTTACTAACGAGTAACTGAGGTAATTTAATCCTTTCCCAGATTTGAAAACTAGGTTAAAAAACTGAGAAAATTAGAGAAAAAAAAGTCTCCTGTTCAAATTTTTTTAGTGAGAATGACTTAAAATTTTTATCAGTTCTTCCTACCAATAAAATTTTTAATGGAATATTTTCCTCTAATTTTCTTTAAAATTTTGATAATATCATTATCTCTGACTTTGAAAATTGGCACTATATTGTTCAAGTTTCTATTTATTTCCCCCCTTTCTTCTACAGCTTATTCTAGCTTGAACTTGTCGGTTTGTGTGCTCATCGCTACAACGAGATTTTAATGATCTAAATTTGAGAATCTCAACTGTTGATTTTTAAGATATTTTTTTTAAAAAAAATTGGTGATAGTTAAAAGGTGATATTTATTTTAGATTCTTTACATAAACAATTTTAAAAAAATATAAAGGTAACAAAATAGGAATAATTTAATAATATACTTGTCTAAAGTGCCTAGCAACAATTTAATTGGACCACGTAAGTTCTTTTCTCCCTAATTTTTTTGCTTGAATTTTGTTAAGATTTAATGTGATTGATCAATTTAATGCCCCTTAATAGCCGCAATGTGATTGGTCAATTGGTCCCCACTAACGTG
Organism: Leucaena leucocephala; assembly: GCA_037074615.1. Lineage (NCBI taxonomy): Eukaryota > Viridiplantae > Streptophyta > Magnoliopsida > Fabales > Fabaceae > Leucaena > Leucaena leucocephala. The sequence goes on along the minus strand of CM073521.1, from coordinate 6,086,000 downwards.
CCAACCTCTTTATAATCTGTTGGCTTAGTTGTTCTGCATTTATTTTATATTGAAATTCCAACAACCTTTTTATTTAAAATTAAAAAAGAAGTCTACAAAAATTATCTTAATCTAATTCAATTTAAGAATATTTAAATAAAAATATTCAAATTCAAATAACCTTATTAAATTTAATTTTTTAATATTTTTTATATCTCCAACTTTTTTTTCAAACAGATTCGGATTTTATATCACATTTTATTATATCTATAACTTTTTTAATAAAATATCTCTTGAGATATTGTAGGAACTGTTTCCTTTTTAAAAAAAAAAATTTGTTGTTTTTATATTTTTTTAATATATTTATATTTTTAACCGATTTTGTTATATATGCCGTATTTCATTTATTTTAACTGATTCTGTTTATCAGTGGGAGATGTTCAAATGCCACTTTAGGAAATCAGCAGACCTTATTAGTTAGAGATGTTAAAAAGCCACCTTAGGAAATTATGAAACCTTAGAATGTCTTTTTGTAATAACACGTTGAATCGCTCAATATTCAAAAGTTGAAAGTTTCTCAGTTTTGACACCTGAAGATCCATAGGAATTGTATCCTTCTCATATCAACGGTGATTTTTTATTCTTTCGTCCTTCAAGCTTTCAAGATGCATAACTTCTTCAGTATCATGTCACTGTTTTTTTTATACTAAAAAATCTAAATAGAGTCAAGTTACGATTCTAAAATTTAGATAACGTTTATAAAAAATTTATGAATTGACTACTACATTATTGTTAGTAGGGTGAGGTTTTGATTTCTATTCAGACGATAGTAAATTTTTTTTTTCTTCCTTATGTTATTGGCTTATCGACCTTTGATTTTGTGTTTTCTATATAGACCAAGACATCCCAATATTTCATTTTGCTATTTGTTATTATTTTATTTTAAAGGAATATATTTATTTTTAATTGTCGCTGTAGGTTCTTGGAGTGCTTGATGTAAATGTCTTTTTTTAATCATTTGTAACATTATTTGGTTCACTCTAATATCTTGTGTTGAAAGCCCTTTTCTCTCCTTCCAGGTCACATCCTTCTTCTCATTCTAATAATTATTCTTTTTCTATTTCAAATAAAAAAAAATGAACATGGGGATAGTTGGAATCCTTACTTACATTTCCAATATGCATATATTAGTTGTTTAAATTTATATTTTTACGATATCTTAGTAATAATGTTCTATTCATTGTCTTCATTATTTATAGATTATGATAATTTTTAGAATAAAATATAAAAATATATATTTTGATATACGATATATAATACAATTGGATAATATCTATTCTGATATTTTTTATGAATTAATATATGCTAAAATGGGAAAAAATATATTTGGATGTTTCCTTTTTTATTTATTAATTGAATTATTATATCACTAGATTAGTTTTTTTTTTTTGGTACAACACTAGATTAGTTTATGATGTCTACTGGATATGCGGTGGTTGAATAAAATGAGTGAGAATATTTTATTTTCTTTTTTTATAAATGAAATCCGAGTATATTTGTTTTGATTTTCCTAAAAAAATTTACTTGTTGAATGTATAATATACAATAAAATAGTAGAATATATTTTCTGATTTTTTTATGAATTATATAGTGAAATTGATAAAGTAACTATTTTGTCCTTTTATTTAGTTATTGAACTTAATTTTAATAAAAAGGTTGTCGATATTTCATATAAAAAAAGGATATTGTTGAATGTTGAGATTTAAAGGTAAAGAAAAAGGTGAGACTTTAGATAACTTTTTTAAATTTGAATTTAAATTTTAATTGTAGGGATTGTTGAGTTTTTATATTAAATAAAATATATGGTTAATATGTCAAAGTAAAAAAAAAACTATTTAGGGCAGGAGTTAACCAATATACAAAATTATTTAGATGATTGCTGCGTGCAAAGTAAGGGACTTGCCGTCTAGTTAGATCTAGAGGAAGTAGATTTGATACAATGAACTTTAGGCAGATAATGTTAAAGCCAATTAATTAATTTCAGATTCCTATTTAATATGTTCCTTTAGATATTTCTCATTTAAAAAGCAATTTACTGGTTTTCCAGTATCAAGTGGGTACAAATTCATCGTATAATTATCGCGCACTGAGGGATATGCGACATGAAAAGGGCAGGAAAAAATTAATTATTTAATCGTTATAACTTTAATTTGATTAGAACTCAATTCAAATTTAACTCATGAACTTAGTCTTTCAGATTTCAACCGTCATATAGTCGTGTTGTATTGGATCAAGTTTAATTATAGGGATTGATTGAATTATAAAATCACTTATAAAATATAGGAACTAGCCGGGTTGTATTGGATCAAACTTTAAAAATTGAGCTATATAGATTAAATGATTAATCTTTCTTGTTATACGCATGATTATTAATCAGCATCCATACTGTAATTGCAATATCCTGATTTGACATAATGATCTTAGGTTGCTCCAAATGGAGGAAAGGGAGGTGGCTGAAGTGAGAATCGTCACTCTTGGGCTTGGTGGTGACGCTTTAGCCAGAGCCTGCGATCACGTCCAAAAAGCAAGTATAATTTTTGTTCAAGTGGGATGAAGCAGACACGGAAAAGCCTTCGCTCATAAATTTTTTTGTGAAAAAACCCAAAATGTATCATCATTGCATTCATCTCGAAAGTAGTAGTAACTGCAGCAGAAAATCAGTTCCTTTTCTGACCCAAACCTGCTCTGCTTCTTCATTTCTTACCACTACTCGCCCCCCTTTCTCTCTTCCCCAATTATTCAGAGAATGCTTCAGTGTCTGTCAAAATCAAAGACCATGTTCCCTGCAAAACCATCTCCTCTGGGTACTTTCGTTCTGTTTCTTATCCTCTGCATTCTGGGCTTTTATACCGTGAATCACCCTCACCTCTTTTCGCCATCTTTCACTTCCCATAATGCGTCTCACTTCCGCCATATTTTCCTTTCCTCTTCCTCTAACTCCACCATCGCCTCCTACCTTCGTGACCTCACCCAGCACCCGCACCTAGCCGGAACAAAACTTGGCTCCGACACCGCCATTTATGTTCTCAACCACTTCAGAGACCTGGGCCTTCAGACCCACACTGTGAACTACAAAGCGCTCCTCTCCTATCCCCTGCACTCCTCCATATCCGCGCATTTTAGCAACGGGTCCTGCTTGGAGTTTCCCTTAGGTGAAATGGTTCGGTCCAAGCAGGTTGACCAGGACGTGGTGCCACCCTACCATGCTTACTCGCCATCTGGTTCGGCGTATGCGAAGGCGGTTTTCGTAAATTATGGGAGGGACGAGGATTACCGTGCACTCGGCGTGCTAGGTATGAACGTTAGCGGATGCATAGTGATAGCGAGGAAAGGTGGCGGTTTGTCCAGAGGCGCGGTGGTGGAGAAGGCGGAGGCGCACGGTGCGGTGGCGGTGCTAATATATGCCGATGTTGATGCGTTTGGTAAAGGGTTCGAGAGGGGACACGTCATGAGAGGCATAGGGGACCCACTAACCCCTGGGTGGGCTGGGGTTGATGGCGGCGAGATCTTGGATTTGGAAGATAGCGAGGTTTTGAAAAGGTTTCCCAAAATTCCATCCATGCCCCTTTCCCCTGAGATCGCTAAGACCATTTTGCACTCGCTAGTAGGCGCTGAGGTGCCCCAGGAATGGAAGAGTTCGCTAGGGTCTAATGTCAGGCTCACGCATGTTGGTCCTGGCCCGACAATGCTCAATTTCACGTACCAGGTTGGTGATGGGATCACTGGAACCATATTGGAATCTAGGTTTTGTGACTTTCATCTAAGTTCATTTTAGTGGTCGAATTATTATTTTGGAGCCTATATAGGTTGTCTTTGACTTTTGAAGTTGTCTTCTCTTGTTCTATTTTGTGGATAACTTGTTAAGACGTCCACTCAATTTGCTCGAATATGTATATGGGCAGGAATCCGCGCATATATGTATGGGAGTGACTTCTGCTGCGTATTTGGCACTTAGACTGAAAGATAATCGGAACAATTCAAAATCCGAAATTTGTACTTCAGAGGGGAAAATATAAAACAGAAGGGGGTGAAGGGTCATGACTAGTTCGAAAATTGCCTAATTGCCTTCATGTCTTTGCTTCTATGGTTGAGCTAGAAGTTTTTTCAAATGTGAAAATTATAGATACTAGGACGTGCTCCTTTGATGATTGAATGTATTTGCTGAGATAATGACATACGTGAAGTTATAAATAATATGATTTTTTCTGGCCATTAGTCTTGTCATTCAAATATCAATGATGTTGAACCTAAGGATACAAATTCTTATCATTTGTAACATGCATATATTTAAGATCGAGCATATTTTAGCATGTCTGACTTAGAATGAAAAGATAGCTGTGAAGTTGAAACGAGAAGAGTCATTAAGCTGATGCTTAGGTCATTGTTTAATATACATTGTTTCATTGTGTCTTGCTTTTCTGATCCTCAGGGGCAAAAGAAGGTGGTTGCAATTGAAAACGTTTTTGCGGTCATAAAGGGATCAGAAGAACCTGATCGTTTTGTGCTGCTTGGGAACCACCGGGATGCCTGGACATATGGTGCTGTAGATCCCAGCAGTGGGACTGCAGCCCTACTCGATATTGCTCGGCGATTTTCTCTTCTATTGCACATCGGGTGGAATCCAAGAAGGACCATAATCCTCTGCAGTTGGGATGCTGAGGAGTTCGGAATGGTATGCAGTAATTTCCTCTTCACTTCTAATCTTATTTTTGGGGTTCCAGAAATTTGGACAGACTGTAGATATAATATTTTCCCTTGCTTTTAATTTTCCTTTGTTCTACTTTTGTTGTAATAATCTGGTGAAAAGAGATTATTTGGGTTTGGGTATGGGCTTATTTTTTTTACTGGCTTTATGCTTATATATTTTCAATTTTTCTTAGCACAGTCAGTTGCTCCTGCAGAGGAGAGATCCTTACATTTCCAAGATAGATGAATATGCTCAGCTGCAATTATGGTAACAGTTCTCGTAATATGCTCTCTAATCAAGTTTATTTAATCATATAGATTGGATCTACTGAGTGGGTGGAGCAGAACCTTGTCAATCTGGGCTCCAAAGCAGTTGCATATCTCAATGTTGACTGTGCGGTCCAAGGGCCTGGTTTCTTTGCCAGCTCTACTCCTCAGCTAGATGATCTCATTCTTGAGGTCACAGAAAAGGTAACTTATGCATGTAAATGTGTGGGTGTGTTTCAATTTTTAATTAAATGGAGATGAGCATCCCTTTAGCATCCTTTGTAATTCACTGCTTTGACTAGTCCTTAAATTTAATGAATTTCAAAAGGGAAAAATTGTATTATAACATTCAAGAATTATTCTGAAGGGTATGAGAGATTTATTTTTTTGCTTTATTCTCTTTTTTTATGGTTAAAGGTCATTATTGCACAATACGTTGTGTTTAATCTGGGTTTCCTACTAGTGCTGAAAATCAATTACAATGTGTCAAATTCAGGTTAAGGATCCTGACGCCAAGGGTGCAACACTATACGAAAATTGGGCAGCTGTTGATGGAAATTCTAATGTACTGCTTCTTTTACCTCTATCTATTGACAAGCATATAAAGTAATCTTTGTTTATATATGTTTTAATGCTATCTCGTTTGTGCAGTTAATAATACCAATTTATAGTCTGTGAGACAACTGGCGCAATATATTTTTGTTGCTTACCAGTGTTTGTCCTGGTTGATTGCAGATTTTGAGGCTCAGCGGACTTGATTCCGATTTTGCACCATTTGTGCAGCATGCCGGTGTTCCATCAATTGATTTGTATTATGGAACAGGTACATTACTTCATATGAGCAAAAATGTTTGAAAAAGCAAGCCAGCGATGTAAGTGAATATGATTGAAAAGCCAAACCAATGGAAAGTATCACATATGAAGGCACTTACTCTGGTTATGCTGTGTAATATTATCTTGTCATTGGCTTTTTTGGTTTGGGATTTAAAAGGCACTTGAGCGTTTGGCCCTTGGCGAGGTTGATCGGGCTTTGTTTCTTTTCTGATATGTCGATTGGACCAAACTGATCCGGTGTCATGAAATTCTGTTATGTTAGTTAACTAGAGAATTCCTCCCCTTTTCTAATGCACAGGACATTATATTTTTTTCAAAAGTAAAATGCAATACGAGAAAGTATTAGTAGCAATTAATACTGGTTTGATATGATAAATTGATCATTCCATTTCTGTATGGCTTTAAACTATTGTAATCCTTGTGTTTGTAGTTATAGTTGGATACTATTTTATAATATGTATCTAACTTAAGTTGATCTGGGAGCTAGAAGTGTAATGATCAATCCCTTGTCCTTTTAAGCAAGAATTGTAATATGACAACTAAAAAAACTTGTCTTAAATATGCTATTTATGCTAATGACAATAATCCGTCAGAGAGTCTGGGGTGTTAAATGAATTTAGATTATTGGCTTTTACTGTAGATTTTCCTGTCTATCACACTGCTTTTGACTCCTACAACTGGATGACACAATATGGGGATCCATTCTTTCAGCGCCATGTGGCTGGTTAGATTTCTTCTTTCCTACTTACTGTTAATACGATATAAATTTCTCCATCAATAAATTATAAACATAAGATGATTTTTCTCCTCTGTTCCATGTTACGATAGTTGCTGGAGTTTGGGGACTTCTAGCACTTCACCTGGCTGATGATCCCATTCTTCCGTTTAATTACCATTCTTACGTAGACCAGTTACAGGTATGTGTTCGTTGCCTTCACTGAGTTGATACTTCTTGCTAAGTCACTCATGACTTTCAGGGAAATAAATTATATTGTTGAGCCAATTAAGGGAATTTTACTCCCAAAATTAATTGCGTTAGAAAATCTAATGGCTGTTCTTTATAAGGCCATGACCTTTTGAAGGTGTGAAACCAGTTGTGAGCTTTCTTGAACTTAGATATCAACCACTCTTAAATAATTAAGCAATGGTTTCTTGAATTAAATGCACACACGTATATACATATGATTGGTTATCTGGAAGTCTTGAACAGATGACAAAAAAAAGAAAGGAAAAGCTTGAAATCATTGTTCTTAGTGGATGAGATGCTCAAAATTTTGTGCACAAGGTTTTTAGTGGATTGTGTAACTTTCGTTGTTTTGGCCAGGCGTACAGGAACAAACTGAGCAACCTTTTAGACCAATCAATCCCTCTGCAACCATTAACTACCTCGATACAAGACTTTGCATCAGCTGTTGAAGATTTTGATGATGAATTAAATGTAAAACAAAAGTACCCTGTTGATATTATTACTATATAAAGCTTCTATAATTGCTCCTTTTTTGTTTTCCTTGTCTCCATCTATTTATGTATCTTTGTTTTGAATTGCAGGCACTAAGATTGCAAGAAGCCGCTGATTGTTTTGTGCATTCGAAAAAGCGAGCATTAAATGATAGACTAATGCTTGCTGAAAAAGGCTTCCTGGATCCAAACGGGCTTAGAGAAAGGAACTGGTTCAAGCATCTTGTGAGTGTGTTGCCTTCTAAATCTTTATTAATTCAAACTATAATAGTTGGATGGGTCGCTCTGAAAAATGACTTACCCTGATGGCTTTAGCAAACCACATAATACGAACCAAAACTTTTGAAGCAAAATTAGTAAATATGGAAAGGGATTAAGTTTAACAACTAAACTTATTGAAGCTCTAGGATACAGGTCTGGAAATGAGGAAAATTCATCTTTACAAGTTCAGGGACGGATTATATCCCCTCATCCATAATCATTATTTACATTTGACATCATTTTCAAAGTTTCTGATTGATAAACCTCACTATTTGTCTTGCTGCTACGAAGGTGTTTGGGCCTCCAAGCGACCATGAAAGTGAGATGGATTTCTTCCCTGGAGTTGCTGATTCGATTGCTTGGTCAGCCAGAAGCAGTGACAAAGAAGGGCAGGCAGCAATTCGACATGAGATCTGGAAGGTTGCCAGAGCCATCAAAAGAGCTGCTTCAGCTCTGAGGGGAGAGTTCATGTAAAAATCCAATGGGAAAATCTCAAGCTATGTATGGGTTGACCCTTTCTTCACTGGGGTTTAACCCTTAACTTTTAGTTTTCCTTTTCTTTGTTTTTTTTTTTTTTGTTAAAATGTAAATGCGACTAGTTAGTTAGCCTAGCCCTCTTATGATAATTAGTTGTTTATTTGAAAAATAAAATCCTTTTGGAATGCTAAAAAGAAAATTAAGAAAGAGATTCTTTTAAAATACTAAAAAAGTTAGCTGATAAGTAATAATGCAAAGTAGAATACTTAAATAAAATTTTTTATATTCATTTTATTAAGTTCTCCAATCTCATCTTCTTACATATTCTATTTCTTTAATATTCGTATTTAATTATTTAAATGAAAAATATAGTACATAGGGTAAAATATTATTGAAGAAATTAATTAAATAAACATAAAGAACTCGATGATTGAAAAGTAAAAGTATTAATTAATTATTGAATAATTAAATTAAAGTAAGTTCATAAGAACGGGAGAAACATATAGAAAAGATGATAAATAAAGTTTAAATTTTGGGAAAGATGAAAACTTTGCTCGAAAGGGATTAATAAACAAAAGAAAAGATAATAAATAGGGTACTGAAGGAAGGAGAGTTCGCTAATCAGAGAAAGATGAATCTCTAGAAGATGTCAGGTCCTAGTTGAGCATCCGTGTCAATCTCTGCTTTGATTTCAATCTCTGAAACGGTGAGTGATGTCACTTGCTCTGCCCTTTCCAAGGCGGATTGAACATGAACTTCAAACTCAAAAATCTGAAGCTCCTCCCAGAAACACTTCAGGTTTTTACGATCACTTTCGTCTTCCTTATTCGTTGTCTTGAGAGGATATAGAACTCGACCCAACGCTATGAATGTCCAGCGCATGAACCTTGAAGTTCTTCTCCTCTGACTCTCAATCAATGAAGGTTTCCATGAACACACCTCCTCCAGTAATGGAACAAAAGCCACTTCTTCTGCTTCTAAACTTCTGAGATCTATAATCTCACTAAGAGCCGGGCGTAAGGTTACTTCCTCAGGTTCTACAGATCCTTGATCTTCCATCTCTTGGAGTTCTAGATTTGTTTGAGTAGCATGATTCCATGTAGATTCAAGGGATGTGAAACTTGGTGTCATCCGAAGAATCCATTCCTTTATCTCCAAGCTGCGTGGGGAATTCCTGGGTTTGGTCAACATTTCGTGTCCTTGCGTTGTCTTGAAAGTTAAAAGGATCGTTAGATATAGTTCAACTTCTATAATGCATAGTTCAACTTCTATAATGCATGTGCTGCTCACAACACAGCCTCTCATAGGATTATAGAATTCACTGAGATGCATGAATGGTGTACCCCAAGCTTTGTATCCGACATTAAACCTCTGTTCAGTCTCTACAAAAACAAAGTTAAAAAGAATGGACAAAACGCAACACACACACACACACACACACACATAAATATATGTGAGAAATAATAAAGATAAGATAATTACCCCTTACAATGGACATGTTTCGATCCGTCTGATTAATAAGAATCAACTTGATATGAGCAAATTTTCTCCATCTCAATGGTAATAAAGATTTTGCAACCTTCAAAACCACTCGCAAATATTGCTCTCTGTTTCTTTCTGCTTGATTTGCAACTATTCGCCTGATCATTGAGAAACAACCCACTCTATAGTTTAAGAAATCATCTGAAGGAAACTAGCACTTATATGCTTAAATACACAAATATATATATATATATATATATATATATATATATATAGTTTTGACGATTGGAAATTCACCAAGTACATATCCTATCTACCATCGCCAACTTCAAAAGAATGGGAGCGTAGTTCCTTGGTTATTTTCTCTGAGAGATCTCGAATTGTCCATGTCAATCTATGAAAAGCAATATTAGTTCTCAGATGATCCTCCCTTACAATAGCTATCATGCAAACCAAAAGAAACAAGTCAATGAATATTTTGAAACACTAACAAGTAAGAATGGTTGAGATAGTAGCATCAAAGAGATGGCGAATGATGAATATCACTTGTTGCACAGAAACTAGGAGGCCTAAGGCAAAGGTGGCAAGAAAATATCCTCACACCTAAAAGAGTCAACTGGGGTATCCGCTATTAAATTCGAAAGAAATTTTAAATTATTTATAATAATATTTTTTAATTCTAAATATAATACCTAATTTATAATATAAATTATATTATAAATTAAATTTTATATTAAGAACCGGAGAAATAGTTTAAATGAATAACTTGCTAAATATTTTAGAAATAGTATTCCCTTTCTTAAAAAAACCTTCCTCTTTAAGCTCCATTACTTTATTTGTCCTTCTGATTGATATATTTGTGATCTCAGATATTCGAACGAAGTTGAATTTTATATGATTAATGAGAATGTATCATCTCTATGTGCACTTAATATAGTAATGATAATAAATATAATAGTAGAAAGTTGCCTGCGGGTTACTTTCCATCAGTGACAAAACTTGTCTTACTCAACTATCTACATATTTTTTTAAAATATTTTGAAATTATTCCTCAAATCGCCAAGCGTTTAAATTGACTGATTGTGGATTATTCCAACTTAATCAGTAGTCCCGTGATAGTTACTTAGAGATAGTGAGGTTATTTTCTCTAGCAAAACAGATCATGTTCATATCCCTAATTTAAATTTTAGAATTCAAGAATATAGACGTTAATGCCCTGATACGCCCTTGGCTATTAGAATCATTAATAATCACACATAAGCCAATACGAAAATAAGTGTTGATATAGGTCATTAACACAGGAATTTTCAAATACAATTTATAGGGAAATATTTTAGTCACATCAACTCTACGTTTGTTCACAAAGATTCACAACCAAGAGGGAATTATCTTACGGTCTATGGTCTCCCATATCCGAGTTCACCATCCAAATCCCTCTCTTCAAACCCTTCTTCTGCTTGCACCAAGTCTCCTTTTGCTATTTCAAGATCTATCTCTACAGAAGCAAGTTTTGCTTTAAGCCTCTTCATTTCCATCTCGAGAGCACTCACATTATCCTTCAACTTCTTCACCTGCATTGCCTGCTCCAAGTAGTTCTTCATGTCTAAGGCAGATTGAACATGAGGCTCCAACCAAGTCAAATCAAATCTAAATGTCTCAAGTTCTTCCCATAAAATTTGAAGATGCTCACAAGTCTCATCATTCATGTCTTTCACCCTTTTAGTCTTCAAGAAATGTAGAACTCTGCCCAAAGCTGTGAATGCCCATTCAACAAATCGTCCTGTTCTCTTCTGCTGACATTCAATGAGTGATGGGTGCTTGGAACATACTTCCTCCAGGAGTAGGACAAAAACATTTTCTATCTTCCCAAGACCCCTGAAATCCAAAAGCTCATCCATTGGGTTTGAGGTTAGTCCTACAGACAATGAAGGGTTAACAGTATGCTGAGCAGGCTCAATGGAAACACACGCAGAAGGTGGTGAAGTTTTAGCTTCTTGCTGTGGAATTTCCACTTGCATTTGTCCAATTTTATCTCCAGAATCCAGGGATATTGCGCCAGATGCTTGATCTACTTGATTCTCTACTCCAGACTTGGGAATAGAAACCTCAACATGAATTACACATGTATCTTTTACAATATAACCCTTCTTAGGGTCATGAAGTTCACTCAAAGTTATAAATGATGTGAACCCCCAGTCACTCTCTCTTGGATTGAATTGATGTTGGGTCTCTGTAAAATTCGTACATGAAGATTAGAGTCGCCACATAAATTCAATTTTCCATTTAAAAGAAGGAAAAAGAAAACAAATTTTCCTAAAACATGTGGTTACATTTTACCGCATTCCCAAATTACAACCATCACCTACTGTAGACAACGGAGGATAGTGCTAGCAATTAGCCCAACAAGAATTTAAGGGTGCAGAAAAAATTTGAATAGCATATATTATTTACTATATGAACTGGTAAAGAAGACTGTCAGGTATTAAGTTTGGTATCATATCCACTGAAAATGCAAATAGACTCAACGCAATACTTTCATATAAAGAGGTTAAGAAATACGAGTTCAATCAAAAACTCAATGACAAAACCAAAATGGACACTAGCCAGTGAGAACAGAAATTCCAAACTTAAAGGTACCTTTTGTGACCGTGGTCTGCGTATTTACTTGATCAATTACCGCCAAGCGGAAACTTGCATATCTGGACCAACCAGCAGATAAACTCTTGGCATCCGCAGTATCCAAATATAAAGACAAGTAATCAACATTGTTCCCTTTAGGATATATAAGAATCCTCCTATAAGGAGGCCCAAGCAAAATCACATTCAAAACACAAATGCAAATTATGTCAAACAGGAAATAAATATTCAGAAAATTCCAACCAAAAGGAAATTCAATCGAATACCATGGATAGCCGCCCAGAATGAAAGTCTCGGAATACAATTTTTTAGACTTCAACCTGGAGAAGTTTTCAATTCTCCATGTGAATTTCTCATCGGCTAAATCACTTATTTGTTGATTATCCATTTGTAGTTTTGCGCAGCCCACCAATTACAACACTAAAACTGAAAAGGCAAACCCATTAAACTTCCATATTCCGGAAAAGAAATGAAACTGATGATTTACCAACCTCAAAAAATAATTTGTGGTCAACCAACTCTCAGCCCTGTTTATCCCTAATAAATGAAGACAAAAACTCAGACTCAACGGAAGCCCAATTGGGTGCATTAAAGATCAGAATACGTATAACATTCGATCCCCCAAGACAGAGCTTCGTCAACAAAGCAGAATCTATAAATAAACAACTGCATTCACACACAGCGACAGCTTGAAACTCGGGAGCTCTGAGTTAGAATGAGAAAACTAGATGATGGATGTCACGATGCGAAACAGCACGAATAAGTAAAACAACTAAGTTCCCAGAAAGGATGGCAAAAAAAACAAAACCCAAAGTTCCCAGAAAGAGACATACCTGGGGCATTTCTACGCAAGGGTGAACCGTCTGGTGGGGAGAAGGTCAAGGCGAATAAAAAAAAACGAGTCAACAAGTTAGAGAGGACGAAAGAGACTCCAAAAACGAAGGAAACAGAGGCAGTTGTTTGTTTTTGCGCGTTTTTGACACGAGAGTGGAGAATGATGAGCAGATTAATTCTATTTTTGTTTTTATTTTAATAGATTCAGGATTCAGGAAGGAAGGTAGTGAAAATCAAACCGATCGAAAGGTTAACGGTTCATGTCGAAGTCAACTCAGCCGGTCATGATTATATCAATATATTTAATTAAAATATATAAAAATATTTATATATATTTCCAAAAAATAATATTTAAATAAAAAATACATTAATCAATCAATAAATAAAATATTCATACATAAATTATATATAGATGAGTTGGAGTACACTGTATCAACAACACCAAAATAAGCTGCTGCTTCTTTTGTTTTTTTCCATAAAACCTTAAGAATACGTATGGTAGGGTGATTTTTCTTTTATAAAAATAGAAGTGAAAATATAAATAAAAATAAAAATAAAAATAGAATTAGGTTAAAAATAAATTGTAAAAGTTTATTCAGTATGTTATAAATGAGTAATAGTTTTTGTATTTTTTTCATAATATAAGGTAAAATGATCCAAAATATTTTTTTAATAATTTAGGAAAGATTAAAGTTGTCTAAAAATTTTACAATTTAAGATAAAATAATCCAAAATATTTCACTTCTACTTCTCCCATCTTATCTTTCAGTTTTTTTTATAGAACTAAAATTGTCCAAAATATTAGAAGTAAAAATAACTTCCATTGTACCAAACAAAAAAAATAAGTGATTTCACTTCCACTTCTATTCTACTAAATATAGGGTGTGTTTGGAAAACACCCAAACCGCGGTTTTAAAAGGGCTTTTGGCCCAAACCTCGGTTTAGGAAAATTTCAAAACAAAAAGGCTTATTTGTCCATAAGTGCTTTTGGACAAAACCATGGTTTAAAACCATGGTTTTGAATAAGCTATTTAAAATAGCTTTTTCAACAGTAAAAGCACTTATGGACTATCAAATTACTATCTTACCCCTACTTTTTCTTACACCCTCTCTCCTCTCTCCTACTTTTTCTTACACCCTCTCTCCTTTCTCCTCTCTTCCTTCTCTCCTCTCTCTTCTCTTTTCTTTAACTCCCTCCTCTCTCTTATTTTAAATCAAATCATACCCTTTTTAGTAATTTACCACCATAAAAGTCATTCTAAAAATAACTATCCAAACACCTATTTATTCAAAACCACTTTTTTTCCATAAACTCTTCTCCAAAAGTCTTTTTCCATAAGTTGTCCATAAGCCCTTTTTTAAAATCCTATCCAAACAGGCCATATACTAAGGTATAAAAATGAGCTTATAAAAATATTCACAACATATTTATCAACGGTGGACCCACATCAATAATATCAATGGTTGTAAGAGTAAATCAGCAGTTTTCACCCATTCTTTAAAATTCTTTTATCAATGACAGCACTTAATCACTTAAAAACGTATTTCCCTAAAGCTAAGCATGGTAGAAAAATGTTTAGTTAATCATTAGAAGCTACCATAATTATAAAAGAACTATAGTTCCAAAAAAAAAAAGTAAATCATGGTAAAATTTTTTTTTACTAAAACTTAAAAAAAACTCTACTATAGTTATAAAAAAAAATTGATCAACTATAAATCATAATAGAAAAAAGTTTAACTCATTTATAAAGATTTGTCCAAGATAGTAAATGAATAATCGATAACTTATAAGAGCCTATCATAGATATTTAAAATATTTATTATTAATCAAACTTATCAATATCAAAAAGATAACTAAACTCAACTCTAAAGGTTGATATGGATAAAAAAAATTCAAATAACTATCATATACAAAATCATGCTATAAAGAATTTAACCCCACTAACATAGTTATAGGACTCAAGTCCTGATTAACACAAATATCACAGTTATCAAATTCAAACATCTCAAATGGGCTTCTGAGTATCAAACCCGGGATAAACAACATCAAAACCTATAACACAAACAAAATTACTGAATAGTACTCATAATATCGTAAGTAGTCAATATAGATCCATAATATCACATTCATAATCTCTAAAATCCTTAAGCATCCTACTAGCACTCACAATCAATTCAGAAATTAAATATCAGTCAAATAGTCAATTCTCTAATCATATTGAGTATGCAAAAGAAAAGATCCATATATGATAATATACACTTCTCAGCACATACAAAAAGTGACAAAAATAATACAAGAAGCTATAAGAGCTCAAGCATCCGGATTTTTCCTTGGCATAGCAACCTTAGAACTTTCCCTAAAAAAATACTAATAATTACAGAGTGAGACAAGAACCTCAATAATCAATATTCCAGCTCACCATATATATTACTACATGTTCGTGAAGTGTCAAGTGGGACAATTATAACACAAATAAATATATCTTAATTACTAACAATTTCATAAATAAATATATCTCAATTGCTAACAGTTTTTAAAGCTCATAATATAAATTCTCATATTTCATAATTCATACTTCAATAAAAATATACAAATGCAATCCTATTAACTATATTCCTTACTTTAAGGGAATTTATAAGCCTATCAAGGCTTATCCCTCATTATAGGGGACGTGAAGGAGCTCAACGGCCATATCTCTCATTTAGGAAGACGTAAAAGAGCGATATGGATATATCCCTCGTTATGGGACGATAAAAGCCAACAATTATGTATCAATAGCTGTCTCATCACGCGATGGTAATAAGACACAAATCACTTATCATATCGCATTACATATATCATGCTCAACAGTTCCATAAGTAGTCAAAATTTTAAATTCCACAATTCGTTCCCAAATCAATATTCATGGTGATATCATAATATCAAGTTTTAGGGATTACATTTTCTAAAAACAAGTCCCACAAGACTATTTGATTTCATTATATCAATATAATATCAAGAATATAAAAATTTACTTTCCATAATTTCTAAAACTATAAAACTGATAACAAACAACATAATAGCACATATAAAAAATAAAAAATAGTTATTTTTCGCTAAAACAAGAAATAATTATCATAAAGAATTACCCCATTCTCAATTAACCGTTCACAAATAATCTACACAAGCACAATAATTATCACACATTAATTTACAAGCTACCTAAATGGTTAACAATAATAATTAGGGACTTAATCCCTAACTCAATCCAAACTCATCTCAACTCCAATTAACTCATTCCAACATTTAATTCACTATCCCAATAGGTCACTCAACTCATAGAATCCTCAATTGACCCCAGAGCCATCAATTACACAAATGTCCTAAATTTTCGATTTAGGATTATTTCTTCAAAATAACTAAGTTTAAATTTTAACTCAAATTAACATTTTAAATAAATTAAATATCAATTAAAACTTGCATTAACACAAACTAATAATAAAAATCAATTTCCTAAGTTCACATTATTATAAATCATCAAAAAACTAAACTTTCTTTAAACCCTAATTCTAAAAATCTATCAAACTCAAACGAAAATAAACTGATTAAAACTTTAATAATATTTCTAAGAATCCAAATAAATCATTTAACTTAAATTTAATCTGTAAAAATATCCCTTATCAAATGAATAATCAAAATTTAAATAAAAAATAATTTTAAATTCCCATAACAATTAAATAATAATTCTAAATCAATAAAATTTATTATTAATTCCTCTCTATATTTTTATAGTAATCTATTGTTAAAATTTAACACTAATTTTTAATCTTAATCTGAGAATTTTCTTAAATTTCCATAAGAATATTACTATTAGAAAGTTATAAGTAGAATAACTTTTATAAAAAAGAGTGAAGTGAATTAAGGTCATTTTGCTTAAAAAAATATATGATAAGTTGAACGCTAGCTTAGAGAAAATGGAAAATTGGCGAGAAGACGAAGGCGCCCGTCTGATTTTTTCTCTGTTCTCAGTTCTCACAAAATATGATAATAGGTTAGGCGTAAATTACACTTAAAGTCCCCAAATAAAAAAATTAGAGTTAAGACCCCATTTCTATTTTATTTCCTCTTTCTACCCCTTTAATATTTCAAACTCATTCTTTTAATTATTATACAATCTCTTCAATTATTATAATTCATCATTTTTTAATCCTTAATTCACTCGGATCCTAATATTAAGATTTAGGATGTTATACATTCCATGGGAAAAATAAACAGGGAATTATTGAGCAATACATGTAAAGCTAAAATATGGTGTAGCCCAATGCAGCATCCATGTCTTTGTCCTCAAAGCCCTTTTCTCTCTCTCTCAAGTGTCTCATCTCTATGTTAAGGTCAACTTCTGTAACAGTCAAACTTGCTCTCAGCTTCCTCATTTCCTTCTCTAAAGCAACCACCTCCTTCTTCAGTTTTCTCACTTTCTCTGCTCTTTCCAAATAATCTTTCATTCCCAATGCATACTTCACATGAGGCTCCAACCAGGTCAAGTCAAATCCAAATAACTCAACTTCTTCCCATATACCTTGTAGGTAGTTACAAGTAGATTCATCCATATTTTTCGCCTTCGTCGTCTCCAGGAAATACAGAACTTGACCCAAAGCTATGAATGCCCAGTGTATGAACTCAGGACTTCTCTTCTTCTGGCTCTCTATTAGGGAAGGATACCGTGAACAAACATCCTCTAGTAATAGAACAAAGCCCACTTCTTCTGGCTTTAAAATCTTATAATCTATAAGATCACTAAGAGGTGTTAAGGGTATTTCCACAGGTGATCCATCTGCACAAGGATATAGTGGTGGAGCAGTTGGTTCATAACGTGCTGGTTTAGGACTTGGTGCCTCATCTGGTGCCCCTACAATATATTGTTTTTCTGATTCTGTTTGAATTGTCTGATTCCATGTATATTCATCAAAGGATTTGAAACGTGGAGTCCCATCCGAGGAATAAATGCTTTGATGATCTTCAAGCTGTTCTGTGGTGGATTCCCCTGTTTTTGCTTGTTGCTCTTGAATCTTAAAAGCACCGTCTGAAACGCATACTTGAGCTTCTACGATGCATGAGTCATTCACAAGATAACCTTTTGTTGTATTAAAGAAGTCATCGAGAAGCAAGAATGAAGCACCCCAGCTACTATGTCCTGCATTGAACTTTTGTTGAGTCTCTGAAAATGAAATACACATTAATAAGTAAGAACTAGAGAAATACATTATTAAAAATGAATTTGGACGACAAATACCTTTTGTAATGGACCTCTCGCTGTTGATCTGATTGATTAGAGATATCCTGAAATAGACATATCTGGTCCAGCCAAATGACGGAAAAGAATTGGCAACCTTCAGAAACAAGGACAAATACTCCACACCCTTTCCAATTGGATTGACAAGGATTCGCCTGAGGTTGTGACACATGTAGTTTTAATTATATGTCTGGTTAATTAAGATCATTAATTTGGTCTAAAAAGGGTCAAAGCCCAAACAATATAACCTTAAACGTAAGCAACAACCACAACATAAACCCTAACCCTAAGCCAAAGCTAGAAAGACACCTACGCGGCGGCCCTTGCCACTGCCCGAAAAGTGAAGAATCAACAGAAACCATATCTAAAACGAGGGATAGGGGTTCAAAGAACCATCCTAACGGTCCCATTTCTGTTAACAACTCAAACGCTACCATGAGAGGAGACTCACCACCCTGCAACTATCGTTGCAAAGGAAGAAACACTATCACCAACAATGACAACGGGTCGGCCCGAAGAGAATCCAACCACCTCCACAAACTTTCCCCAACCCATACCCACTAGATTTGAGTAGAGAGCCTACGTTCCGGTGCCAACAAGACCAGATCGGAGTAGATGAATCTAGAAAACATACCAGATTGGGGTCTTCATGAAGAGAAATTAGGAAGAGAGAGAGGTGTCGCTTACTCGCACATGGTTTGGTCTATACAGAGATTATTAACTACCTTGGAACTTTAGCAGACCAGAAATTCAACAAGTACCTACCATTTACAACCATCAGCTTCAAAAGCCTTGGAGCGTTGTTTCTTGGTTTTGTTTTTTGAGAAATCTTGAACTACCCATGTGAATTTCTTGAAAACGATACCCTTTCCTTGCTGGTTCTCCATTCTAACACTCACAAACAAAGAAAAATGATAGAATGTTTGAGAATCGCGGATAGCATCAAAAGCTTGAAACCTGTATACGTATTTACTGTATATAATAAGAATATGTAGTAATATTGAATGCCAGGAGTTTACTTATGTTTAAACCGATCAGTTGAATTCGGAAGAGAGTTAATGGATGAAGGAAGCTGAAGCACTCCAATGAGTTGGAGATTAATGGATACTTTTTCTTGGCCCTAGCGAAGAAAGGAGGTCGTTGGATCTCAAAAGTCAACCTGAAATTAAATGAAAGAGACAGAGAAACAGCAATACGTGCAAAAGATTTCAGAAGTCAACTCAAACTCATCGGCTGGATAAGTATCTTTAAATTGTACTGAAGCTACTATGAAATTTCAACGTCAGGACATGTTAAGTAGATCTATAAAATATTACGGTCGAAGTTCCAAGGAAAAAGAACTAGCTTTGATCTATTCTATTGCAAGAATACCTTGGCCTCTAAGTCTCCGTGGTCTGTACTGCAACTGTTTTTTAATATCATTAAACTTCACTTGAATTTCAAATAATTAGTTTGGATACGTTTGTACTATGTATGAACAGAATATCTGAAAAATAATTAGTTTGAATACCTTGGCCAATATATCGAGAATAATTTTGAAAGTTTCCCACCTAAGTAACATATGACTGATGAACAACCGAATTGTTTAGAACCTCTTGTGACATAATAAGCAAGTCTTCTAGCATAAAAATATACATATTAAAGGAGGGTATCTTATATTTAATTATATTTTTTAACAGAACAAAAACTGAGAGTTAAAACGCGAAGGCCATTATTAGTATAGGCACTTGGACAGAATATGTACACATTTTTTAAAGAAGCCTAATTACGTACATTCTTACACGCCTTTACAAGGCTATTGATTACATTTTTAATAATAAAAGTCAACCTTAAACATCTTTATGCAGCGTTCCACCACCTCAATTATGACCCGTCTCTTGCACACACATATATATATATACATACATACATATATATTAGAAACATATTAAAACATGGCATAATCTAATCCAGCGTTCAAATCCAGCTCATGGAAACTGCTTTTGATTTCGACCAGCTCTCTTCTTGCTAATTCATGCTCCATTTCTGCAGAAGCCAACTCTCCCTTCAGCTTCTTCACTTTAATCTCCAAATCAATCATTTTCTGCGTAGCTTTCTCCACCGTCTCGGCCTTCGCGGAATTATTCTTTGCACTCAATGCCGATTTAACATAAGGCTCTAACCAAC
Organism: Leucaena leucocephala; assembly: GCA_037074615.1. Lineage (NCBI taxonomy): Eukaryota > Viridiplantae > Streptophyta > Magnoliopsida > Fabales > Fabaceae > Leucaena > Leucaena leucocephala. Next base: position 6,065,586 of record CM073521.1, on the reverse strand, counting down.
CCAATTTAAACCCAGACGACTTCACAAGCTCATCCCATAAACCTTGAAGGTACTTACACCCATCTTCGTCCATGTCTTTGACTCTTTTTGTCTTGAGAAAGTACAGAACTTGACCTAAAGATGTGAATGCCCATAGTTTGAACCAGCGAGTTCTGTCCCTTTGAGAGTATATCAGCTGAGGATGCCACGTGCATGCTTCTTCTAATAGAGGGACGAAAGCTGCTTCGTCTTGTCCAAAACTGCTCACATCTATGAGGTCTCTTAGGGTTAAATCTGAGCAATGGACTTCGTCAAGTTCTGCATGGCTGGAAACGCTGGTTATGGAACTACGTGTGTCGCTAATTTCGTCGGAATATTCTGGTGTTGTTTGATCTTCGTTGTGTGTGGTGGGTTCTGTAGTACTTTGTTCTTGTTCAACTTGATGATTAGAGTCTGGGACTGTTGGGAGGATATTATTGGTGGAGTTGGTGGCTTGAATTTTTGGGGCAATGTCGGGAACACAAACGTGGGCTTCAATGATGCATGTGTTCTTGACGAGATATCCTTGTTTGGGGTCGTAGAAGTCTTTGAGATTCACGAAGGATGAGCCCCAGCTGCGATGTCCTCCATTGAATTTCTGCTGTGTTTCTGGGAATTAAGGTGCATTCGTAAGGCATTGCTGTACAATTAATCGCATGGTATCTACATTCAAGTATACGATAGCAAATATCCTAAAATTCTCCTCTCTTCTTTTTTTATTTGTGATTTGTCATTCTAAAAGTTCAGAACAATATGAATTACTATTTTTATAACTTTTTTCAAAATGCTTGTACAAGAACTAATAATTAGTTTTTTACTATTTTATTCTTCCTTAATAATTTTCCAGTCGCTACTCCAATAATATATTAAAGTTAATAGTATTTCAATAAAATATAATTAAGTTTCACTATAGTTTAGGTTATTTTAATATTTTTTTTATTTATGTAAAACATCTAAAGACGACAAGTATTTTACAACCAATGAAGTGAGTTGGCTGAAAAGATACGATTACCATTGCTATATAATATGAACACGATAATAATCAACTAAATTAAGTAAGAAAAGAAGACATAGAGGGAGAGGAGAATTGGAGTACCTTTGACGATGGACTTGGTGGGATCGATCTGATTAATGAGAAGCAACTTGAAGTAGGTGTTTCTTGTCCAACCATAGGGCGGTAATGAATCCGCAACCGTCAAATACACAGAAAAATGGTCCACGTCCCTCCTCAACGGATGCACATGCATCTTCCTGCATGTGATCCAAACCCACGACGCAGCAGTGATTCATTATTCAATAGTATATTTGATTGATTTATATATTCACAAAGCTCAGTTAAGGAAGGAAATTATCATTAAGTGGGATCAAAGAAGTATTAGTTATGGTAAATCATTCCAGTGGTAAGGGAGGTACCATTTAAAACCGTAGATTTTGAAGGGCTTGGAGCGCAGATTGGTGGCGTTTTGTTTGGAGAAATTCTCAATCTTCCATGTGAACTTGTCGAAAACATGACACTTGTTCCCCTGCTGATTCTCCATTCTTCTGGATATCAAAAGAGCTATAAATTAGCCTGTTGAAGGGAATATTATATCATAAGAAAGGCGAAGCAATCTAGAAAATAAATTAACCCTAGTGGATTATGAAGAAGAGCAAGTGAATACAGAGCAATATCGAATCTAAGAGACAAGCTCCCAGATTGTTCCTGCAATATTGAAAGAATCAAAATGCACCTGTATATATAGGTTTATGAATATACATACACATTTTCTAGAGATGAGGATTCCTGGTGGGAGATGAGGATATTTAGGAGATGCCTTACAAGTTGTACTTATGGGTGGCCGGCCGAGGTTGCCAGGCGATGAAGAGAGGCTTACTCCACTGAAGATCTTGGCATCCAAGAATCTGATGAAATGAAAGCAAACCAAAGAAATGAAGACCAAGTAGTACAAGCAAGGTAATAACCCCGAGTCAAGTCAACACTTTTTGTCCTATCAAAGAAATTTCAAACCTAAGTCTCTTCGACTCTGAGAGTGGTAATTAATACAGGGAATTTTCACCGATACATCCTGTTAGATTCCTAGTTTAACTATATATGCTACATTTGCTTATATTTGAACCACACTTGTGTAAAATAAAAATCAAATGAGTCTACATGAAGGTCACAAAATCATACAAAATAACCCAAGAAAACAAGAAACTAATTGGGCGTTTTACATGCATAAAAGCAATTTGCAGAGGTGGGGCCCTCTGGAACGTGAGTAACACTCGATGGAGGGAGGGGGGAGAAGCTTGGATGGTAATAAAAGCAAAATGTTGATGGAGTAGAGTAAGTTGTATGTATTAGAAGAGACGAAAAACGATAGTTGAATGTTGACACGTGGGGGATTGGGATTCAAGTGACACGTTGAAACTTCAAATGAAAAGTGCTCCCTAGGTATCAATTTACTCAGGGGTGTTCATAAAACCCGTGGCCCGGTATGCCCACCCGAGCCCGCGAAAAAATAGCCCTGCCCAGCCCGATAAATATAGGGCAGGGCTGGGCATCGGGCTGAAAAATGCAGCCCATACTTTTTTTGGGCTGGGCACCGGGCAGGGGGTTGCCCTGCCCTGCCCTGCCCATGAGCGCCCCTTTTTTTTATTTTTTTTATTTTCTCCGTAGATGCTTCATTTAGAAGGGAGAATATGATAGTTACTGGTGACTAAAATGTCATTTTAGAAATATAAGTAGTTGAGTATGTAAGTTGCATCTTTTAATATTTATAACTACATTAATTTTTTTAACTTTATTAATCATAATATGATTACATTACAAATTATAATTATTTATTTTATTTTTTTAGATACTTCATCCTTGTCAACATTTGGAAAATTGATGTAAAGTTGTAATTATAAACTACTTAGACTTCAAGGTTTTTTTATATGCAATGAATTTCAAGACTTTAATTATTATCTTTTTGTTACCTTATTTTTAGTGGATTATAGATATTATTTAACTCTTGAAGACATATGAATATGATATTATTTTAAAAGTTTATAATTGCAAAATTTTTTCACAACATGAGCATGGCATCACAACTTGGGCATGCCCAGCCCGCCCACGCCCAGCCCGCCCATGCCCAGCCCAAAATGGTTAGGGCTTTTACCGGGCAGGGCCGGGCATCGGACTGCAAAATGCAGCCCATGCTTTTTCTGGGCAGGGCACCGGGCAGGGGGGTCGCCCTGCCTAGCCCTGCCCATGAACACCCCTAAATTTACTCACGTTACTGTCGTCATATGCCCGTTTTAAGCATTTATTTTTTAAATCAACCTGGATCAGATACTTTTGGCAAAAAAATAAAAAATAAAAAAACGCACTACTACCTTATAGATATATATACTCCCTCTATTCTTAATATATAATCTAATTAAAAAATTAATTTTAATCATAAATATAATATATATTTTATATATTTATCAATTTTTTTAAATTACTAATATTAATACTCCCTGAACAATAATTAAATAAGAGGAGAATGAGTTAAAAAATTATTATAGTATTTTAAAAAAAATATATCATATTAACTAATTTAATTATTTTTTTAATTTAATCAAATTAATTAAATATATCGCATATATACACACATTATAATTATATGTTGACAGGGCAAAAGCTGGTCATAGAGTGGGAAAATTATACATTCACACCCCCCCCACCCCCCCCACCCCCCCCCCCCGCACCCCCACCCCCACCCCCACCCCCACCCCCATATAAAAAATGAAATAATAAATAAAAATACAATAGGATATGAATTTTCAGTCACGCTTTTTATTTTATTTAAGAAATTATACATACATAAGATATTCAATTATAATTCTGAATATGGTGGCGTAGATAACAACTGACCAGAACTGGGAGTTCGTTAGCTGAGTAAACTAAATAATTTCTTAGAAGGATCCTTCCGTTGAAAAACTCTCCACAATCCATTAAAAAGAAGAAGGGACTTCTGAACCGTATTTTATTATTATTCTTCAAAAGAATAATTGAAAATCTCGAGCAAGTATATTGTTATTATTATTCATATATTAATAATTAAAGGTCCACAATAAGCCGTGCAAGATTCAATCGAGAAATTGACACTATGTGAACATAAGTACATACATACTAATTAACATTATGAGAAAATAATCCATTGTGGCTATGCTTAGTGCATGAAACCTTTGGTAACATATGAGTGGAAGGCTGACAAGTGTAATGCTCAAAAGACCCTGGATACCTGTGGTGGTGCCACGCGTCGGAGGAATCGAAACAAGGAAAGAGACACAAAAGCGAGGAAACTACTAATCAAATCAAGGTGTCCCAGTAAGCAGCGTGAGCTTGTGAGAGCAGTTTGATGATGGAGACGAGGGGCGGTGATCAGGTAGAGCGAGGGATGAAGATGAAGGCGATGGTGGCCATTGACGAGAGCGATGGAAGCTTCTACGCGCTCAGGTGGGCCCTTGATAACCTCTTTGCCCCCATCGCTGCCGTGGGGCCGCTCGCAACAGATCCAGACCCCCCAGGGAACGAGGCCTTTCTGTTTCTGGTTCATGTTCAGCCCACCCTTTACCCCCCGGTCTACCCCGTCGGACCCGGTTCGTTTCTCCCTCTATGACTCGAGCAAATTTGGATTTTATTCCTCCCCTTAAATTATTTAAGGGAAATTATTTGAATTAGCTTTTAAATGAAGGAACTTGAGCTTATTATTTAGCTATATTTCATAGTGGTTATTGTGGGAGTTTAATTGGGTTTGAATTTGTGGGAGGGATGAACAGCAGCTTATACGGCGCCAGCAGTGATGGATGCAGTGAAGAAAGCTCAGGAAGAAATATCTGCGAGGATACTGTCAAAAGCATTGCAAATGTGCAGAGACAAGCTAGTAACTAGTTTAATTTAATCACTCAAACTGATACCACTATGATAATCAATTTTCAGAAATTAAAATTAAATATTAGATGAAGAATAATAACGATGTGTATGTGTGTGTGTGTGTATATGGAATGAGCAGGTGAGAGCAGAGAGCATAATCACGAATGGAGATCCAAGAGAAATGATATGTCAAGCAGCAGAGAAAATGAAAGTTGATCTGCTCGTCATGGGTAGCCGCGGCCTCGGCTCCTTCAAGAGGTTATCTCTATAGCTTCATATATTTTTGTTTAGTATAATTCAATTACAAAAAAAAAGGGTGATAAATAGTTTGAATGAATTTGATTGGGTGACAGGGCATTTCTGGGAAGTGTGAGCGACTATTGTGCACATAATGCAAAAACTCCAGTGCTCATAGTGAAACCTCATATGGAGCTTCACCACAAGCACTAGTCCCTTGAATCAATGGTGGGTGTGTACCTTTTTCTTTCAGAGACTCTTCTTTTTTAAAGAAAAGAAAAAAAACATAAATATGAGTTCACAACGTAAGCTAGTTCTTGTGTGTGTGTGTGTGTACTGCCGAGCATGTGCCTTGTTTGGATTAAGTTAGGAGATTCAGGAGAACAGGCTTGTGGGGCAGACCTTATGTTTCATTTGGTGTTGATGCAATAATAACATTGCCAAGCATAAGTATTACCAGAATATATTCATATGGGAACAGCAATGAAGTCCAAAGTGTCAAAATTTTGGAAAATGTACACTTCATAATCGAGTCCCTCGTGTTTATGCATAATAATAAATTTTTAAATATTTCTCATTATATCATATATATATACACACGTAAACAATATTCTTAACTTATCATTGATTGTCCCAAAGTGCATTTTATTAAGTTTACAATTTTAAAATGTTAATATGCTTCACCTCAAGTAAGTTTTTTTGGCGATAATTTGACATCAAAAAAGTGCACTATAAAATTAAAAAAAAAAAAAGAAGGAATTATTTTAGTTATGTTTAACCCTTTGAGTGTAGTTATTCTAGTTACGGTACCTGTAAAGTTTATTTTAGTTATATCTAGAGAATTGAGAATTGATTTTTAGTTTATCCAAAAAAAAAAGTCTTTAGTTGGATTTATTTCAATTAGTCTTTAGTTTATTAAAAAAAAAAAAAAGAGGATTAGTCTTTAGTTGGAGGATATAGACTTATTTCTTTGGACAATTTTCTCTTGTTTAACCTAATTAAAAAATTACTTAATTTTAAACAAACTCACCCAAAGAACTACACCGTGTTAAAACAAGGGTTATGCAAGCGCTCATCACACCATATATGATGGGCATAGATCACGGGCCACAACATTACAGAGTTTACGCTTTCAAGGCGCCACATCCAACTACTATTATGCAACTGAAGAAAGGAGGATAATTAAGTTTAACAGAAATTTTTGTTTAATTGAGACTCACGGAATGTAACAAGAAGCCTAGAATCCACTTCCTCACTAAGCACATTATCTAGGATAAATTTTTCATTTTTATATTATACTTATGAAGTGTGTGTTTTGGTAAATTTTTCAGGTTTTAAAAGAATTTTTAACTCAAATTTTGATTCGAGAAAATTTTAAAATAAATAGTTATATTTGTTTAAAAAAATTTTAGGCCAAATCACAATTTAAAACTAAAATTTTGGATAAAGTATTGAGACATGCTTTTAGAACAGTAAAAAAACTTATAAACTATTTAATTATTATTTTACCCTTATTTTTTTACACTTTCTCTCTTGTCATCTCTCTCTTCCACTCTCACTCTTCTCTCTCCTCTCTCATCTCTCATATTTTTAGTAAAATCATACCATTTTTAGTAATTTTTTTAATTATAATTTTTTTTTAATAATAACTATCTAAATATTTATTTATTTATTTAGAACCATTTTTTTTTATAATTTTTTTTAAAAGTTGTTAAATTTTTTTTTTTTAAATTTTCTTTAAACTCTTATCTATGCCCATATACTAATATACATTGATATAGATATTTCATGTTCTAAGCCTACTCCATCCCCGGCAGTCCTGTAAGGTTTACACGTATTCGCTATTGACATATTTGCATACCCCAAATGCCGCCACGTGTCAAACATTTTGCGGGGCGGAAAATGAAATTCATGGGTCCGAGCGGTGAAGGGGAAGGACTTAGTGGCAAAGCGATCATTCGGAGCAGCTTCACTTGTGAAATGGAGGCGAATGCAGTCGTTGGTGGCGGTGATCAGGTGAGTGCAGGTAGAGAGAGGAGGATGGAGATGAAAGTGATGGTGGCTATGGACGACAGTGATGGTAGCTTCTATGGGCTTAAGTGGGCCCTGGATAACCTTTTTATCCCGGTGGCCACTACACCTGAGGGTTGGGGTATGGTGTTTCTGGTTCACGTGCAACCCAAGTTGTTGTTAGAATATGGATATCCCGTTGAAGCCGGTGGAACCGGTTCGTATCCCCTTCCCCTTCCTTCGTTCCCCAATTTTCTCCAATGGTTACCGTTAAATAACGATTAAAACAGCAGAATTTTGGTGTGAACAGTATTTTCTGATGCGACAGCAGCGGCACTGGATTCCGCGAACAAAGCACAGGAAGAAGCATCTGCGGCCGTACTGTGTCGGGCATTACAGATGTGTAAGGATAAACTGGTAAGTAATTAAGGCTCGAGTGAATTGAAGAGAATATGATTGGCCCCTTTCAATCACTTGACGGATATTAACAAGAACTTAGTACACAGGTGAAAGCAGAGACACTGATCCTGAGAGGAGACCCCAGGGAAATGATATGTGAAGCTGCGGAACAAGTGCATGCTGATCTCCTCGTTGTGGGTAGCCGTGGCCTTGGCCCGGTTTCCAGGTGACTCTTAATTCAACAGCTTCGTACAGAACTTGAATCCATGCATGCAGCATTTGACCCTTCTCAGTGGCAATGCTTCTCATTTATATGTACTCCTCCGTATAACGCACAAGTCAATGCATATTCGTACTATCCATAAATAAAGTTCATTACTAGGTGGGGGTGAACTGATGGAAGGTGATATGAATAGCTTCTGTAATCGGCCAATCATTTGAACTTTGTGTTGTAGGGCATTTCTGGGAAGTGTAAGCGATTACTGCGCTAATCATGCAAAAACTCCGGTCCTTATCGTGAAACCCCCGGCGGACGATAGCGACAGGCAATGACTACCCTTCTGATCTTTATGGAAGGTGGCAAATGGAAGGAGTGTGCGGTTGGGACTCTTGTGCACCAAGAGAAATAATGCCCTATTTTCATTTTCTATATTCTATGCACTTTATTATGTGACCTGATTAAGCAATTAGATGACTCTTAACTCTTTACCCATTACCCTTTACCACGACCAGCATCGTTTTCTTCGGTTATATGAAATACAATGACAAGCTTGCTTTCTTGAGGGAAAAAGATAAGTTGTATAGAATCAAACTTCCGTTCTTTTGCAAATTACAGGTCTCAACTTTTATCGTTTTCAAAACTTACGTTATCAAGAATCGATTTGAAACTCCAGCGAGCTCTGCTAGTTGCAAGGTTCCCACACTAATCCTTATTTCAACTAGATTATCCTAATTCCTAAAAGATAGGATCATATTTTATTTACATTAAAATAAACCAAATCCTAAGTTAAAATATTCAAAATAATCTATAACCTAATTTAAATCATATATAAAAACTAAAAAATACTTCCAATAAATCAACTAATAAAATAATATAAAAATAATTCATATTCCATCACCGGAACAGGGGATAGAAGCTCAAACGAACGAGTAAAAAAATCTTGTTGGTCCCAAACTCGAAATTAATCAAACCAAAAAATTGTTTTACTGCATTTTATCATTGAGACATTGCCTCAAACGGAGGTCGCCACGAGGTGGCAGTTAACCGACAGACAAGATAGTCCAATCACTCCAACATCATACCTGCAATCCAATTTTAACACCTAAATTATTCAAGACATTTTACCGCTACAGTATCGTAGATTCAAAACCAATGAAAAGAAAGTACCTATTTTTCCCAGCCGCCTAGTCTCGTCCCTGGGTCATAGTTTGTGAACAGCCGAAACTCATTTCCAAGTTTGCTGGAGTGCTGAGGTCTAAAACCGCAAGGATACAAACCCAGGACCTCAGCCGCCCTTTCTCTCTGAACTTCACCTACAATCAAATGGAATACAGCAATTTAAAAAGCCCAGATATTGACACGTCTCATTATGCACATTCTTTTAGTTTTACCAATTATATAAATCATTCAGCGCCATGATCCAGTCCACAATCAAACATTATATAGCTGTGAAGGAGGATTTTCATTTTTACCAGTGAGTAGAAGCAAATATGACTCTCCCGGTTGTTTGAGGAAAGAAATCGTTTGAGCAACTTTCTCCAAGCACTCTTTGCTCTATCACCACAAAAATATTCATAAGTCATAAAAATAAAATTTCAATCATTTACTGAAGGCACATCTACAACAGTAATTATGAGGGGATAACGCACAGCAAAGCCTCAAGAAATATCACAGCTTTAGATGCATCTGCTAATGGAAAACTAAGTCTTTATAGCATATGCAGCTCAGGTCAACTCAATGAACAGTGCTAGAACATGGCAGAGCCCCTGTTTTGTCAGTTTGTCTAGCCCATGAGATCTTGCGCTGAGCGATAACAATTTTCTATGATGTAAAAACAACAGCCTCAATCAAAAAAGAAATAATGATTAGTGGTTACGAAACCTCCAATACTTACATATCAGCTTCGCATGATCACAGAATTATATTTATGGAATAATGATCAAAATTCCAGGGAATCATAACTACAATCCAGCCTAATGCATTCTTAACTATTACAAGAGCATACCTAGAAAAAATGCAGAAATTAAAATTAAAAAAAAATGGAACCAGAACAACATGATAACAAGAAAAGGTTAACACTTAAGAGGCAGAGCAATTTAATGTGAATAAACTTTCAGCTGAAAATTCTAACCAAGTAAGGAGGATCTGCTACTACAACTTTGAAGGCATTCTTCAATCCCGAAGGTAACTCTTCAGGTTTGTTGTAATCATAATACATGTAATCACTTCCATATTGCTCAAAACGTGTGTCATACTCAAGAAGTTGCAGTGAAACATTTGGATGCATTTTCTGAACATAAAGGAAAAATATGATGAATCAACATATATATACGTACGTATGATTAGTATAAAAAGCTTACAGTATACATATGTATTATTCGTATTTAATATGTGGTAAGTCTAATTAAAAAAATAAATTAGAGTGGTAAGATCTTAATCTAAAGATATGCATGGAGATGTTGCTATAGATCATTTAAGATGTCTTATCACTTATCTGAAAAGTTTCAAAGAAAATGGCTTCCATCTACTTTGGAATCCACAAAAAGATGGCTATTGACTATTGAGATGGATGTAGAGCCCTAAATTTCGTGAAAAACGAATGATCCATAGGGAAAAAAACATTTTGATAAAAATGTAAGCGAAAAAGTCAAACATTCAGCTGAATTGAAGATTCTTATTGTAATGAATATTTAATATGCATATTAGATCAATTTATTTTTTCTTTTGATAATTGATTTGAACAATTTTTGGAATATGAAACTATTTTCGTTTTTTGGTTTGAGTAAAGAAAATTTAAACTTCAGATTAAAAAAAAAAATCTGTATGATTTTGTAAAGTCTTTAGGATTGAGTGAAGATCATTTCATGTTGATAGTCTTGATTTATTTTCTGAATCTCCTATAGAAGTATTAAACTATGTCAAAAGATGAGATTCTTTTCTAAATACATGGATTACTTATAGGATATTATTGAAAATTGTGTAGCAGTTGCCTAAGTTTTTTAAAATTAAAATTGCTTAAATCATATTACAAGATAGGTTGAATGAACTAGCTTAATTATCGTGAAATGTTAAACTTGATTATAAAACTTTGATAACTGCTTTTGCTGCTAAGTTAGAAAAATAATATAAATATTGATAGTTAATATACTTTAGTGGCTTCGCGTATAGCCTGGAGATCTCTGGACACGGCCCTGGAGGAGGAAAAAAATCTTGTGATGAAAGCCTCTTAGACAAGTCGATGAAAGTATCTAATCTGACTAGATAAAGCTAATAACCGGCCACGAATCTCCAATTTTATTGGCGAAGTAGCAACAGAACAGGAACAATCTTGCAGCTGGAAGGAAAAGAAATCCAAGTCAAGAATTACCTTAAGATAGGCATAGAGAGTAGGACAAGCGATGCAAGCAATTCGACCGTGGTCGGTGTCTTGGCAGAGAGTAATAACCTCCTCAGATAACGTCTTTGCGGTTTCTGCACTATACCAGAACTGGCTCAACCTCCAATCCTCGGACACCAAAGCAACCTCCGAGTCTCCTCCAGTTGCCACATCGGAGTCGGCGACGGAGTGGTTCTGCTCGGCAAGATATTCTTTCAGGGCGGCTAGGGCTTGAGAGCTCAAAACTGGTGGGTCATCGTCGTCGACCGAGGGCAAAGAGGACTCGCAGAGTTTATTGACAGAATTAGGGTTCAGTTCAAGTTGCTCCATCGCTGTAACCTTCGAAGTGAGAAAGGTTGTATTTTACTACTTTGAGTAGCCACTGGCAGGAGTTCCGCCTTTAGCGAGGGGCGACGGAAGAAATGGAAAAGAAAGTTTTTTTTAAAAAAAAAAAAGAAATTTTTTTATAAAAAATAAAATAAAATAAAATAATGACAGTAAAAAAAATAATAGGAACTATTATTTATAGTAACTTTTTTTGTCAGCATTATATACCGTGACTCATCTATATTTTTACGTATTTTATATATAGAATATTAAAATTTTAATTAGAGATAAACACTAAATAGTATAATTACTTCTCAGATTCACACGATCCAACGTTAGCCGAATCTGCATTTTTATTGGTGCTTGGTGGCATGTGGACTGATCTTAGACTAATGTTTCTCCAAAGGCTTAGAGTCTCGATTGAGTGGCTCTCTCTATGGCGGAAAGAATGGAGAAGGATTTCAGAACTTTTGCATTATAAGGATTAATGTTAAAATTAATGAAAATTATATGGATCATGGATATAACTTTTCAAGCTCATATTAACCAATAAAATGGAAAAAAATATCAATATTAATACATCATAATATCAATGCCAACACCCATATAAAATATGACGAGCATAGTCCTATTTATTTGTCAGACTAATACATATAACAATTTCATTTTGTAAAAAACCTATTTTGATGTCATTATTTTGTTTTAATTGACTAAATCGATTTGATTATGATGTGAATCAATTCCATTATTCTATGCAATCACGAAAATATGCTTCACCTTCTATTCAAATGCAGACCTGCGATTTGATTAGTATCTGAGGATTTTAATTCTGTTCCTAGGTGCGGTTTGGCGCCTGTTTCGTTGGCATTTCTTGACGTTTGAATAAACTTTCCATCCTCAAATGATTTTCACTATAGAGAGCTATCATGGAATTTCATACTCCCAAAACTATGAGCAAAAGCAACGACTCATCTCCGTGGTGATTCAAGAATTTGAAAGGCCATTGACCACAATACATGAGAAGAGCCCAATGATGAGCGATCAATAATCGAGTTTGGGGTGGCGTTTACCTTTACTCAAGCCACAAACCAAGATAAACACTAAGGATAAATTCTACTAACCTTAAATAATAGCACAGCGAAGGTATTTCACCCTCCACTTGACCTTAGCGTTTCAAGATAAGCGTAGAGAAATGCACTAAACATATAGATCATTTGACAAACTAAGCAAAACTTGAATGTTTCATTTCGATATTAAAGCTTTAAAGACAGGGTATCAAAACTGCAGTCATCATAGGAAAGACATTTTACGACAGCAAAAGCTACAAATATGATTGGTGTCCACTACCACAAAAAGAGCGGTCATTATAAGGATAATGATATCCAAAGCACGAAAACCCCCCAAGAAGAATCCTCTCTAGCGCAATCTCCTTGCTTCTCTTTCAGACTCAAGTAGGGTGAGAATGTCTCCTTCCCTCACTGGTCCTTTCACATTCCTCATGATATACCGGTTGTGATCATCCAAAAACTTGACTCTAACCTGAGTCACCTGCCCTCTGGAACCAGTACGACCAATGACTTTAACAACCACGACATGCTTCGCCTGAGCCTCCATCCTGCCCAACACATTGGACGTGTGAGTAAATGAAAAGTCTAAGAACATGACACAATCCAAAACTACTCAATCATGGCTCTTCAAAGATCAAAATCCAGAATAATACATTCAGCATCAGACTAAGATATCCAAAGGGCAGGGGAATAAAAATCAATTTCCACCAAAAGTATCTACAGTTCCCCATGATTAACAGTTAATCTGAGAACCAACAGGAGTCCTCACAAGAGGAGATGTCAGCAGTAAGTTGAGACCCGGCACAAAAATTTAAGCCCATTAAACTATAATAGCAGAAATCATTGAGTTCTTAATGTATAAAAGTTAAAGCAAACATCCATCATCAATTCAACAGCTATTTTAAGACTACAAAACCTCATATTAAATCTTTATTATCGAGAGGACGGCATACACAATAAATAGTAGACATGAGCCATGGCACGCGTTTATTTATCAAAGCATTCTCCTCCTTTTTACTGCCACTGTTAGTTGACTCTGAGATTAAATCAAGTAAAACTCACATATACCCAACACAACCAAACATGCCATCATTTATAAGCATTCAATTTATTTTGCTCTGTGTTCCCAGGCTTACAAGATTTTCTTTTTATTTATTTAATTTCACCTAGACCTGCATAACCCAAGTCGAAAGCGAGCACATTCAAATTTCCCCAGCCTACAAAAAAAAATGCCACTCAAACAGCAAGCGTTTTCCACAGAGAACGATCCACAATCTCTCAAGAGATTTCAATTCGACTTAAAGTAACCAAAGTCAGAGTGAAAACATATGGAAATTAGGAGTCATAACATACCTGATCCAACTAAAGGCGAATAATGCGAGACGCAGAAAAGTGCGAGCGGCGCAACTCTGATCTCCCCGTGGACGAGAATTGTGTTACTAAACCCTACTTGACATTTATAGGGGCCAGTGTTTCTTCAAATTACGATTTTGCCCGCGAGTCAGATGAAGGCTTTAGCTTTTTTTAATGGGCCGAGCACCTTTTTGATTTGGCCCGGTAAAAAATTATGTTTCTCGACCTATGTTGCTTTGATATCTGGCAAAACGGAAAAAGGGCCCAGGCGGGTCCATAGTGAACCCGTTTGGGATCTAGCCCTGTAAATTGTATATCTTAGCGGAAGTGACAATAATCTATCAATATAACAAAAAAATAAAGTTTTCAATAAATTAATAAAATAAATTTAAATTATAGCTATTTATATATAATTTCCATAAATATATTTATATATATAAATTTATAAACATTTTATATATACATATATTTTATTTATATATGTAAGTATGAAAAAATATAAGCAGATAGGCCTAATAAATTTACCGGAGTATTTCGACCTTGCCTAACAATATTTTGAAGCGCAGGTAAAGAGTGACCCCACATTCAATGGCCGCACTCGTGTTGCGGGGTTGTTGCTAGCCACCAAACAACTTTTTTGCCGTTTGCTCCGCTTCGGCGCCTGTGAGTGTTGCTATCCCCTGCTCCGCATGGAGCTTACATCTTCCTCCACTTCAATTCGGGTTCCTGCTATAATTACCCGACGGTATTCTTCGTATTGCATGAGAATACCGTGTCAGGCAACACCTATAACCTCCAATTTGTTCTTAGGATTTTCCAGAAACTCGCATTCGGTTGGCCTATTCGACTCCACAAGCTGTTCTAAGCCTGTTTCGAAGAGACAACAGAGACCCAATTCCATCAGGGTTTGTATTTCTTTCCGCATCCTAAAAAGTTCTGTTTCAACTATCTGTGCTTTGGTGGATATACTTGGGCGCCAGGCATTTCTTTACAAAGTGAGTTCCAAGAGCCAAGGGTGACCAGGAACACAATACCATTGGAGCGACGTCGCTAAGTAGTCAAATTGAATTTGCATTATTGGCACCGCCAGTTTTGCATATCGGTAGTTCGGGTACAGACGCTATTTAGTCTTGAGATGCTTTGATTATGAAATGATATAATTTGGAAACATATGTTTCGTATGGAAGTGCACGTCGACGAAGATAATGTTGACAGTTGCAGTCTGGTTGTTGCGCGGGTAATGCGACAAATGGAAGTGTTAAGTGGCGGTGTAGGATAAGAACTTAAGAACCTATGTCATGGCAAGGTGATGAGCATTGGCACTGACTGTCGCAGAACTTTCAAAATGCGTGGAAGATTAATACTATTATACTGCGGTAGGGCAATAACTATGAGAGTATGCGTGTTACATCTGATGATGGGCATGGACCGCCTGGTGATTGCCGTTATAACATTGCATTAGTGAAGTTCCTGATTGCAATGATAATATCATTGATCATAGATGACAATCTAACTGGCCAAGTTGGTAACGGTG
This sequence comes from Leucaena leucocephala, assembly GCA_037074615.1. Classification (NCBI taxonomy): domain Eukaryota; kingdom Viridiplantae; phylum Streptophyta; class Magnoliopsida; order Fabales; family Fabaceae; genus Leucaena; species Leucaena leucocephala. The sequence continues at coordinate 6,050,160 of CM073521.1, read as the reverse complement.
ACAGTATGTGTTTGCAGTGGTGGTGCTGGTCGATAGCATGATAAAGTGAGGGGTCAATAGAGAGGCAATTAGAATGTACTGAAAAATAATTAGGGAACGGCTATAGTGTTAGTGAATTTAAGATTGTCACTCGCACACTTATCCTGAGTGCTGTCAATAAGCTTATCTTTTATACTTCCTGTGGTTTCTTAATTACATTTTGAAGAAATTGCAGTTGCATTTAAAATAATGAAGCACATAAATGTCATCTTAAGTACATATTTATGTTGTTGAACTTGTCCTTAGCTTGTAAATGTTTCTGTTGGTTTCAAAGAACTGATTTTTCATGACCATTGATTTCGACATATATGACTGGAGTCTGTTGTATCACCGTTCTCCAGTGAATATGTTGTATCACTTTAATTGAACCGAATTCTCCCAGGCCTGCAGTCAAGCTGGAGCTGCTGGACCTTATCATCCAATTGCAGGCAGAGTTTCGGCTTTCAAAGATGCATGTTGGAGATTTTTACGACCCCATACTATACGTGGTACAGCATTAGGTTCTGCGTGAGTAACATCAAACATTGATGCTAATGTTTTCTTCTTCTTCTTTTGGATTTTTTTTGCCACTTCATGCCAAGCATACTTATTCTCATTTTCACTTTTGTTCCTACAGTGCTTTGGTGACAAGAGCATTGATCGAGAATTCAAATCTGATAAAATGGTCACTTTTGCTCAAGGCATTCTCGGGTCTTTTTGCCTTCATATGTGGGAATGGTTACATAGTTGGCATCAATCAAATTTATGACATTAGTATTGACAAGTATGATGCAAACGTATACAGTTTGTCCTCTTCCTATCTTTTTATTTCCTGGTCATTGCTTATTTATTTCTAAGTTGCAATATATCTTTTAAAGTTGCTTCAACTCCAGAACAGTTGCATTTTGAGATTCCATTTCTTGGATTTGAACCTTTTCATGTTGCTGGCTGCCTTCCCTCCTTGCCAAATGAATCTAAGTTAGCTTTATTTATGTTCTTACGCGGGAGATCTTTCAGTTCAATCTGCATGGTTCTTGGTGATATTTTTTGCTGCAGCGGGCTTGTTGGTAGTTGGATTGAAGTTGGGGCCCTTTATTTTTTCTCTTTACACTCTTGGCCTTCTTCTTGGAACCATTTATTCTGTTCCTCCTTTTAGAATGAAAGGGTTCCCTGTGGCAGCATTTCTTATTATTGCAACGGTAAGAATTATTCTCCTTTCCCATCAATCTTTGCATGTACTAAGTGTTGATTTATTGATTTTTCTTAAAAAATAAAATGGATTCTACATTGATTTAGTTGCAATTCTTTTAGTTGAATTCAAGTTTTTTATACGATTTGTATGTTCATAAGTTCATACTATTATACAAAGATTGACAGAAGCAGCACGTGCAGGTACGGGGTTTTCTTCTTAACTTTGGTGTGTATTATGCTACTAGAGCTGCTCTTGGACTTACCTTTTGGTGGAGGTTCGTTAGAGTTTAGCATTTGCAACCTCATTTTACTATTTGTAACTGGGTAATGTGAACAATATTAGGTTGTAGGTGCCTGATGTTCAAACATAGGGCTCCCTGAAGACTACAGTAATTATGAATATATGGTGTTCCAATAAAAAATGTTATAAATTAAAAGAAGAAACCGTGAAAGTTAGGTTCCCTTAATGAGTGACACCAACTATGAAAGGCTCACCTTGAAATTGTTGAGCATGTCTATTGTGTTTGCCAAGTAAAACTATGCTTCCCTATTTTGCCAATAAAAGTTCAGGATGATATTAGCTTTTCATTCAATTTTGTTTTCATTATTGCGACTTATATTTTGATAACTTATCATGTGTTTATTCATGTTTCTCTCCCTGCAGCTCTCCTGTGGTTTTTATCACAACCTTTGTGACATTGTTTGCACTGGTAATTGCTATAACAAAAGATCTTCCAGATGTTGAGGGGGATCGCAAGTAAGTTTTCAGATAAAGTTGGATTAATGCTGCAGATCTATAATCTATTTATCTCAATTAGCTAACTTGGAGATACAGTACTTTTTTTCCTTTTTTGTAAAACAGTATTTTCTTTTAACGTTGCATAGGTTTAGAAAATGAGTCACACTGTTCATGACTCGAGTAGTTTGACTTGTTAGAATTTCTATATTATAATAGATTCTATTAGGTGTGCATGTGTGTGTGTATTTAATGCATATTCACCCTCTGTAGGGGATTTCATCCTTTATCTAATAATGAATTGAATGTAATAACTATTTTAGGTATCAGATCTCAACCTTTGCTACCAAACTAGGAGTTCGAAATATTGCTTACCTTGGTTCTGGAATTTTGCTGATGAACTATATCGTTTCAATACTGGCCGCAATTTATTTACCGCAGGTGAATACAAACTCGTGTTATTTGCTGGTCGCTTAAATTAAGTTCTTTATATTGTCTTCCGCAAAAACAAAGCCATATGTAAATTCCGGAACATGTTTACAGGCTTTCAGGCGCTGGTTGCTGATACCAGCTCATGTGTTTTTTGCATCAAGCTTGATTTTTCAGGTTTGTTTATAGAAAGTGGTTACCAAATACCATATTTGATATTGTGGTTATTCAACTACTTGCCATTACATCTTTTTTTTCTTATATTTCAAACTTGGGCTTTAGAACAAGCTAATTATACCAAGGTAACACTTTTCTTCGTTTGCCTTGAAAGTAATTGTAGTAACTTTTTCAATATTTTCATTATGTTATTCCAACACATTTCAAGAATGAAGCTGTAAAACTCTCAGAATTTGGATCCTTTTCTCCATCGTATGTAGCACCATCAATTCAGGTTATATTGAACTGTGCGTTCACCTATCCTAAACTTCAATTCAAAGTTGTTAATTTTACACTTCCATATTAACTTACTGCCTCTTTAAATTTTCAACTACCGGTTGGGACCAAAAGGAGAGGTCGATTGACACGTCATGCAAATCAACTTCATATGTTTTGAGCAAAGGATTATATTATGTGGATTAGCATTAGTTTGAGATTAGTTGCAATGGTAGTTCTGGTTTTTCCATCTTTTATGGGTCTATATAAAGCCCAAGATTCTGTCAATACAAAATTAATTACTCTGTCCTGTAAGATCTTTTTCGACCCGATCTTAATTGTTTTAAACCTTAGCATGCAACCCCACTTTTGTTTTGCATCTTTTTGTTGGCGGTTTGGAAGACCAGTTTTGCTGGTACGTTGAAGTAATTTCTTCTGCTTATCTTAAAATGTCCGTTTGATGCAGGAGGCAATCTCGGGGTTCTATCGATTTATCTGGAATCTTTTTTATGCTGAATATGCCTTATTTCCCTTCATCTAGCAAATGCCGTTCATTTGTCGATAATTTGGGAGCGAAGCTTGCTGGCGTTGGTAGATAATTCTTCTTGTTTTATCAAGTAAACTATTTTTTTCTTTTCTTGGTAGATATAATGTATGACAACATTTTGTAATAAGACGTAATACCATTGTAACTCTACACTAAGCTTGGATTTCATGCTGATGCATGGCAATATATGCTGATTGGACAGATCAGTAATTCATCCTTTACAAATGAATGATCATAATATACGCTCCCTAACCTGGTATACTCAACACCTTCAGAGACAAATCGATCATCTAAAGAGGACATCACTTGTCACTATTGCCGACACATTCCATATTCAGAATGGCTCCCATATAGAAGTCTTCAGCGCTTCTAAGTTTCACCCAGTGAGATACAGCTTATTGTTGCTGTTGTTTTGTACATACTACACGACCTACAAAAAGCTTCTTCTGGACTCAAACAGAAGCACCGGACCACTCAGTGTGACCTTCAACTGTATACGGTCAGTTCATCGGCTTGCTGTACGGAACACTGCCCCTATCAGGCTAGAGTGAATAAAACTATGGTTTTTGGGCGAAACGAGAGATTGAAGGAACCCTGGGAGATGGAGGTGGAGATCTAGTCCTTGGAGACAAGTTTTGATGCGCCAGAATTCGGAACTGTAGTTCTCTAGGGTAGTCTCTCATGCAACCAATCCTTGGGCCAGCACCTGTTGTCCATTTAGTAGATAATTGATGGGCTAACTGATATGACTTCATGGATTTGTGTGAATCTATTCTCTTTATTATTTTTTCTCTCGGAATACGATGATGATCCCCTTCCCCTTGATCTTCAACAAACAAGTTCGATTTGGAAACCATGAATTCTGACTCAGCAATATATGATTCTTCTGCTGTCTCGTCTTCTGCTGTCTCATAACCATCTGATAACGAATCTGGAGCCAAGAAATAAACACTCAACGGATATGATTGCCTCCCAAGTATGTCTGACACATTGTCTCGTCTTGGTATTTCGAGTGTGGATAATTTTGGCCTCAGTCCTCTAGACAATCCTGAAGAGGGCGGATGAGAATGAGACTCGGCATTAGAATCCTCGTTTCTCAAGTCAGAAATCATCTTAGCTGATGTGCCAGAACTTCCTGGATCACCGTCATGAGGTAACTCTGCCAGCGAAGAATTGCCTCGGTAGATGAGATCCTTTTCCTCTTGGGTCATTTCTTCGTCGTCTTGAGGGTTTTCCTGGGTTTAACATCATAGAAGGAAGTGAGAAACTTGCCTTAAATTGTTTTCCTGCATTATGTTGGACTATCTTTTTCTTTACATCTAACGATGGCTTAAGTCAAGTTCCTAAGCAGAATAGCATGGCCAGCGGTCAGCAGCCATATATGAAGTCTCTGCATTGTGTGTTTTGGCAGAAGATATCTTAAAAAGAAACAAGGTCTCGCATCTTTTACCTCTACATCTGTGAGATCCACGCCGTGTTCGATGAGGAATGACAAGAATGCCTGGAAATTTTCTTCTGTCGGAAGATAATGACCACTGTGAGCCCAAACAGCCTTTGGAGTGGAGAAAGATTAATGTCAGTATAACAAACAGTCAAACATGAAGCAAAGGAATGCAGGGAATCAATCTAATTTCGGATACCTTCATGAAACCACCTTCGACCACCAATCTTCCGGCAGACAACGTGGCTCCCCCTGCCAGGAAGCTTGAATGTTGAAATTTGCCCTTAATCTTCTGTCCTACATATAAAGTTTTGGATGTGCTGAGCACAAAAATCCACTTAGCATCTCCTCCAGTTTCAACAAGTTTCCCACTCTGCTTGTAGAAGAATCGCCCATTCTCTATTGCTACTTCATAAGCTTTTCTTTCTACCTGGACAAGAAAAAACATTAAAAATTGTGTTACCATATGTTGCTTGACAGTTAAGCTACCCACAAGTTCCGGGATTTTACTCTAAATTCATGAACTCTGGCCTTCTTTCAAAATAGTATATGACCGATTCCTCTCCCTCTAGCCGGGCTAGATGAGATTGCTATTCTCCATAAAACAGTTAAAGAGATTAGAAATGTCAAAGGGACAAGAAAACTTATAAAACTTACTGGACCCAGATATTTGATGCACTGCTGTTGAAGCTTTGACCTTGTGCATCTTTCATGATTGATTTCCTTGCCTTGTCCAACATCAAGCCTACATTTTGAAGGTTAATTAATACACATCAATCATTTAGTATGATCGTTTACCCTATTCTCGGGACCAATGCAAGTTTACCAATAAAAGAAAGGTTGATGGCTGTCACAGTGGAGCCATCTGGCATAGTAAAATTGAAGATTATGGCCATAACGATGCCGAGGATCAATCTGTTATTGAACGAGTGGCAAGTAGTTAGAAAAACTAATATTTAAATTATTTTATTGCACTGCTTTAGCTGCGAGACTTACTGCCTCTAACCAGTGCTGTAAAGCAAGTTTACGAGCCTTCTGATCCTTTGATAGCCCCTTTCCGACCTGCCAAAAAATAAAATGAGACTCTCAGCAGCTCTTAAAACGTAAACGACTAGTACACGTCATGATTTAAAACTTACTTTGGCAGCTCTAGTTCTTGCCCTTGACCAACGGGAATGAGCACTCTCCGGCTTCTCGATGTCAAAAAATGATATGGAACTTCGCCTTAGCTCAGCAAAATCCAACACCTTCCACCTGCAAGTGTATTACATGAATTTGTGACAAACTGTGACACACAAAAGTAAATGGAAAATGAGAGATATAGGACTATTCTTTTTTTTTGTACAGTTTTTTTTTTATCTTAACTTAAAATTTGACAGTTAATTGCATTCAAGGAGAATAAGAAAGCTACAGTGTCTTGATTTAATAATACACACACAAAAACACGAATTGATGTTTATTTGAGAGGGCAAAACAAATGTGATAAATACTAACCATCTCTGCTCCGCAAGAACTGCGCAATCTGCTAGTTGCCTCCTTGTTCTGAAACTTTTGTAAACTTTCTGCAATCTGGTTGCAGCTTTGTCTCTTGGAGTAGCACAGGGTGTCTGTGGCAAGGGTGATTGGAGGTTCCTCTCGGAGAAGTTACTAGTTGATATTGACAAATTATCGAAATCGTCTTTATTCTTTATGCTTATTGACTTACATGAGAAGTCATTCTCCACGTCTCCTTTGGGAGTTTGGAAAGAGAAAACAGTCTCCAACTCCCGCCCCTTTAAGTTGAGTGCGCCTTGGAGTATCATCTTCTCAGAACTATATGATTTCTCAATGACATCAGCAAACGGTCAGGTAAAAGGTCTAATGTCTCATTAATCATATCTTCAAATAGTCAAGATCTCAATCAACAAGATTTATGAACAAAATGTCTATTTATAAGAAACGAAAATAAAAAGGTTGAAACACGCATCAAACTTTTGCACTATGGCTTCCATTATATGGCACCTTCACCAACAAAAGCCTATGCTGGATCTCAAGGTAACATTATTATTTGGAAAAAAAAAAATATTAGAGATTTTACATTTCAGGAAACTTAAGAAAAAATACGTTTCAACCCATGCATTGAAAGAAAACTAGTTTTAATTGCTGTTACCATTATGACGTAAAACTTGATTTCAAAAACTGATACATAAACTTCTCGGTTACTTTAGGCAGGTAGGAGAGTTAAAACCAGCATTGTTACAGATTCTATTTAAATAATCCAATCATGTACTGGAAGCAAATAAACGATAATGTTTTAAGCATTTCAAGAGAAGCAGGGTTACGAGACAATGCCATGATCGGAGTAATTAATTGATCTTTTCTTTTGAGATGTTCGTCCACTTCATCTTCAATCAGTTATTAATTTGTCACGTATCAAATTCAAACATCATAGATTATTTTAACATATTCCTGAAATTTCAGCATGTCTGAAAAATTAATTTTCTGGAAACAAACATTGAGTTTATCTGGTAGATTAATTAATGAAACAGAAGGAAGGGTTTACGATTCACGAGACTACCTTGGCCTGTGATTGCGGCGCCGGACAAGAAGAAAGGCTTCAAGGCGAGGTTGGGCAGAGGCAGGAAGAGCCAACTAAAGGCATAGAGAGAGAGAGAGAGAGAGAGCGAAGAAATGCGAGAGAAGGCGAACAATGAGGAAGAAGAAAAGATTGATCGACCTCTTGTTTTCAGAGGCTCTGAAGGTTAGTTACAGGGTGGCTCCTTCTTCATGCTTTTATTATATCGTGCAATGTTCGATTACGCAATAGGATTGGCTTCTATACTATTCTTGGGAGGGGAAAATCACATGGAGAGAACAAAAATATGTTTTTTCCGTTAGAATGTAACTTATGGGGCGCAGCTCCTTATATCAATTATTCAATTTTAAAATTCATAATATTTATTTTTAAAATAAATGACTCCTTTAAAAATTAAATTTGAATATATTATATATATATTTATTATTATTAATAAGCTATATAAAAATATAATAGATAAATACTATCATTTTATTATATATTAATTAATTTTAATATGTTTGTTACTTTGCTTATTTGTTTTGTTTTCTTAACCGAATTAAAATTATGAATCTACTTGGAATTGCATAAAGTTTGAAACTAGTTAGGTAAAATAATTGATCATTTAATTAAATTCAAATTAGGTATGTGGTTCGTTCCACCGTTTCCTTATTTTGTTGCCTTTCTTTGTTTTGTCGGGTACTTTTCTTTTGTCTTGTCCGGTAATTTTAATATTGTTTGTCGTGTAAAATAATTTTGGTTGCTACGTTATTTTCTTATTGCAATTTAGTCCGGAGGGTAATAGTGGGACGTATGTCTGCAACGGCTAGGTTTATTGGATGTTTGGGCAAGACGCAGCTAGCCCCAACCATTTCTTGTATCTAAAAGCAAATTACAGAGGAGTTATTTCTTCTTTAAAATTTCTGTGACCTGAATTACGGAGGATTTAGGTTTTTGCTCATTGCTTTGCCTTACTCTCTGTACAATTCAAAGTAGGACTCAACATTGTATGAAGCTTGGGTTTGGTTATACTGTTAATAACTTATCGATAATATGACTTGTTTTAATAAATATATTGATGCGAAGATTTTTTACTATTCTGGTGCTTAATAAATATGTATAATTTGTATTATAAACTATGTGTGTATTTTAAAATATATAAATTCTTCTCAATCCTTCAGTCATATAATGAAACCTCGTACACAAATTTTGCATTTGTTGACGTATGAAATCTTTAGTAGAGCTCCGATGCAACAATTATTTAGATGGCATTGAATTGCACCTTTATTGCACGCAAGAATGTTGGGACTTTTCATCAACTTTGAGAGTTTACTTTGATATTTGAAGTATTTCTTATACTATCCAATGCTATGATTTTGGACAGAAGGCAATTTTGTATCTTCACTGTTAAATTGGTGGTGCTTTGTCATATCACAGCTTATTCCTTGATTTTAGTCAAAATACAGTCAGAGAAAAGTATGCTACAGACAGCCAACACACAAGATTTCTACTTCTTAGCTGCCACTATTAGGGGTCACACAAATTCCCAATAACCAAATGGAGCTATTTGTAACACTTCAACACTCCTTTTATGTCTGTAAGCATGTCAAGATTAAGATTAATTAATCAACAAAAGAAAAAAGAAAAAAAAAAGATGTGGCAAACAAAGTAGCCAGTGATAAAAGGCTAGTTAACAGAAAAGTGTGTGGTTAAAAGAGACCAGAAGATTTTCACTAGTCTTCACCACCTCAGTTGGATCTGCTATATTTTCCACTATGGATACCTGAATTCTTCCTTCACTGCCCTTATCTTCTAAGGCACCATCTCCAACATCTTTGTTCTTTACAGCATCCTCGGAACCAACCTTATCTTGATTCTTTTTACTATTTAGTATTTGTATCGTTGATGTTTCTCACAACAGCATCTTCATTTGAAGTAGTGACTTCACCTTTTTTTTGACACACTTTTCATACAGTTTTTGTGCTGTCTTCTTTGCCCTCAGGTTTTAAATTACCATCTCCAACATCCTTGTCCTTATTGTCGACCTGTGCAGTATTCACATTGTTGACTTCTGCTTCATTTGATGAATTTGCTTCCTTTGAAGTGACTCTTTTCGTTTCCCTTGTTGATGTCACTGTCTTCCTTACCGGTATAATCATCAACACCATCTTTATTTATAACGGCACTGACTTCAACTTTATCAGAGGAATTTTTCATACCTGACATCTGTGTACTCTGTTCACCGTCCTTTTCTTTGCTGTTACTATCTTCGTTGTTTTGATCATTCTCTGCATCATTTTTCATCTCAACAGTGACTTCAACTTTATTTGATGAATTTTCCTCGCTTGACATCTGTCTGTTGTTTAATTCCTTTTCATTGTCCGTTTCCTCGATGTGAATATCTCTGTTCACTGCATCGTTTTTCATCTCCACAATGACTTCAGTTTTATTTGACGAATTGTCCGCTACCTTGATGTTAATATCTTCATTCATTGCACCATTTTTCGTCTCCACATTGACTTCGGTTTTATTTGATGAATCTTCCTCACTTGACATCTGTGTATTCTTTTCCTTGTCCGTTACCTTGATGTTAATTTCTTCATTCACTGCATCATTTTTCGTCTCCACAGTGACTTCGGTTTTATCCGATGAATTTTCCTTACTTGATGTTTGGATGCTTTGTTGACTGTCCTCTTCTTTTATGTTTCTATCTCCATTCTCTGCATTATTCTCCACATCATCTTCTGTCTTTACAGTGATCACCAGAGGCTCTAGCTTGGAATCAAGATCCTTGACAACAGAAGTTAAAAACCTCACATCTCGAGCATCTACTAATCTGTTGTTTGATGAAGCCTGTAGCAAGACATTAAAGTCTGGATATAAAAAATGACGAGGAAATTGGCATTTCTCAATCCTCAAATGATATGGCAAACTACAGTTTTTCGAAAGAAACTAACATTAGGAGCTTACAGTTTGATATCTTTATATATGAGTATCTGAAGCCTCAATTTAAGCATATTAACTGCATGAGGATATCAAATTCATTCTTTCCTTCTCTCAGCAATGCCATTTTTCCATGCCTATAAAGCATTTTCTAATGATCACCTTCAGGACTAACTAAATTTCATTATTAAAAGTTTCAAAGAATATCAAACACTAGCCATAAACACTGAACAGACACTAACCTGCATAATTTCCTCCACTCGTGGTTTAAGATCTTCTTCAGATGCTTCTTTGTAGATGCCTTTAAGAACATAGAGGACGTGAGAATTAAGTTCATCAGAACGATGTTTCTCGACCAAACATTGTGCAACAGGGGTCCGACAACCCACGGCATAGAAAGGACAGTTCACAAGCTTCATGGGACATTTAGTTATGCAGTGTCTGTCCATCTCACGTCTCATAATAAGCTCTGGACACTTCTGCTCACACGGAATTATCTTGAAAGGACATTCTGAATCATGCTTCTCCAAATGACTTGCACAGAATCTAGCCTCACACCCTTGGTTATGACAGATGATAGGCCTAAAGCCGCAATTATGAGCATGGTTTGAAAGTTCTTCCAAGGAGTTGAACTTCATGTCACAATGAAAGGAGTTCTTAAAGTCGACATTCTTAACTAAAGGTCCAGCAACTGCTTGTCTTCGCTCTAGAGTCCAAAAACTATCCGTCTCCATCTCCTGAACGATATCATCTATTCTGTCTTCTCTTCTTTCACTTAGCAGCCAACCAGAAAAGCGACTGAACAGATTCCTCTTTTCAATTGCAAAGTCTTCCACAAAAACTGAAATGATCTCAAAAGGGTTATCCAGAAGTTCACTATCTGGCCCTCCTTCTAATACAACCAACTCTGCAACAAAGGACTCGCTTCTCTGGGTAAGGTAATCTATCATTTCCTTTCTCAAATCTGCAGCCACTGAACCAGGCGTGTTGAAGAAATCTCCTGCTGTATTATCAACACATGCTGTGGCTAACCCAGGAAGGAGTGCTTCAGCCACCTTGTGAACTACTTCTGTATCATAAAGATCACAATGAAACACAGGGCCTCCTTCTTTCCCTTCTTCAATCTTCTCAGGCACCAGGTCTACCTCTGTTGTAGGAGCTTCCATGCTTGATAACTCCTGCAAATTGCAGCTACAGGTTGTAATAAAAATTATTTCTAATTGGTTAGTTAATGATGATAGCACCTCGTCCTAATATTCTTCTATAAGGTCAAGCCTTTGGAGTTGATGAGGGAAACATCATCATATGCTTTATCGTATCTATGGAAATTGTTTTACACCTTCCACCTGTCAACTTTCCTGGTTCTGTATGAGAGATGAGATAGATTTCACAATTGAAGATCCATTATCATCTGCTAAGAAATTGAAAGAATTCATGGTGCTCCTTGTGTTCAAGGATCAGGATTAGATTATATTCGTATCAAATACGGTTGACTTTTTTACCCATTTGTGATTTATGTTCAAATAGTCTAAAGAGTGTATCTCTAATTATGTCATTGAAAAAGTTGAAATTTATTGATCGCATGCATTTCCGAGATCCAGTTCATAACAGGATAAATTCCCTCACAGTTAAACGTAGATGAGATCTGGGTGAATAAAATTATCTATGCCATTGTAAAGGTGGAAATAATCGAAACCAATGCGGTATTCAATTTCTCAACAAACAAAATTTTTGATAATAAATAAATATATAAATAAATAACTTACTGCCATTGCCTTTGAGATTTAACACGTCACTCGCTTCAACCTTGAGATAGATGAAACCTTCAAAATTTTAGAAGTAAATCCCACGAAGAGTAAGAAATTGCAGATGCAAAAAAGGGCAGAGGCTCTCTTACAAGTTTTAGAGGAAAATTGCGTCGTATCTCCCTGACGATGAAAACGATGCAAGAGAAAGATAGTAGCATCAGATGTAGCTAATTTTGAGGTGCGAAGCCGAAGCTCCATTCTTTTGTTCTATAGCCAACTGTTCTAACGGTCCCATATTGCTGAGTTTTGACAGGATCTCCGGACACTTCATTTGCTCGACCTAAAATCTCGTTAAGACCTTTTAAACTTTTTAAGCTCATTTTTGGCTTTTTTGATAATTTTTTGGGTTTTATATTATGAAATCAGATTTGGATCAGACTCCGGCCCATTTGAGTTACACTCCGACCCATTAGACTCCATGGCGGCATATAAAATGCTGTGTCGGGAAATTGTTGCGGATGTGAGCTTAACAAGTTAGAATCATATATATCTCAAAAAGAGTTAGTTCGGGTAGTAAACAGCTCGATATCGTTTAAACGAGCTCTTGAGTTTAAACTTTAACGTATACAGAAAATCTCTATTATAAGACTCACCTACTATAGCCAGGTACAATTGATGTCCTCCGTTTATTAGCCGACCCCACCAACGTAAGCGTACATATACAGCTAAGTGATGACTGATGAAGCATCGCATATCTTGGATTATTGCATTCGTGAATAGATCTCCCTACATAAGGACAATCTTCCTCCTAATCCTGTAGAGTGCAATTGTTACGTGCGTCACTTGATTTTCCTTGTGGTGATTTATGGTCCCATGCTATTGAATAATTACACATCTCGACGAATTATATCATTTTATCTTTTTAGGGTTGAGCAAATCGCTTGCTAATTTGTCGCATCTGATCAGATTAGATTATACTAAATCCACACAAAGAAGGGAGAAAACAAACTTGTTTTAGCCCTATAAATGAACCCTCGTACAGGGAATCACCCGTACCCATTTTATTTTTTATACTGGCGGGCTATGGGCAGCCCCTTATTGCAAAAGGAAAAGAAAAACAGAGGAGTCCATGAAAAGAATTTAGTATACAAAGGACCAAGTTGTTGCAACAGGCCAGTGTAGCCCTTTGTCATGTTTATGCCCATGACCTAATATGGCTGCATCAGCTTCTTCGTATAAAAACCCCAACCCTCCAAAACAGAGAGAAATTGGGGGTCATATGTTTTTTCTTAGACTGTCAATACATATATAATTTTGTTGAGTATCAGTATTTGTATTAGCAGAGTCAGGCGTCACTCACACTTCATCGCCATCATTAATTATTATCTTCACTGTCTCCTCTAGGACTTCCAATGTGGTATGATTCCAACTTTGGCACTTTCTTTTACCTCTTCACCTTTTTTACTTAAAAGTTATGATCATTCATTCTACTTTCTAATAACTTGTAAGTTCCGCTAACTTATCTTCATATATATGTTCTCGATCTTGTTTCATAATTTCATGGAACACTCGCTGATAATTTAGGCCCCTGCCTGTCTACCATCATAACTGATTGTTCACCATCAACACATCAGTCTCAGATTCATATACATAACTGTTCCATGGTCCATGCATCTCCTTGCTGAACTCTCCTGTAATTGAGTGACCTTGCTTATGATCTTAGGCCTCGTTAGTACTAGTTCAATTATTTATTTGTACCTGTGCATTTTAAACAAGTTACAAGAGACAATGTTCTCTAAAATGTTTGCTCTAGTAAACAACTTCACCAGTTATCAATTGAAATAAAAGTGTACTGCTATCTCTTTTCGTGTCTGTGAACTGTTTGTTCGCATTGTGATTGCATGGATGCTTTAAGAAAAGATGCAGAGCACGTGACGCATGCAAAGTTGTGTGTGGGGTGGCAAAGTGTAATGCATGTGGTTGGCCATTTTCCCCCAAAAGAATGATAATAAAAGTCAGGGGACTTTGTTCTTCCTGGTAATATGTTCCTCTCTGTTTCGAGAATATGTAAGGACCAAGATATCTCTTATTCAATCGCACTCCTAACTAAACTATCATATATTTTTAAAAAAAAAAATAAAAAGCGCAAACAAAGTATGGACCAACCACCAAAAAGCTGTCGTTAACCCAACATCACCCCGGATTGAATCTCAAAACCCCCAAAAGATTCTCATGCCTTCCCATTGCTTTTAATTAAATTCCTTCCATACTTCCTTTATCATCTAATAATCTTGTTTACTTTTGGGAATATTACTTAAATAGATTAAAGTTTTAACAGATGACCATCGAACAACTGATCATGTCTTGAACAAGGTTCCTTAATTGGGCGCTATGATTTAACATTGGTTCTTCATTAAACAAAAAACGATGGATACTTATTAACATCGGATTTAATCAAAGCTTGAATTAAAACTAAATCCACTTACTAGATTTAAACTTAAATAATATATAATCAAAGCGATGAAAACGTTTGTTCATGTCTCTAGCTAGTCAAATATTTTGAAATTTTGATTATCATAATACATTAAAAAGAACGACAACTGAAAAAGTTAACATTAAAAATACAAATAAACATAAAAAAGTGTATTAAAATTATTATTATTTTAAGCCGGGTCATAATTAAGCACATAGTAGCTAGTAAGATGGCTAATGATCAGTCAGCATGTGAGTGGTAAAGTTAAAAATTTACAAGTTGTATTAGAAATTACATCCATAATTTGTTCCGCTTACTTTTGCTCCAATGCGGCTGAGGCACGCACATTTGCCTGCGTGTTCTTAAAGTAAGGATGTGCTTGACAAACTCCTAAATTATAATTTAAAAAAAAAAATTTAGCTAAAATTTTAATTCATTTTTTTTAAAAATAAATAGTAATATTTATTTAAAAAAAATTTTATATCAAACTATAATTTAAAATTAAAATTTTACTCAGACTAGCTTCTTAAATAATAAAAGGGCTTATAAATTATTTAATTATTATTTTATTCTTATTTTTTTTCTATACCATCTTTTTTATCTTTTTTTCATCATCTCTCATCTCCTATCTCTTATACTTTTAATAAAATCATACTCTTTTTAATACTTTACTAATAACAAAAATCCTTCTACTAATAATTATTTAAATATTTATTTTTTAGATTTTTTTTTCATAACCTTTTTTTCATAATTTTTTTTAAAGACTATTTAAATTTTTGTTTATAAGTTATTTTTTAACTTTAAACGGGGCCTAATTAGAAAAGTAAAACCACATCAGCGATCAGCTACTCCTCTAGCCGCATATATAACTCTGCAAACTCTATCTTTTATAGAGTGTCATTCCGCTCTGCAACTGGTACTTCCCAATTCTCACTTTCTTGTGCGTGTCGCAACTATCAAGTTTCTTTCAAGTCTCTGGTGCGAGATGGGTCAACTCGCTCCCCTTTCAGAAGAACCCATCCACGAAGACTTTGCGAGCACAAAGAGAAGAAGTCGCCATCAAGCATGGCGTCACTGGATCAAGACCCACTTCTCACTCCTCTTCTCTAAGAAAACTCATCACCTCAACGTTCTCCTCAGCGTTCTGGGTTGCCCTCTCTTCCCTCTCCCTCTTCTTCCACAGCCACATCTATTATCCCTCCATCAGGCAAGCCCTGTTCTAATTCTCTGTTCTTGGACTTGTACTGAAATTAGTATGCTTTTCTATTTACTTTTCCTTCCATTTATGCTTATATACCTTCTTTTTCTAGTTAATTAAGGTTGAATTTCGGTTTATGGTGAAGGATATACTGCAAACTCTGTTTTCTTAGATCAGAGAATCACTGGCTTGAAGTTGAGCAAAAAGTTTGTCATGGGTTCTCTTTTTGCGCTTTAATTATACATTAGGCTAAGTTGTCATTCATATACCCCACTCTAAAGGTTTCTCTTTTCTCGTGTTTGGGCCTACCTAAAGGCACTCGTCCCTCTATGTTACTTACCATGTGCATGATCTGATTTACTCTAACCACCGTTATAGTTGTGAGAACATTAAAAAGGAAGAAAAAGGAAAAAATGAGGGGGAAAGGATGAGGAAAAAGTAGATATAGAAATATAATAATGTGGTGTATTGTGGCGTGTGATAGGTGTCATCGTCGGCTCAGTATATCATACAGCACTTTACGGCGGCGACGGGCTGCCGGAATTTGGAGGGGAGAGTGAAGAATGTGTTTGTGACGGGGAAGGTAGCGATGGGTTTGGTGGATGATGCGGGAATGGGATCTAACGGAATGTCAGAGAGAGGATGCTTTGTCATGTGGCAAATGGTTCCTGATATGTGGCTCATAGAGCTCGTCGTCGGCTCTCACAAGGTCGTCGCCGGAAGTGACGGCACCGTCGCTTGGCGCCATACCCCGTGGCTCGGCGCTCACGCTGCTAAAGGTGGCGTCCGCCCTCTCCGTCGTGCTCTTCAGGCAAGTCATCGCTCCTTTATTCGAACCTTGTTAATATTTTAATTCGGCTTAATTCGCTTGGGTTAGACCGTTAGAGTCAATCAGTCAAAGCTCCTCTATAAAGCGTTCTGCAAGTTCCGTACGATTCTAATTTTGTAATTTCCGCTTACATAGTTACATTACCCATACTCTTTCTTTGTCCAATGTCAGTTTCAAATTACCGCTAATCGTGCAAGACGGCTAAATTCGGTCATTGAAATCTAATTAATTACCTTAACTATATCAGACAATGGAAGGTACGTTAAATTAAGTTCTACTAACCCTTGGTTCTCCATTTATAACTAATTCGATCTTTCTACGGTCAAAAACAGGGGACGAAGTAATGAACCTCATGCTAGTGGGGTTAGGAACTCAGAACAATTACTTTCTCTCTCTATTTACTCGTCTCTACTGAATAAATTTTTTATTTAATTTTTAAATACATGCCCTGTTTCAGATTTTAACATATAATTATTTCTTATTTTTAATTAAAAATTTCAAAATCTTAAATCAATAATTTTTATAAAAATATATTATTATTTATTTTGTAAGAGTAGGAGATATCTTAAATCGCCTGATTTTAAATTTTAAAATTTAAGTAATATTTTTTATGATTAAGGAAAAATCCTAAAAACATATTACTTAAATTTTAAATTAATTTATTTACTACACTTTATAAAATATGAATTACCCTTGTAAGAAAATAGTGTCATATTTTTGTAATAATTTTTAATTTGAGATTTTAAAATTGAAGTGATCTTTTTTTAAGATTTTTCCTTTTCTCTATTTTTAATATCTGTTAGATTGAACCTTGGAGGTATTAAATGGAGAGTAATAAAAAATCTAAAATAATGTTTACATAATACGAAAATTTTGTTTTTTTTACGTGAAAATATTATTTAAGAAGATGTTCAAATCTCACGCACGTATGTTGATGTAGACTCCTACTTATTTTTTTTAATTCACAATGGTGATTTGCTGAGTGCCTAGGTTCAATTTCTAATAAATAATGACATTGGCCAGATTCCATATGCTACCTGCCAATATATTGGATCTTTGTCTCTCTGCTAATTAATAAATTCTACGGTCTCTGGCCACTGATATAATCATCGTGTATTATTATTCGTATGACTATTTTAGCTCAAATTAAACTTTTAATCCAACATTACTTTAAAGTAAAAATATTCCTCTGATATTTAGGAATATGTTTCTGAGGGAAAATTAAGGCTCAGGCTACAGGTCTCAAGGTCAAGGGTCCCCTCTGAGAAATAATGGAGTGACTTGATCAGCATCTCTGCTAGTTGTCGTTGCATAATGAAGAGACTATGATTTTGCTCTCTGCTTAAACGACATTGCGGTTTGTTGTACCTTGTAGGGATTAGACCCTTTGGCGGTGTCTGCTGTATTCTCTACTGCGCAGTACATGGGAGAGAAGCAAATCTCAGGCGACGACTGCTTCGCGTTAAAACTCTCAGCTGATCAGAAGAACCTCACGGACCGCAGCGATAGTACTGCAGAAATGATCAAGCACGTTACGTACGGTTACTTCAGCCAAAGAAGCGGCCTCCTTGTGTACCTCGAGGACTCGTACCTCACGAGGATCCAATCCCCTGGGACGTACCCTACTTATTGGGAGGTCACCATGTCGACCAAGATCGAGGATTATCGGACGGTGGAGGGTGGGATGATAGCCCACTCGGGGCAGTCAACGGTAGTGATTACTAGGTTTGGGGACAGTCTAAAGGCTGGCCCCGTCATCACGCGCTTGGAAGAATCGTGGACCATAGATGATGTTGCGTTCAACGTCCCTGGATTATCCGTGGACTGTTTTATACCACCTAAGGAGTTGCGGACAGATTTTCCTCTAGAGGAGGATCTGGATTGGAGATCACCGTTGCATGGATGATGATTCTTCTACCTGGCTGCCAACCACCCTTCTTCTCTTGACGCTAATTAATCTTAAAATGCTGGAATTGATCTGGAACAAAACAGACGCAAGTAACTTATTGTGTAATGTGTATATGCATATTTTAATTTGATTTGATTTGCTTCTTCATGTATGCTTGGATTGTTTATTGTTCCTCGGGAAATCTCCAAATTTTAAGAGAGATCCCAGAAAAAGTTAAAAAAAAAAAAGAGTGGAATAGGGATATTGACCATAAAAAACGATCTTCATGCGCTTTTATTTTATTTTATTTTGCCAGAAGGCATTGCTATTGCGCTTTTTTAGGATGTGTTTGATTCATGGGATTTGGGAGGGGGGAGGGGGGAAGGAGAATTTTTTTTTACTTTTGATATGTTTGACACAAAAATTTTAAAAAACTTTCCCTTTTAACCCTCTTCTTAAAAATTAAAAAAATTAAAAAAATATATTTTATTTTAATTATTATATCTATAATATTTTTTTAATATTTTTAAAATATTTATTTTGTATCTTACTATTATCTATATACAAATATTTTTCTTTTTATATTTTTTTAAATTACACAATATAACATTAAATTTTTTTACTTAATTTTATTTTTATTAATCTAAATAAAATAATATTAAGATCTCTTAGTTTATTTTCTCTCACATCCCTGTCCATTAAATCCCCCTTCCACCTCACCTGTTTGACCAAGCACCCCCTTAATTTAATCATCCCGTACCTTAGAATATTCGTATAACTTCATAGATAAATAGTAATAATAATTTAAAAAAAAAAGAATCCGTATAACTGTACAAAGGAGATATCTACCCTGGTTCTTATACAATACTTTAAAATTACGCTTATTTTTCCGATCATAACGATTCAGCGAGTGTGAAATTTCAGCGGGAGGCGGTCGATCAGAGCTTGAAGTAAATGTCACAGTTACCGTGTAAGCGTTGGATCAGGTTGGTTACGTCATTCAGAACAGCAAATTGTTGGAAGAAACTTCAATTCTCAGCATTCGCCTTTTCCACTACTGCGGAGCATGACAGTCCGAGTCGACCCAGTCCACCTCCAATTCGAGTCGGTTTTACCGAGTCGGCTGGGCGTGGTGTATTCGCCACTCGAGCAATCGGAGCCGGAGATCTCATACATACCGCTAAACCATTTCTGAGCCATCCTTCTCCCTCCGCTATCCACACTGTCTGTTATGTTTGCCTCAGAAAGCTCCGGAGTTCGAGCAAACCGGAAGATGCGGGCGTATCATTTTGCAGTGAAGAATGCAAAGAACGTTCTAAGGTGCATTAATGTTACTTGTTACACCTACTTTACATGATTTGAAGTTATTTTAAGTAACGCTCACCAGTTGTTTGAGGTTTAGACTGGAAAATTTTGGCTACTTCACACTCATGATTTGCAGAATATACTGTTCACAAGTTATAAAGTAAAAGAAAGCATATATAAGTGTGCCTTGTGTGTCGTGGTTATTCCTCTGCATCTTCTTTAACCATGCAAAATGGCATCACAGGATTGATCAGTTGAAATTTTAGTATTGTCATAGAGTTTTTTAGTGATTGATGGAATCACTGTTTCTTAGTAAAGAGCACAGGATTAATGATATACAACTTTGATGCAATATGTTTCTGACGAAGAAAGCAGTTCATAAAATAAATAAGTAGATGCAGCATCTAGTCATTCTAGTGTGGATTCTATCTGTTAATCCTGAAATTTTGATACTTATGATGTCAAATTTTGTCCTAAAGAAATACCATGATTACTATTAATATGTTGTTTAACATTTGATTTGAGGTTATTATTACATGTCTTATTTTCAGTTCAGTCTTGTGTTTTAAATAATTCCATCAAGTTGGTTTTGCATCATATTATCCCGCTGAAACAAAATTTTCTAAGGATTTTTTTGGCAGGAATTTTATGATGTTGAGATGAAAGCGAATTGGATGGCTTTTGATGATTATTGCCGGTATGGTAGTTTTGTTTTCAAGCATTAAAAGATTGACTCTTCTAGTTTCAGTGGTGATAGATTTCTACCATCCTTTTTAACTTCCTCACAAGAATGAAGATCAGTATATTTTTTCATCTCCTTAATACTATGTTGATGGGTCTAGCTTGTTCTTTTATTAAGTTGGTTCAGATGCTTCATACTTCTGCTCAAAATGGAAGTGGAAAGAAATCACTAGTGTAAATTTCCATAATTTCTGTTATCCGTTTGTCAGAAAATTATGACGCTGACTGTACAGTTGAAATGGGAGAATGATAAACGGAGCTATTTTTAACTCCCAGTTGGCTTGAGAACTTTAGCCAAGCATGATTTAGTTCTGAAACATAGTATCGATCCTACTCATAGGCACACACATGCAGTTTCATCAGAAGAATCATGCACACATATGATCTAAGTATCAGTACATCTATTTTTTTTGGTATTAATGAATCAGCACTGTACAATAAAGTGTTCAAGACCTGTAGTGGGGGACATATTAACAGCTAACAGCATAAACATGGAAAGGGAAGGGGAAAAAACAGTATGTCTATTAGAATAGTAGAAATTCTAGAACTTCAATCCATGTAAATGTTAAGGACCCTCTTGTTAAATTATTGATATGTTTATTGATTCTTAACTTCTTAGATTATTATTTACTTATTTTTTAAGCTCAATTGATAAGTAAAAGTTATTTGATCTCTTTACAAAGGACCCACGGTTTGAAATATCCATTTCTGGTAAAACGGTTGGCTTGCATGATCATATCAGGAGTTGCCAGCATAGACAGTCTTGACATACTTCAACCTGCCAGTTTGACTCCTGAGATGATATTAGAGGTGAGAGACTTATTATTCACTTATAATAAGGATAGAAACTTGAATAGTGGTCCGCAGCAGATTTCTTCAATAAATGAAAATTGACTTTCCTATCTAAATTGGCGTGAAATCAGTTTTCTTATAAAAATCCTGATGCACAATCCTATATACTAGTTAATTGTTGTTAAAGCTTCTTTTAATGAAACTTTACTGATGTGTAAGTTAAAATTTGATTAGCATTAATTACACTGCTTTGACATTAAGACGTGGCTGCCGTGGACATGATCTGTCTATCCTTGTTGCATTTTCAGTTGGAAGAGGGTTTTGCCTTGTTGAGGAATGCCTTCACGAAGACACTTATGGCAGATGAAGATATTGCTTGTATCCTCCATGTGTTAGAATTCTTTTGTGCGGACAAGCACACACGTAAACACTAAGACAAATCAATACTGATCGAGAGACTCCTTATCTTGACATTTTTAAGTTCTAAGCAAGCAATGGTACATTAGTGTTCTGGCTCGAATTCGTATTAATGCATTTCGAGTTGAACTGGCTGGAGGCTTTTATGAAGATCTGCTATCATCTGCAGTTGCATCTGTTGAAGCCGAAGCTGCTGTTGGAAATGCCATCTACATACTTCCATCATTCTACAATCATGACTGTGGTAATTGCATTATTATTATTATTATTATTATTATTTACTCTCATTGGTTCTGTCCTCAATGGACAAAAAACACGGTTGAATGATTACCGGGAATGTTCAATTCTAAGAACATGTTCCTTTTGCGTTGAGAACTGAAGAAGCTATGCTTTTGTTACTGTAGATCCTAATGCACACATTATATGGATAGATAATGCAGATGCAAAATTGAAGGCCCTCCGTAACGTTGAGGAAGGTTTGTCTCAGAATGCAATTTATTCAATTAATTGTTTGTTTCTCTTTTGGAAGTTTTTAGGTTCACTTTCCAATAAGTAATGCATTTGATACTTTTTCCTTTGCGAATGTACTCATCTTGATGTTTTATATCAGGCGAAGAAATAAGAATCTGCTACATTGATGCCAGCCTGGACCATGATGCTCGGCAAGAACTTTTGCTTCAAGGATTTGGTTTTCAATGCAATTGCCATAGATGCTTGCATGGCGACTAATATACATCTTTGGAATTTTTCTCCTAAATTCTATAATTTCGTTTGATTGAAAGCGTGAACTAGGCTGGAACTGTCAACATTCGTCTAATCATTTCTCAACATGTGTTTCCAAATTCCGTTTTGAAAAAAAAAAAACAAGATAAATTAACCACGCTCTTTTTATGTATGATGCGAATTTACGCGGATGTTACAATTATATTTATTAATTTATGATTAGTGTATTATTTTGAATGGATTAAAATACATGGGCATCAAGCAAATGGATTGAAAAGTAAACTAATTATTATTGTTTTTATTTCTATTCTTGCACAAGTAGTTTGATTTCATGACCACTAATTTTCTAATTATTAACAATTTTTTTTAAAAAAAAAGATTGCCCAGGTAGTACTACCTATAAATTGAGGCATTCTATTGCGAAATACAATTGGTTGAATTGAACTTTACCCCAAGTGATCCTTTTAACAAGAAATGCAATAGACTTCCATCAATGAGCATAGCATATGGAAAATCTAAATTCTGATACAAGATACGGCATGCTATTATGATGTATGTCCATCCTGATAAATTCTTTGGGCATGTGGTGCAATTAAGCATTTTAATGTATGTGGTAGTTGTTAGATATTTAAAATAATAAAATATATTGCAATTAATAAAAAAATCATATCAACATTAGAAATAGAATGTGGGAAAAATAGAGGGTTTAGTAGGGGCTAATTGAGTAATTTTAAATTTTTATTTTAGTATTTAGTCATTCTAAATAATTATAACTTTTATGGTCCTTCTAAATAAATATCATTTACTGTGGGTCATTTATTCTAATTCTTTCTATTTTATATTAATTGCAATATATTTTATTGATTTATTTTAAGACTATATCTAGATATTTAAAATATTTTATATTATTGTTTTGAAAAAAAAAATCTCCGAGATGTGGCTCGCACATGAATTGGACTGGGTTTAAGTTCAAGGTTTTTCAAACAGTCTAATTAGATATTAGTAGTTTTGATGGGACGTTATGAACAGCAGTAGGCTAAATTATAATAGTATGAAAATCTAACTCACTCCTTGATGCTTCTTTGATTCGTGACTACTATTCCCCTTACACTATTTTTTATCCTCTTCTTAGCCTAAAAGTTTCGGACTCTAACAATAAATGTTTAATAATTAACTTAGATTATAATAAATTAACAGGATTAAGGTCTAGTAAAAAAAATTACAGTTCCTATGAACTAAATTTGTAAAAAGTTTTTTTGATACATAATATAAGTTTAATATATACTAATTTACTAATCTTATCCATATAATTAATTCTTCAATGTGCCCCATATTTCCTCTCTCTTCAAAACCTCATTTAATCAAATAGTAAATTTGGAGGAAAAAAAATAATTTAAGGCATACATAATAGAATAACGGTTATTCTCTACAAACTAGTTGAAAATGACTTAATGGTAAAACTTAAGAAAATTTTAGTCAAGAATATATAATACAAAACATAAAGCATTTTAAATTTTTAAGCGTACAGTTAATACTTCACAATATCGCCTTGTAATTTAACGTACTCAAATTCGAGTAAAAGGATGCAATAACTTGTATTTAGTGGAGCTAAAGAGGAACATATTTAGGAACATATATAGGTAGATGCTAGAAGAAATAAATCATCAATGTATCAAGCCCTCAATGCTATTAGGAGTGGAATTCCCTCATGGAAAGGTAGATATCAAATCTGTCTTATCCTCAGCTACTATTTACCAAGTTTCTTGTTTCAAGCTCCCACAAAAGTACTGCAGTCTCATTGTTTCTCTTTTGGAAGGTTTTAGGTTGACTTTCCAGTAAGTAATGCGTTAGATACTTTAATCTTCCTTTGCTAATGTACTCATTTTGATGTGTTATATCATCTGACTCCTTTGATAATAATCTGACGACGGTACGAAGAAACAAAAGGAAGAGTTAAGGATCTGTTCTGTAAACACAAGCAATTCTGATAATTCTGTTTTGCTACAATTATCCCAGGACCCTTTTGCTCTCGTGAGATTGTTAATGGCTATAGAATGAAGAATGCTCTCTTCTTTTGTGGCACATCCCAGGACCCTTTTACGTATGATACAAGTTTACATAGATGTTACAATTATATTTATTTTTTGCTTGACGCGCTCTATTACACCGTTGGTTGTGGTGGCTAGTTCCTTGGAGAACTAATTTCTTCTCACACCCTTTTTTCCTCAATATTTCTCTACGAAAGAAAATCAGAAAGAAAATAATTAACTAACAGAGATCATTACGAAGGTGAAATAAAGAGAGCTCCCGCCATCCGAGCTGGAGGTGCCTTTGTGGGAGGTGTGACTGTGCGGCAAAAAGAGAGCTGTTAAGAGAGAAAATCTCACATTTCTTAAATTAAACCAATTTTAAAACTACCTAACCCTTATCTCCTTCTTCCTTAAATCCTCCCCACTTTTCTTTGCCTTCCATACTCATCTCATTCTC
The DNA here is from genome assembly GCA_037074615.1 of Leucaena leucocephala. NCBI lineage: Eukaryota > Viridiplantae > Streptophyta > Magnoliopsida > Fabales > Fabaceae > Leucaena > Leucaena leucocephala. Next base: position 6,025,268 of record CM073521.1, on the reverse strand, counting down.
TTTTAAAATTCAAACCAAACCCTTTCTCTTATAGAGCTGGGTTTGTTTACTTGCTTTTCTATTTCTCTGTTCAGTAAGCAATTAGCTAAGTTTTCAAGTCAACAATATTTTTAACTGCACACCCCTTTAGTTACCACCCTTTTCTTTTGAACTGGACTCTCATCATTGTTCTTGCTAGCTAATCATGGGGGTCTTTTCCTTAAGTTCTTCTTCCTCTGTGTTACCAGGTAGAAGTCTCGTTAGAGTGCCTGAAAACAGTGACTTGTGTCCTTCAAGGAGGAACGCCATTGTTGTGTTTTGCCAAGGAGGTGGTGGAAATGTGATGAAATCTAGTGGTATTTCTTCTGTTTTGACAGAGAGATCGCCATTGTTGAGCACAGATCATGATACTGCAACTGTAATGGATTCAGGAAGCTTGGTTTTGTCTCCAAATGGGAAAAGCCAGGTAGAGATTGTTGTGAATGATTTGATGCCTTATTCTGGGCCATCCTCACCCACCACTTCCCTAGGGTTCAAAGATGGAATAGGCATCGTCAAGTTTCTCAGAGGAAAGAAGTTTTTCATTACTGGTGCCACTGGGTTTCTAGCAAAAGGTTTTTTTAGCTTCTCCCTTTTCTTTTAATGCATCTTAATTTAGGTTTCTCAAATGATTCGTAATTAACATGTATTTATGGTTCATTTCCAGTTCTCATTGAGAAGATTTTAAGGACTGAGCCTGATGTGGGCAAAATGTACCTTTTGATCAAAGCAAAGAATAAGCAATCTGCAATGGAGAGACTGCAGAATGAAGTATTCTTTCAGTGATGCTCTCGTTATGCATTCGTTAAATTTGGTGTTTTCATTTCTTGGTCATATTTTTACTTCTTATTTTTGTGGTGATTTTAGATCATAAATACAGAGCTTTTCAAGTGCCTTCGACAAACCCATGGAAAATCCTACCAAGCCTTCATGTTGAACAAGCTGGTTCCTGTTGTAGGCAATATTTGTGAGTCCGGTCTTGGATTAGATGAAGATTTATATGATGTTATTGCAGACGAAGTAGATGTAATTGTAAATTCTGCTGCTAATACAACATTTGATGAGAGGTTAGCCTCAAAATTCATAAAAGTTTCTACATTTTCTTGTTTGAGTTTTGCAATGAAATAACTTGAGCTGCTTGAAATCTCAGATACGACACTGCTATCAACATAAACACCAAAGGACCCTGCCGCCTTATAGGACTTGCAAAAAAGTGCAAGAAGCTTAAGCTCTTTCTGCATGTCTCAACAGGTAAAAAGAGGGGGGGGGGAAAGAATAAGATCAGAGATATATGACTTGAGTGAAAAATTCCTAAAGAACAGCTTAAGATTTTTTAGTTCCTTGTTTGTAATATGCAGCATATGTTAATGGACAAAGGCAAGGTAAAATCACAGAGAGGCCATTCATAATTGGAGATAGTATAGCGAGAGAAAAATTTGTATCTGAAGTTCCTACAGAAGCCTTACCCTTATTGGACATAGAAGGAGAAATGAAGCTGGTTTCAAATTTCAAGGGAAAATTTGAAGGCAACTTATTAGCTCAAAAGATGAAGGAGTTGGGTCTTGACAGGTATTATTGAGGGTATCTGTCTTTCCATTTTAAAGAATTTTATGATCTTATTTGATGTTAAGTTATTGTTTCAAAAACAGGGCCAGATTATATGGGTGGCAAGATACTTATGTGTTCACAAAGGCTATGGGAGAGATGATGATTGATAAATTGAGAGAGGATCTTCCTGTTGTTATAATTAGACCAAGTGTTATAGAGAGTACTTTCAGAGATCCATTCCCTGGTTGGATGGAAGGAAATAGGTATATCTCAACACCTCTGTAACAATGAACAAGAACTTTCTATGACCAAGACTGAAATGAGATTATTTTCCCTTTTTGATAATAATCCCTCTTGGGATTAGAGGTAGAAAAATGGGCTGACATTTGACCAGTTCGAACTGAAAAAAGTCCGCTTACATAAAACACTCCAATTTATGAAGTCCAATCCTTATATGGGCGGACTCAAGGCCTGGCCTTGATGAGCTCTAGCTTAAAAACTTATCTATTGTAAAATATTACTTTTTTTAGAGGCCCAACTCTATTTTTATATTGGCTCGAGCCGTTTTCTCTGCTCTAGTTGAGATAAGATAACAGAATTAATAAGCCTTCCTTTTTAACCTCAGGATGATGGATCCAATAGTTCTGTGCTATGGAAAAGGGCAGCTCACAGGTTTCTTAGTAAACCCAAATGGAGTATTGGATGTGGTAAGTGACATTCATTTCCCATTCGGATCGGTTTTATTATTAACACTGTGACGTAATAGGACCAGGAAAAGTGAGTCAGAAGCATTTTTACAATTTGATTAAAGGATCTGAACTAACATTTGCTCTATTTAAACTGAGTATTTTGTAGGTACCAGCCGACATGGTTGTTAACGCAACCATGGCGGCGATGGCGAAGCATGGAACGGCTCGAAAGCCGGAGATCAAAGTGTACCATATTGCCTCATCTGTAGTGAATCCTCTGGTGTTCCAAGAACTGGCAAGACTGCTCTATAAACACTACACTTCATCACCTTGCATTGACTCAAAGGGAAGGCCAATTCAAGTCCCATTCATGAAACTGTTCAACTCCACAGAAGATTTCTCAGCTCATCTCTGGACAGATGCTATTCAGAAAAGTGGACTCACAGCCATGGACAAACTGCCCCAAAAGCTTGAAACTTTATGCAGAAAATCAGTGGAGCAAGCAATGTATTTGGCCAACATATATAAGCCCTACACATTCTATGGCGGAAGGTAAACATACTAAACAACCAAGAAGCGCATATATATATATATATATTGAGAATTTCTGAGGACTAAGTTATGAACTAATAATGCAGGTTTGATAACTGTAATACAGAGAGATTAAGGGAGATGATGTCAGAAGAAGAGAAGAGAGAGTTTGGGTTTGATGTAAAGGGGATAGATTGGGAAGATTACATAACGAATGTGCATATACCAGGTCTAAGGAAACATGTCATGAAGGGAAGAGGAATCGGTAGCTGACTAGCTGGTGAGTCTTTCAATCTTGTGACCAACATCTAAATACCACTCACTCTCCTCCAGCCATCTGTAATAAATTCCATACTTCTAAGGGATATGGCCCCGCCACCAGTATAGTTTATATATATATATATATATATATATATATATATATATATATATATTATCCATATTGTAATTTATCACTAATTTAAAACTATAATGAATTGATCCTTTCACCTATTTATGCATGTCTCAGAGCTGATAGTTCCTTTTTTATTTTTTGGCTGAGGTTCTGTTAAGTGTTGAAGAACTTGGAGTGTCCTAATTTGGGAGCACAACGTAAAACAGCTTAAATACTAGCATTTTTTTTTGAATTATTTATGATAATAAAAATATTAATTCTGATTAATTTCAATTTTAAGACTATAAAAAACTAAAAAAAAAACAAATCTTTTATGACAATATACATTTCTTTGAAAAAAATACGCAACGGTTAATTTAATTATAACATAAAATTAGATTTCACTTTAAAAAAAATCATATAAAGCGATAGTTATTTCAAGTGTAATCTTTCACAATAATTAAATTTATTATTTAATTGTTAAATTTATGAGTAATTTTTGTAAGATAAAGGTACATCCAGAACCACAAACTAATTTTAAAAGAGTAATTAGCACCCTAAAATATTTAAGGATACAATTAGTACCCCAAATTAATTTTAGAGATACAATCAGCACCCTAAAATATTTAAATTAGCATAATTTTATCATTTCACTGACAGAAACACAAATTTATATCCGATTTACATCACTTAATTTTTTTATTTTAACATATTATTATTTAAAAGGTCACATGTGTCATATTGTTTAAAAAAGAGTATTGAATAAACCCATATTGTATATAATTCATATGTGAAGATAGATAAATTTTATTATTTATTTAGTACAATTTATTAAAATAATATTATACATATTGCCTTTTAAACAATAATATATCAAAATAAAAATTTTATGTGACATGTATCAAATAAAAGTTTATTTTTTGTTAACGAAAAGGTAAAATTATAATAATTTAAATATTTTATGGTATTAATTGTACCTTCTAAATTAGTTTAGGATACTTATTATATCCTTAAATATTTTATGGTGTTAATTATTCTTCTAAAATTAGTTTAAATTATTTTTTTTATAAAGAGTTTAAATTATTATATACACTTTTTATCCTTCTTATTATAAAAGTATCTTATTATAAAAGTAGATCATTACATCTATACGTTTATATATTTAGAAGAAATGTCCCAAAACATACGACAGGGTATGAGATTCACACTACTCATTACAAGAATATTTTATATTCATAACTTTACAACATATAAAAACAAGTTTAAATATAAATTATTAAAAAATTCTTATAAATTCTTCTATCATAAATAATTTAACTCATTTTTTTAGCCAGAAGCTCATTTTTAAATCTTGGCGTGATATATAGGACCAATACTAGTTATTAAAAATAACAAAAAAAAAATTTGAAATTTTCAAAAATTGAAATAATTATAAATCACTAATTTAATGGAAAATTTAAGTAGAATTTTTTTTTCAGATATAGATCTCTCTCTGAACGATAAGAAAATGTTTTAAATTTGGCTATGTAATTGTAGGAGACTAGCGCTCGTGGGGCATCGGATGGAAAAAGAAAAAAAAACGAAAGCAATTTACATGTGTTTTATGCATAATATAAAATATAAATTTATAAGACAATACATGACTTATCTTAAACTCTCTATGCAAATCATAAATCGCGTGGTTTTAATCATATTTGAAAACGTCATTTATTGCCTCATACCGGCCAACCTGTCGCTTGTAGACGAGAAAAGTAATTTGTTTTTTTTTTGGTAAAGAGAAAAGTAATTTGTTAATTATCAGGATGTTGACATAAACGAACTGGATTTTAACCAATCTTTTTTCCTTTTTTTATTTGGGTCTGCATCTTTTCGGAGATCTCACTTGCCAATTGCCATATGGTTTATCTACCCACTTTTTAAAAAAAAAAATTATATTATTCTTGATATAAAATAAGATAATTTAAAAAAAATTGATAAATATATAAAGGTTAAATATTATATTTATAAATAAAATTAATTTTTTAATTATATTATATACTATTACTTAAGTACATATCATGTGAGCGTGGAATTGCGAGATTTTTTGGTTTAAACTTTTACCTGGGAAAAATGAATTTAATACGTTAAAAATACATGATATTATAAAATAGGGATAATTTTTTTTTATATTTCAAATAATAACATGTCAATCAGTACCTACTATAATACTCTATAATAAAATAATTAAAAATAATACAGATGGGATTTTTTTTGGGATATGAAGGTTTTGATAAATTTGACCTCGGTTTTCTATTAAGATTAGAATACAGTTCTGAGATTCAAAGAGTATTTATAAAGAACTTATAAAATTATCTATTAAATAAATTTTTATAATAATAACAGGAATTAAACACACGTCTTTTATTATAAATAGGATATTTTTTTACCTACTCAGTTTACCGGAATTTTACTCCGACTATATTTGGATCTGACACGTATTGTGCACCTGGTTATAGTAGGTGAGTCTCTTAACAAAAATTTTTTGTATATACTAAGGGTCAAACTCAAAATTTTATTTAAAGATACTGAGCCGCTTACTATTCGATTTATAATAATAGGGGAAGGAGAATACGTACATACATGTGCGTGGGCCCAGAAGTTAAGACAGGACCTTCCATGGAGTTGACGTGCGACCCAATTGTTTTCCGGCCAATTAATGCGCGATCCGATGAGTTGCTCTAATAAGGCCCATTTCCGGACCAAAATAATAAATGCATCTTTTCCCACCTGAAGGGGAATTTTTTTCTATTACAATATTTTATATTTAAAAAAAATAATAATTTATCTTATTTAATATTAGTATCGTCTAAAATAAAAAAAATTATCCTATACTTAAATAGTAGATAAGTTCAATATATTTCTAAAGAATTTTGTGTAAAAGAAAAAAGTGAGGAAAATAATTCAAAGAGTAGAGAGGAAGTTTATTAATATTGCAGAATGAATATTTTTTCTTTAATCACAACTTGCTCGCTTGTGCCTATAGGTAGTGTAGTGTTGTTACTTTTCGCTTTCATGTGGAATCAGTATTCAAGAGACTTACCAACGTAGTTGCGGTTCAGTATCGTTTAAATGAGATATCGAGTTCGAGCTTTGACATATATAAAAAATCTCTGTTAAGAGACTCACTCACTGTAGCCAAGTACGCGATGCGAGTTAGATTCAGATATAGTTGAGATAAAATTCTGATAATCTGGGTGAGTAGTTTAAAAAAAAGTATTCAAGAGGCTTAGGAAAAGAAAGTTCTCCAGATATTTTGCCACCACAATCTCTGCCAGCAAAATCCAACGAATCCGAGGACCCACGCCAAAATCCAAATCGATTACAATAAATTATTTATAGAATAGTGAAATATCTTTGTTTAAATTAAACCTCACTATTTTAACATTGAGATCCTTGCCTGCATCAAGTCCTGCCAATCTTCTTTGAGCTTTTCCGGTTGTAATTTAATTCTTTTTTTTTTTCCCTCACTACTGTTTGTTCGTTTCCAACGTCCCAAAGAGGGAAGAGAGCGAAAATGATGGAGCGTTCGGCGGCAGTGTGGCAAGGAGCAACGCTCGGTGGATTATGCTTCTGGATTGTGTCATCTTCATACCTCAATGTGACTCGCAGGTTTAGATCTTTCCTTCAGCCCTGGGTAATTCACCATGTCGAATCTGGAACCTCTATTGTCCTTCAGATCCAGGTAGGCAACAAGTTCTGATAAAAAAGAAACTAAATAAACAAAATAAACTCAGATTCTTATTCTCGGAACATTCTGTCTTTTTTAAATGTGGTGAATGACGAATTGCTTCGGTAATTGTTTGCGGTTGTTACTTGGCGGGATTTTGCAGAGTTACAGGCTTGGAATTCTGGACGCTTTTTTCTCTGGATTATGTTGCATTGTTTCCGTTCCCTTTTACACAGCTTTTCTTCCTCTGGTATTCTGGGTAAGGGTGTCTTTTCTGTGGCTTCGGTAAACTTCTGGTCTGCTTTTCTTTGATTTAACTAGTGAATGTGATTTTTTTTTTTTTTGCTAAATGAGTTTCGAGAATTGATGTAGTAGCTTTGTATGCCTGTGTAGAGTGGATATTGCAAATTGGCAAGGCAGCTAACGTTGCTGATCGCGTTCTCTGATTATGTTGGTAATTGTGTAAAGGTATGTATGTACGTACCATCAACTAAATCAGACTATAATTCGTCTGTGTGTTTTTTTTTCGTATTATCAAAATGCTCACCTACCTGCTGAATCTGCCGTTCTATAGGATGTGGTATCAGCTCCAAGACCTGCTTCTCCGCCTGTTCGGAGACTAACAGCCACAAAAGATGAAGAAGACAATGCATTAGAATATGGGCTGCCTTCATCTCATACTCTTAATACCGTCTGCTTATCTGGGTATTTTCCCTCATTTGCTTTTATGGCAATTTCTATGATTCATGTGGTATTATTTTATGGCAAGAAGGCATATAATTCTCTCGAGCAGTGTCAGAATTTCGCCCCGAACTTGCTCGTCATTAATGGATGTTTCTCCCTGAATCGATGCTTTACAGCTACATTGTGCACTATATCCTGACTGATACTCAAATTCAAGGTACTTATGCTAGTGTACTTGGAGTTGTCTTTTCTAGCTTACTCGTGGCTTTCATTGGTTTGGGTAAGTACATCTTACTTTGACGTCATGAGCAACTTCCTTCGGTTGGCTTAATGGACAGCAGAACTGCAGAAGTGTGACAAATATCTGATCTCTTTTGTAGGAAGAATTTATCTTGGCCTGCACAGTTTGGTCGATGTCATTGGTGGTGTTTTCATTGGACTCGGAACCCTTGCATTTTGGCTTCACATTGATGAATACCTAGACAGTTTTTTAACCTCCGGACAAAATGGTATCCTTGGTTATAATATGTTGAGGATAATGGAACTTTAACTGTAGCAACATATGCTGGCAATCGAATTCTGGAAATCAAATTATGTTTTGTAATTATATTAAAATATAGTCTTAAATAGCTCATTTTGACTGAAAATTATAGTTTTTTTATTGGGAAGCCATGTTGATATTCTATCTTTTAAGTAATCATCCATTTTTGTTGCAGTCACATCATTTTGGGTGGCCTTGAGCATACTCTTGCTCTTTGCTTACCCAACTCCCGAACTTCCAACTCCAAGCTTTGAGTTTCACACTGCATTCAACGGTGTTGCATTGGGAATTGTGAGTACTTATTCTTCCTTTGGCATTATCTGATCATTTTGTTTCATCGTCCTTCTTCTTTGGTAAGATTAATCTAATATCCTTACTTGGTTAGATTTGTCTGTCCAAATCGAGAACTTTGCCAACGTGATTTTTTCCGTCTACAAAATTCAAATTTAAAACCTTGTTCAAATAGTACTGAGTCCCTTTTGCTTGACCTAACACATAATTAGATAATATAAGATTTATCAATTTTAGATATAACTTAATGGCTTCTTTGTATTCACATAGGGTTCAAAATGAGCCACAGTTAGGATTTGTGAATAATACAGCTCATATAATATGAAGAAAACACTAAGTGAAGAACCTTGTTATAAGCAACTACATATGGGTGCTCTAGTCGATGCTTAAGAGTGATGGCTTGACAAACTGCATAAATAAATACGTTGAAAATGATGTAGAAGGTGAGAATATGGAAAATATATTTATGATATCCAAGAATCAAGATCACCGGCACATTAATATATATGAGATCAACTACAGAACTCTCTTTAAAGTTCACTGCTGGAGATGCCGCTGTTAAAAGTCAAGCAAATTCTGAAACGTAGAAGCAATGCAGTTAACACTATGCACCATCACCAGTTTGATGCATAGTAGTTTTTGATTAAAATTATGGATTCCACATCTTGGATGAAGGGCTTCCTTCAGCTACTGGTTCCTCAAATAACTGCTCCTGTTTGCTAGCTTGTCTAATGCGGATAGGACTTCCAAATCCCTCAGGCAAAACTTCCACGCAGAATTGAAATATAAAGAAATGAATAATTTATTGCTTAGTGTTGATTCTATTGCCTTCAGATATTGTAATATATACTTATCTTTATATTGTTTATCCTTGGTGATATAAATTTATATACACAAGTGGACTCGTGCTATGTATAATCAGCCAGGTGAAAGAATTTACTGGGAAAGATAGAGGTGTTTGATACATGGCACATAGTAGTCTGCATTTACAAGGCAGCCCTTTTCTCATCTTTAGTACCCTTGAGCATCCAAATTACTTCTTCGAGTTACATTTCCTTGTGTTACTTCCTTCTTATTTTGGATGGGATCTCTTAATGAATACTGTATTTAAAAAGTTATTTATTAATGGAGCTTAATGACATATAATCTATGTAACTGGCTTCACTTAGGGAGATAAAGATACTGTCATTTAGAAGTATTCTTTTTCTTGTAACGTGGAAATCTCAATATGCTGTGCAGGTCGCAGGAGTACAGCAGACATACCATCAATTTCACCATGACTCTGTACCACGTGTGTTCTCTTCAGAACTCGCAATCACAGTACCTGAATTTGTAGGAAGAATGCTTGTGGGACTACCTACAATCCTGATCGTGAAATTCTGTAGCAAGGCTCTTGCAAAATGGACTCTTCCTGTGGTATCAAACACCTTGGGCATCCCAATAAAATCAACAAGTTATATCCCAACACTGAGAGAATCTTTCCAGGGAAAGAAGTCTGATAAACTCAAACAGGCTTATTTGCAAAAGCTGCTTTCCCAGTATCAGGTATTTGATATTGATACCGGAATTAGATTTCTTCAGTATACGGGTCTTGCATGGTCCGTCGTTGACCTTGTGCCGGCGCTTTTTTCACATCTGAGCTTGTGAGCGAAGATATGCTTAGCGCATTTTATCCCCTCGTTGCCAAATGTCTCTGTCCATGTAAAATTAATTTTTGTAAAGTGAGATTATTACATTTTCCACATTTAACTAGCAACTAGATTTTAGATAAGCTCATTTGCCATCCGCGTCAAAGATATCATATTTTACTAAATGGTACCAGTTTAGTAGCTAACCGCGGCTTCAAAAATCAAACCCAGGGGAGTAGAAGATCAATGACTTTTATAAATGTATTAGAACTCTCTCAAAGTGTGAGCTCATATAATAATATCATAAATATTTAGTAAGAGCAAAATTCAATCACCATTATCATGCATCCTTTTCTTTTCTGAAAATTGGTAGAATATTGCAAACCATCCATAAGATACATATAAAATAAAACCATTCATTGTTGCTTCTAGAGCCTGAGAACGGGTGTGAAACATGGGAATAAGTGAGGGGAAAAGTCTAGATACCCACATTTTGCTTGAATGATACATATTCTGACAAATCAGTCGAATCTTCCCTGCCTATAATGCATCAATGCGATGTACGACCATAAAAGCATCGGAAGTCTTATATCCACCATGGCCTTAAATGCTCATAGAAATCTTTCAGACAAGGATGCGCAACTACAAGATACAGAAGTAGACTTAACCAATGATGTCAGCATGACAATGAGCAGCTATATCAAAGGAAGTAATCAGGTGTTCTACGGGTAACATCTGGTTCTCCCCTCCTAGGAGCAGGTTCAAACTGCAACATTCACTTCAAATTTACACATGGACAATACAAGGCAGAAGACTAACAAACAATAACTTTACCAATTAGAACAAGAGCAAATTATGGTTAATATGACGAGAGACCTGGATGAAAGTGTGGTCCTTGCAATCATCAACTTCCAATATGGAAGCCATGTTCCCGCACCGATAACAGTAATTAGGAGCGCTAAATATGGTAACCACCTTTTGTTCCTGTTTCAACAAAACAGTAAATATACACAGCTTTACCCTCTTAATTTTAAAGCAGGAAATGTAAGGAGGACATTACGTGAGCCCAGTTAAATCCATCCATAACCAGCTGGTGAGCTCTAGCGATCAACTTAAGGTCGTTTGTGTGATTGAATTGTTCAGATATATCCTGAAAGACAGTGCGAGTTTAAGTAAATAACTGGTACAAATTCGGTAGGGGGCAGGATTCAGCAACTAAATTCAAGTTACCTGGCCAAAAGTATATCCAGCACCACGAGGAGAAATTCCCCAACCACATCTGTCATCTGGGTCAGACCATAACAGATCACACATGGGCCCTTCATGAGGAACCTCCTGAACACGATCAAAGTTCCTCACACTATCTAGAGTCTCAATGGAAGGAGAGAGTCCACCATGCAGACAAAATATCTCTGACTCAACCTGGAAGAGTTTTAAATTAGAAGGCGAATGCTTTTAGACCAACAAGTCAATACTAACAATTTATCATCCAGCTATTGTGGCGTGCATAAGGTTATTCACCAATCAATCTAACATCTCAAACCAGTATTACTATAAAGACACAGCTTCACATGAACTAAGCATACGAAAATTTAACACAAAAAAACTAATTATTATTTCACATTTCCACTTAATCTTGATGGCAGAGCATGTAATTGGTTCGATGAAACTCTTCCCCTCCCCCCTTCAGTTAACATGAATTTAATATGTTTTCCACAAATAATCCCTTCTCCAACATAACGTCTCAAACAAAAGTATGTATGTACTAACCAATGCAGTCAACGGAAAGTAATCAAAAAGGTCTGTGAAGATCTTCCAAACATTAGCACTACCATACCTGTCAAATAGATAATCAAAAGTATTATCATGGACTAGAAAGAAATTACATTACTAACATGTTCAAAACCAATCAGCAATCAGAACTGCAGTCACTCAACTTGGTGATCAAGAGGACGTTTCTATTCACAAGGAATTACCACCCTATATGGAAGGGTTGCTGAATTTCAAATAGTTTAGGGCACTAGTCCCGTGTTGTATATCAGTACCATTGGCCCTTTATATTACCCACCCCACCCCCCAAAAAAAACAAGGAAAGGGAAAGAAAAATAAAACTTTTGGAACTGGACCTATTAGAGTTGTATCATCCACTCCACACCAAATCGCATCTATGTCCACATCCAACTATATGCCATATTAATTAAATAAGGTGTCAGTTTAAACACATGCGAGTTTGTAATCCTAAATCTCAAATCTAATATATTGGTGCCTTCATTAAACACAACTGATCTGAATCTTAGGTCAGATTTTTTTCCCCTAAAAACATTAGAGGCCACCAATCTAATTTGTAACGTCACAACATCAGATCATGCAACCTCCATCAGATCAACTAGTTTTTTTTGCTAGCGTTTGCACAACTTCCATGACTATCAACAGATAACAGTGACGTGACCATGTGACAATGTCAGATATCCATCAATACTTCAGCATAAAAAATTAGAAATTCTCAAAAGAGAGTCTCAAATTAAAATGATTTCTAAGCCTCAATTCAACTGCATGATTCAGATGCTCAGCAAAGACCTCAAGTTTGGTAAATGTGAACGGAAAGAAAATTGCACCAAAACCTAATATTGAAATTCTACAAATGTACAATACAATGGGGGGAAATTACGTTTTTTTTTTTCAAAATATAATAGTTCACCACATCTGTAAATAAAAGGTATTGAAAACTCACTTTCTTAGGCATTCATCATAAAATCCATATACTTGAGTGATCTGCACAAATAATTAAAGATAAAGCAACAGTTAGATAACTATTACATAAATAGGCAAATCAAAGCCAACTATAATTTATTAAAATAAAACGCTTCTAAAACTAGCTATTGATTATGTCACTCAAGAATAAAATCGCTATGAACTACAGGAGTAAATACCAAAAGAAACCTAAGTATAAGAATATATTGTTTTGAATGGAAAAAAATAACAAGCATACCTGGCGACTTTCATGGTTCCCACGAAGAATAGTTATGCGCTGGGGATACCGCACTTTTAGTGCCACAAGGAGCTGGATAGAATAACTAATTAGCCTGTAGTATCTTTTCTCTAACATACTTCTTTCAATCAAAAGTAAAATAATATCCATAGGTAATAAATATCCCTGTACTTCACCATCATTCACTGTTCCAACAATGAGCAAAACAAAGATGCCATTCAAGGATGCTTATAGACTTGTTATAGATATTGGAATGCGTCAATTGGTTTTATGCATAGAAAAGTGAGTTTTGCATCTTTGATCATTCTCTACCTTCTTGTATGGAAGTGGGGAATGATGATAGACAGTCTGTTAGTTTTCTGTTCTTCTTCTCTTGTATTGATGTTTTTTCTTTATGAATGAAAGCTAGAGTTTGCAATCAAAATAATAATTAAAGATAATTTACCCACAACTACCCAAAAGTCTCAATAACAACCTCAGCCCACAATTTACCATACAAAATTTAATGCACAATAAAGTTATGTTGAAAGCATAATTAAAGATAATAAAAAGTTCTATCTAGTCATCCTTTAAGCTCTATAGGCCTCCCAAATGGGAACAAACAGAAAAGACAATGATAAGGATGAGTTATAGAAACTTTTGAGATATTGACCTATTGAATGAGGCTCACTCATACTTAATAAACTACCTCTTTAAGAAAAAAAATTCAGCCTGAACCTTATTTCACTCTGAACATGAATAAAGTAACAAATTCCTCAAAATGCACGCAATATGGGGGAACGATTAAACTAGGAAAAAATCAGATGAATTTATCTTGGTAGTACTTACTGTTACAGTTTCAACTGAATAATAACCCCGGTCCACATAATCTCCCATAAACAAGTAGTTAGTATCTGGACACTGTCAAATGAAACAAGATTTTCTCAGAACCCAGATCTAAGCTTGATGACGTAGTTCTTCACAATATAATCGTTAAAAAAAGCTAGTTTAAGCACTGACAAATAGGTAAAAGCCATACCATAAGAATCATTTTGCATAACCAAAATAGTATAGGGACAGTGACATAATAATATTAAGGTTAAGTGAGTTTAATGAGTAGTTCCTGATTTTGCAATTTAGTTCACAATACCTCTGATGCACTTCAAGCTTCAAAAGCTTTTTGTTTGGCAGGTCTCAATTAGTTAGTTAAGACATTCCTCAGCTGAAACAGAAGAATTAGATACAACAATAAAGTCATGGTCAGAAATGATACCTTCCCTCCAATTCGAAATAGTTCAGCAAGATCATGAAACTGCCCGTGAATATCGCCACATATTGTCACAGGGCTTTTCACAGGCTGTGGTACAAAAGAGATACGAAAATTAACGGTTCATATTTAAGATAAGAGAACTTAAACATTGAGAAGTGATTAGCACTTTAATATTATCTCACAAGGAATGCAAATACGCAAATATTCAATAAAAATAAAAGGTTGAAATTTGAAAGGCGACTTATTCGTACTCCAGACAGGCTTGAAAGCAAATGATACCATAGTAAAGGGCTCAAAATAAGAAAACAAAGTTCAAAACATCAGAATTAGTTGAAAAACTCATTTCTCACTGAACAATGGATTACTTTTAATGCAAAACAAGCAGCTTTAGCAACAGGATCAACAGCGTCCTCGGAAATGGAAAAATGCAGCATTGAAAAGACCAGAACTTAAAGACAAGAGGACAGGACTGCACCTGGACGTTGCTCTCATCCATTAAAATCTCCCTAGCCTTCTCACACAGAACTCTAACCTATAGGCAGGGCAGAAAACAAGAGCATTAGTTTGTACTTATATGTCCTAACAACAACAGCATGAGGAGTAACAGACATTGGAGGTAGCTCCAAAGAAGAGGAATATGACAAACAAATAAAGATTATCAATCTAACGTCATGTTTCTAGGTAATAAATACTGAAGGACAAACCATGTTCGAAGAGAGATCACTCAGATAAGCACAAACCCAGACTGCTAAAGCAATAAAACGTTAATTGCATATCAATGTCCTATGCTTATTCAGCGACCGAACGGATCTTAACCGTCTAGGTCAGAGAAATCAAACCTGTTGCTCTGACAGTGGCTTGCACTGCATGAGTTGTGAGATCTGCTCCTCGAGATCGGAGCTCGACTCCGATGATAACGAATCCTCACCCATCTTGCTCGGTGATCGATAAGAATCTGGGGAACAAAATCCGACTTAGGGCAAATACTAACCCTAGGTGAAATTCTGCGGTGCCCGTTTCGAGCAGCTCGCAATGTCCAGACTGTGAATGGGACGATCTTGGAAATCTAGAACAAGGAAGGGCGCGGGTAATAAATAAATACGAAATGGATTGGACATCAATTTATTTGAGCGGAACCAAAAATACTACGTTTGATTGATGATTTTATTGATCATTTTTAAGTTCACCGTTTTCTTGAAAGCTAGTGAACTTTTTTCTTTTAATAAAATTAAATAAATAAATTATATTTAAAATTAATATAAATTTATATTATTTATTTTTAATTTATTTAAATTAATTAATTAATTTTTATATTAAATATAATTAACTAATATTTTTAATATTTTTAATTTATCTAAAATATTCACTAACTCATATATTAAGAAATAAAAATAGTATAATTTATTAATATAATTGTTATTAATAAATGCATAATATTAATAATTTATTACTAACTCATGTGTTTTTTTATTAAAATAATCATATTTAAAATATTTTTTAACATTAAAATATAGGCAATTATCAAATTAAAACATTGATCTAGACGAATCTTTTTTTCTATTTAATCCCTATTGATGATACATGACATTCTTTACCTCTTCCTTGATTTTATAGAATAAGCTGTCACAAAAAAAATTAGAATATTCTATTTTTTGTTTTTCAGAATAAATTTTAACTTTTAAAAATTAAATAAAAAACATTTTTAAAAAAATCTTTTAAAATTAAAAAAAAAAACTTTTGAAAGCAAGAAATCCACATAAAGCCCGACTCTTCTCTTTTTTTAGCACCCTTCTTAACAAAAGAAAAAGAAGGATTATATGCTTTCTCACTGGGATTTGTTTTTTTTTTCTATATGTAATGCAAAGTTTAAATGAACTGGACATCAATTTTTGCATTAAATGTAGAGTGAAAAATAAGTAATGTTACTTACTATTCATTGCTAACAATGCGTCTTCTTATAAATTTGATACTCAATGGTATTTATATTAAAATCAATATAAAATATAGATAAAAAATTGCAGTTTTCATAAATCATGTACACTGGGACCACATTTAGTTGATTATAATTCATGAATAATTTATATATTATTTGCAGGAAAACAATTATATTTTATTTTTGGCAATACGATATTTATATTTTATATTCTATAGGGAATGAATTGTTTCATATTCAGTTTGATTAAAATATAAATAGTAGGGGTCTCATCATTTTTACTATCTATGACGAAATGTTGATGAGGAAGAGGATGACCCGAGTATAAAGATGGAGTAACTTCTTTACATTTGCGGCTACGGAAGAAATTTAGAAAATGTTGAGGACTAGATAGTCTTTTTACTCTCATTCCTACGAAGAAAAAGATTGTTCATGACATGTTGCCCAGAGACTTCATTCAATTATTTTGATGGAACGAACTATCTCAATAATCGTCTTTGTGGCATGCCGGACCTAGCAAAATTTAGATTTCCTCGCCTCTCCTAAAATCATGGACATCAAATAGGTTGAATATGAAAATGAACCCGACAACTTTATACAATACTTCTCCAATCCTGTATACATGACTTAATTATATAATTAATATTAATTTTAAATATAATATATACTTTTTATATTTAATAATTATTTTTTAAATTATTCTATTGATACTCTCTCAATAATAATTAAATAAGAGAATGATAGAGATAATTAAAAAAAATAATTAAAATATTTTATAAAAAATATGTTATAATAACTAAAATTTTTAATTTAATCAAATTAATTAAATATATTTTATATTTTAAAACGGAAAAGTAATATTTATTATATGTGTGTTTGGGTAACTTCTAAACTACGGTTTTAAAAGGGCTTATAGTCCAAATTTTAATTTTAATTTTTTTAAAATAAACAGTTATATCTGTCTAAAATAGCTTTTAGACCAAATAATAATTTTGAATAAGCTAATAGAAATAAATTTTAGAATAGTAAAAGAGTTTATATTATCCTTATTTTTTTTACACCCTCCTTCCTCCCCCCTCTTTCCACCTTTACTTATTTGTCAAAGGTTTATTGTCTTTGGTAGAGCCTCACCTGTCTATCAATGATAGGCCATCGATAGTAGTCTACCGGAGGTACTCTAGTCTCTCTGACGTCTTCTTTCTTCACTCGTCGTCCATCGCTATCTCTTCTGTCAACGTTTATCGTTGTTCTCTGTCTTCTTCTTCTTCCTCTTCTATTAGCGTCCACTGTATCTCTGTCTTCTTCTTCTTCCTCGTCCGTCACCATTGCCATCGTATCTCTGCAACTTCTTCTTTCTTCTTCTTCCAGAGGCACAATGAGGGAGGTTCTGAACAATAAAGTATTAATTTATTTATTTTTCTATTTTATACTTTTTTTGATAATTTATCAATTACAAAATTTTTTAGGGTAATAACTATTCAAACACTTATCTATTCATAACTATTTTTTTTTAATTTTTTTTAAAAGTTATTGTTAAAAAGTTGTTCAGAAGTTAGTTTTTTATAATTTATTTTTTAAATATTTATCT